>JAZKJV010008506.1:0-600000 GCA_037367405.1 Ottelia alismoides
TTTTCTTCTCCAACCTTCAGAGTGCTTCCCAGGAGGAGCCTAGCGCACGCCCGAGGCCGGCGAGTCTCGCCGGGTGACCTGTTCATCCAACATCCTCTGTCCACCGTTCGATCGCCCCTCACGCTCCAGTCGTCATCCAGGCCGTCCATCTCCGGAGCAACCATCATCGTTCGATCTGAGGAGGCGACATCTGGAGCGCCCATCGTTCCCACCATCAGATCCTCCACGTGGCGCGCATCCAGCAGTTCGCGTAAATAAAAGGGTAAGTTTGCCCTTTAGGCCCTGTTTAATATTTTTTTTCGCTTTTAGTCTTGTAATTAAGTAGCGCAGTTGTTTACGTTTTGGGATATTTGCATAGAGACCCTGGTGCTTGCTTTATTTACCGTTATACCCCTGTACATGGTCTGACACGTGCTTCGTCACGTGGTTTCTTTGGGTTAATTGCACTATATTCCCTGTTGTTTTGGATGTTATTAGTTTAAATGAAAGTTTTTACTTATTTGCATTTATACCCCTATGCGTGAATTATTTGAGCATGTGCGTGATATTTGTGGGTATTTTGCAGATAGGCCCTTGGGCTTTTGGTACCTGTTACCAATAAGTCCTCGGGACTTATTTTTATTGCATTTGGGTCCCTGAGTGCCCCCAGGCAAGCGCGTGGCACGTGTTTTGCTGGGGTAAATTTGCACCAGACCCCCCAGACCCTTTGGTATTTGCACTTTGGTCCTTGTGCACTATGCCCCTTCTTTATTTTTGAAATAAAATAGCAAATTACCTCCAAATCCAATGAAAATTGGACACATGGCTCCTGCCATGGTGTAAAATTTTCATGGATTTTTGAGGATATTTTTTATTTCATTTGATATTTTTAAAAAATAAAAACCTTTAATTTTGCTACTGTCTGACTTTAAAAATCACAAAAAATATTAATAGTGTCTAAAATTACAAAAAATTGTCTACTGTCT
The DNA here is from genome assembly GCA_037367405.1 of Ottelia alismoides. Classification (NCBI taxonomy): domain Eukaryota; kingdom Viridiplantae; phylum Streptophyta; class Magnoliopsida; order Alismatales; family Hydrocharitaceae; genus Ottelia; species Ottelia alismoides. The sequence continues at coordinate 966 of JAZKJV010008506.1, forward strand.
ATTTTGCTTAGTGTAATTTTCTAGCCAATTTTGGCTATTTTCCATACTGGAAAACCACTAAAAATTGAAAAAACACATAAAACTTATAAAAATTCTAATAATTAAACCAAAAACCCCAAAAATAATAAAATTGGTGCCTAAATTTTCCTCATTTTGTCTTCTTTACAAGAAAATTACCTCCCAGCTATTTTGGGGCTCTTAGATATTTTCTCTAGGCCTTTTTTGGCTCGGCTGGACAGAACCATTTATTTTAGTCACTGTTTGATTTTTAAGAAATTAAATAAACATCAGAAATTCTCAAAAATTCACCAAAAACACTAAAAAGTATAAAACACATAAAAATATTTTTGTTGGAATTTTTTGATTGATTTTTAAGTGCATTTAATAATTTGTTGAAGTGTGTGCTTACTTGTTTTCTATTTTCTTTATACATAAAATCCAAAAAAAATATAAAATAAATTAAAAACCACTAAAAATTTATTTTTTGTTTTAATTTATTCCTTTTTACTACTTCGTAGGCCGAGAGGCCAATCCGTGCTCCTTGAGTTCGACCCTGGTCGCTATACCAGGTTAATCCAATAGCAGGACCGCTATTTCGTATTTTTATCGATTTTATCGCTATCAGTGGTTCATTTTTCTTGATTGACTTAGCCGAGCGATCGAGGTCGCAACGACAATCTAGATACCTTTACCTTAGTCGCTTGGCGTGTCATCAACGGCCTAGCGTTGTCCTCAAGATAGATGTGGTGGGAGCATAGAGCCGGACTAATCCCCTGGAGATCAGCTATACTCCATCCTATTGCCTTGCGGTTTCTTTCAAGAACCTCCATCAGACGAGATACTTGCTCTCCAGTCAATCCTGCTGAGATAATGACTGGGTGCATATCTGGCTCACCCGCAAGGAATCTATACTTCAGCGACTGCGGCAGAGGCTTCAGTTCTGGACAACTGGGAGGTGGCAGATCTGGCTTTTGGTATTCTGTGTGAAGGCGACCAGGTCTGCATGTGAGAACGCTCGCTCAGCATGAGTTTCTGACGAAGGGCAGCCTGCTGAATCATCAATAAACTGCACTGGCTCACACTCCATCATGGTTCTTGGCTCAGAAGGAATCAGACAAGGCAAATAGTCATCAAAATCATCCCAATCAATGACTGAATCCGAGGGATCTGAAGTAGATGAACACGACTGAAAATCATCAGCACCATTCGTCCCAACACTGTCACCTCAATGGTATCCTCTTCCAGGGGTGTGCTCTTCAGGCTCTCGACTGCCATAAGATTGAGATATAGTGAATCTGTAGGCAGGGCAAGGGTCTGCGCTACGGGATCTGTCCAGATAGATTCATCATCTGTCATCACAAAATCACACTCCTGGTGAATGTATTGCCCGTCCTCTGTCATCTGCTCTGCTTCGCTGGACTGCTCTGAGCATTCTAATTCTTTGGCTCTAGTTTCCTCGATCGTCTCTATTTTTATGGTTTCGCCCTCTATGCGAAAACAAACCTTCCCGATATCATGATCGGTAACCGCCTTGGCTGTGGCCAAGAATGGACGTCTGAGTATGATGGGGGCATCAGTTACCGACTCAGGGATCTCCATGTCCAACACAACGAAGTCCACGGGGAATTTCAGGCCCTGAATGGTAACGACCACGTCTTTCAATAGCCCCTTCGACCTCTTAATCGACCTATCAGCAAACTGAAGGACCGTCCTGCTCCTAAGAAGAGGACCAAACTCTAATCGGTCAAGTAAGGCTGCCGGAAGAAGGTTAATTGAAGAGCCGCTGTCTAACAGAGTACGATCAAACTGCTGCTCCTGAATCTCGCATCTGACATAGGGAGCTCCTACATCTGGTCTCTTGGCTGGCAGTTTGTTCTGGATGGTGCAGCAGGTGTCATGGGTGAGCATATGGATTTGATTTCTGTACTTCTTCTTCCTGCGGACAGTAGTCGTATCTTTCAAGTTCTTTTTGAAGAAGGGGATATGCTCAAATGCTTCCCGTAGAGTCAGCTGAATGTGGCATCTGTCAATCATTTGGTTGCCGAACTCTACCTGCTGGTTCTTTTTTTTTATTTTCTTTTTTATTCTCCTTCGCCCGGCGAAGTGCCTCAGGGAAGGGGATGGTAGGGGCCTCCTCAGATGGAGGACTAGGAATGGGTTCCTGTGCCGGTGAAGGCATAGAATCCATACACTCATCATCATACAACACATATGGATCCGTAATTTGAACAGAAACCTTTCCTTTATTCATATTTTTGTTCTTTTTGTTGTTACCACAGTCCAGAGATACAAAAGGTGGTAACACCACAGAAGGAAGCTCAACAAAAGTAGATGTGGTGGCCTCAGTACCACCACCGGCACCTATCTTTGCGGCATCAGCACCATGCTCTGGCTCTGCATCCAAAATGATGGTATCAGCACCACCGTCTGCATCTGGTATCTCGACGGCCTCACTACCGTCGTCTGGCTCTCCATCAATGGTGGCATCAACACCACCGTCTTCAACATCCTCATTAGCGGCACCGCTACTCTACTTCTCTGGCGCTCTTGGTTCTGCATGAGGTTGTCGCTCAGAAGAGGCGTCACCGGCTGGCATCCTACTGCTCCTAGTTGTCACAAAATCAACACCATTCAAAGAAAAAGACTTGTCACTCAAATAATCACTAGGAGAGATATCCTCTGTAAACTCTACTTGCTCAGACTTTCTTTTTAGATTATTCAGATTTTGTTCAATCTGAGCTGGTATGGCGACCTTGCCTTTGATAATCTCCCTCATCTCCTGCCGAAACTCATCCATTTATTGCCGGAAGGATGCTCGCTGTTCGGAAAGCAAGCGGGCAAGATCGTCTAAAGATGGGTTCTCAAAAGCGGGGGCCTGAGAACTGGATGGGTTCCCTTGCGGGAAATGAGGCCGCTGCTGCTGCCGCTGATACTGGGGAGGATGGGGATAAGACTGATGAGGCTGCGGACGCTGCCTCCACTGCTGTCCCTGATAGGCGGGACGAGGACCCTGCTGGTAGTGCTGCTGGGCGTACTGGGGCTGTTGCTGCTGCTGTGGCAGCTGGCTGCTCTGCTGTCCTTGAGCAGGAGGCTGCTACTGGGATGATGATCCACCGTTGCCCCAACGGAATCCGGGGTGATCGCGACGAATCCCGGGATGAGGGTACCGGTCGTACTAAATCCCATTGACTTCCATCTGAGGAATGGTTCCTGCTCGAAGGAAGGTGGAGGAAGAACTGCTAGTGGCTCCTCCGGCTGATAGACCACCATCTGAGTGTCTTGAGATGGCGGCTGTGCTGGGTAGTACTGTAACAGCGGAACCGGCTATGCCTGGATGTGGTTAACCTGGCGGTACAAAGCAGAGGGTTGGTTGGAGCTGCTACTGCTGGGGTCAGCCCATGACCTGGGAGGCTGCTGGGAAGAAGTATGTGCCTCCTGGACGCAAAGAATTTGCATCTTCAGATCACTCATCGTCTTGGCTATCTAGTCCATCTGGGCCATGCCTTGCATCTGCTTTTTCTCGAGGATCTCGTGACGGTCCAGTTTCTCACTGATTATGCTCATGTCGGCTGCGAATGATTCGGCTTGGGCTGCGGCTGCCGACGACGTGTGAGGACTGGCATCGATGCGAGCGATCCTTTGAAATGATCCCGCTCCTTATGGGGGATTTTGTTGTGTGTAGATGCGGGCTTGGGCCATGACGGTTGAGTTCTCTGCCATGCCTTCATAAATGGCCCAAACATCATCCTCACCCTTGGAAAAGTAGGACCCACCGCAAGAGGCGTTAACCAACCCTTGCAGCTCCGGTGTCAGCCCACAAAAGAAACTCTGGACTAGATTGGTCTTTGATATGTCATGGTGTGGACACCGGTCGATGAGCTCTCAGAATCGATCGCAAGCTTCATGGAATTGTTCATTAGGGACCATTACGAAGTTGTTGATCATTGCTCTTGCTGCGTTTGTCCGGCCGAGAGGGTAGTACTTCTTCATATATGCAGTCCATAGATCTGCCCAAGTGTCGATAAACCTCCCCAAGTATTTGAGCCAGTACGCGGCTCTGTCAACCAAAGAGAACGGGAAGGCGATCATCTTGATAGTGTCCTCAGTCATTAGCCTATCATGAATTGTGCTGCAAATCATTTCAAATTCTTGGAGGTGGAGGTGTGGCTCTTCGGTCGGCAACCCATGGAATTTGGGCAGAAGCTGAATAGTGTGGGGCCGAAGCTCGAAATCTCCATGGATTGGATGGAGTCGGATCCACCGATGAGTGAGGGAAGCTGCTGGATTGTGCAATTCTTGCATAATGGTCTGCGACGACCTCTCTTGGTTGGGTTCTCCTCCCTGGTTCTCTACAACTGGAATGTCACCTCCACCGCCACCGCCCCCAGGTCGATTTTCTCGCATCTGCGTTATTTCTCTCATGAGATCACCCATGAATACTCCCTGATCGCGGATCTGCCTTTGCATGGTCTCCAGGGATGCAAGATGTGAATTGTTGATGGCGGCTTGATCAAATAAGAAAGGAGGGTGATCATGGTCATCTGGGTGCTCTTCTCTGTCAGCCATGTCTGGGTTCTCTAAAAAAGAAAAAGAACCCATCTTAGGTGCCGTCAAATGTTCTGTGCTATGCGATGCACTAAATTCTGAGACTCTTGGACTGATGGAAGGGGAATGAGAAGGGTGGTCGAGGGGGAACAGGGTGGAAGTAAACTCAGGCTCGGAGAGCGGACTCTCCGAGGTCGTCCTAGATGAATTACGAGGAGTGCTGGATAGCGGCGCCGACAAAGTCGGCCCAAGAGACCTCCGTCCCATCATCTTGATTATTTATAAGAGCAAGGTCGAGAAATGAAGAAGAAGGAAAGGAGAAGCAAAATTGCGCACAATTGTGCTGTGTTTTTGATCTTGACCTAAAATCGACTAGCACTCAAACACAAAACAGGGTGAGTTCACCTACTCAACACATGAAGCCGTGAAGGTTCAGCTTTTATCTTGTCAATTTTAGCTTGAATTCAGGAATTTATCTTATCACGAGTCCTTAGAGTGCTACGCCTAAAGGAGAGAGAGTACTGTCAGAAAACTATTCCCGTACTTGTCCTCCTCCTGTGTAACCTGTAGCTTGCGCTTTTTAAGGTCCTTGTAACCCTTCCTGGATCCCTACTCAGCCAAAGAAGAAGAGGGAGTAAGCCGATAGGCAAAACCGATACTTCGGATCTCGCTCGCAACGGAATCACCCGTGAGCGTGCAAGACCCTACTCGGACACAGACGGTGAGACAGACACACCCGTGAAGGCGTGGCCTATGCTCGGTACTTCAGACTAGGTCGATGCTCACACAATAGTGAGTCACCACTGATGACCAAGCCCTACTCACCTACGTACGATAGTAGCACCAATACTTCGGAAATCAAGGCGATACACAAGGCAGCCTCAAGCTGGGTTTTTGGCTCTAATCCTTATGAAGCACTCAACTCACTTTGAAGGAGACCTTCCGATGCTACATGAAAACAAGTGAGGCTATTACTATCCCCAATCAATGAGTCCAATTACCAATTTTATTTAGGTCAAAGTTTTCTTATCAGTCCCTTTTTTACTTTTTTAGTGTTATCGCTTCTTTTTAGTAAATTCAAACAAGCGCCTAACAATTTTTGTATTTTCTTGATTCCTACTTTGTCCAAAAACAGAGGAAGAATAGAGTTGAAAAGGCCGTGCAAGTCGACACCAGGATGGAAATCTCACCTTTGTGCCTAAATGATGAATGCTAAGTAAGAAGACTTACAGTGCCTCCAGCTCTTTCCATGCGGGATGCAAAGCAGAAATTATTAAACCTAAGCTATGTGCTGGTATGCAAGCGGAAACCGTCCTAAGCAGGCAATTGCTAGCGTTAAGAACCACAAGTTAACCCCCAACCTCCAATCCTAAGGTCCGGTCTAGGCTCACCCCTCCTCCTCTCGACACATCGAGTTCAGGAGAAGCGCTTGGAGGGATGAGCTCGCGGCGCACGGAGCGAAGACTAATGATTAACTATTTAATTAGACTAAGTCCAAATACGATCTATAAGAACATGCAAAGGTTATTAGGGTGTTTGGACCTAATCTAATCGATCAAGCAAAGGCCTAGAACTAAGGGCTCAATCCACAAAAGAAATAAAAAATGAAAACAAAATCGGAAAATGACTACGGGAAACACGATAAAATCTACGGTGAGCCCCGGGTAAACAAACACCCGGAAATTGGGCCTGAAGTGTCTGAGTGTCCAAGTCCTGTATTATTACAAATTAATATGAATCTCTCTCTCACCAAATAAAATAAAAGCTAATCTAATTACTCTCTCTTAGGTCTTCCGCTCTCTCCTGCCGGCTTGGCTTAAGAAAAGCCGGCTCCGCTTCCCAAGGTTGCTCCGGATCCCCTAGGCGATGCGCCTCGTTCTGCGGTCCCTCGCAAGAAGACAAAAAGAGATGGTCAGAAAATCTCAACAATTTCTATCAAAAGTAAGAGAGATAAAACAAGCAATGGTAGGTAACTAATGACAATCAAACAAAAATGGGATCTACTCGTTGTTGTTCCCCGGCAACGGCGCCATTTGATAATCAGGAATTTCTAATGGTCTTGTATTCCACACAAGGCGGGAACACAAAGGTCGCAGCGGTGACCGCTAAAAATCCCTAATTAATCAACAATTAACCCACACTCAATAAATCAAGCAATGATAAGCAGATGTGAAGTTAAAATTTATTTTTAACTCTACATAAATGATGTATAGAAAGCAAGTACGTAGAGAGTTCGAACACAGGGAACAAGGCAAGGTAGATCAAACAGGTGTGTGTGTGTGTATGAAAGTGATGTGTTGTCTACAATATGCAATGCAAATATTTTTGTGGGTTTTTTTATTTTTAATTTTTTTAATTTTGTATTTTGATTTTTAATTTTCTGATTTTATATTTTCTTTTTATATTTTATATTTTTTATTTATTTTATTTCAATATTGGAATATATAAACTATATAATAAAAGAGGTGCTACAATATTTATAAAAATAAGCAAAAATACTCCAAAATTCAGAAATAAAAAATTTTTGATCTTTTTATGAATTTTTACTATTTTTGTGATTTTTGGGTATTTTTCTGAATATTTTTTTTGTATTTTTAAAAGGGAAAATAAAGGAAAACAGGGAATAAGCGACTGGCTGAAGGTAAAATAGGAAAGAAAAATATCAAACAGCCACAAAATTTTTCCAAACTAATTTTAAAATAAAGAGAATAAAAAGGGGAACCTACAGGAATTGAGTTTGCATTTTTGGAGTTTTCTATGATTTTCTAGAATTTTTTTGAAAGTTTTAGGTATTTTCAAATTTTTTAGATTTTTCTTTTGAAATTTTTAGTGAATTTTGGATTAACACTAAAAGACAGAAAAATACACCATAGGGATTTTTTTTGGAATTTTTCTAGGTGTTTTAATATTTTTTTGGTATCTTCTAAGATAGACAGTAGATAAAATCATGTTTTTTATTTTCAGTAAATATAAAAATGCAATAAAATTAAAATGCAAAAATATGGCGTTAAGCTACCATGCAACAGGGACCTAAGTTAATTTTTGTGGAATTTTTGGGTTTTCAATGCTGCATGAAATAAATAGACAAAGCACGCAAAAATCTGTGGCCTAGCAGGGACTATTTCGCAAATAGACAAAAATTTAGGGGCTTGCAGGCAATTTTAACACAAAATTTATAACTTAATAAGAGAGTTTCTGGGCCAAACAACAATATCTAAACCCGCAAGGGTATCCTTACAAAATATCCACTAGAGCGCGTGACTAGCACGCGCTTGGGAAGGACCTAGATACTATATCCAAAAGTCTGAGGGCCTATTTGCAAATATTTCGAAAGTTTTACACTTAACGTTCAAATCTTAGGACTGAAACGAAATACAAAAATAGCTAAGGTCCTCGCTGCAAAAAGCCCGCACCTCACGCGAACAGGTCACGTGAGGTGATGTGGTAGAGGACCTAGTTGCAAATACTTAAAGTCCAAGGGCCTATTTATAAAGTTTACAAAATATTTTAAACTACTGATGGAAGATTCTGGATTAAAAGGAAGTTACAAAAGTACGGGGTATACTTGCAAAATTCCCACGCAAAGGAGATCTGACGGCTGGAGCTCTTCACTTGGACACATGGTGTGATCTCCTCTCACGATACCGCTTCGGTCTGGACGCCTGAGATTAAATGAACTTTGCGCGATGGACGATCCTGGACATCCCAGATCGAATGGTGGCTGTAGCGTCTGGAGGCGCGACTCGATCCAACGGTTGTGAAGCTTGGAGGAAGAACGGGGAAGAACGTCGGCGAGGCGAACTTCTCCGTGGCTGATCTCCTAGTTCCGGTGGCTTCTGGATGTCAAAATGGAGCTGCGGCCTCCTGGCGGTGTCCTCTAGCTGCTGGTGGCCCAAAAAGCCTCGGCGGAGGCCGAGGTTCACCGGAGAAGCGGGCGGAGCTGTAAGGGCTCGAGCGGCTCCGGCGAAGGCCAAAATGGCCCCCAGGTGCGCGATAAAGTCCAAACACCTGCAACAAAACATGAGAGGACCCAGGGCAAAGTGCCTGGGTCCCGCGGTGGTGAGAAGGCGGAGCGAAATGATGGTTGGGCTCTCGGCCGGAGGTGCGCTCCGGCGAGGTGAGCGAATTGGGTGATCGGATAGATGAAATCGAAAATTTTTTGAGGGCTTTTACTCCTAAGACTAAGGTAAATTAAATGCACTAAAAATGAGAAGGGAAAGTGGCCGCCTCAACAGTCAATGATTGGAGGGAAGTTATCTCGACCGTCGGAGTTGGGGGAGGTGGTGGAGACACCTCCGACCTCCTTCGCCTTGGCTGATTGCACTAGGCTGGAGCTGTCACCTCCAGGTATGCGTGGAGCACGAAAGGAGCGAGGAGGGGTGGACCGAAGGGACTCGAATTCAAATCGAAAGGCAAGGGTCCATATATGTCGTTTGACCCGATGACTGAAATGGTCCAAAGACCAAGGCGTATCAAGCATATCTTCGATCCATAGCCTGAGGTTTCACTTGGGCGGGCATCCTCGATCATGGAGGATGAAAAGTCAAGAAGGGTGCGGCATGAAATAATGCAAGGATCGGCCTGGAAAAATCGACAAAAAGGTTTCGAAACCAAGGCTCTGACAAGCTGCCAGGGCTAGGACAGGCAATTGACCAAGGTCAACTTTGACTGTCCCCTGATTGGTCCACGTGGACCAATCAGGAAAAATCCTTGAAAAAAGAATTATTAATTCAATAAAAATAGAAAAAATTTGAATTAAATTTATGTTATTAAATAAAAAATCTTTATTATTTTATGTAGTATTTTTTCTGATTTTTAATTATTCTTATGAGGTCTTTATCTACAAATTGCTTTTATACCCCTTATAGGCATCATATCTATATATTTTATTCATTTATTTTTATTTTGTGTATTTTAATTTTATTATTTTTATTTAGTATTTTATAAGATCATAATATACTTTTATACACTTAATTGTATTTTTATTTTATTTTTTTGATGTAGTTTGTATATTTAATAAAATAAAAGTATACTATATATAGGTATAAGTATAGGTCTGATACCTATGTAGTAAATATACATGCATTTTTATTTTGTATTTTATTTAGATTTTTATTCTGATTTTAATGTACATAATTATTATAAGTAATATTTGCAAAATTATAAAAATATAAAAATAATGAATAAATAATAAAATGAATATTTTAATCTGTACATGTATACAATGAGGGTCCAAAACTCAACTTTCAAACCATAGATCCGCCAAATGCGAAACTACCACCATTAAATAGATTAATTTATTATATATACAATTAAAGGTGAGTTTGGTGCATTTGGAGTTTTCAGTTGTGAGATACGGGTCTCAGAAGTTGGGATTTTGGATTTTTATTCAGACCATAACTTTTTATCTGTATAATATTTTTCAGTGAAATAAATTTTGTATTTTTCTTTATTTAATTATCTACATCTTTTATGTTCAAAGTTTCTTTATTTGAGGTATAAAAAGTGGAGCCAAAAATAGGTCTCAAAATGAATAAAGAATGAATGGAATGAATTTGTATTTTTACCCTTATCTCCCCCTACTTTATTCCTTGTCGACCTATTCATCAAGATGCCTAGGTATCGGGGTTTTGGGTCATAAAAAATTTACAATATTTTATTCTTTTTCTTTTCTTTTATTTATTCTATAATTTTGGCTTTAATTACAATACTTTATACACTATTTACATATACATGCACGCATGCTAATATGCTCTATTTAATGCTATTTACAGGCATTTGCTAGGGTTTTTGAGACCAAAATGACAGAAAAAAGATGATGAAATGTGGATTCATCACATACTTTTCTATCTTCTTCCATCTTCTGATCTCTTTTCTTCTTTTCTTCTTTTCCTTTTCTATTTTCTTCATCTACCGAAAATATTTCGCCCCTTTTTGTCAGTCTTCTATACTTGGGACGTACTTTGTCCTAAGTATAGAGGGGTGTGCACCCTAAGTTCTTCTATTCTTTGATCCTCTCCATTATATCCTCTTCTTGTCTATACTTAGGGATATCTTACCCTAAGTATAGGGGGAGACAGTCTGAGTACGATCTATTACTCTTGACCCTTCCTACTTTGTGTACAGTCTTCTATATTTAGGATTATTTGATCCTAAGTATGGGGGGACGGTCAACTTCTTATTCGTTCATTTCTTTGTTCGTTTATTCTTTAGACTTTCCTATACTCAGTAGGAGTTATGTCTTCTCTTTCTCTCTGATCTGTGAGGACATAGCTCAAGCTAAGTATGGGGGGTCATATATACTTCGTATATACTTTAGCCATAACTCGTACTTTGGTATTTTTGTTAATAATTATGACTAATTATACTATTAAAAATCATTAAAAATCTTAATAAAAAGATGTCTATTATTCCTCAAATTCTTTTTGTATTTACTGATTAATAAATCAGGTGAAAATGTTTTTTTGCAAAATGTTTGAAAAATAGTTTGAAAATCCTTTTGAAAACTATTTTGAAAAGTTTTGTTACATATTTTCAACCTTTGTAAAAACATTTTGTTAGAAAATTTTACTTTTTTATTCAATAAAAATGTTTGAAAACTATTTGCAAATGATTTGAAAAATGGTTGCAAAAATATTTTGAAAAATCTACATATACTGTTTGGAAAACCTTTGCAAAAAATGATTTACAAAAGCGTTATACATGTTTGTAAAAAGTGCTTGTAAAAACTATTTTGGACTATAGTTTTCAAAAATTATTTGAAAAACCATTTCAAATAAGTTTGAGTAATATAAACATCACACCAAAATTATATATATATATACATACATACAATTGACCACTTACCCCTTGTAAATTCTTAAAACCTTAATTGTTGTAAATATAAGATGCATCCATGTGTAACTATTTGTACCTAGTTTTTATCCAAAATCTCTTTGTTTTCAAAAATCCCAAAAACATTTGCAAAATAAAAATACCAAAAACATTTGAAAAAGCTATTTGAAAATACAAAAATTGCATATGCATCCTCTTTTTCAAAAATCCATAATAATTCAATTTTTTTGAAAATTGCATCACAAAAATATTTTTTACATAGCAATTGCATTTTTAGGATTGAGTTTTATAATTGAACAAGTCTAAGTAAAATTTGAAGATTGGAGCTTGGTTTGACCTTAAAATCTACATAATAACAAGAACCTTATAGGAACTGGAATTGAGGTACTTCACGTCTTGTTGACTTAATTCTTTGAGGATTACGAGACTTGGTTTAATGGATTGTTGACTGCCTAAGTAGAGTATTTCGGAGGACACACACGACTCTTGTTTATAATGACCTAACTTGGACACCTGCACCTTTCACTTGGCTCAACTCAGTTGGAGTGGTGAGGGGGATGGATTTGCTGGTATGAGACGCACACGAGTGGAAACATTTGTCCTCCTCTAGGGAGGGAAGTGCACCCCAACCCGTCCGGTGATGATGAGTTTTGAAGACAGGAGAGCGTGGGTTGCAATAAAGCTTCAAAAGAGGGATAATCTACTGGCTCAAGGGGAAAAACTCCTTATGTAAATGCTGTTGTATATAGTATTTGAAATAGAAAAGCAAAAACTTCAAAAAAAATGGACATGCTTGTATAAAAATAAAATGTTTGTTAGAGTGTATATATTTGTATAGTCAATAAGCAAGCTTGAGCTTCAAAGTCAAATCACGTGAGCCTACAGCCGGATGACTTGATTACATTGGTCTTGTATCCTAGGATAGGTAGCTACACTGGCTACCATCCATTCTTCTCTTCACCCCCTCCTCTTGAGCTAATTGTCACTTGAACTTAGAAGGGAATATCCCCCTCCTCGAGGAATGAGTTATTGGATTGGGGAATAATTAGGTTGTTATATTGGAGAAGTCAGTCTCTTTGTCATTTCAGTTGGGGAGAGCCACCATCACTTACACTGTACGAGTCAGACTCATAGTCATAAGGGTTTGCGTATGAGTTGAAGTATCCGGACCTGACTATTGAGGGGACTTGAGCAAAGTTTTGGGATTCTCGAAGGCTATTGGATTTCAAATCTGATTCTCATTAAGGTTCCGCCAGCACTGAAATTCCAAAGGTTTGACTTAAGCTTCAAACATTGATTTTGTGAAGACAAGTTTGATAACTAAAATTTAATCCATCTTTCTTCTTTTTCTTTTCTTTGTTTTTCTTTTCTGCACTTATTGCATAAGTTTTTGCTAGGGACTAGCAAAGGCAAGTATAGGGGGATGATGAATCTCCATTTCATCATCTTTATTCTATCATTTTGGCCTTAAAAATCCCTAGTAAATGCGTGTAAATAGCCTTAATTCATGCATTGTTGTGTAAATAGTGTACAAAATACAGTTTCTAAAGCCAAAATTATACAATAAAGAAAAGAAAAGAAAAGGAAAAAAATAAAATATTGAAAATATTTTATGATCTGAAACCCCAAGACTTAGGCATCTCGATGACTAGGTCGACCAGTAATAAAGTAGGGGGAGATAAGGGCCAAAATACAAATAAAAATCCCTTTTATTCTATTCATTTCCATTCATTTTGGGACCTATTTTTAGTTCTACTTTTTTGAAGGATATGGGGAGATCCTTAAATGCATCACGGAAGCGTGAGGATCGCATCGAATGCGATCGGGAGCAACTATTTGCACTAGGTTCTCGAGGCAGCGGAAATTAAAAATTTTTTATGTGATGAAACCACATGATCCAAGAACACTTCTTGGATCATTTCATCCGAACCATAAACAAGTAATAGGATTACTTCTTGAAGCGTGTTTGCGATCAAGTCTCTTAACGAAGAGACCTACTGTCTCAAGTCCGATCCGACGGAGGAGACGCTTGTGTACGCGTTGATGAAACATGTACTTCTCGCAATCCATGTTGGTGATCCAAGCGACGAATCTCCTGATCGTGTCATACGAGATCCTACGTATTCGTCACGAGTGAGTCACACTGAAGGAGACGGAGATCCATGAGCAAATAGTCCGGCAGCATAACGGTGACGTTGCGGCGAGAGCGTCTCTCTCTAGGGCTCCATGGTAGACGACCATAAGAGAGAGCAAGAGAGGAAGATGGCGTGTAGAGAGAGAGAGAGAGAGAGAGAGAGAGAGAGCATATGTTGTCTCCAACTTGTGTTGTGCAAAGAAAAGCAAAGGGATTGCCTCTCCATTTATAATATTTTTGGATCCATGGATCTCAATCCATGGACAACACAAATTCAATGGCTCACATTGATTTGTGTTTCTTTTAATGGCTATGATCTAGTTGTTAAAACACCAAAAAAATTATTTTAATAAAATCAAATATATATAAATATAATTTGATTTATATTAAATCAATCTTTATTTGAGAAATTGGAAGGTGGCAAGCCTCCTTCCATAAGAGGAGTGGATGGCCACCACATTCCTTGTAGGAGTTGTGGCCGTCCATCCTCTCTACATGGAAGGTGGCTTTCTCCTTTTATTCCATGAGATTCCATTATCCCATGAATTTCTTCAATACTTGCAAAAACTTTTGTTGCAAATTATTTCACAAAAAATAAATCCAATTTATTTTGTAAACATTACAATCATGCCATTGAAAGTTTGTGAATCACATTCACAACCCAAAATAAAATGTAAATTACATGTTGAATTTAATATCCAATGTGAATCCAATTCACATCAACATTTAATTAACAAATGTAAATTACAAATAACTCTCTTTAATATATTATAAATAACATTTATAATATATATGATAAATATGGATAGTGCTATCTGATGAATCTGTAATTCATCACTCTTAAAGTTGAAAATAGAGCCTTGTTCCTGAGTATTTAGCAGCATATTTCTCTTTACCTTGCATAAATAGCATTCATGCATGCATCCACAATACATGCATTTTAGCATCCATATTTGCATTAAAATATGAAGCCTAATTCACTTGTAAAATACTCACCCACATCTGTATTTCATACACCCTTCAAAGTCAATAAAACCTTCCTTATAATGTGTATATTGCTAGTTAATAATATAAGGAAGAAGGCCAAAAATTCCTAACTTGTGAATTACCCAATAAAATCCCAAACCCAATCAGAGACCCCGGAACTTATAATGCACATATCTCTCCCATAAAACCTCCCAATTAGGTCTACTCACTTTCAGATTAATCCACATTTAGAGACCTTTAAAATGAGACCAATTTCATTCAAATCGGAGCTCGTATGCAAAACTTTGGTTTTCGGGTCCCTTTGTATACTATTTGTATATAAATTTGTACCCTTACATTTTTTCTACCTTATTTGACCTCATCTCCATTTTTAGCAACATGAATCTTGTAGATCTCATTGAGATCTACAACTTTCATGTTTTGAGTTTTACCAAATTCGGTCTCCTTCTCTCCCTAAATTCACATTTTTTCTCAGCCATTTAGAGCAGGCAATGTGGCACCCTTTGATTGCGCCATGCGGCCCGCTTCATTGCGCGCCACGTGCCTTCCATCTCCGCCGTCCGATCATGCCCTCTCTCTCTTGATCCGGGCCATCCAAGCCGCAACGCTTCTTAGCCACCCGATCGAACCCTGGATCCAATTTAGACCTCGCCAGCGTCGCACCCTCCTTGCGCCTCGTGGCGACATGTACGCCCTCCGATCTTCGCTAGATGCTCCCAATCCTGGCCATTCACCTTGCTTTGGATCTCCACCGTTCGATCAAAGCCAAGCCATCATCTCGACCGCACGCTAGCGCCATAACCTACGCCCACCACGTGGTGTGCCCTGCGCCCTTGATCTCGCCCCACTGATCTACTCCTAACCCTCCTCTTTCACCCTTCTCCTGACCCTTGGATAACTCGATCCAACGGTCAATACATCGTCTCCTACCTCCCGCGAGGCCTGTGCCCCATGTCGCCCACCTTGCGCGTGAGCCGCCCCCTTCCTATTTTGGGAACCACTCCGGCCACCCTCTCCGCCTCCTGTCACCCCATTTCGTACGCCACTCTTCCCTCATCCTCGCCGACCTCCTCAAACGCCATGACATCCACCCATGTCGCTCTACGACCTCTACCAACTCCATCACTTCGTCACCTATGCCGTCACCTTCCACCTATAAATACTCCATCTCCATCAACCTTCGACCCTATCCGCCACTCCAGAGAGAAACCCCTAGCTCCGACCTTCATCTTGGTGACAACAATTCGAAGTGACGTTGAGCGACGACCGAGCTTCTTCTCCGGCGAGATCCCCCGCCGCCCCCACCATGCCGCAGCCTCCCCCGTGAGCTGCACGAGCTCAGGAACCTCTACCGGCCTTTGAGCGACGACCAGGAGCACGAATCCGAGCTCCATGCCCCAGGTAAATGCCTCCATCTCCCCTCCGATCTTCTTTTTCATTTTCTTCCTTCTTCTCATAATTTATTCGCCTTCCACAATCACCTTCACCCTCGCCTAATCATCCTCCAAGCTCCGCCTCAGAAATGGCACCTTTGCACACCCTTCCATCTTCTCAGACGAGGCTCTACACCCCACTCTGATCAAAGTTCCGCCACCTTGGCGGAGCAATATCACCGGACGATCCTCTCGCCACTCCAGGCCTCCCTTCGCACTCATGATCACCCCACGAACACTGCGCACGCCTCGGCTATCAAGCTAACCCCCTGCAGGTACCCTATCTTTGATTGGCTGGAAGCCTCAGTGGAGCTTCCTTCGAGCTTCATCGCTGCACTCCTCCAGACTGCCCCAACCGCTCCTGAGACCTCCGGCGGCTACCTGAAGCCTCCACGATCCTCCCCAGCTACTTGGGAGATGCCGATGAGCTTCATCGACGATCGGAGGAGGAGGCGGAGCTAGAGCAGCATCACCGGAGCGCAATCACCTCCGCCGCTGGAGGCGGTAGACCCCTTTGAGCATGAAGCCCAGTAGCCGTCTGATCCCCTTGATCAGACGGTTCTGAGGAAGCCATGTCTCCAGCAGTCCGTAGTCGTCGGAACAGAAGGATCCCACGCTCCGCAGTATGCCACGTTGAC
Source organism: Ottelia alismoides (assembly GCA_037367405.1). Classification (NCBI taxonomy): domain Eukaryota; kingdom Viridiplantae; phylum Streptophyta; class Magnoliopsida; order Alismatales; family Hydrocharitaceae; genus Ottelia; species Ottelia alismoides. The sequence goes on from JAZKJV010008506.1 coordinate 17,537, forward strand.
TCTTCCTCGAGCTCCAGATGCCATTGGATCTCTCATGATCTAATGGCCCTCGATCGTCCACGTATTCATCTTCATCGAGCTCCAGAGACCGTTGGATTGATCTTGATCTAACAGGTCGTATCGCGCTACATATCAACCATCAGAGGCCATTGGATCTTCAATTGATCTAGCGGTCTACGTGGCATTGGAGCTTCAGGGGCTCCAGCAGATGCCACGTAGCTTCCACCGAGCCTTCGCCCCGACCATTAGGCTTGGAGCCCCTGAAGCTCCCTCGAGCCAAGTCGGAGCTTGTAGCGCCCCCGAGCCTCTGCCTGAGCCTCCGAAGTCACCCGGGCCTGGGACCTCACGTGTCTTTCATGTGCGGTCTAGATTTTTTGCACCGAGACCCCTGGAGGTTTGAAAATTATATTTTAGTCCCTGTCAGGAGCACCACGTGAGGTGTAAGTGTTTTGTGGGCATTTTGTATACATGTCCCCCTCATTATAGGTAATTGCATTTTAGTCCCTGTCAGCATGTTTGAATTTTAGCAATTTTATTTTTTGTAATTGTAGTTAGGCCCCAATCTTTGCACGTATTTTTTGGCATTCATTTGACATCATTTTTCCAGTCTGAAAATTGCATTGTGTGGCTTAAGTTGTCCTTTTTAATATGTGACACTTGTCTTATTTTTGTGATATCAATGGAATTTATCATTAATTAATTTGTGAAATTTTGCTATATTTTAATTTGTAGTAAATTCTCTGTCGTCCAAAAATCACAAAAAATTTACATTAGTCTTAGGATAATTTATCTCACATTGTATCCAAAAATCAACTCATTTGCACGCATTTCAAGGCCTAAATAAATCATTTTGTGATTTCTTTAATTTATTTTTAATAGGTCCAATTCACATAGAAATTTAAGTTTGTTTATTTTTCTAGATTCTTCACACTTAGATTTATCTAGGATAATTTTTAAATATTAAAATATTGTGTTTTGGTATTTATTAAAATTAATTTAGTCAAAATCACCTTGCATTAATTTTTAATTCATAGAAAATTCATATAGTGTCAGAAAAATCTAAAAAAATTAGGGTAGCTTAATTTCATTGCTTTGCACCATCTGGCCATGTTTCATAATTTTTGGAATTAATTTGACCATAGTTCTGATTTAACTTGTAAACTGGCCTTATTTTGCATGTGTCTTTTCTTGGTTGCATAAAAATTGTTGAAAACCCAAAAAATTCCTTCTGAAAATTCGACCTCTTAAATTCACTTAAAATCTACCTAAGGAGACAGCTGCCTTCCTGAGTTTGACTTTGGGCTTGCCCAAGTAAAATAAATTTGCCGCTCGAGATTAATTGAACATTGATTAAAAGTGGTTTTTGATTAGTCCATATTACCTGGCAACAACGAACGCCACGACAGTAATTCTGATCATTGATTTGACAGAATTAACAAGGGTAGTACGCGTCTCTTCAAAATGGCGCCGTTGCCGGGGAGGCACGACTTAGGTTAATTTGTAGTTAATTTTTGAGTGCCTGATTTTCCATCTCCGAGTAGTCTGACCCCCGATCTTCTTGTTAATATTTGTCTATCTTTTATTTTTGAGTATTTTTGTGTCGTTCTTTATCTGACCTCAATTTATTTTTGTGCGAGGAACATGAGGAGTCCCGAGGCGCTTCGAGGAGCTTGCATTTTTTTAACTTTTTCAGTGATTTGAGAGGATTTGTATTTTTCATTTCTTTATTTTTCATTATTCTCGCATTATTTCCAGCGGTTCTTGTTTTGGTTCTCGCGTGTGTAATGTGTTGTGTGGATTGAATTTCTAGACTAGGCTTGCACTAGCAGCTCCTTGAGCCACTCTAGGATTTGCTTGTGCTCGTAATTCTTTAGGACCACACATCACTTAAAAGACGCACTTAGACCGCAGATCTAGTCAAATCAAACCTGTGCTTCACTTGCTAGTAGAACTGCTTGTCTAGGAGTGGATTTTGTCGTCTGCATTTGCATGTAGTATAAAAGCTTTCAATTTTGTTTTGCATCCTGCATTAAGCGAAGGGATCACTGTAAGTATTCTTCACTCAGCATAAGCATCATTGATTTTTTGTGCATCGGCTTTTCTCGGTTTCTCCCTCTTTGTTTTTCAAAACTTAAGTAAATAGAAATTGGGACTAGACGATAGGCGTGCTGTGTGAATTGGACTTAATAAGTGACAACTTAACTTAAAACATGGACTGCTAACATTATTGACCAAAAAAATCAATAAAATCAGAAATTCTGCTTGCGGGAGATTAATCCCCGACTTTGTTCTCAGGCTGAGTGAGGGTACTTGAGTGTGTGTGAACACCTTAAGGCAGAGCCTAAATCCCCGCCTTCCATATCACGTTCCGACTGATCCTAGCAAATATCACAGGTTGAATTATTTAGGTTCACTGACTAGTACCAAGTAGCCTCTGCCTGTTAGCAATGTGAGCCCGAGGCGAACAATTCCTACAATAAATGTTATTGTAATAAATAAATTATCAATAAAATTTATTGATGTTTTGTTTCACTCCCTTTCTGATATTGAATAAATGAATGCACTATAAGGTCCCTCTGTACAATAAGGGTTATGTACCATGGCCAACTTGATAATCATACAGCTGTTGATCCATTAAGTGAATCATAGAGGCTGATGCTTGGACGAATATCTAAGGAGTTAGATAGAGGACTCATCAAGAATCATCAATGATTAACAAGTAGTGATCTCCAGTCTGAGTGGGAGATGGCAATCCCATCTCATTAGACTGATATCTGATTGACCTCTTGATGCAGGTCCTCTGCATGGGAATATTGATTCGGAGGTATCTGATTAGTTGAGTCAATGAGTTGACTTAACGAGATCGAGATAACCAAAGACCTATGATGAATACTGTCACATCACAGGCAAACATCCTATGACCAGAGATAGATATATTACTATATGTCTGAGCATGTACATTTGGCAGACCAATAGGTTGATGACCTAATCAAGGTCTATACACCGGCGAGCTGGTGTGCATGTAAGGGCATATGAGTAATATGATCTCTCAAAGGGATCATACAGGTTCACTTGTAAAGCGAGAGACATGAGCTCACTCATGAGGTATTGGGATCGACCAAATTCCATGCATGGTCATCATGCTTCAGAAGCATGATATGAATTTGAAGGTAAGATATATGCTTTGTGAAAGCATATGATCTCTACCATATCCCAAGGACCAAGATTGAGAAACTTGATGATCAGACTATGAAGATGACAGTGTAAAAGTGATCTATATCTTCATGATGATCATGAGTCTTCCAGTATGCAGGATGTACATGTATTGGGAATACCTAAAGGGTGATTTGATCATAAACGATTGTATAACCATGACGCTTCCATTCCGAGGGAGTGATGAAACAGGTCTGGATTTTAGTGACTCCTCTCATCAGAGAAGTAACCTAATCTTAGTCCATTTAATGGACATTGATCTGAATGAGATTCAGATGCAATGAGAAGATTAGGTTTACGGTCTTGATTTAATCAAGCATCTATGAGAGGTCCATAGGATCTGGATTTGAGATGTGATCTCAATATCCAAGTCACTATACGTGGAACAATACAATCGCCCTGTCCTTATCTCCAAGTATCTGAGGAGAAATAGCATTGTTCTTAAATGGTTTAAGAACAATTCCATGAGATCTAAGCAAAGAGAAGTTGATAATTAAATGTGATTTAATTATCATGATGTATGAGATATTATCCAATATAATTAAATGTGATTTAATTATTATGGATAAGAATAATGTGGATAGTAATATCCAATTATTCATAATTTATATTATAAATGTGATTTATAATATGCTAGAGAGAGTTATGTATAATTTATATTAGTAGATTAATTATTAATGTGTATTGGATACACATTGTCTAATTAATTGAAAATATAAATTACATTTTGTTTTGGGTTGTGAATGTGATTCACAATATTCCAATGTCAAGATTGCAATATTCTCAAAATTAATTGAAAATTATTTTGGTGGAAAATTGTTGGGAAAATAAGTAGAGAGAAATATTAAGAGACATGCAATCCCATGTAATCCATGGGATTGCCCTCCCCATATGGAAGAGGGGGGGCGGCACCAACTCCTTTTAGGAGTTGGGGGTCGTCCACCTCTCCCAATGGGGAAGGAGGCTCCCAATTGATTTTTCACTCCTTATTTGATTGGTTTGATTTGATATTAATATATATTTGATTTATCAATTATATTTAATCAAAATTAAATCACAAGTTGTTGGCTTTTACCAACAACAATCTTGACCATTGGATTCTCATAAATCAATCTCAACCATTGATTTTATGAGACACATGGATTGAGATCCATGGATCCCAAAACCCTATAAATAGAGAGGCATACATGGCTCTCTCTTTACACATGCTATTGTAGCAAAACTCTCTCTCTCTTTCTCATACTCGACGCCCCTTCTTCCCTTCTCTTCTTGGTGGCCGTCCACCTTGGTGGAAGAGAAACGTCGACGCCCGCGCCCTCGTGCTGCCGCCTCGACGTTCTGCGGTTCTTCGTCTACTTGGAGTGCTGCACTCGCGAAGGAGATGTACGATCTTGTGTGTCGAGATCAGGAGCAACCGCGCTTGGATCAACTTCTTGGATTGCGAGGACACCGCGGTTCATCCCCGCGCTCGCAAGCGATCTCTCCGACGATCGGACTTGAGACAGGAGGTCTCTTGCCTTAGAGACTCGATCAACCACGCTTCAAGAGGTATTGCATTATACTTGTTTGTGGTTATAGATGAAACGATCCGAGAATAGTTCTTGGATCATGTGGTTTCATCGAATAAATTTTTTTTAAATTCCGCTGCACCGAACAACTAGTACGACTAGTCGTTCTTCGTCGTATCCGATACGACGATCACGCTTCCGTGATGCGCTTGAGGATTTCTCCATATCCTTCAAGTGGTATCAGAGCCTTAGGTCGACGGTTTCGAATAGTGATTCGCTAACCGAGGACGACTTGGGTTCGTTTAGGTCGCGAAAGTTTTTATCGCATTTGATTTCGCAGATCTGTTTAGTAAATAAATTCGGAACTGTTTAAATGGTTTAAACACGAATTTAATACTTGGATTATGTTCCCCATTAAACAAGGAAACCATAGGATCTGAGTTTGCGTAAATCGGATTTCGTATGCTCTAGATATGGTTGTTTTAATGAACACATATGCACTGTTGCGGGAACTGTTAATCTGAACGTGATTAAAATGTTAATTACTGTTTAGAGTTGCCTCGAAATGCGTGAAACACCACATGGATTCTATTCTAAATCAAATTGGCAAACTTTAGAAATTGACTTTGCTTAATTTGGATATAAATTGATTGAGATATGCCAATTTTAGTAAGTAGGGGTCACTGCTGAAATTGCTTTCCTAATCAAGAACCATGTGTTAGTCAATTAATGAAATTAATTGTTAATTTCGAGAAATAATTGTGAAAAATATTTGTGAAATATTAGAGAATGATTATTTCCATATTTGACTTGGCCCCAATCAATTAGTTGATTAGATTTGATCTAAATCACAATTGAAATCACAATCATCAAACTTATTGCTTGAATAGGATTGGGAATTTGTCTAGCAAATTTCCTTAAAATCAAAAATTATTTTGATTACTATATGGTATAATTTCGGTTGGAAAACCGATGATCATCTCAAGTACAAATTAATCAATTTGGCATTATCCTTTCCCGAGGTGGATATGGTGTCTAGTCGGGGATCGCTGGGGTAGCGGGTTGCAACATATGCGGTCTGTCCCACTCCCGCCGGTACTGGCCATGACAGCGGGTAGGGCCGGGATAATATCCGAGGGATTAAGATGTATTTTCTCTAATTATTAAAATCCGAATTAATACGTACTTTGAGAATAATACCATATGTATATTCAAGCATAAAATTAAGTTTGATTGATTAAAATTGGATTGATAATTAATTTAATATGATTAAGTTAATTATGTCCAATTGATAATACTCTAATATGATTAGAGTCAATAATTCCCTTGGAAGAATTAATTATATGAATCTGATTCATAGTAATTAATTGAATTTGAATAAGAGGTGGAGGATCACATAAGTGACATCCATGGTCTCCCGTCAAGGCGAAGGGTTTCGTCACCAAATATTATATGTGGGAGACGCCTGTCCGAAGTGACAGCTCCCGCATATAATTCGTTTGGATCGAGCTCGTCGCTTCTCGAAAGAGTAAGGACGTATGCGTAGTGACCCCAATATCGGGTCCTCATATTATTGGGGCGATATTGGATTGCGCATAGCGAGTTGTATTCCTGTTGACGGTTGGTTCAATTAATGACGAGTCAACATCACCTTAGTGGTGGTGGGCTCGGGCATTAAAGACCGAATTGGGAAATGCAAGTTGGACTTGCAAGGCGGAATGAGTTCCCGCTTCTCTTTATTGGAGTCATAGGTTCTCATATTATTGGGATATGACAAAGATAAAGAGGAGATCCCAGTTCTTGCTTGAGATATAGAGGTAAGTATATCTCTTACTTTGAAAGTGATTAAGGGAATGAACTTTCAAGTTGACATAGCAAGACTAATTTGATTTAAAATGCCTTAATCAAATATTATAAAATTGAATATATGATTATATGTTCTAATATAGTGCATTCTCAATTTCAGAAAATGAAGGCCATGAACCCACTGAGCAGGCTTCTGGAGGTCAACCAATTGACCGGACCGAATTACTCGGATTGGATCCGTAATTTGGAGCTTGTGCTTTCGGCAGAGCGCATCAGCTATGTGCTCTTTGAAAACAAACTTGAAAACCCTAAATCCAAGGAAGACAAAGCATATAATGACAATTATGATGAAGATCATGTCTTGGCTAGGTGCTACATCTTGGGTTCTCTCTCCAATGTTCTTCAGAAACAACATGTGGAGATGAGTACTTGCCAGGATATAATGCTGAATCTAAAGGATATGTTTGGTGATATTAACCGCACCCAGCGGTACAATGTTATGAAAGAACTGGTTCGCTGCAAGATGCAGGAAGGGACTTCGGTCCGTGAACATGTACTCAAAATGTTTGGGTACTTATCTGAGCTAGAGACTCTGGGGGCGACGATGGATGCAGACATGCAATCTGATTTCATTCTGCTGTCATTGCCCAAATCTTTCAATAACTTTGTGGTGTCATTCCATATGAACAAGCTGGAACTGACAAATGCTGGGCTTCTTGCTGCATTAAAGTCTGCAGAAGACGTAATGAAGAAAGATGGTCCTACTGGCACTGCAATGGTTGCACAGGCCAGAGGGAAGCGCGGTCGGAAGCAAGGTTCTCGAAAGGGCCCGGCCCAGAAGAGAAAGAAGAAGGGACAAAGTGTTGCCTCATCATCCAATGCATCCACTTTAATGGCGTCGAAGAAAACCGACGTCTGTCACCACTGCAAAAAACCGGGGCACTGGAGGCGTAATTGCCCGGATTACCTGAAGTCGGTGGACAAAGGTAAAGCCCCAGCAGGTATGAAATCTACTTTTATCATTGAAACCAGCTTTCTCGTTGGACGAGAAGGAAGTTGGGTAGTTGATTCTGGTGCTTCTGTTCATGTATGCAATTTGTTGCATTTGTTTCAGGAAACTAGAAAGCTTGAAGATGGGGAGATAGTCATCCAGATGGGATCTGATGCAAGTGTTGCAGCAGTCGCCATCGGGACTTGCCGGCTATCATTATCTAGTGGAAGAGTCCTAGTACTTAAAGAGTGTCTTTATGTACCTGAAGTCAGAAGGAATTTAATATCTGTATCTAAGCTTGTTAGAAATGGATATTCATTCCTATTTTGTAATAAATTAGTCATAAATCATTATGATAAATATATTGCAGAGGGTATTTTGACTTCTGGAGGACTCTATGAATTGTGCATTAATGAGCATGTCATGAATGTTACAACCACTAATAAAAACCCTAAAAGATCCAGGAATAATACAAATCATTCAAACATGATTTGGCATCAAAGGCTTGGTCATTTATCTGTTGATAGGATCAATAGATTGATAAAGGATGGACCTTTAGATTTTCTACAGGTTCAATCTTTACCTACCTGTGAACATTGTATTCGAGGTAAAATGACTAGGATGCCTTTCCGTAACAAGGTTACAAGATGTGAAGGTATTATTGACCTAATACATACTGATGTATGCGGTCCCTTCAGTACCGCGACTCGAAATGGATATCAATATTATTTGACGTTTATTGATGACCATTCGCGATACGGGTTTGTCTTCCTATTACGTCATAAGTCTGAAACCTTTGAAAAGTTCAAAGAGTTCAAGGTTTTGGTTGAGAACCAAACCAATAGGAAGATTAAACGAATTCGATCTGATCGAGGTGGCGAGTACCTATCAGATGAATTTAAGGAATACCTTAAGGAGAATGGAATTATTTCCAATCTCACTCCTCCTGGAACTCCCCAACTTAATGGTGTTGCTGAAAGACGCAACAGAACCATCATGGATATGGTTCGTTCAATGATGAGTAAAGCACATTTACCACTTAGTTTCTGGGGATATGCAGTAGAGACTGCAATATATATCCTGAATAAGATTCCTAGCAAGTCTGTACCTAAGACTCCTCATGAGCTCTGGTATGGAACCAAACCTAGTGTTAATCACTTGAGGGTTTGGGGTTGCTTGGTCCATGCTAAGAATGTGGATGCAAGTAAGCTGGAATCTCGCACTCGTGAGTGCTACTTCATTGGGTATGTTAGAGATGGTATTGGATATCAACTCTATAACCCTGAGACCCAAAAGGTTTTTGTCTCTAGAGATGTGAAATTTCTGGAGGATGATTTCCTTAAAGGTCAAGACAAAAATGAAGTAGAGGAACTCATTGAGTCCCCTGAGGACTCTGAGCTTCCTGGACCAGAAACTGAAGAGATAAATAAAGATGAAACACCCATACCTCTTCGAAGGAGTTCGAGGGTGGTAGCACCACCTGAAAGGTATGGATTCCATGTGACAGGTGAAACTGACAATGATCCTACTTCATTTGATGAAGCACTCGCGGATCATGACATGGATAGATGGATGCTAGCAATGAAGTCAGAAATTGACTCCGTGCATAAGAATGGTGTATGGACCCTAGAAGATCCACCTAAGGGGGTAAAACCCATTGGGTGCAAATGGATCTTCAAGATAAAGAGGGGACCTGATGGGAAAGTAGAGACTTTCAAGGCACGGCTCGTAGCCAAGGGCTACACACAAAGAGAAGGCATCGACTACGATGAGACGTTCTCCCCTGTGGCCATGCTTAAATCCATCAGGGCATTGCTAGCTATAGCTGCGTATCTTGACTACAAGACGGCTTTCCTCAATGGATACCTCGAGGAGGATATCTACATGGAGCAGCCCCAGGGCTTCATGACTGAGGATAGCAAAGTATGCAAGCTGAAGAAATCCATCTATGGGCTCAATCAAGCTTCTCGTAGCTGGAACATCAGATTTGACGAAACCATAAAGAGTTATGATTTTGTGCAGAATCCTGATGAACCTTGTGTGTACAAGAAGCTTAGTGGGAGCGCCATTGTGTTCATCGTGCTTTATGTAGATGACATTCTTATCATTGGGAATGATACAGGGATGATGATCAGTGTGAAGATTTGGCTGTCCCATACCTTTGAGATGAAAGATCTTGGAGAAGCCTCTTACATCTTGGGTCTGAAGCTGTTCAGAAACCGAGAGAAGAGGATATTGGGATTGTCACAACATGGATACATTAAGAAGATTCTTGAACGATTCCGTATGGATAGTTCGAAGAAAGGATTCCTACCCTTAAGACATGGTATACACCTGTCTAAAGGAATGGCTCCTCAAACTGTTGAGGAAAAGAAAGCCATGGCTGGATGCCCTTATGCATCAGCAGTAGGAAGCTTAATGTATGCCATGATGTGTACTAGGCCAGACATCTGCCATGCAGTGGGAGTGGTAAGTCGTTACCAATCCTGCTATGGAGAACAACACTGGAATGCAGTAAAGAACATATTCAAATATCTAAGACGGACGCAAGATTACATCTTGGTCTATGGAGATGGTGATCTCCAAGTCTTGGGATATACAGATTCTGACTTCCAATCGGATATTGATGATCGAAAGTCGACATCAGGGTTTGTGTTCCTGTTGAACGGTGGTGCTGTGAGCTGGAGAAGCAAGAAGCAAGACACTACGGCAGATTCAACAACAGAAGTCGAATACATTGCCGCATCGGATGCTGCAAAGGAGGCGGTGTGGTTGCGCAAGTTCGTGCAGGAGCTTGGCGTAGTTTCCTCTGATACTCCCATCCCGCTACTCTGTGATAACACGGGAGCCATTGCCCAGGCGAAGGAACCCAGATGGCATCAGAAGAGCAAGCACATAGAAAGGAAATACCACATCATTCGGGAGATTCAAAAGCGTGGTGACATCATCATCACCAAGGTGGCCTCTGCCGACAACGTTGCTGATCCTCTTACCAAACCTCTGACACAAAAGGTTTTTGACCAGCATGTAATGAGTATGGGTTTAAGGATTGTTCCTGAATGATTCTGAGGGCTAGTGGGAGATTGTTAGCAATGTGAGCCTGAGGCGAACCATTCCTACAATAAATGTTATTGTAATAAATAAATTATCAATAAAAGTTATTGATGTTTTGTTTCACTCCCTTTCTGATATTGAATGAATGAATGCACTATAAGGTCCCTCTGTACAATAAAGGTTATGTACCATGGCCAACTTGATAATCATACAACTGTTGATCCATTAAGTGAATCATAGAGGCTGATGCTTGGATGAATATCTAAGGAGTTAGATAGAGGACTCATCAAGCATCATCAATGATTAACAAGTAGTGATCTCCAGTCTGAGTGGGAGATGGCAATCCCATCTCATTAGACTGATATCTGATTGACCTCTTGATGCAGGTCCTCTGCATGGGAATATTGATTCGGAGGTATCAGATTAGTTGAGTCAATGAGTTGACTTAACGAGATCGAGATAACCAAAGACCTATGATGAATACTGTCACATCACAGGCAAACATCCTCTGACCAGAGACAGATATATTACTATATGTCTGAGCATGTACATTTGGCAGACCAATAGGTTGATGACCTAATCAAGGTCTATACACCGGCAAGCTGGTGTGCATGTAAGGGCATATGAGTAATATGATCTCTCAAAGGGATCATACAGGTTCACTTGTGAACCGGGAGACATGAGCTCACTCATGAGGTATTAGGATTGACCAAATTCCATGCATGGTCATCATGCTTCAGAAGCATGATATGAATTTGAAGGTAAGATATATGCTTTGTGAAAGCATATGATCTCTACCATATCCCAAGGACCAAGATTGAGAAACTTGATGATCAGACTATGAAGATGACAGTGTAAAAGTGATCTATATCTTCATGATGATCATGAGTCTTCCAGTATGCAGGATGTACAGGTATTGGGAATACCTGAAGGGTGATTTGATCATAAACGATTGTATAACCATGACGCTTCCATTCCGAGGGAGTGATGAAACAGGTCTGGATTTTAGTGACTCCTCTCATCAGAGAAGTAACCTAATCTTAGTCCATTTAATGGACATTGATCTGAATGAGATTCAGATGCAATGAGAAGATTAGGTTTACGGTCTTGATTTAATCAAGCATCTATGAGAGGTCCATAGGATCTGGATTTGAGATGTGATCTCAATATCCAAGTCACTATACGTGGAACAATACAATCGCCCTGTCCTTATCTCCAAGTATCTGAGCAGAAATAGCATTGTTCTTAAATGGTTTAAGAACAATTCCATGAGATCTAAGCAAAGAGAAGTTGATAATTAAATGTGATTTAATTATCATGATGTATGAGATATTATCCAATATAATTAAATGTGATTTAATTATTATGGATAAGAATAATGTGGATAGTAATATCCAATTATTCATAATATATATTATAAATGTGCTTTATAATATGCTAGAGAGAGTTATGTATAATTTATATTAGTAGATTAATTATTAATGTGTATTGGATACACATTGTCTAATTAATTGAAAATATAAATTACATTTTGTTTTGGGTTGTGAATGTGATTCACAATATTCCAATGTCAAGATTGCAATATTCTCAAAATTAATTGAAAATTATTTTGGTGGAAAATTGTTGGGAAAATAAGTAGAGAGAAATATTAGGAGACATGCAATCCCATGTAATCCATGGGATTGCCCTCCCCATATGGAAGAGGGGGGGCGGCACCAACTCCTTTTAGGAGTTGGGGGCCGTCCACCTCTCCCAATGGGGAAGGAGGCTCCCAATTGATTTCTCACTCCTTATTTGATTGGTTTGATTTGATATTAATATATATTTGATTTATCAATTATATTTAATCAAAATTAAATCACAAGTTGTTGGCTTTTACCAACAACAATCTTGACCATTGGATTCTCATAAATCAATCTCAACCATTGATTTTATGAGACACATGGATTGAGATCCATGGATCCCAAAACCCTATAAATAGAGAGGCATACTTGGCTCTCTCTTTACACATGCTATTGTAGCAAAACTCTCTCTCTCTCTTTCTCATACTCGACGCCCCTTCTTCCCTTCTCTTCTTGGTGGCCGTCCACCTTGGTGGAAGAGAAACGTCGACGCCCGCGCCCTCGTGCTGCCGCCTCGACGTTCTGCGGTTCTTCGTCTACTTGGAGTGCTGCACTCGCGAAGGAGACGTACGATCTCGTGTGTCGAGATCAGGAGCAACCGCGCTTGGATCAACTTCTTGGATTGCGAGGACACCGCGGTTCATCCCCGCGCTCGCAAGCGATCTCTCCGACGATCGGACTTGAGACAGGAGGTCTCTTCCCTTAGAGACTCGATCAACCACGCTTCAAGAGGTATTGCATTATACTTGTTTGTGGTTATAGATGAAACGATCCGAGAATAGTTCTTGGATCATGTGGTTTCATCGAATAAATTTTTTTTAAATTCCGCTGCACCGAACAACTAGTACGACTAGTCGTTCTTCGTCGTATCCGATACGACGATCACGCTTCCGTGATGCGCTTGAGGATTTCTCCATATCCTTCACTGCCTGCCTCAAGTAGATAGGGGCGAAATTGTGGTACTTCGCGACAAGTTGCAAGTAACCCCCCGGGGTGAAGTTCCGGCCTTGTCAGCCCCTGCCTGCTTGCAGGTAGATAGGGACAGGTCTTTGAATCCATCAACTTGGGATAGGAGCGAAGAAAGGACGGACCACCAGTATCTTAGGCGACAGGTTAAACAGGGAAGATGCTTCCGGCTTTGAGCCGACTTCCCTATAGGCCATATAACTCCTTTCTATTTTGCTTGAAAATCACACTTAAAATCAACCAGATTAATTGGACTCGGTTTCGGGTCCTTCACCGTGTTGAGTGTGAAAATACAGGATTTGGATTGAATTGCTTGCTTGAAGTAGGAGTAAAATCCTATCTTCACTTAGAACTTCTGATTCTTCTTGCCAATCCAAGATGAGTGACTGGGGGGATATCGACTCCTTATTCGCCAATCTCTCTTTGAGCCCCCCACAAAACTCATCTTCACCGGCCTAAGCGTAACTTGGACCACCCAGTGCTCATGACCCTCTTGAGTTTTGGATCCCTCACACCCAGGGTAGTTACTCTCAAACCAACCCTCTCCTCTCCTCTGAGCTTACCGAGGAAGACCATCGCCTCAGTAAGAATCCCTTCCTTGATTTGTCCTCTAACCCAGACCATGTTTCATACCCAGGAAAAGAGGACAGAATGCTGAAGAAAAACCCTGACGAGGAGGAAAACAGAGAGGACCCCATGATTCAAGTCTTAGCCCGGCTAGATAGAGCCGAACAGTTGAAAGCAGAATTAACGACTAGACTGGGAAAGGTGATCGAAGCCTAAGGAATATACCGATCGATGGTAGACACCTATAATCCAATAGAGAACGAGATAAATAGTTGGCTAGTACATGAGGTCCCCCTTGAAGCGCTCGAGCTGAAGCCCCACTTCCTAAGCCTGTTGTCAAAGTTCAGTGCAAACACGAACAAAGAACCATACTCCTTCCTCAGAGACTTTCAGCTGGTTTGCGACAACCTTAATCACCCTAGGGTTGGACAAGATTACATCAGGTTGAAGGCCACCCCGTTTGCCTTAGGAGATAAGGTTGCACATTGGATAAAGAACTTAGAATGAGATGTACATCCTGGATGCAGTTTAAGGACTTATTTTTGAAGAAGTTCTACCCACTTGGTAGGACAAATCAGATGAGAATGAAGATCGCTAGCTTCTCCCAGGGCGCCAATGAACCATTCCATGAAGCCTGGGATAGGTTTAATGATCTTTATTCAGAAATGCCCCTCCCATGGCATTTCAAGAGCGATCTTAGTCCAGACCTTGTTCTGTGGCATGACTTAGAGATACAGGGGTTACTGAGTGCCGCCTGTGGAGGAAGCTATCTGAACAAAAATGAAAATGTCGTATGGAAGATCCTAAAGCAGATGGAAGAAACAGGCAGATCTCAGGCCACCAGGGCCTATCAGTTGTCTCCTTCGAGCCTCACCAACGAGACAACCCGGAGGACTATAACGAATGTGACAGACGAACTTATCCCTAGCATGGGGATACTAGCAGACAAATTAACTATGGTCGAGCAGATTCACAAGAGGGTCACTGGCCTTGAGTCTCTCTCGCGTCTGCCGAAACAAGTGGAGGAACTTACTGAGAGGGTAGCTAAGATAAAGCTACTTGCCCCTTCTGCAACACCTGTACCTGTACACCGAGTCCATCTTGTACAAGAACATGCACCGGGGCCTCAGAGTGGCTGGGTAGAGGAGCAGACTTACACTCAATAGGACCAGCATGCACCCCCACAAGTGGAGACAGGATACAAGGAGCCTCCGCAGGTGTTCGAGATCAACGGGATGTGGTACACCCATGACCCTGTCGGCAGACAGTCAGGTATAGGGAACGGTCAGCCTCACCGACCTTCCCTAGCTTACCAGGAAAACGGCTCTGTCCCTGCACCGCGCTTCGTTTAGTTCCAGGCCCGAACGAGGGTACCGGCCTCAACAGCACCAGCAGCAGCAGCGCACGTTCCACTCAAGCCACCCTGGACCGTCACCTTCCCATCAGCAACAGCAGTACCAGCATGGCCAGCAGGGCCAGTACATGACCTCATCCTCAAGTCAACATCAACCAACCTAGCCCACCGAATTGGAGTCCCTCACCTTGGCGATCCAAACCCTGACTGATAGGGTCCAACAGATCCAGAATGACTATCTGGTTATGAGAATCGATCTAAATCGTGTTTCTCGTAACCAGGACCAACATATCGCGCCAAAGACCACAATTTTAGCCCAGGTTCAGGCCATCTCGAACAGCTTGAACCAAGGCTAGAACCGACCACGAGATCATGTATACTATTCAGATAATTCTTTATTTGAACATGAGATCCTTTCGTACGATAATGTAAACCATATGTCCCTCAGAAGCGGAAGGACTGTAATCATACCTGATTGGGCACAGGCACCGAAGGAAGAAGCCGCTAAGTCTCTACCTGAGGAGAATTTGGAGGAAGAGGAGCAGCACCACCATCACCAGCACCGGTAGAAGAAGAGGACTTCTGAGTCCTCAAAGAAGCAAGGGAACCGCACCGGTAGGGAGTCCACAGAAACTGATGAAGAGCCGCACCTCCATCTGAGGAGGATATTCCAGCAGTCGCGGAGGATGCATCACCAGTTTCGCAGCAGCAGTTTTCTTCTAGTCGTAGTCAGAGTCCGAGTCATTTTCAGAGTCCTAGTCCTGTACAAAACTCAGTTCCATTGTTGAATGAGAATCTTTTAGTTTCAGAATCTGAGTTGGAGTCGATAATCCCTTTCCCTCGAGCTCTTAAGGGTGGAAAGAATAAAACAAAAAAATCAAAAAAGATGACCCTGAGATGGCAGAGTTTTGCAACAAACATATCAAGGTCACGATCCCCTTTGACAAGTACGTGGAAATGACACTTGCATTTCAGAAATACCTTAAGGTGAGATGCACACCTACTAGCGTTAGCAGGAAGACCAAAAGCCATATTGAGAAACACGTCCTGTCAGTAGCCACGACTTGCGCTATAAAGAACTTGTTTCCAAGGAAACCAAGAGACAGGGGTGCACATTATGTGGCGAGTCATGTTGATGACACTGCGTTTGCATGCACTCTCCTTGACAACAAATCCTCAATCAACTTAATGCCTACAACCTCTATGAGCAGCTTAATCTCGGACCTCTTAGGAAATCTAGAGCCCTCCTTCAATATGCATATTCATCATTGTCCACATTATTCATATCCATGATAATTAAATCCCATTTAATCATCTTGGATCTCTATTCTCATGTGCCGAAATAATATGAACTATATTCACATTATTCACATCTCTTATAACTAAATCACATTTATTATCTAAGATAACTCTCTTTATAATATGAATCAAGTTCACATTATTAATGATAATCAAATCATATTTAATTATCAATTTTCTCAATGCTCAAATATATAATATCAACAATGAAATTATCCTGAACTCTTTCAAGGATAATGTGCTTTTTCCGCTGATACTTAGAGATAAGGACATGGCGATTGTATTGTTCCACGTATAGTGACATGGATAATGAGATCTCATCTCAAATACAGATCTCAAGCCTACCATAGATGCTTGATTAAATCAAGACCATAAATCTAATCTTCTCATTGCTTCTGAATCACATTTAGATCAATGTTCAACAATTGGACCAAGATCAGATTACTTCTCTATTGAGAGGAGTCACTAAAATCCATACCCATTTCATCACTCCCTAGGAATTGAAGCTTCATGGTTATACAATCGTTTATGATCACATCACCCTCAAGTATTCACAATACCTGTATATCATGCATACTGGAAGACTCAGACTAAACATGAAGTATTAGATCAATTTTACACTGTCTACTTCAGGGTTCTATCAGTAAGTTTCTCATTCGATAATTGAGAATCTATGTCGATCATATACTTTAAAAAACATATATCATACCTAGGTCTTGATTATATACTTTCCAAAAGTATATATAACAAACCTACAAATTCAGTCAAGCTTCCAAAGGGAGGCGATCGTGCACGGAATTCGATTCTTCTTAATATCTCATGAGTGAGCTCATGTCTTCCGGTTCAGTAAATGAACCTTTATAATTCTTTTGAGAGATCATATTACTCATATGCCCTTATATGCACACCCGTGCGTTGGTGTATAGACCTTAATTAGGTCATCAACCTATTGGTCTGCAAAATGTACATACTTAGATATATAATAACACATCTATCTCGGGTCAGAGGATGTGAGCCTATATCGTGACACCATACGGCATATGACTTTGGTTATCTCGATCTCGTTAAGTCAACTCTTTTACCTAACTTATCTAACACCTCTGAATCTCTATTCCTATGCAGAGGACCTGGATCAAGAGGTCGATTAGATATCAACCTTCAGATAAAGGATTATCATCTCCTTCTCAAGCTGGAGATCATCTCTTAATAATCATTTGACAGTACTTGATGAGTCCTCAATCTAACTCTTTAGATATTCATCCAAGCTCCAGCCTCTATGATTTAATATTGAACCAACAGTTGTATGTTCATTAATATGGCCATGGTACATAACTCTAATTTTGCTAAGGGCCTATTATGAAAATGACTTATTTTTCATTTCAGATCAGGGAATGAAATCCGCAATAACATTTATTGCATAATGGCTCGTCGTGGGCTAGTATGTCCAACAATCTCCCACTAGCCCAAAGAACCATTAATGGGCTATTATTTAAACCCACACTCATGTGACAATCATAGTCTATTTAGAAAAATAGCTAGGTAAGCTGATCAGTCACTCTGTTCCCAAGAGACTATACCAAGTCCTTTTACGCCATTTGCATATCCCCCAGTAACAGTGCTCACATTCTATGTGAATGTTGCATCTTATGCAACCAATACTCAATTGTGTCAATTATAGCGTCATTGACACTACAATTTAATAATTATAATAATTAGTATTTCAATAATACTTATAAGAATATCCTTATTCCTGGAGATCTCTATCTCCTAAGGTATCTACAGTTAAGACCCTTATAGATCACTATCTACAAGGTCTTAAACTTTTGAAGATAAGATATTGAGATTACTATCTCTATGTTTCGTCATCTTTGAATATATTGTCATTACTGCAACCAAGTGTTTTATATCTATAGTAGGATTAGTATTTACTACTCCCACTACATGGTAGACATCTTGCATTTGTACACATCTAGTATACGCTCGTCTTCTCGTAACTGATGCACAAGGGCAAGCAATTCTAGTATTCACTTTTTCAACTCCTTGAGGTGTTATCCCTTCAGATAGGTCAGTACCATATCTTAAGGGAAGGAAACCTTTCTTGGAATTTTCTAGAAAATGGAATATGTCCAAGGTGTACTACTAATGTGACAGTCCCAATACCCCCTTCTCTTTGCTTCTGAACACCTTCAGAATTATGATCCAAGAGATGTCCTTGAGATCATATCTCCAGGTACGGAATAACCCGACTATAAAACACTTATTATCATTCTTATAGCATTCAAATGATTAGGATATTATCTACATTTAGCACGATGAACACAATGACACTCCCACTAAGATTCACATGGTTCATCAAGATTCTATCTTAAATCATAACATTTATAATTTCATCAAATCTTATGTTCCAACTATAATAAGCTTATTTGAGTCCATAGATGGATTTCCTCATCTTGCACACCTTGCTTTCCTCAACCATGAAGCCCTAGGGCTACTTAATGTGAATATCCTCAGAGAGGTATTCATAGAGGAATGCCATCTCGAATTTCATCTTGAAGATGTTAAAGTCAAGTTGTGCAGCTACAGTTAGCAATAGTCCGATGGGTTTAAGCATGGTTACTGAAGACCATGTCTCATAACAAGCAATGTCTTCTCTTTGGTATGTAGCTCATGGCTACAAACCTTGCTTTGAAGGTCTTTACCTTCTCATCAGGTTCCCTCTTTCTCTTGAAGATCCTTCTACAACTTTCTGGGTCTTACCCATATAGGTGGATCCTTGAGAGTCCATATACAACACTTGTATATGAAGTCTATATTAGACTTTATTACCAATATCCATATTTCCATGACATGATCCTCGTAAGCTTTATCACATGAAGTCCGATTATTGTCGGACTTAACTGACACATGGAATACATCCTCAAACTTATTTGAAGAGGTTTTAGTGTTTCATATTTAATTGTTTTTTTAGTTTCCAATTTCAGGAGTCTCATTATCACCTCAAGATTAATCGAGTTCCTTTACATCATTTTCATCTTGATTCTCAAAAGAGTCATCCTCTAAAAATCACATTATAAGAGATGATATCTTTTAATAATCTCAAGGTCATAAAGTAGGTATCTAATACCATCTTTTATTTCCTAATGAATTATCACTCTCTGGTGCTAGATTCCAGCTTGCATGCATGGAACCATATTAAGGACATATAATGTAGTCTCTATTATATATATCTTGGAAACTAAGAGATAATTATGCTAAAAATCATCATTAATCAAATCATGTCACACATGCTCCAATTGTATCTCCCTACAACTCTATTGAGTTTAGGTGTATCAATAGGAGTGAGATAGAAATGATGTACACATCTCCATATGGTATTCCTTGAATTTATCTAACAGGTACATGCTACCTAGGTTATATCTTCCTTCAAAGATTAGTTCTATACCAAATTATGAAATCTTTGAACATTTCAAAGGTTTCTTAGGTGAAGAGAAGAAATCTCATATCATATATAATCATTAGTAGATATCACATATCCATAATGTTTACTATGATATAGATCATCCACATACATCAATATCTATGAGATCATGAATACCTTGACATATTACACCATTCCCAAGGAAGGGCATATAAGACATTTTTACTTTTGAATACAATATTCACAAGTATGTAAGATTTGAACTTATTGACAATCTAAAGAGTCATTTCTTACTAGTCTATTGTTCTCATCAACAGACATATGTCTAAGGCTTGATGTCAGATCATTGTCAAATGATCTTCTTCCTCTTATTTATTTTTAAAGGTTTAATTTTCAGTATTAGAAAAGTTAATGAACCATTCATTAATTTTTCTAATTAAGTAGAGTCCACTAGATGTTAGATTACTATCTGAAATATATCCATCATAACTCTTTATGATAGGTTTATTCTAGAATTCATGTTTATTTCCAACAATTAGAAATAAACTATGAGTGTATTCTTATATCTAGGTCATAGAGACATTCTCTAAGACTAAGGCTCTCCCACTGAAATTGAGAAGTCTATCAATCCAATAGAGATTGTTGTAACAATTGCATCAATATCCATGTGGATGATTGTAAACCTTAAGATCAAATTTTCCAGTCTTCTAAAACATACGCAACCCATTGCAAGTGTTGTTAGAAAATTGAGATATAATTATTAGAGTTTACGATATTCAAATAAGAAAGTCAATTTCAACGATTATATGTAGATGTAGATTATTTCAATACACTATCTTTCAACGATTATATGTAGATGTAGATTACTTCAATACACTATTTGAATCATTCCTTATGGATTCTAGATAGACTTGGTAGTCATACTATCAACACATCAGCTTATCGCAGTATTGGCATTCATCCAACTCTTTGGATGTCATATGGAAGTCACAGAAGTACAATCAACTCTTTGACTTTCCTTCTCACTTGGGTTAGACCCAAGCTTCCACTGTGCTCTCTTTATCTATAAATAGCCATTGCTTAAGACAAAGGATCTCTTATATTAAACTCAAAAGAATTCAATATAAGAACATTTCGGCATTTATACACGCTTCATTCAATTCATACAAGATGAATATTATGAAGGTTCATGAATGACTAGAGTAGAGACAGTAGAATGATGACACTCATCATATCTACATTCATCTAAACTCTTAAACCATTGGTTCAGGTAGGTACTCAAACATTTTGAATACATTATCTCTTATAGAGCTACCATTCTGCATGATGTAGTGAACCATGTCATTCATGATTAAATGTTGAGAGCACATATGTATGCCAAAACATCTTCTTAGATTTTAAAAGGATTAATTTGACAATTATGATCATCATCGACATCTCACTTCCAAATTACATTTGATGAGACAATAGAGACATACAAACCCTAGGGTTGTGGTCCTATTATCTATTTAATTGTCATTCCTCATTATTATGAGGAAACTTGCACATTGCAACCACATACATTATGTGTCCAACTGCAAGTACAATATCTTGATCATGGATCCAATCCACGATATTTTACTGGTTATTATTGATTATGGTATTGAATGTGTTTAATAAAGGATTATCTGAAATAAGAAATTTGCATAAGTATATATATTATATACATATTTTACTTTGATTTAGGAGTTTTTATATCAAAGTTGTCTTGCCTTGTCAACAATGAAAGTTCTTTCCCTTAATCACTTCCAATGTAAGAGATATACTTACCATTATATCTCAAGCAAGATCTAGGATCTCCTTCGTTATCCTTGTTACATCCCAATAATATGAGAACATGTAAATCAGATACAGGAACACATTCTGCCTTACAAGTCCAACTTGCATTTCCCAATTCAGTCTTTAACACCCGAGTCCACCACCCCTAAGGTGATGTTGACCCTCATTAATTGAACCAACTATCAACAAAATACAACTCGCTATGCACAATCTAATATCACCCCAATAATATGAGAACCTGATATTGGGGTCACTATGCATACGTCCTTACTCTTTCGAGAAGCGAAGAGCCCGATCTAAATGCACTTGCATACATGAGTTGTCACTTTTGACATGTGTCTCCTACATACAATCCCTAGCGACAGAACCCTTCGCCTCGACGGGAGACCATGGATGTCACTTATGTGATCCTCCATAGCATGTTCAAATTCTAATTAATTATTATGAATCATATTCACATAATTAATTCTTCCAAGGGAAATATCATCTCTATTTAAAATAGATTGTTTAATTTTTAATTGGATTTCAATTAATCTAATCATATTAAATTAATGATCCAATTAATATCCAACAAATATTCTTTATTGTTACTTGAAATATGGTATTATCTCAAATATGTATCATTTCAAATTTTAATAATTAGAAAAATACACCATGATCTCTCTTGCATTATTGAGTCCCTACCCACTATCATGGCCTGTACCGACGGGAGTGGGACAGACCACACACGGTGTAACCTGCTACCCCAATGCTCCCCGACTAGACACCATATCCACCTCATGAAAGGATAGTGCCAAATTGATCATTGTGTACTTGAGATGATAATCGGTGTTTCAACCGAAATTATATCATATAATAATAATCAAAATAATGTTGATTAACATTATAAGAACATTTGCTAAATAAATCCCCAATCCTATTCAACCAACAATGTTTGTTGGAAAGTAGATCATGTAGATCATGTAACCAATTTATGATCTAGATCACATCTAATCATTTATTGGTTAGGGCAATGTCATATAAGGAAATAATTATCATCAATTATTTCACAAATATTTATCCATAATTATTTCAGAAAATTAAACCATTCAATCTCACTAATTGTTTAAATGACAATCACAAGGTTCTTAATTACGAAAGTAATTTCTAGTTGTGACCCTCGTTAAAATTACCATATCTCAATCAATTTAAAACCAAATTAAGCAAAATAAGTTCCCAAAGTTTGCTAATTTGATTTACAACAGTACTTATGTGATTTGCATGCATTTCAAGTCATTTAAAAACCGCAATTAACTCCTTAATTACGTTATGATTCACAATCCCTGAAACCGTTGATCCATGTTCACTAAAATGATCATAGCTTGAGCAAACTGATTCAAAATCACGTAAAATCAGATCCTAAAATTTCCTTATTTAATGGGAAACAAAATACAAGTGTTATTTTTGTGTTTAAACATTTTATATAGGGCCGAAAATACTCACTAAATGGATATGAGAAAATGAAGTGAGAGAAAACGTTTACAAACCCTAATGAACCCAAGTCGTCTTAGGTTTATGGATCGTATCCGAAACCTTCAACCTGGCTCTGATATCACTTGAAGGATATGGGAAGATCCTTAAGTGCATCATGGAAGTGTGAGGATCGCATCGAATGCGATCAGGAGCAACTAATTGCACTAGTTACTCGAGGCAGCAAAAATTATTTTTTTTGTGATGAAATCTCATGATCTAAGAACGCTTCTCGGATAATTTCATCCAAACCACAAACAGGTAATACGATTAACAATTGAAGCGTGGATGCGATCGAGTATCTAAATGAAGAGACCTTCTGTCTCAAGTCAGATCCGACGGAGGAGACGCTTGCGAGCGCGTCGATGAAACACGTGCTTCTTGCAATCCATATTGATGATCCAAGCGATGAATCTCCTGATCTCGTTACACGAGATCCTACATCTTCTTCACGAGCGAGTCGCACCGAATGAGACAGAGATCCATGAGCAAACAGTCCGGCAGCATAACGGTGACGTTGCGGCATGAGCTTCTCTCTCTTGGGCTCCATGATGGATGGCCACAAGAGAGAGGAAGAGAGTAAGATGGCGTGCAGAGAGAGAGAGAGAGAGAGAGCATATGTTGTCTCCAACTTGTGTTGTGTAAAGAAGAGCAAAGAGGTTGCCTCTCCTTTTATAATATTTTGGGATCTATGGATCTCAATCCATGGACAAGAAAAATCCAATGGCTCACATTGATTTGTGTTTCTTTAACGACCAAGATCTTGTTGTTAAAAACACAACAATAACTAATTTAATAAAATCAAAAATATATTAAATATAATTTGATTTATATTAAATCAATCTTCATTAAAGAAATAAGAAGGAGTCAAGCCTCCTTCCATAAGCGGAGAGGACGACCACTACATTCCATGTAGGAGTAGTGGTCGTCCACCCTCTCTACATGGAAGGTGGCTTTCTCCTCTTATTCCATGAGATTCCATTATCCCATGAATTTCTCCAATATTTGCAACAACTTTTGTTGCAAATTATTTCACAAAAAATAAATCGAAATTATTTTGTGAACATTGCAATCATGCCATTGAAAATTTGTGAATCACATTCACAACCCAAAATAAAATGTAAATTACATTTTCAATTTAATGTCCAATGTGAATCCAATTCACATCATCATTTAATTAACAAATGTAAATTACAAATAGCTCTCTCTAATATATTATAAATCACATTTATAATATATATGATTAATATGGATAGTGCTATCCACATTATTCATATCCACGAAAATTAAATCCCATTTAATCATCTTGGATCTCTATTCTCATGTGCCCAAATAATATGAATCACATTCACATTATTCATATCTTTGATAATTAAATCACATTTAATTATCTAAGATAACTCTCTTTATAATATGAATCAAATTCATATTATTCATGACAATCAAATCACATTTAATTATCAAATTTCTCAATGCTCGGATATATAATATCAACAATGAAATTATCCTAAACTCTTTCAAGGATAATGCACTTTCTCTGCGGATACTTGGAGATAAGGACATGGCGATTGTATTGTTCTACATATAGTGACTTGGTTATTGAGATCTCATCTCAAATCTAGGTCTTGGGCCTCCTATAGATGCTTGATTAAATCAAGACCACAAATCTAATCTTCTCATTGCATTTGAATCACATTCAGTTCAATGTCCAATAATTGGACGAAGATCAGGTTACTTCTCTACTGAGAGTAGTCACTAGAATCCAGACATGTTTCATCACTCCCTAGTAATGGAAGCGTTATGGTTATACAATCGTTTATGATCATATCACCCTCAGGTAGTCCCAATACCAGTACATCCTGCATACTTGGATACTCAGAATAAACCCGAAGTATTAGATCAATTTTGCACTGTCAACTTCAAGTTTTTATCAGTAAGTTTCCCATTCGATCATTGGGATTCAGTATCGATCATATACTTTCAAAAAGCATATATCATACCTAGGTCTTGATCATTTTTTCCAAAAGTACATATCAAACCTACAAATTCAGTCAATCTTCCAAAGAGAGATGACCGCGCATGGAATTTGATTCTTCCCAATATCTCATGAGTGAGCTCATGTCTTCTGGTTCAGTAAATGAACATGTATGATCCCTTTTAGAGATCGTATTACTCATATACCCTTGTATGGACACCAACGTGCCGGTGTATAGACCTTGATTAGATCATCAACCTATTGGTCTACCAAATGTACATACTTAGACATAGAGTAACACATCTGTCTCTAGTCAGAGGATGTGTGCCTATATCATGATAGCATGTGACATATGACTTTGGTTATCTCGATCTTGTTAAGTCAACTCTTTGACCTCACTTAACTAACACCTCCAAACCTCTATTCCTATGTATAGGACCTACATCAATAGGTCAGTTAGATATCATCCTCTAGAGAAAGGATTTCCATCCCCTTCTCAGGCCGGAGATCATCTCGTAATAATCAATTGATAGTGCCTGATGAGTCCTCAATCTAACTCTTTAGATATTCATCCAAGCTCCAGCCGCTATGATTCAATATTGAACCAACAACTATATGATCATTAAGATGGCCATGGTAAATAACCCTAATTGTACTAAAGAACCTATTATGCAAATTAATTATTCTTCATTTCAGATCAGGGAATGAAATATGTAATAACATTTATTGCATAATGGCTCGCGGTGGGCTCGTATGTCGAACATTTTTATACTTCAGATAAAGAAACTTTGAACATGAAAGTTGTAGATAATTAAATATTGAAAATACAAAATTGATTTCATACAAAATTAATATGCAATGTACAAAATATACTCCGCATAAGTTTCCAAAATCCCAACTTCTAGACCCGTATCTATCTAATAAAAACTCGAAATATATCAAAATCACCGTTAATTGTATATAACTTTTAATAATCTAATTAATGAAGGTGGTTTCATATTTGTTGGAGTTAAGGTTTGAAAATTAGGTTTTGGATCCCTATTGTATACTTGTACCGATTAAAATTTTCATTTTATTCATTATTCACTATTTTTATAATTTTATATTTTTTATAATTTTGTAAATATCATTTATAATATATGTTCATATTAAAACATCAATAAAACATTAAAATAAAATACTTGTATAAAATACCTAGGTAAAATACCTAGATCTATACATATATAGATAATACAACTATTTATTTAATTGTATATAATATATCATAAAAGTAAAATAAAAATATATTTAAGTATAAAAAATTAAATTATATATTTATAACATAATAAACTAAATTATTAAAATTAAAAATACAAAATAAAAATAAAAGATTAAAATATATAGACAAATATACCTATATAAATCCCACAAAAGGTAACTTGTAATTGTAAACCTAAAAAATAAATAAAAATCATAATAAAATTATTCATAAAAAATTATTTTTTTTGATTTTATAACCTAAAATCAATAAAATCATTTATTATTTTAAAATTGTATTATAAATACTTTTGCCAAGGAATTTTCTGGTTGGTCCACGTAGACCAACCAGGTTCGTCCATTAGTTGACCTCGGTCAACTCTCTGACCGAAGTTTATCCTTTTTCAGACGTTGGTTTTGTCCCGACTTCGTGGATTTTTTGAGGAAGCCTTTCATCGAATCATCTCGCTTCCTCCATGACGTTTTCTCCATGTGGAATGCTCTTACATGCCCTAAGCTTACCTCGAGGATTGGATCATCGCAGTGCCCGTTATCCCTCGATCCTTAGAGCCCCTCGTTCATCCCATCCACTGTACATAACCCACGCCTCGACTTCTCTGATTTTTTTTGGAGGCTCCTTTGGCCCGCGTTTCCCCCTCCTTTTGCACCAAAACGACGGGGAGTGGTGACAACCTTCATGTCAAGCATCTAGGCTCGAGAGAGGCAGCCTTGGGTAGTTTCCAATACCTCCGACGAATCCTCACCATCGAGGTTCTATCTCTGGCATTTCATGCCATTGAGGTCCGTATTTCCTTTATTTTTCTTGCATTCTTAGCTTCGCCTTAGTCTTAGTAATCGATTACCACCTTCCCTTTCGCCTTTTATACAATCGAGCATCCTCGCCACCCCATTGCCGGAGCTTACTCCGACAAGCTCCTATCTAGCTTCCACCGCTCCTTTTCGCCCACTGGAGGGTCACGCCAGTTTGCCTGCGACCCTCTTGACTTTCCCTTGCAGGTCCAGGCACTACATAAGCCCGCTGGTGCTCATTTTGAAGGTGATAGAGGTACCTGGAGCGTCTTCACTCCGATTGCCTCTAGCCCGCCCTCCGACGTCCGTCAGAGACTTTTGGATCTACCTCGTCCATTTGAAGCATAACAACACATCAGAGAGGGGAGATCGAGACCAGGGAGGTTTGCCTCGCCGGAGAAGCTTCCCTGTTCTTCCTACCACGTCCCCAGCCGTTGGATCTGGTCGGATCGCCCAGGCTCGTAGCTCCTATTGGATCCTCTACGTCCATCACCATCCGATCGTGATCAGGGGTCTAATCGCAGTCGTCGCCATCGAAGGGCCACTCGCTAGGACCGTGACACGCGGCATAAGTAAAGAGTATCTATCGTCCGATATGCCGAAGGCTTGGGTATTTTATGAGTTACACCCAAGTCATTTTTGTACTTAATAATCAAGACTTGATCTTTCATTTGCAGTTTTTTTATTTTGTAATATTCACATCTAGCCCCTTGAACTTTATTGTAATTGATTTTTGGTCCCAGCCACGTTACCTCACGTGACTCTTCACGTGAGTGGGTTTTTGTGACCGAGACCTCGAGCTTCTTGATATTTCAATTATGTCTAGAAACATTTTATAATGTTATATTGTTTTTTTATATTTTGTGATTTAGCCCCTAAGTTTTTGTTAATTACATTTCAGTCCCTGCTAGTGGAGCACATGTTGACACACATGATTTTGGTGCATTTACAGGAGGGTCCTCGTGGCTTTCATATTAATGAATGTCCCTGGAACATTTTTATTACATTAAATATTTTGGTGAAATTTACACTTTAGCATCCAAGCTTTGATCTATTTATAAAATACCCCTGCTAGGAGTGTAGTTTCTATTTGTTTCTTGTATTTATTTCATGTATCTATAAAAATCGAAAAAAATCTCAAAAATGCATAACTTTATGTTGCAACACTCTTCAATTCCATTCTTTTATTTTGTATTTTTGAAGCTATTTATTATTTATAAAAAAATAAAAATTGCAATTTTATCCATGTTTGCACTAAAAAATACATAAAATTGCAAAACCTTTTTGAAAAAATCCAATATATATATATTTCAAATTTATTTGAGTATTTTACAACTTCAGACTAAAAATACCTAAAAAATATAAAAGAAAACTCATAAAAATTGAAAAACCCCTAAAACCTTTATAAAAATATAAAAAATACATAAAAAGTCTCAAAAATATAATTTCTATCTCTAAATTTTCTTTATATTATTATTATTTTAAAATTAATTTGGAGCAATTTTGATATTGTTTTGTATTTTTAGTCTCCATTATAATTTCAGATATATATTTTATTAACTATTTTGAGTATTTTTTAACTTTAAAAATATTGAAAAAATTTACAAAAATACAGAATAATCAAGAAAAGATTAGAAAAATATAAAAGCACTAAAATATTTTATTCCTTGTATTTTGATTATTTTTACCTAGTTTTATATGTATATTATTTCTCTCTTACCTCTATTATATATACCCTACATATCTTTATATTTCTATTTAAAAGAAAAAGGAAATATAAAAAATAGAAAATATAATAATAAAATATAAAATCAGAAATATAAAAATAAAAATATAAAAATATAAAATCAAAAATAAAATATAAAATTGAAACCCCATAAAAAATAGCACATCTATAGAGAAATTGATCACATTCATTTTTTAGCATTCTTTTCCTCAATCTACCTGCTTGTTCCCTGTGCTCGACACTCTACACATACTTGCACCTGTACACATCTTTGTTGTAGAGTTATAATAAATTTTAACTCCACATCTTGATTTTTCATTGTTTGATTTATCTGTTGTGGTATAATTGTTGTTTGAATTAGGGTTTCGTGCGAGGTCAACTCAACGACTGTTGATTCGCCTTGTGAATTAACATGACCTCTGCAAAATCTCGTTCAACAAGGAGGTGGAGCGAAGAATATATAGCCAGTGTAGCTACCTATCGTAGGATGCTTAACAGTGTAGACAAGTCATCTGACTGCAAACTCACAAATATCTAACTTTGAAGCTCAAGCTTACTTATTGGACTATACTTCTATAAACGTAATCAAGCAGGAATTTTATTTTCAATAAGACATATCCACATTTTTTGGAGTTTTTTATTTTTGCATTTTTTAGTACTCTATACAACATCATTTATATATGGTCTTTTTCCTCTTGAGCCCGTAGACTATCCCTCTTTTGAAGCATTATTGCAACCCAAAACTTCTATCTTTAGAACTTTTCGCTACTGGATCAGGTTAGGGTAGACCATAAATATGTGACTTCTGATGTTTCCATCTTGTTTTCATGGTGGCAAGTCCAGCCCTCTACCACTACAATGAGGTGAGCAAGGTGTAAGGTGCAGGTTGCAATCTAGGTCATTATCAACAAGAGTCATGCATGTGTTCCGAAATAATATACTTAGGCAGTCAAGATGATAATAAACTATGTTTTGAGATCACAAAAAGTTAAATCTGGCAGACCTGAAGTATCTCAATTCCAGTTCCTATAAGGTTCCTGTGATTAAGTAGCTTTAAGGTCCAGCCAAGCTACAATCTTCGGATTTTACTTAGACTTGTTCAATTATCAAACTCAATCTGAAAAAATGCATATGTATGCACATTGCAAAGAAAATATTTTTGTGATGCAATTATCTTGTTTTGAACTTTTTATGGATTTTTAAAAAAGGTTTTGCAATTTTTTATGCATGTTTTTGAAAAGATTCTCCAAATGCTTTTGAGGATTTTTTGTTTTGCAAAATTTTAAGGTTTTTCGGTAACAAAGAGTTTTTGGAAAAAAGGAATATGTGCAGATATTTACATGGAAGTGCTTCTTATTATTTACAAGAATTGGGTTTTAAGAATTTACATAAGTTAGTATATATAAGGTTTGTGAAGAATCTTTATTTACTTGGATTATGTATAGTTTTTCAAAATAATTTGAAAATATTTTTGCAAACATTTTGAAAACATATCATTTGACAAATAATTTTTACAAATATTTTACAAAATTTAAAAGTCATTTTGCAAAGATTTTTCAAACAGTATGTATAGGTAATTCAAGCTTTTTTGCAACCATTTTCCAAGCATTTGCAAATAGATTTTCAAAACATTTTATTTTAAACAAAGAAAAGAAATTTTTACAAACAAAATATATTTACAAAGGCAGAAATATTTAACAAAACATTTTCCAAATAGTTGAAAATGATTGTTCAAAAGGATTTTCATATTATTTTTCAAACATTTTGAAAAAAAATAATCTGATTTATTAATTAGTATATATAAAAGATTTTGATGTGTATTTTATACAAGTATTATTTTTACACTTAATTAATAGTGTTTAGCTATACTTATTGAAAATACGAAAGTACGAGTTATGGCTAAAGTATATATAAATTATATATAACCCCATATACTTAGCTTTAGTTATGTCCTCATATAACAGAGACAAAAGAGGAGACATAACTCGTGCTGAGTGTAGAAAAGCCTATACTACAACGACCAAATAAAGAATGAAGGAATGAATGAAAGAAAAGTTGACCATCCCCCCTATACTTAGGATGAAATAATCCTAAGTATAGTTGGTTGTATCTACATGTATGGAGGGTCGAGGGTGGGAATGAACAGATCACAACTCAGTCTGTCTCCCCCTATATATAGGAGAAGATATCCCAAGGCATAAATAAAGAAAGGAGACAATGAAGGGGATCAAGAAAAGAATTCGATAAAAAGGAAGAATACGTGGGGAGAATGTCCGCATCACTCCCCCTATACTTAGGGTAAAGTGCCCTTTGTATAGTTAAGAACAAGAGTGATGAAACATAATGAAGAATGAACACTCGACTCATCCACCCCCATACTTAGAACAAAGTATGTCCTAAGAAAGGAAAACACACGGAATGGGGTGGATGAGCAAAATGGTGGACAAAAGGAACAAAATGAAAGCATATATACACGGAAGTTGTACAGTGATCAAGAAGGTAGAAAGCAGACCTTCTTGCATGATCACTGAGGAATGGATCTAACAAGGTGCAGCTCGATATCAGGGTCATCAGCAGACACAAACCGATCAGGATCAACCTGATGAAGGTCCTTAGTGGTCTCAAAGCTGAAAGGCACGAACTGGTCAATGGAAGTAGTGTGATCATGGTTAGCCTAGAAAGTCTCCGCTAGGTCTACACAGAAAGGCCTAAATTCCTTGACAAAAGTAGTAAGATCAAATTCAGCAAGTGCAATCTCTCCTAAGTCTGCCCTCCATGCTAAGTGTCTATGGTGTAAATATTGCGGATGTCATCAACACATCCCCACTCGCCAGATGGGGGATCTCCAAGGTCTATGCTTTTCGAGTCTTCCTCCCTAAAGAGGAATTATTGGGTCTTAGTCTCATCCATGGTAAATACAACCTCTCTGATATCAGTAGATAGGTCATAGTCCTTGGGGTCGGCTGACATGGGTACACTCTCATCAGATGCATGTCTCTGGTCAACAATGAGTGCAGCGATCAACACATCGTTCTTGTTAGTAGAACGAAAGTGAATCTCACCAGAGTTAGGTGATTTTCAATCATTTATATAGGCTCACATGTGTAGTCTTATAGTAACCATGCCCGAGACGGAACATCATACTTGAAAACAAGACACTTCGTCTAAGGTCGGAGGCAAGTGCTTGTAGCAAGTAATAGGGCCCGAGAGTTGACCCAAGTGCTTAGGGCACAAGTCCAGGGTTAGGGGCTCTAGTTCTTAAGTGTGCGTGCCTCACTCAGTTAGAATACAAGCTGTGTCAAATGTGGTAGCTGCTCTTCCCAAAATAATTAATTCATTATGTTTATTTTAAGAGTCAAATAGAGTTAGCAACCTCTATTTTATTTAGGTTGTCACTTTTTTGGTATTTTTCAATGCAATCGCCTATGAGTTTTCAATTCCATTATAATCCTAAGTGATCAAAATCTGACAAAGAAGAACGGTAAAGCAAATCAAGTCAAGAATCGATGATGCATGCATAGTCAGAAGGCTTACATTGATTCCCAACTTTCTCCATGCATGATGCTAGACAAAATCGAAAACAACTCTATATGAAATGCAAGCTATGAAGTCACTCTAAGATTAGGAATGCTATTTGCATGAAGAATCAAGTGGTCAGTGCTTAGATGAAAAACCCTAAGGGTCTAGTTTTGGAGGCACATCTTTGTCTGCTACAACAGATCTTACTACAGATGTATAGAGCCTCTCACGATACTAGGTTTTAAATCGAGGCAATGAATAATTAGATTTGATCTAAGTCAAACGTATGAAAGACTATAAGCACATAAATTTATTAGGGCTTTGGACCTAAATTAATCGAGCAAGCAATCCTAGGTCTAAGGGATCAATCACAGAAATCAAATAAAAATAAAGGGAAAAACTCAAAACATGAGAAAACAAAGAAAAATAAGGGAAGAACAAAATGAAGAAAATCATGAAAACCAATGTGACCACTGGGTAAACAATCGCCCAGGAAATGGACCTCGAGGAGTTCAAGTGTCTCTGAGTGTCTGTCCCTCTTTATTATAATAATTATTTACAAAAATGAAAATAAAAATTTGTCTCTCTCAAGATAAAAATTCAAATAATTAGTCTTCTGAACCTCCCTCTCTCCTTGTCTTCTCCTTTGCTCTCTCATATCAACTCAAAATAGAACATCAATATCTGCTCTAATCGACTGCCTTGACCTCCTAGGAAGTTGTACTCGCGTAGGGGTCCCTCACAAAAAAGTCAAAAAGAGAAATGACAGACCCGATAAATAATTATTTGAATAAAGAGAAATAAGAGAAAGAAAAATAAAAAGATTTAATATGCATAAAAATATCGTATCCACATTTCTCCTCCACAATGGCGCCATTTGACGAGATGCTCTTGGTCATTCTACTAATCAAGTACAATTAGCAAGGTGATCAAGCAAAAGAGGCGAATGAATCAACAATTAACCCACGAGTAATGATAAAGCAATTTCAAATAATTTGAGCTAAAATTTATTGTAACCTAGATAAAATTCTTATAGTCTACAAGTATTCTAGGTGTCGAACCGTTGAGAGCTACATGGATAGGCAAAAGGTTATAGTCCACAAAGAATAAACAACTATTTTTTATGTATTTTGGGTTTTTAATTTTTCTTGGGTTTTTAATTATATTTAATTTTTACGGATTTTTTAAATCGAGGAAATGAATAATTAGATTTGATCTAAGTCAAAACGTATCAAAGACTATAAGAACATAAATAATTTATTAGGGCTTTGGACCGAAATTAATCGAGCAAGCAATCCTAGGTCTAAGGGATCAATCACAGAAATCAAATGAAAATAAAGGGAAAAACTCAAAACATGAGAAAACAAAGAAAAATAAGGGAAGAATAAAATGAAGAAAATCATGAAAACCGATGAGACCTCTGAGTAAACAATCGCCAAGGAAATGGACCTCGAGGATTCAAGTGTCTCTGAGTGTATGTCCCTCTTTATTATAATAATTATTTACAAAAATGAAAATAAAAATGTGTCTCTCTCAAGATAAAAATTCAAATAATTAGTCTTCTGACCCTCCCTCTCTCCTTGTCTTCTCCTTTGCTCTCTCATATCAACTCAAAATAGAACATCAATATCTGCTCTAATCGACTGCCTTGACCTCCTAGGAAGTTGTACTCGCGTAGGGGTCCCTCACAAAAAAGTCAAAAAGAGAAATGACAGACCAGATAAATAATTATTTGAATAAAGAGAAATAAGAGAAAGAAAAATAAAAGGATATAATATGCATAAAAATATCGTATCCGACATTTCTCCTCCACAATGGCGCCATTTGATGAGATGCTCTTGGTCATTCTACTAATCAAATACAATTAGCAAGGTGATCAAACACAAGAGGCGAATGAATCAACAATTAACCCACGAGTAATGATAAAGCAATTTCAAATAATTTGAGCTAAAATTTATTGTAACCTTGATAAAATTCTTATAGTCTACAAGTATTCTAGGTGTCGAACCGTTGAGAGCTACATGGATAGGCAAAAAGTTATAGTCTACAAAGAATAAACAACTATTTTTTATGTATTTTGGGTTTTTAATTTTTCTTTGGTTTTTAATTATATTTAATTTTTATGGATTTTTTAAATCGAGGCAATGAATAATTAGATTTGATCTAAGTCAAAACGTATCAAAGACTATAAGAACATAAATAATTTATTAGGGCTTTGGACCAAAATTAATCGAGCAAGCAATCCTAGGTCTAAGGGATCAATCACCGAAATCAAATAAAAATAAAGGGAAAACTCAAAACATGAGAAAACAAAGAAAAATAAGGGAAGAATAAAATGAAGAAAATCATGAAAACCGATGAGACCTCTGGGTAAACAATCGCCCAGGAAATGGACCTCGAGGATCCAAGTGTCTCTGAGTGTATGTCCCTCTTTATTATAATAATTATTTACAAAAATGAAAATAAAAATGTGCCTCTCTCAAGATAAAAATTCAAATAATTGGTCTTCTAACCCTCCCTCTCTCCTTGTCTTCTCCTTTGCTCTCTCATATCGACTCAAAATAGAACATCAATATCTGCTCTAATCGACTGCCTTGACCTCCGAGGAAGTTGTACTCGTGTAGGGGTCCCTCACAAAAAAGTCAAAAAGAGAAATGACAGACCAGATAAATAATTATTTGAATAAAGAGAAATAAGAGAAAGAAAAATAAAAAGATATAATATGCATAAAAATATCGTATCTGACATTTCTCCTCCACAATGGTGCCATTTGACGAGATGCTCTTGGTCATTCTATTAATCAAATACAATTAGCAAGGTGATCAAACACAAGAGGCGAATGAATCAACAATTAACCCACAAGTAATGATAAAGCAATGTCAAATAATTTGAGCTAAAATTTATTATAACCTAGATAAAATTCTTATAGTCTACAAGTATTCTAGGTGCCGAATCGTTGAGAGCTACAGGGATAGGCAAAAAGTTATAGTCCACAAAGAATAAACAACTATTTTTTATGTATTTTGGATTTTTAATTTTTCTTGGGTTTTCAATTATATTTAATTTTTATGGATTTTTTAATATTATTTATAGTGTTTCTATTTTTATTTCCTTTTTATGTTTTTTTATTTTAAATTTTTTTATTTTGAATAGGTAATAAGTAGATATAAATATATCAAGAATAAATATATTATAAGTAATGCATATAATATATATAATAAATATATATATAAAAAATTAGTAAATACAATTTGTAATAGTCCTTTTTATTTTGTAAGGTATTACAAACATTTATAGATATTTATAATAGTAATAATTTTATTATTAAGTGTATAAGTGTGTATATATATTTATATATAGTTATGTATATGATTTTATATTTATAATTATAGATATAAATATTCAAAAATTCTAAAATAAAATGTTTTATCTTCTTATATTTTCTCTGTTTTGTGATTTTTTAGCAATTTTTACTAATTTTTAATTATTTTTAATGTAAAAAATACTCCAAAATAGGGATTATTTGAACAAGTCAAATCGTTTTGAGATTTTTAAAAAATAAGTGCAAACAAAACTAATTTTAGTATTACTATATGATTTATATATACATAAGAAAACTATTTTTTGTTTTTAATAAAATATTTTCTAATTTCTTAAGGTTAAAAGGGTTTTTCAATTTTTAAGATTTTCTTTTTATATTTTTTGTAATTTTTGGTCTATAGCTATATTATATAGTAATATGTAACATATAATAATTTTTGAAATTTTCGAAATGTTTTTTCTAATTTTTATATTTTTATGTATAAAAAGGATTAAATAGCTCAAAAAGAATTTTTTATAAATTGAAATGCAAGAAACAACAAATAAAAATTATGGCATGGATGAGCAACATTCAAAGTATATCCAATAATTTTATCCATAATTTTTGGAGCACAGAAGGTATTTAATCCAAAATAAAAAAATAAATTACAAGACCTAGTAGGGGTATATTTGCAATAAAATAAAAAGAAGAGGAGGTACATGCAATATATCCTAAAGTTTTGAACCCAATATACACATTTTAATACTAAAAGAAAAATAAAATAACTTAGAGGGGGGGTCGGTGTAAATTGCCAACTCACGTGGGGCGTCACATGAGCTGACCTAGCACTAGACCTCGATGTAATAAACAATAAAGGCAGGGGCCCAGTTACAATTTTTACACAAAATATAAAACATAAATAAATATTTACATGATCAAATATTAATTAAAAATATAGAGGGGTTACTAAGTAATTACCTCTATAAAAGCGCACAATCGGAGGGTTGAGGGGCCTCAACGTGGCTTAATGAACGACTGCCAAAGCATACTGCTTCGTTTTGAATCAAGGGCCCATATTAGATCTAGTCTCTCAGCTTGATTCAACGGTGGATATCTCCTAATACCACTTCATTGACCAAGGGTCACGATTAGAGTCGGGGCATTATCGAGCAGCTGAAGCGCGAGGCGATCTGATGGTCCACATCGGACGGTTAGTGCTTTCCATGAAGAACAAGGAAGAACGTCAAGTCTTCCTTGCTTCGATCTCTCGATTCTCTTCTCGTCGAAAGTTGTAGATACTTCTGGGATGCTCAAACGATCTGTTGTGGCTGTCTGTAGCAAACTGTGATGCTAGAGGGGTCCGGGCTACATTGATAGGAGATTGGAGTTAGTAGAATGTATGAGAACTTGAAGGTCTTCGACAAGGATTAATACACCCCAAAAGGGTCTTTTTGCTCAGGTATCTGCATGGAAATAGTCAGGGGTCGAGGACAATTTTCCTTGACCATATTCAACTTGGAATCAAAGTAAGATGGAGCATAGTAGAGAGGACTGGCGAGGTTGGTGGGAGAGGACCTCGATCTCTCTGATCTACGAGAAATCAAAGGTCGTAGGTGGTGAGGAGTGAGAGAGAAGGTGATAGGGAAAGAAATGGAGTGTGAGGCGAGTCGAAATCAAGGCTGAGATGTGACGAAATAGTGGCTAGAGCATAGTGCTCCAACAATTGGTTGAGCTAGAACCTTGGGCTAAAACATGAAATTGATGGAAATAAAATGGAAGAAATAAATGCATGAAAATAATCTACCTAGAAGTGCAGTAAACAACTCAAGCTTGGGTATTTTAGTCCCAAGGAGTAGAGGATGAGGCACAGGCGCGGCTCCAGCCATGGGATCACCTCGTCCACCTCTTGTCCCCGCCGACAGGAGGAGAACTCGATGTTGTCACCATGGAGCTTCATCCTATGTATCCCATTGTGGTTATGAGGAGAAAGAGTGATCAAAAAAATTCAAAAAGCGTGAATGGCTTATTTATGCACACAGTGGGGAGGCGATTTCGATCACGAGATTTTGGGTGCTGGCGTGATCATACGCGTGATCTCAAATATTTGCGAGATAGAGGGATGGGAGGGGAAGAAGAAATGTGAAGGGCTCGAGGTCTGGGGTAGCATGGTTGAAGTGGGGAGGGAAGAAAATGGGTCATCGGAAGTTTTGACAAGAGGTAGAGGATGGGGATAGCACAATTGACCTAGGTCAACAGGATAGAAACCTGGTTGGTCCACGTGGACCAACCAGATAAATAAGAGAGAGCCCATGTATTAATTCATTTTAAAATAGAAGATGAATTATTTAATTTTTTACTAAAACATAAAATATGTTTATCATTTTATGTAGTATTTTATTCCGATTTTTATTTATTTTTACAATTTAATTTATTATGTATTAATTTTTTCTTGTATAATTATAAGTATATTTACTTGTATTCTGGTATTTTTATTTCTAATTTGTATTTTAGATTTCATTATTTTATATGCATAATTTATATACTTATAACTTATTTTAATACACATTTGGGTTTTTTTATTGCATTTTTTACTTTAATTATATACTTAAATAATTAGGTATATTTATTATATATGCATATTATAGATATGTTTACCTATATCATTAAAGTACATTATTTATTTTAATCTATTTATAATTATTTTATTTTACTTTATTATATACATGTATTTCAAATAATATTTAAAAATTTATAAAAATATAAGAAACTTAAAAAATACAAAGAATGAATAAAATTAATATAATATACATATTTATAGCACAATGAGGACCCAAAAGCTAACTTTTGCATCTTCATTCCAATTTCAATGAAACCAACTTCATTAATAGGTAATTGAAATTTATGAACAATAAAGGTGAATTTGGTCAGTTTGGAGTTCGTAAAGGAGAAGATACATGCCTGCAAAGTTTTCTTCACGACTTTTTATTATGTGTGTTTTGGGCACATCTGTGCATTATTTTTGAATGAAATAGATTTTGTATTTTTCTTTTTATTTTTTTGTAGAAGTTTCATATTCAAATTTTATTGATTTGAGGTATAAATAATAAAAAATAAAATGGGTCCCAAAATATATTTATTAAAGAACACAAATTATGGAATTTAAGTGGTTTTGTCCCTTTTTCCTCCTACTTTATTCATGGTCGACCAAGTCAATTCTTGATTTAGTTTCGAGGTTTAGGATCACTCAATACCTTTGGTATTTCATTTCATTTTCTTTTCTTTTTTTTAATTTTTTATTTTAACAATAAATACAATATTTTATACAATATAAATAGATCAAAGACTGAAAGGAATTTTGCATAAATTAACATTATTTAAGTGCATTTAGTTAGAGATTTAAGACCAAAATGAAAGAATAAAGGTCATGAAATGGAGATTCATCAGCATGACTCCATTTCAGCGGTACTTGTATCCATTAGAGTCCAAGATTTTAAGGGGTATCAGGTTCTTCCTCATATCAGGAACATGTCGTACTTTTATCACTATTATCACGTCTCTAACATGCAGCTTGATCTTCACAAAACCGATTTCTATAATCTTGCATGTTGCATCATTCTCCAGGATGGTGTTTCCTCCATATATCTTATCATAGGTACAAAACCAATCTCTATTGAGGGTAATATGGTAAGAACAACCTGAATCAAGAATCCATGTGCTATTCGTCGTCTTCTGATATGTGATAATGAGAATGAAATCTTCTTTAGAATATGCGCCTCCTTGAGCCACTACAACAATTGTGACCTTCTTTAGGCAACCTTTCTTCCAATGTATAGATTCTTTGCAGTAATAGTCGCTCTTCTTTGAATTGTGATTTTTGGACTTCTATTTTCTCTTCTTCGTGTAGCCAGAACCGGCATGACTCTTCTCATGAGTCATAACCAAACTTGCAGCATTAGAGTCTTGCTTCTTGGTAGCCATATTCTGAAGTTCATGTGTATGCTGACTCGTGCGAACTTCTACGATTATCGATTCTCTTCCCACAATAAATGATGGAAACAAATCTCAAAAAATAATGGAAGAGAAACCAACAAAATCAAGGCAACATCCTCATCTTGAATGTTAACATCTACGTTTCTTAAACGCATCAACAATGTATTTAAGAGATCTATATGTTCTTTAAAAGATGTACCTTCCTTCATACATAGAGAGAACATATGTTACTTGAAGACAATTTGTTGGTTAGAGACATCGTCATGTATGGACTTTTGAGTCTCAACCACAGACCAGCCGTGGAATCCTCATCGGCAACCTCAGTGAAAATCTCATCCATTAAACACAACATGATCGTCGAGTGCTCCTTTTCATCCTGCACAATCAACTCGGATGGCTTGAATGCCTTTGTTCACTCTTGATCTAACGATGTTTAGATGTCTTACTGCTTCAGAAGGGCACGCATCTTGATCTGTCATAGACTGAATCCGTTTTTCCATGTGAACTTCTTTATCTTCAGATTGTGTGATGCCATCTTGCTGAAGCTTTGATACTAGTCCATCATGAATCGTGGAAGTAAACACAAACAAACACTAGGGACACAAACGGATGCGGTTATATTCGTATTCGTTTGTATTTGTATTCGTTTTTAAGAGGATATGGTTCTTGTTTTTCCAAAACAGATGAATACGAATATTCAAAACGATTTTTTTGCGAATATGAATACGAATATGAATCCTGAGTTAACGGATGTGAATACGAATACAAATACAAATAACATTCGTATTCGTATTCGTAAAACAATACAGATATGGTTTGACCTGAATTTGCATTTGTATTCGTTCGTTTGCATCCCTAACAAACACTATCAAACAAGCTATTTGCATACAGATATGCGACGAGAATCAAGATTCGAATGGGGATTGCAGTATCTGGTGGCCCTAGGGTCGTTTTTGTACTGTAACAAAAGAATACCATTTGTATTCAGTAATCCATCTCAACATCTCTTAGGCAGTCAGGATTCATGAGGCATATTATACATGTCAGCAATCTAAAACAACAGCTCTCAGCCAATCAGTATTCATGCGATGGATCAGACATGTCAGCAATCTATTCCAGCAGTTTCAGCCAATTAGAAGGTAGCACGTAGATCTACCACATCAGCATCCCAACAAGTACTTAGGATTGTAGTCATATCCACACATGGTTTGATCCGATAATATATTTGATTCAACCGGTCGTGAATATTATGAGATGTTTCTTTCAAAAACTAATAAAGAAAAATTCACTTCTAATTCTATTATGATTGTGTCATGGGTGCAATAGAGTTATGTAGCTATGTAGTTTATAGAGATTTCATGGTAATCCAATGGCCGAGTCTCTGGGGTGCTTGGACGATAGATGATGGTCGCTCGTGATTGGACTTTTGCAGGCACTTGGGCTCATTGTTTTAATGATGGCGATATATCAACGACATGAAGGATGGAGACAAATTCCAATGCCTCTTACCTTTGCCACAAATCCATTGATGCAATGAACTTCAACCATAACTTCCTCCACCACAAAACCTCCCATCCAAACGCACCTAAGGAAACAAGTCTTCGGAGATCACGAGATACCATAAGAGTTAAGAGTGGTGTTATAAAGATATGATAGGAATGTAGCGAGATAAGAGGGTGAGGGGGAGAATGGATGATGGTGATTGGTGGACAAGGAAGAGTTACCATGAAAGTAAAATTAGAATAATATTCGTAATTTTTCGAAACCTCAAATGTTACTGTAATAAGATAATTTTATGGAGTTGTATTCCAAATTTGGAGATCAGTGTATGTATTTATAGCGACTCTCAGTTAATCTGTTTAAAAACCATGTGGCAGATATTGATGAGTGCAAATCGAGTCAAGAACTGTATCCCTGCTATGGGATCTGCACAAACATCCCTGGAGATTACAATTGCACGTGTCCAGAGGGTCAAACCAGTGAGGACCCGAGGAAGATCATGTGCTCGCCGTTAGGAAAGCTGCCCCTTGCCACTAAGCTCATCCTGGGTAAATCCATTCCTCTTCCTCTTTGTTCTATACTTTACTGCAGTATCCCTATCCGCATATAGCAGTGGTAGCTTTCCTACGTGTTTCGAATTACCTCTTCGTGCATCCAATGGCTATTCACTGGGATTTAACTCATTTCTCAAATATACAGTTTATAATTACCGAAGATGAATCATATGCAATTATTATTCGTTGCATCTCTCAAGATTATTTCTTTTAATCGTTGTCAAAGTTAGCTAAGATTATTACAATTTTAAAAAGGAACCTGATATATAGGTCGTTCTTATACAACTCTATGTT
This sequence comes from Ottelia alismoides, assembly GCA_037367405.1. Lineage (NCBI taxonomy): Eukaryota > Viridiplantae > Streptophyta > Magnoliopsida > Alismatales > Hydrocharitaceae > Ottelia > Ottelia alismoides. The sequence goes on from JAZKJV010008506.1 coordinate 59,567, forward strand.
AGTAACTGCATCTGTTGTGAATTTCAAGAATTAAAAATAAGTATAAATAACTAAAAAGGGCCTCCATTATACACCAACTTCCAAGCAGGAGTTTCATTTTTCAAATTTAACAAAGAAAGTCCTAAACTTCCAACTTTAAGATTTAACATCATTCGACAAAATTTATAAAAGCATGTACTTGAGATAAAAAAATAAGATCAGGCCCACTTTGTTGCATTTGAAAAATATGACTCTTAATTGGAAATCGATACAGAGTCAGGATCTTTTTTTTAATTTACCCTAAAAATAATCTTATAATAGATAATATGTGCTTATATCTATACCTGTTAAATCCGTTGACAAAATAACGGTTTCGAAAATTGAGTGGCTACAGACAGAGGTCCCAAATTCCCTGTGATTTTCTATGTAGATTTTGCGTTTCTTATCCTAATTCTTATTGTTCACACCCTAGAGTTTTGTATAATTTAATATGAGATATATTCGCCACCTTTAAGTAAAAGTCATGTTCCTGCCACTTGTTTTTTCATATCTATTGTTGTTTCATCAAGAATTTGGATCGCAAACAACAAGCCTCAATTAATGTTTAATAATGTATATGTCGAACTCGTAAAAATGTAAATAAAGATTTGCCTAAAGTTGCATACGGCCACCATTCACAATAAAACAATTCGCAAAATAAGTATAAAATGATTTCACATGGATATACTTGTAATGAATTTGCTGTTGAGTTTGCAAACTCAACATGGAAAAGTTTTCTAATATCTTGCAAAGATTGTGGAGCAGTTACGTACTCTTACGAACATTTCGAAATAATTATATTAGAAAAAAATAATGTCAAAAGGAAACAGATAATAATATATTGGAGTTTAGATATACGTTTTATATTTTTACTATAGGAAAAAGATAAATTGTTAAAAAAGAAAGTATTGGGCTTCATCTTGTTGATTTGTCTCACTCTATCATTGCTAAAAGAGACCGAATATGTGTTGTTCATACGTTACGTTTAGTAAACCTATAGAAATCGCATTTGAAAGCATAATTTGCTCCAATTGGGATGCTAATTAAGTGTGGTAAGATTGGAATTCTCAATTTGAAACAATAAGAGAAGTTTGGGTGTGGTTTTTGGTACCATATAAAGTGATTCTAAAAACTTGGTGGATTTATATACGAGTTTTTTCTCCAATCACTTGTAGCAGTAATAGAGAGAAAGATTGAAGTATCACACACGCTTGGGTGTGTGCTTCGCTCTTTGAATCATGATACGTTTGCAGCAGGTTTTATTAATCGGATTAGATAAATTGATTTGATAGATTAATTTATAATCCGAATGTGGGGAATTGGAATAGTTTGGACACTCCAGATTCCATTTGTTTCTAATGCTTGTACTCCACACACAAATCTCACAAGATATAAAGAATCATAAATCAGAAAAACAAAACTAAAGAATACAAAAAAGCTAACTTGAAATCGAGCATGGATGATTAACGTGAGAGTGGAAGGCTCGTTAGAGGGCTAAGTTTGAGGGCTCTCACGAGAGGAGAAGTGGTGGAGGAGATGGGGAGAGGGAAAGAGGAGCAAGTGGCAAAAGTTACTAACATCTCTTCTGGAGGATATTTATAAAGTTTTTCCTCAATAGTTCTTAAATTCCTGATGCTAACCTAGAAGATCGTAAATATTTCTGCATTTCAAAAGCGGTTATCAAATTGCTGCCTAACCCATCATGGGACATGTTTAGTAACTAGGTTCGGTTGGAGTAACCACCTGTGAATAGTAATTGTTTGGATGGCTAGGAATGTGTTGAGATGCTTTTTACGAGTGTCAAATGTACTCTCACAAGGTGAGAGCATTGTCGCTGCTTGTGGCGACCGCTCATAAAAGGTGAATCAGACAACAATTAGCCTACAGTTGAATAAAAAAGCAATGCAATACGTGTGTGGAGTTAAAATTTATTATAAATCTAGAATGTGTGTGTATGTGTAAGTATGTAGAGTGTCGAACTTGGGTAGCAAACATGATAGATTGAGCAATTAATCCAAAATCTTACTTCTCTTGTCTTTTTATCTATGATACTTTTACAGACTTTTAATAATTTATATTTTTTTTGAATTTTTAGTTTGGATTTTTGTTTTTATTTTGTATTTTAAAATTTGTTTTTAATATTTTTTTCTAATTTTTAGTTTTATGTGTTTTTCTTCTAAACAGATAATATATAAGTATATGTAATAGTTAATACTATTATATATACTAAATATCAAAAAAGTTAGGAAAATACCCTAACATGCAATCCTTTTTATTTTTTAAAGGTAATAAATATATTTATAGGAAATAATAATAATAATAATAAGTATATACATATATTTCATCAAAAAAGGTACATAAGTATATATAGCTATACAAATAGAATATAGGCTTTTGTATTTACAGATATAACTACAAATACTCACAAATTACAAAATAAAATATTTTTATCTTTTTTATGTTTTCCTCTATTTTAGAATTTTTCTTATAATTTATGCTATTTTTTATATTTTTAATTGATTAAAAATATCACAACAATGACTTATAATAATAGGTTGAATTGTGTTAGAATTTTTTAAAAAAATTCTCCCAAATTTTCGAAACTATTTTAATATATAATATATAATATAAGCAGAATTAAGAAATAGAACTAAATATTTTTGGGTTTTTAAGTAATTTTTAATGATTTTTATAAGGTTTTTGGGGGTTTTCAATTTGTAGTGTTTTTATTTTTGTAATTTTTAGTGATTTTTTGTATGTAGTTACAAAATATATTAATAAATAACATTTTTTTGAAATTTTAATTGTTATTTTATATATTTTATATTTTTATATGAAACAGGAGAAAAATACAATGTTTTCTATTTTCAATAAATCGAAAAATAAATAAAAATGCCATAATAAAAATATACGTGATAAACAAAATTTAATGCATCTAACCTAATTTTTCTAGAATTTTTAAAACATCATAGACATTTAATAAGAATAAAATAAATTAAAGAAATTAAAATACTCGTAGGGTTATTTTTGTAATATACCAAAATATCAGGTTCTTGGGTGCTATTTGCACAAGAATATAACACTTGAATTTAAAATTACAAGACCTAAACTAAATACCCAAACCCGGAGGAAGTCCCCCTACAAAATGCATCGTCGCCTCATGTATTTGCACACGTAAGTTGACATGGCGAGGGACCTAAGTGTAAAATGTAAAAGTTTAAGGTCAGATTACGAAATTTACAAAAACAATATAACTATAGAGGAATGTTAATGTACTGAAAATTAAGATACAAATATCGGGGGCAGAATATGCAAAATACCCATATAGGCATGATTCAATGGTTGATGTGCACCCATGTGGCACTACTTATACGCTAACGCTCGAGATGCGCCTATACTACTTTGACATATGTCGGGTTTGATCAAATCATCAGTTGGATCAACGGTCGTGGGACCTCCTGGTCGAACAGTTGTTGAGTCAACTAGGCGATGCACCTAATTCAACGGCTGAAAGGATGTTTGAAAGAACATGGATGAAGCACCACCGGGGCGAGCTTCCTCCAGTTGTATCCTCACAATCTAGCATTCTCTGAAGCAACTTAAGTACTCTATCGATTGGTGGAGGTTGTCTGCAGCTATTGGAGGGCTCTAGAGAGTCCAGATCCAATCAGTGGGGATATGGAGGTGCATGGAAATACAACTCCCTTCGTTGCTTTGTGCTGGTTCAAAATCAACCCAGGAGGGGTCCCTTCAGGCTTTTTTCTTGCATAAAAGCAGCCAGAGAACAAGGGTGAAGCCTCCTATGCTTTTTATTAGCAGAGATGGGTGCATATGCGATGGGGTGGCGGTATCTAGCAAACGGTGGAGGAAGAAGACCTAGAGACTTGATCCAAGTGGAATCAAGGTGAATGAAGAGACACTAATAGGGTGGTCAGACGAGGAGGAACATGGAAGGAGGAAAGTGAAACAGTGGTCGGAGCTTAAGAGCTCCGGCAAACTGGATCCTAAATTTTATACTAAATCAGACACTAAATGCAGGAAATAAAGATGGAAATGAAAAGCGGTAACATAAATCTACATAGAAAAGCAAGGAAACTATGGCTCTACCTGCGAAATATGGAGCCAAAGTGGAGCTCCACCAGGATGTCACTAGCGATGCTTGGATCACGCTCCTCCCACCGTACAAATTTTGTAAATCATCCAAGGAAAATGTTGTCACCTAACTCAACTCGAATTTGTTCAATCTGAGTGGTCTGGTGAGAGAGATGGATTAAAAATCAAAGTGGAACGGACGAGATGCTTATGTATAGGGGGAAGGTCTGATCGAGGATGCTGCCCGATGCAGTTATCCATAGATCAAGGAAGGATGATGGCGCAAAAGAGCTATGATCTAGGAGCAAAGACTATGAAGGAGACGAGTCATGCTAGGCAGTGAATCGGGGGTGAAATTGAGAAAAAAAGGGGGGGTTTGACGACTTGGCAGGGTTAGGGCTGGAGTCAGAAGAGTTGACCTAAAGTCGACGAAAGACACACCCTGATTGGGCCACATCCTTTGCTAGGGGACAAAACAGAAAATAAAAAATAAAGATAAAATAAATAATGAATTAATGAAATAAAACTCAAAATATAAAAACACGTTTATTATTGTATGTAGTATTTTATTATTATTATTATTTATTTTTACGAGTTAATTTATTAGGTGTTAATTTTTACATGTATAATTACAGGTATATTTACCTATATATTAGGTAATTTATTTGTATTTTGTATTTTAAATTTTATTATTATATATACATACTTTTTATATTTATATCTTATTTAAATACATATATACATATATTTATTGTATTTTTCCGAGTTCAATTGTCTTCTTAAATAAGTATTTATATTTATTTTATACGTACTTACACGTATATTTTACCTATATATTAAGTAGCTTTATTTATTTTTCTCTATTATAATGGTTTTATTCTAAGTATATTATATACATGTACTTTGAGTAATATCTACAAATTTATAAAAATAAAAGAAATTGAATAATATATACAATAAGTAAATTGAATATTATATATATGTATATTGCACGATGTGGGTCCAAAACCTAACTTTTGTATCTTAACTCCAAATTTAATGAAACCACCTTCATTAAATAGATAATTTTATTTTATGAATAATGTTTGAGTTTGGTGATTTTGAGTTCCTATGGAGAAGATACATATATGTGAAGTTTTCTTTACGATTTTTTATTCCGATTGTCTAGGACACACTGTCCATTATTGTTAAATGAAATAAATTTTGTATTTTTATGTACAAGTTTCATGTTCAAAATTTATTAATTTGAGGTGTAAATAATGAATAATAAAATGGGTACAAAATGCATTTATTGGAGAAAAAATAGGGGTTTTTTGTGATTTTAGCCTTTATCTACACCAACTTTATTCCTTGTCGGCCAAGTCGATTCTTGACTTAGTCTTGGGATTTATGGTCATTCATTACCTTTGGTATTTCATTCTTTTTTTCTTTATTCTTTAATTTGGAATTAAATGTAATATTTTATACAATAATGAGAGTATAAATAATGTGTGTTATTTTGCACAAATTAATGTTGTTTACATGCATTTAACTAAGGGATGTATAGCCAAAATGAAAGAATAAATGTGATGAAATGGAGATTCATCAGAAGGTTGGAGAGTTTTAGAATGATAAATGTGATGTGATGTGGCATTGATTATGTGTTATATTAACTTTTTTAATGATTATAATGTGTCTTTACGTTAATTTTTTATTTGAATGTGGTTATACCCAGGTTTTATTCGATTTGTTATGCATTTTTAAAAGTTTAGGTTTGGTTTGGTTCGATAAGATGAAAATGGTGTTTAGGTTTTGTTCATCTCGATCCTGATTCGTGATGGTTCAGTTTGGTTTGTTTAAGGTTTGATTATCGGTGAAACCCGTGAAACACACATAGGTGTCTAGTCCATTAAACTAATAGAAAATGATTATAACAACCAGGACTCGAGGACAATCGGACCATGATGGACTACAATCTCAACATAGATCCTTTCTTCGTGGAAAATTACACCATTCCCGGCAAGTCATAATGCCCATAAGCCTGCAATCAGCACCAATCTCTCCACATTTGGATGGTATCGAGGGTTGACGAGGGATTTCTAGAAAGATGACATGTTGTTATGATCAATTCAAGCCACATCCAATGTCCACCAAAATCTTTTACCTTTTCACAATCAAGAAACATGTGCTCAACAGATTCTAAATCGACCTGCATAGAATACATAAGTTATCCTTTGATTGAAAGATGCAAGCTTGACTCTCCCTTATGAGTAACATCCCATGCCTCAGGACCAACATGAATAGTCTAACTTGATGTAATTTTCAACTCCCAAATCATCCTACAATCCTTATCTAGGTCCTCTTGAAACGGTTCCGTTCATCAACATAGTGTAGGTCTTCTTGATAGTGAAATCACATTCTTTCCACACCCAATGGTCACTACCAATAGTGGGGCCTTTAGTCCTAGACTCCGTTAAGTATGAAAATCTTGCATGCATCATTCAGAGAAGCTGCATGTGAAGGCGGGTGTCCTTACACCATTATTCCAAGAATCAACAACACGAGCATTTTTATCCTCTACCAAAGCAAATAAATGCGAGAAATGGGAAGTCAGAGGTCCATCTCTCATCCATTCATCAGTCCAGAAGAAACAATATAACCAACACCAAAACGTTGATGAAATAGATGTAGAAGATGTGAGAGAATTGCATGAATACCCTTCCATAATGTCGAATCAAACCGCACAAGATGTAAACCACTAACGTAATGTGCATTGACCCCATAGGTACTGCATGTGATTCTGTAACATACATCCTCCTTATCACCCCAAATTCTTGCGATCCATTTCATCATAAGTGTATGGTTCATCAACTCCAAACTTAGCACACTGAGTCCTCATCGTCCTTAGGCGGTGTAACGATCTCCCAATCCACATTATGCATATCATGGCCATCCCCACCATCCTTCCCCCCGAAAACCTCCTCAAAATCTTCTCAAGAAGATTGCGAACCCCCAAGGGAATAACTCTCATTAACATAATGAAAATTGGGATTGCCACCGTGACTGCCATCACCAGAACCATGTGGCCACCACGTGAAAGCAAAGAGCCCTTCTAATCCACCAGCATCTCTACTACTGAGAGTCAGTACAAAAGAATAAGGCGACCATAACCCAATGGTATCCCCAGGTATCTAATCGACCTCGGAGTGCAAGAGCACCCCAACTCCAAACTACACTCCTCCAAATCCTCCTCCAATAGGTCAAAGGTATCCTTATTGACTTTTCTCTATTGAGCTTAAGACTAGAGAGCTCTCCAAAGATCTCCAAAACCAATGACATTCCCCTCACCTCAGCTACCCTGCCCTCGATTAAAAAGATAGTATCATCTGCATATTAGAGAATCGGAGGGGAGACGTCTCCTAGAGAATAACCCTCCATGAAGCAATATGTCACTATCTGATTCAACATACGGGGCAAAAAAATCCACTGCCAACAAGAAGAGGAGCGATACCAAAGTGCAGCCCTGGCGAAGCTTCCATTGCGACTAGAAGAACCCACCCCCTAGACAACCATTCACTAGAACTGAGTAAGATGCAGTGGTCGCACACCTCTTCATCCAAGATATTTGTAGGTCTGGAAACCCCCTCTTGTCTTAGACAACCCATAAGAAGGACAACCCATAAGAAACACCAATCCACACTATAATTAGCCTCGGAGAAGTCCACCATCCACAGCACCCCCTGAATTTGTCGACGTTGCCAGCCTGCTATAATCTAAGAGGCCATCACTAAGGTGTCATGAATTTGTCTTCCTGAGTTGAAAGCAGATTGCATGGGAGAAACTAGATCCGCAAGAACCATACAGAGTCTCTCAGTAAGAACCTTGGCAATAATAAGAAAGATAGCATTAGATATGGTGATGGGGCGGTAATCCTCAACTCATTCTAACGGCTCCTTATTCTGAAGAAGAAAAATAAGAGCCTTTTTATTATGTTGAATCATGCGTTACATCTATTAAACTATTACAAAACTAAAACACGATACTACCCACCACCTCTCCAAATTTGGTGTTGAAAAAATAAGAAAACCATCCGGTCCTGGTCTCTCGTTGCCATTTAATGTGGAGACCACCCACTTTAGCTCTTCCTTCGAGAAAGATCTAACCAGACACTCACTTTGCTCAGGTAAGAGCATGGGCACCCTGGCACCCACCCATCTCCATGACCTCAGCACCACCCTTCTCAAGATACAGCGAAAGTAGTTCATCACCGCCCTTCCAATCCCTTCTATCCCACTACTCTCGATCCCCACACCACCCTAGCACGAATAAGATATCTCCTTCTTCTCGCACTAACCATTGTGTGAAATTTTTTGTATTCGCATCTCCTTCTCTAATCCACATCTGCCGTGATCTTTGCTTCCACTCCACCACCCTCTTCATATCTTCCAAAACAACAACCCTCAGATAATCCCTTCTCTGTTTCAGCTCTTCTTCCAACAAATCTCTAGAATCCTCTACGCTATCAAGCCTAGCAATCCCCTCTTCTACCAACGTTCTGCTCGCACTCTTTGTCTGCCTAACTTCTTTCTTGAACTTGCTACGCCACTTCCTCAAGCTCACTGATTTTTTGGATAGATGGGAAGACACCGATCCTCTCCCTCCACGACCGCCAATGATAGGTTATCAACTCACCAAAGCCATCTTCAAGCAGCCATGCCCTCTCAAATCTGAAAAAATAGTGTACGACATGCTGATAACTGGCTTTGACGTAATGGTTAAAAATGTCTGTTGTAGATACCCTAAAGAGAGAGTCTGTTTTCAAATAAAAGAGACCAACTTGGAGAAAGATAACAAATAGAAAGAGAAAATGAAGAAATATCAATCTCTCTCATAAAATTGATGTTACACTCTTTATTTATCCAGAAAAGTGCTCCTATGTCGAATACAAGGAGGCAAAAAACCAAGCTCGATTTTTCGAGTGGAGAAAATTTTTTTGTGAATTTTTATTTCTTTTGTTCTCTTCCTCGGTGAGAAAACATTTTTTGAATTTTATTTTTTATCCTTTTTATTTGATTTTTATTTATTTTTCAAAATGGATATTTTTCAATCAATTTATCTACAATATAGTATGTGAAAATAATAGAGGAATAATGATACTATAGAGTAGATGAAAACGCTCGAGTAGTGGGCTCGAGAAGAAATAAAAAAGAACAAAAAAATGGATCGAAAATTAAAGACCAAAATCCCAACAAAATGTGATAGAACATCATAGAAATTAGATTATAATAAAATGTAGAAAAAATTTTGCTAGAGTAATTTCCATGATCTCCGCAACAGTCCAAAGTAAATGTAGAAATATTGAGAAGATAATACAATAAAAGAAAAATGCAATTCTTTTAATTAGGTTCCTAATGCAGGACATAATTGTAAGAAATTCCTAGATTCTTCGCACTTAGGTCCCTGGTCAAGGACCTAAATGTAAATAATTTCACTCCTGGAGGCTGGAAGTCAATCTGGAATATGCAGTGGGCTTATGATGTAATTTTCCCACTGCCTGGATTTCTACGGTTGAGATTAGAAGTTCTCCTATGATCTTGGTCATTCAAACTTGCCACATATCAGTGTTCTTCTCTCCTCATGTTCTTGAATATTCTTCCCCAATCCTAAGGGTAGGCGACAGATAATATCCTCTCTGACAATCGACAATGATGTCGCGGTAGTGGCTCTCCTCCACCAGGGCCAGGAGGAGGTCTCGTACCTCCTCTGAGCTTTATTGCGGCAGGACAGATTGAAGGAGATGACGAATGGAAATTAGAGTTCTTAAATCTGGGAGTGTTCTGCTGCTCGATCGATGGTGATTAGCTAATGCTCCAGATGTGTATGATTTGTATGGATGCACTCTAGGTGCCAATGTGAACCTCTTGATTCCTAAAGAAATTGTCCCAAATGTTAAAGATTAAAGAATGATTGCAAGTTATGATAGGTTTCCAAGAACAAAAATATTGATATGCAAAATAAATCACGTCGAGATGAGATTGGGTTGAGATTTTGAATGAGGATCAAAGATGGATGATTATTCATGCTAAGGATGTAATTAGGATACTAATTGGTGTAAGAGGATCAGGGAATCAATTGAAGAATTGATGGGTACCTGGGGATGTAGAGTATATGACTCCATGGTTGTCGCTCGAACGTCTGTTACTGGAGCTAAATGTGGCGATGGTGGCGGTGATGCAATGTCGATAAAGACTTGGAACATCTTCCCTAATGACGGGTCTTCCACGTAAGCCTCGTTTTAGGTGCAATTACCACCAGGTCAAGACGAAAAAAATGAGGAAGATAGGTAGTTGGCTAGGGTATTATGATGAAAGAGAAGTTAACTGTAAAGTGGGAGGATAAGATGACTTTATAAACAAATCGATGGGGTTTTGGTTTATATCCAAGGGATAGCATCTATCTAGGTTGTTAGAAGGTGAAGATCTAGGCTTTGGATCAAATATTAGTGGTAATATGTGATAGAAATAAATTGGTGAACAAGGGTCAGCGGAACAAACCTCCAACAATCTATTCTTGAAGAAGAAGGCTGCATGTGCTAATACGTGTCAACACCTGGTAGGCCAAAGTGCTAAATAACTTATAAATCAATTAATAAATATCACATGACTTTTTTTAAAAGTTATTAAAAAATAAAAGTGTAGAAATCTACATTAACTAATTTATTGTATAATTTATTTTTATAAATAATAAATATTTAATGAAATATACATATAATATAAGTAAATAGGTATATAGTTTACTTAATAATTAGGATATTAGTTTTTAATTCAACAATTTAATAACTAACTTATTATTTTTATATTTTATTAATTATTATAATAATAAATAAGAGATGTATAAATTTCTCTAGATTTTAATAATTTAATTTAGATATATAAATAAATACCGGTATATGGGATATAATTTAATTTCATCTATAAATTAGGGTCTTTGGTTTATTTCAAATATTTAATAAGAACTAAAAAATTGAAATAATGTATACACGATCTATTAGAATAAGAAATTAATTAGGAATTATAAAATCAATGATACTATAAATAGTATGTTCAAAATAAAATAATTAGCCCAGAAACTCAATTGTCATTATGTCCCAAAACCATCTTTTTGCAAACAGACTTTACTTTTAGTAAAATCACCTCTATTAACTAGAAAATATTACTTTTAACAATTTAAAGTGAGTAGAGTCAAATTAGAGTTTGTATGAAGAAGTTATGATGTTCAGAAGTTTAGAAATTGACAATTTTAAAGTTGATTTTCTTGGCATATATATTGGGATTTTTTTATGATTTTATATTAATATATATATATATTTAAAAACAAATAGGAGAAGAGTTTGATTAACAATATGTTTAAATGAATTAATTAAAAATAAATTGGAGAAAATTTTGGTTAGGTAGTGACTCTCCTCCAGCAGGGCTAGGAGGAGGTCACTTACCTCCTCCGCACTTGCTTGCTGGAGGATAGAGTCAAGGGATATGGCAGACAGAAGTTAGGGTTCAGAGTTCTTGTAGCATTCTGCTACTCATTCAATGGTTATTAGTTAATGCTCTAGATGTGTATTATTCGTATGGATGTGCTCCAGATGCCAATACAAACTTGCAAGAAAGTTATCGATGCTCGATTCCAAAGAAAATCGACCCAAATGTTAAAGACTAAAGAAGAACTGCAGATTATGATAGGGTTCCAGGATAAGAAATATTGAGATGCAAAATAAATCGCGTTGAGATGAAATTCAGTCGAGATTTTGAATGGGGATTAAAGATGGATGATTAACCACGCTAAGGATGTAATTAGGATACTAACTGGTGCATGAGGATCGAGTAATAAAATGAAGAAAGGATGGGTACCTAAGATGTAGAGTATAGGACTCATGATTATCGATTGATGGTCGGTGGTCAGAGATATACGCAGTGAGGTGGTGGAGATGAAAGGTCTACAGAGCCTTGAAACATCTTCCTCGATGACGAGTCTTTGATTAATGCGAAAAATTATCTCTTTATTGTCGATAATTGTAGTATAGGAGGAAAAATTCAATTGATCAAAAACTACTTTATTCGAATATCTAGAAGTCATTTTACTTGGCAAGTCTACCAAGGTCGAACACAGGGACAAGAGCCTCTTCATCAATTTATAGGAAATTATTGTTCAATTAATGAGTGATTGTTTTCTAATCCCATGTCATTCATGAATATGTGATATGCAAAATGATATGCAGATAAAATAATGCAATAACTAGTTCATATGATGCATGCAATTTTTGTTTGATTTTAAAATGCAATTAAAATAGGATGCAATGCAAATTATATGCAATAGATGATCATTCAAGTTAAATATGCCCTTGAATTATTTGCATTAATAAGCAATAGAATGAGGATCAATTTCATAGTCAAATAGAGCATTAAAGATGATTAATGGCATTTAAATAAAAGAGTAGGAGACAATGAGCGCATAAAAATATATCCTATTTAATGAAATTCCAAAACATGAAATAAATGATGCCATTAGATAGAGGATAAAATTTTCAACAAAATGTGAATTAAAATCAACTGAAATGTGGTCCGAATGCTCAACATATGAAAGAAATAATGCTGGGGGCATAAATGTAATAAAAATACATGAAAAGAAAAGATAAATATTACTGATAGGTCCATAAAGAGACCCATTTGTAATTTCAGAAATTAGAGGGGCTTCCCGGTAAATTCTCCAAGAAGCGTAGAGGAATTTCTATAATTTTGATAAACTGACGGGGTCTTCTTGCAAAATGTCCAGGTGCGCATGTGAGCATGCGTGCCTGGACCTCATTGTAATTCTTCAAAACCAGCGAGAGTGCTCTGCAAATTACTCAGCTTGCACACGCATGGCATGCGCGTGGGCTGGGTTCGGTGACGATGCAGCTTCAGATGGACACATGGCGCTTGCTGGTGCCTTGAAGAATGGCTCGGTGGGCTCGAGCCTAGAGCTTCATTGACGTGTCTTAATCACGGTCATTGGATAGCCGTTGTGAGGCATCATCCAACGACGCATGTACTCCTTCCTCGACCGGAGGAGAGGCAACATTTTGGGACTCCGACGAGGGCCCCTCTACTCCTCTGTGTTTCTCCTCATCTGGTGATGATCCTAAAAGCCTCCTGAAGTCTCCACAATGAAGCTCGTGAGGAGTTGGAGGCATAAAACCTACAGGGACGTGTTGTCGATGAAGGGTCATCAGAGATGGAGCAGGAGATCGGAGTGAGGTGCACAGCTCTGGCCATTGACCAGGAAAAGGTTAGTGTTGCGTAGCCGAGGCACGCGTGTGTGCAAGTGAGTGAAGTGGAGGTGTCGTGTGAGCGTAGGAGTGGGAGACCTGATCTCTATCTCCGGCTAACCGAAGAGGTAGTGGGGCGTAGGTGATCAGGGCTCTAGAGAAGGAAGGAAGGCAAGCGGGTGTGCAGCGAAAATGCTGGAGGCAGTGTGGATGTAGGGGGATGGTTGGTGAACGGAAGAGGGTGGTGTGTGTGATGTGAGAAAATTAGAGAAAACACAAGAAAATGTGGAAGGAGTTACCTGGACGATTCGAGATGGTCAACGGCGGGAGGAATTGTCTTGTGCTGAGGACCTGGGCAGTCCTTAGGTCATCGCTCGACGAGCACAACCAGAGCTTGGAGCTTGGTGGTGCCTCGGGTGGCCGTAGCATAGTTTGAGGACCATAGATCACACTTGGGGATGTAAAGTTGTTATCGCCTCGACAACCGCAATCTATTGTCACCGGAGGGCGGACGAGGCTGGGCCTCAGCTCGTTATTGGTGGATGAGGGAGAAGTACGACAGAGGAGCTATATTTATAGGGGAGAGGAGGTGAGATTTTACGTTACTTAATGGTAGCTCAGGAAGGTCGGGCAGAGTTTGTTTAAATGATCCGTGAAGATGAAGGAACCTCGGGCTGTATGGAGAAGGCATTAGGTCATGGAGGAAGTGGCGGGTGTGTGGTCTAAAATCGGAAGGGTAAGAGGTTACGGAAAGTCATAGCGGATGAACGATAGGGCACGTGAGGTGGAAGAAGGAGTCAACACCATTGGATTTTGCGATCCAACGGCCTAGAAGTGGGTGCGAACGAGGGCTGTAGACGCGATCCTACGATTTCATCCAGCAATGGAGAGTTTATTGATGACGAATGGCTGAGATGGAGATGGAGACTGATCCAAGGGTGAAGGATGAAGGGGTGATGTGGAGAAAGCAGAGACGTAGGATTGGAGGAGATCATGCTATCTAGAAGAGAGCGAGAATGGGTGGAAAGGATTAGATTAGGGAGTCCGATCAGATGGCTCATGTAGAAGAGCTGATGGACGGTTAAGATCCAAGCGGGGAGGAGGTGATCCAACGGCCAAAGAGCAAGGATGGATCGTGAGAAGTGATGCAACCACATGGGCGGCCCACAGAATGCACATGGTCGCTCTAGAAAATTTCAAAAGTATCACAAGTAAAGAAAATTCAAAAAGAAATAGTAGTGGGATGAATCAAGAAAAAGTCAAAACATGTAAGTTGTAGATCTTAATGAGATCTACATTTTTCTTGTTGAACAAAAAATAAAAAGAGGTCATTTGATTAATGAAGAATTTTTGCAAGCATTCTTACTGTTTAAAAACACTTATTTTTGTGATTTTGAAATTTGTGTCTTTTGAAATTTATTTTTGAAGCCAAAATAAATGTATGCAATAATTAACCTATTTTTTAGGGATTTTTGTAATAATATAGAAAATAAGGAAAAGTGTTAGTATTAAATACAATAAATTAAGGTTAGTGTTATTTATAGGTGTTTGAATTATTTGCCAAAGATGCGGAATTAATGAAGATTTCTCATGAGGTTCTTATTTTTCGAGGATAAAAAGAGAGAATAATGATGATCTAACAGAGATTCATCAGTCTTCCACGTGAGCCACCTTTCAGGTGTTGTTATCAATGGATCAAGGCAAAACACGACTAGGAAGATAGGTAGTCGATCATGGTATTCTGGTGAAGGAGAAGTTAACTATAAAGTGGGAAATTAGGATGAATTTATAAACGAATCAATGGGGTTTTGTTTTAAATCAAAGGGATATCGTCTATATAGGTTGTTGGAAGATGAGGATCAAGGGTTTGGATCAAATATTAGTGGTGAGATGCAATGGGAATAAATTGCTAAAGTAGGGATAGTGGAATAAACCTCCAACACTCTCTTCTTGAGGAAGAAGGCTCCAGGTGCTGACTCATGTCAGCACCTGATCGACCATAGTACTAAATAACTTATAAATCAATTACTAAATATCAAATGATGTTGTTTTAAGAAGTTATAAGAATAAAAAGTGTAGATAAATAAATTAATTATTATATTGCATAATTTATTTTATAAATAATAAATATTTATAGAAATATAAATATAATATTAATAAATAGTTATATAATATACTTAATAGATATGATCTAATTTTTATTTCGATAATTTAATAAATAATATTTTTTAATCTATTAATTATTATATGATAAATATGAGATGTTTGAATTTCTTTGGATTTTGATAAAATCATTTAGATATATACTTAAATAAAGGTATATGGGATATAGTTCAATTTCATCTATAAATTAGGGTCTTTGGTTAATTTAAAATATTAAATAAGGTTAAAAATCAGAATACACAATCTATATGATCAAACAATTAATTAGAAATTATAAAACCAATGAGACTAGAAATAATATGTTTAGATAAAATAATTAGTCCAAAAACCTAGTTCTCATTTGGTCCCAAAACTCCGATTTAGTGAAATGACTCCATTAATTAGATAATATTATTTTATGAACTTTAAATGTGAGTAGAGTGAAATTGGAGTTCGTAAGAAGAAATTATGATGTTCAGAAGTTTAAAAATAAATAATTTTAAAGTTGGATTTCTTGGCATATATACATATTTAGATTTTTTATGATATATATAGATAGGAATAAATAGGAAAAGAGTTTGGTTGATAATATGTTCAAATGAATCAATTATAAATCATTGACATTTTGATAAATATTGGTTAAATAAGTAATAATGTTCTATGTAGATAAATAATTCTTTTTTATGATTTTATTCCTTATCTCCCCTACTTTATTGTTTGTCGACCAATCCATGCTGACTTGGTCTCGGAGGCTAGGTTATATAAATATATCCTTCAACTATATTTTTTATAGTTATACTATACATATATACACACTTACTGTATGCCTCTTTTAATTTTCTTTCTTTTTTTCTTTTATTTATTTACATGTTTTTATTGTATAAAAATGCATTTTTATTCATGAATGGTATTTTTATAAGAAATGTGAACTAATGTATATTTACATGCAGTTGTTAAGGGTTTTAAGACAAAATGCACAAGAAAAGTTAATTAATCATGGATTCATCACATCCCTGACACCAGCATCCCAAACGCAACGTGAGTGGTCATATATAGATCTCGACCTCGAGGAAACATGACACATGGGGAACAACTACAATACTTCAGATGAAATCAAGTAGCGATCTAACCTTGATCGATACCCAAAATTTCTCTAAGTGTGCTTGATGTCAACTGCATCTAGATAACACGGATTTAGCGAGGGTCAAAATATGTCTCATACAAAACGGAGACAAAGTCATTGTGGCGACCACTCACAAAATCTGGCTCAATCAATAATTAACCTACAATGAATATATCAAGCAATGAAAGTAAATGTGGAGTTAAAATTTATTATAATTCTACAAAATATGTGTATAGTGCAAGTAATGTAGAGTGTCGAACACAGGGAACAAGCAGGATAGATCGGGGCAAACAAGCTCAAGAATGAGAGTGATCAAATGTCTACAGGGTGCTATTTTTGTGGGTTTTTAAATTTTATTTTTTTATTTAATTTTTGATTTTATATTTTTAGATTTTGAATTTTAATTTGCTGATTTTGTATTTTATTTTTATATTTTATATTTTCTATTTCTTTTTTTCTAATAAAGATATAAGACTATATAGGATATATATATATACAATAGGGATGAGAGAGATACAAATATGTATAAATACTCAAAATACAGGGAATAAAGTGTTTTTGTACTTTTTATATTTTTCTATATTTTTGTGATTTTTCTAATTTTTTTTCTAATTTTTTGGTATTTTTAAAGTCAAAAATGCTAAAAACAGTTAACAAAATTAATGCCCGAAATCAAAATGGGGATGAAAAATATCAAACAATGTCAAACACTCTCAAAATTAATTTTAAACTGAAGATAATACAATAAATAAAATTTAGGAATAGAAAATACAATTTTTTGATTTTTCGTGGATTTTATAAATTTTTATGAAGGTTTTTAGAGTTTTTCTATTTTTATGAGTTTTCTTTTGCATTTTTAGTGATTTTTGGTCTGAAGGTAAAAGATGCAAAGATACAACGAATATAATTTATTTTGGAAATTTCAAAGATGTTTTATAATTTTTATATATTTTCTAATGCAAATACTGGATAAAATGCATGTTTTTGAATTTTTATAAATAAGAAAATGCCACAAAAATGCAAAATAAAAATATAGCATGATAGAGCAATGCAACAAGCTCACAATGATATTTATTTTGGATTTTTAGGGTGTTATAGATGCTTGAAATAATTAGAGACAACAAAGAGAAACTACACTACTAGCAAGGGTATATTTGTAATTATCGAAAACATTAGGGGCCAAAGTGCAATTTATCTAGAAAGTTATCACTACTTAACAAAATTCCAGGACTAATTACAAATAACTAAGAACCCAGGGGTATGTGTGCAATTTTCCTGTAGACGCACGTGGTACTCACGTTCCTGATAGGGACCTAGAAGCAATTACCAAAATCCTGAGGGCTACTTTGCAATTTTACCAAAATAATACACTAATTCTGAAAGTTCCTGGACCGAAATAAAATAGCGAAACCCGCAGGGGGTCCTCTGCAAAATGTCCACGCCCCTCACGCGCACAGGCACATGAGGTGACGTGGACAGGGACCGAAGTACAAATACAAGAAACTACGAGGGCTAGAATGCAAATATTACAAAATAATTAAACTACAAATAGAAGTTTATGTTTTGCTTAATAAATACAAAAATGGCGAGGGTGTTTGTTGCAAAATTCCCTCACCAAAGCAGATCGGACAGCCACAGGGGATTCACTTGTCCACGTGTCGTACGTAGAGCGGTCGATGATGCTTAGGAGCGAGCGGCGACGATTAGATCGAGGCTGGAGATCAGACGATGCAGAGTGTCCAAGATCCAACGGCAGCCGCTCGCCTGGGCTGATGGCCTTCAATCCAACAGCGGTAAGAGGGGAAGGAAGAACAGGGAAGAGCTCCGGTAGGCCGAAGTTCCCTGGTCTCGCTCTCCCCTCTCCAGCATATCTCTAAGCTCCAAAATGGCCTGATAGGGTCCTGGAAGGTCCCTCTAGTGGTTGATGGCTCCAAAAAGCTCCGGTGTCGATCGGAGAGCGTGCGCGAGACCGACAAAGCTGGCGACTCCAGGAACCTCGGCGAACGTGCAAAATGAGCCCCATGTGCTTCAACATTCAAGGACTTGCAAGAAAAAATGGTTATGGGGGTCGCGGGTAGACTTTCGCGACCACCCATGGGCAAGAAAGGGGGAAGAATGACGAGATGGAGGCTTGCCGGACCGCGGCTCCATCGAGAGGGCGATTGGGTGATTTAACAAATGAAACACGAAGGGGACAACGGGGTTTTGATCCTACGCGTATGGGGAACGAAAAGAGCAACGAAAATAAGGAGAAAGCAGTGCCTCGACGGTGTGAATACCTGAGGTGAAAACCTCGACGGCGAGCTTTGTCGGAGATGGTAGAGACGCCTCGGCCCTTCCTCGATCCTCCTGAAGGCTATGAATGGGAGCTGTCACCTCCCTTCTCTGATGGAGCACAAAAGGTGGAGAAGATATGGGTCCAAAAGGGTTCAAACTTTCCATGGAAGGTCGGGCGTCTATATGAAGGGTTGACAAACGGCTCCATAGATCGAGGGATTGGGAGCGGGTCAATGATCTAATGCCCAAGAAAATCACTGGGCTGAATCAACAATATCCAAGGAAGAAAAGTCAAAAAGAGAGTTACGCGAAATGGTGCAAGTTGCATCTCTCAAAAATCGATGAAATCGAGGAAAAACTCGTTCTGAAATCCAGCAGAGGGGAGGGTCAGACAGGTTACCAGAGGTCAACTATCCAAGCCTCTTGGTTGGTCCACGTGGACCAACCAGGAAAAAACTCTGGAAAAAGACTTGTTAATTCATTTTAAAATAGTAAATGAATTTATTAATTTTTCGTTATTATATAAAAATGTTTATTATTTTATAAAGTATTTTATTATAATTTTTATTTATTTTTTAGGTGTAAACATTCAAGTTCCCTTTTATGGCATATATAGGTATACATGTCTATATAATTTAATTTTTACTTTTATTTTGTATATTTAATTTTATTTATTTTTTTATTATTTTCATAAATTTACAACTTCTTTTTATACACTTAAATATATTTTTATTTTATTTTTCAGAAGTATTTTGTATAATTAAATAAATAGAGGTATATTCTATATAGATATTATTATAGGCATTATACCTATTTATTTTATACAAGTATTTTATTTTTTTATTTTCTTCAGTGTTTTATTCCGATTTTAATATACACATATATTATAAATAATATTTACAAAATTATAAAAATAAGAAATTAATAAAATAATAAATATCAAATAAAATGAATATTTTAATATGTACATGTATACAATTGGCGTCCAAAACTCAACTTTCAAACCATAGCTCCGTAAAATATTAAACCACCTTCATTAAATAGCTTATTGAAAAATTATATACAATTAAAGTGATTTTGATACATTTCGAGTTTTTGTTTGAGAGACAAAGGTCTGGGAAGTTGGGGTTTTGGAAATTTATTCAGATCATAACTTTTTATCTGTACATTATTTTTCGATGAAATCAATTTTGTATTTTTCTGTATTTAATTATCTGCAACTTTCATGTTCAAAGTTTCTTTATTTGAAGTATAAACATTGAAACTAAAAAATAGGCCCCAAAATAAATAAAGAATGAATTAAATAAAAGGTGTTTTTTCTTGTATCTTGGCTCTTATCTCCCCCTACTTTATTCCTTTTCGACCTAGTCATCGAGATGCCTAGGTCTCGGGGTTTCGAGTCATAAAATATTTTCAATATTTTATTCTTTTTCTTTTCTTTTCTTTATTCTATAATTTTGGCTTTAAAATTCGTATTTTGTACACTATTTAGATACACATGCATGAATGCGAAAATACATGAATTAAGGGTATTTACATGTATTTACTAGGGTTTTTTATGCCAAAATGATAGAATAAAGATGATGAAATGGAGGTTCATCATCCCCCTATACTTGCCTTTGCTAGTCCCTAGCAAACACTTATGCAATAGGTGCAGAAAAAGAAAAACAAAGAAAAGAAAAGAAGGAAAATTGGATTTAGTTTAATTATCAAACTTGTCTTCACAAAATCAAAGTTTGGAGCTTAAGTCGGACCTTTGAAAGTTTAGTGCGGGCGGAACCTTAATGAGAACCGAATCTGAAATCCAACAGCCCTCGAGAATCCCAAAACTCTTCTCAAGTCTCCTCAATAGCCAGGTCAGAATACTTCAATTCGTATGCAAACCCTTATGACTATGAATCTGACTCGTACAATGTAAGTGATAGTGACTCTCCCCAACTGAAATGACAAAGAGACTGAGTTCTCCAATATGACAACCCAATGATTCCCCAATCCAACAACTCATTCCTCAAGGAGCGGTGTATTCCCTTCTAAGTTCGAGTAACAACCAGCTCAAGAAGAGAGGGTGAAGAGAAGAATGGACGGTAGCTAGTGTAGCTACCTATCCTAAGATGCAAGACCAGTGTAGTCAAGTCATCCAGCTGCAGGCTCACATGATTTAACTTTGAAGCTCAAACTTGCTTATTGACTATACACATATATACACTCCGACAGACATTTTTATTTTTGTACAGGCCTGTCCACTTTTTTGGAGTTTTTTGAAAGACTATATACAACAGCATTTACAGAAGGAGTTTTTCCTCTTGAGCTAGTAGACTACCCTCTTTTGAAGCTTTATTGCAACCCACGATCTCCTGCCCTCAAAACTCATCATCACCGGATGGGTTGGGGTGCACTTCCCTCCCTAGAGGAGGACAAGTGCTTCCACCTGTGTACGTCTCATACCGGTAAATCCAACCCCTTCACCACTCCAACTGAGTTGAGCCAAGTGAAAGGTGCAGGTGTTCAAGTTATGTCATTATCAACAAGAGTTGTGTGTGTGCTCCGAAATACTCTACTTAGGTAGTCAAGAATCCATTGAACCAAGTCTCATGATCCTCAAAGAATTAAGTCAACTAGACCTGAAGTACCTCAATTCTAGCTCCTATAAGGTTCCTGTTAATTAGGTAGATTTAAGGTCCAACCAAGTTCCAATCTCCGGATTTTACTTAGACTTGTTCAACCATCAAACTCAATCTGAAAAAAGCGAATGATATGCAAATGCTATGCGGAAAATATTTTATGATGCAATTTTCAAGGATTTTGAATTTTTTATGGATTTCTGAGAAGATGATGCAAATGCATTTTTTAGATTTTCAAAAATATTTTCCAAATGTTTTTGGTATTTTAATTTTGCAAATGTTTTGGGATTTTGAAAACAAAAGATTTTGGCTAAAAACTAGGTATAAATATTTACACGAGGATGCCTCTTTTATTTACAAGAATTAGGTTTTTAAGAATTTACAAAGGTAAGTGGTCAAACATAAAGAATTTTAGGTGAGATGTATATATTCCTCAAACTTATTTGAAAATCATTTTTCAAACAATTTTGAAAACATTAGTCCAAGATAATTTTTATAAACATGTACACACATTTGAAAATCATTTTGCAAAGTTTCTCCGAACAGTATATATAAAATTTTTAAATATTTTTGCAATCGTTTTTCAAACCATTTGCAAATCATTTTCCAAACATTTTATTTCACACAAAGAAAATAATTTTACAATCAAAATGTTTTTACAAAGATTGAAAACATGTAACAAAACGTTTTTAAAATAGTTTTCAAAAAAAAATCACAGAGATTTTCAAACTATTTTTCAAATATTTTGTAAAAAATATTTTCACCTAATTTATTAATCAATAAATACAAAAAGAATTTGAGGGATAATCACATCTTTTTATTAAGGTTTTAATGAAGTTTATAAGTGTAATAGCTATATTTATTAAGAAAAATATGAAAGTACGAGTTATGGGTAAAGTATATACGTAGTATATATGACCCCCCTATACTTAGCTTGAGTTATGTCCTCATAGATCGAAGAGAAAAGAGAAGACATAACTCGTACTGAGTATAGAAAAGTCTAAAGAATAAATAAATAAGATATGAATGAATAAACTAATGAGAAGTCGACCGTTCCCCTTATACTCAGGATCAAATAATCCTAAGTATAGAAGATTGTACACAAAGTAGGGAGGGTCAAGGGTACGAATGAACAGATCGTACTCAGATTGTCTCCCCCTATACTTAGAGTAAGATATACCTAAGTATAGACAAGAAGAGGAGATAGTGGAGAGGATCAAATAATAGAATCAACTTTGGGTGCACACCCCCCTATACTTAGGACAAAGTAAATCCTAAGTATAGAAGACTGACAAAAAGGGGCGACACCTTTCTGATAGATAGAGAATATATACAAGGAAAAGAAGAAAAGAGAATAAACAGATCAGAGATCAGTGTGTGCACCCCCTTATACTTAGGACAAGGTGTATCCTAAGTATAGCAAAATCATAAGATGACGACGAGGTGGCAAACATAACGAACAAATGAATGAATGATATGGACATATGGATCTATACAGTGGAAGATGGCAATGATAACCATGTATGAGATGCAGGTGATGTGAGTCAAAGAGCACATCTCATACCAGATGAATAGAAGCAACGTCAACGGTCGACAGATCATGATCTAGATATATTTTCAGGCACTGACCGTTAACTCGAAAGGTAGAGGAAGATGACAACTCGTATATATCAATACTGCCATTGTCATGTACCTTTCTGACCACATATGGACCTTTCAATTTATTCTGTAATTTCCCTGGAAATAATTTCAGCCTAGAAATAAACAACCATACACGCTGATCGAGCTCAAACTGTATATGGCTGATATGAGAATCGTGTCATATCTTCACTTTTTCCTTATACTGTAGGCTACTCAAAAAGGTTGTATCTCTCAGTTCCTCCCAGGGCTGCCAACTCTGCTCTCCTATGTTCTCCTATACTCTCGGGATCGAATAATAACTCTATAACTGCCCATAGAGACTTATGATTGATCTCCACTAGCAAGTGGCACATCTTTCCATAGACGATACGAAAGAAGATGTTCCTAATGGTGTCTTGAAGGAGGTTCGGTAGGCCCACAAGACCGAGTCCAAAAGCTGTGATCAATCCTTTCGGTATGGGCGGACTACCTTCTATAAAATAGTCTTGATCTCCCTGTTCGATACTTCAGCAAGACCATTTGTCTGAGGGTGATATGGAGTGACAACACAATGGTCAGTGCTAAACCCATCCACAAAGGCCCTTACCTTATTGTTGATAAAGTGAGTCCCCCCATATGAAATCAGAACTCTAGGTACCCCGAACCGTGAAATGATATTTTTCCTCAAAAATCAATACACGGTCTTCGCATCTAGGCTTGGGCAGGGATGGCCTCACCCAAAGAGTCACATAATCTACAGCAAGCAGAATGTACTCAAATCCCCGACTCTTAGGGAATGAGCCCATGAAATCTATCCCCCATGCGTCAAAAACCTCACAAAAGTGAATGGGATGCATGGGAATCATATCTCTCTGTCCGCAAGTACCCATATTCTGACAATCAGTACATCTCTTCCCGATTTCATCAGAATCCTTGAAGAGAGTAAGCCACCAAAGGCCGGATTGGTGCACCTTCTGTGTTGTCCGTCTCCCAGAATGATGTCCTCCTGCCTCAAGCTTGTGGCAGTAGGTGAGGATGCTATGCTGCTCTTCTTGAGGAATACACCTCCTCTAGATACTACCCCCTCCTTCATGATAAAGGATGGGATCCTTCCAATGGTATGACTTGGCCTTCGCAAGGAAGGTCTCAAGTCGTTGGCTGGGCCAACCCCGTAGAACCATCTTGGCGACAAGATAGTTCACAATGTTGGCGTACCATGGAAGCGAGGCGATGGCAAGGATCTCCTCATCTGGAAATGTCTCAATAATAGGTGCAATGGGCTCAGATTCCTCAAGGTTCTCTAATCAGGAGAGGAGGTCCGCCACCACACTCTTAACTCAATGTTTATCGTTAAATCTCAATATCAAACTCCTGGAGCAGAAGGATCCATCTGGTAAGTTGAGCTTTGGCATCCTTATTTGCCATGAGGTATTGGATAGCGGTAGGGTCTGTATAGATAGTCACTCTTGATCCCAGAATATATGATCTGTATTTGTCTAAAGCAAAGACTATAGCTAGCATCTCCTTCTCAGTTATAGTGTAATTCCGCTGAGTGGCATCCAAAGTTCGGCTAGCGTAGTGAATGGCATATGACAATCCATCCCTCCTCTGTCCAAGCACAGCTCCTACGGTAAAATCAGAAACATCCATCATGATCTCGAATGGGAGAGACCAATCAGGTGGCTGAAGGACAGGAGCCTTAACAACTATATTCTTGAGAGTCTCGAAGGACGCAAGCCACTTATCATCAACAATGAACTCGGTGTCTTTTGCCAGCAAATCAGTAAGCGGTCGGGCAATATGACTGAAGTCCTAAATAAACCATCAGTAGAAATCGACATGCCCCAGAAAAGACCGCAGTTGTCGTAGATTGGACGATGGATTGAGTTTTCAAATGGTATCCACCTTGGCCGAATCAACCTCCATGCCCCTGTTGGAGATGATATGGCCAAGGACCGTCCCTTGAGTCACCATGAAGTGACTCTTCTCCCAAGATAAGACAAGGTTGACCTCTATGCAGTGTTGAAGCACACGGTCTAGGCAGTTAAGACAGACATCAAACCCATCGCCATAGACCGAGAAGTCATCCATGAAGACCTCTAAACAGTCACCCACCAAGTCTGAGAAGATGGACAACATGCACCTTTAGAATGTCGTCGGGGCGTTACATGGACCAAAGGGCATCCGTCTAAAAGCATATGTCCCAAATGGAATGGTGAAAGTCGTTTTGTCTTGGTCTTCAAGCGCAATGGCCACTTGATTATAGCCGGAGTACCCATCAAGAAAACAGTAATGACTCTTCCTAGCTAGCCTCTCAATAATCTGATCAATGAATAGCAGTGAGAAATGATCCTTCTTGGTGGCCTGATTCAATCGTCTCTAATCCACACAGGCCCTCAAAGAAGTGGGCACTCGGGTAGCTATCTCCTCTCTAGTCTCACTCACAACTGTAGTGATACCCGTCTTCTTGGGTACCACATGTAATGGACTAACTCACTTGGAGTTGGAGATGGGATAGATAAAAATCGGTGCTCCCCCATTTAGATATTTCCTTCATGACCACATCTCGAAAGTTCGGGTTGAGCCGTCGCTGGAACTCACGCGAGGGCTTGGCATCCTCTTTGAGGTATATATGGTGGGAGCATAGAGCCGGACTAATCCCCTGGAGATCAGCTATACTCCATCCTATTGCCTTATGGTTTCTTTCAAGAACCTCCATCAAACGAGATTCTTTCTCTCCAGTCAAATCTGTTGAGATAATGACTGGGTGCATATCTGGCTTACCCGCAAGGAATTTATACTTCAGCGACTGCGGCAAGGGCTTCAATTTTAGACAACTGGGAGCTGGCAAATCTGGATTCTGATATGTCTGAGTGAAGGCTACTAGGTCTGCATGTGAGAACTCTTGCTTGCATGAAAATCTGACGATGGGAACCCTGCTGGAAGATTTATAAACTGTGATGGCTCGCACTCCGTCCTAGATATCATCTCAGAAGGAATCAGACATAGAAAATAATAATCAAAGTCATCACAATCAATGTCTAAATCCGAGGGATCTGAATCAAAAGAATGTGAATGAAACTCTGGTTCACCACTCACCCCGTAATTGTTGGCCTCTAATGTGTGCTCTGCCATATGTGTGCTCTCCAAGCTCTCGACTGCCATAAGCTGTAAGTACGTTGAATCTGTGGGCAAGGCGAGGGCTTGTGCTACAAGATCTGTCCAAATGGCTTCATCATCGGTCATCACAAAGTTGCACTCCTAGTGGACGTCTCGCTCAGCCTCTGTCATCTGCTCGGTGTCACTGAACTGCTCGGAGCTGGCTAAATCTCGCGCTCTGGTCTCGTCGATCGTCTCTATTTGTATACTTTCTCCCTCTATGCGAAAGTACACCTTCCCACTATCATGGTCGGTCACCGCCTTGGTAGTGGCCAAGAATGGGCGTCCAAGTATGATGGGGGTATCTGTTACCGACTCAGGGATCTCCATGTCCAGTACAACAAAGTCTATGGGGAATTTCAGGCCTTGAATGGTAACGACCATGTCTCTCAACAACCCCTTCAGCCTCTTAATGGACCTATCAGCAAACTGAAGGATTGTCCTACTTCGATGGAGAGGGCCAAACTCGAATCGATCAAGTAAGGCTGTCAGAAGGAGGTTGATAGAAGAGCCATTATCTAATAGAGTATGATTGAACTGCTGCTCTTGAATCTCGCATCTGACATAGGGAGCTCCTGCATCAGGTCTCTTGGCTGGCAGTCGGTTCTGAATGGCAAAGCATGTGGCATGGGTGAGCACATGGATCTCTCCTCTGTGGTTGCTCCTTTTCCTGTGTACAGTAGTCTTCTCTCTCAAGTTATCTGGAAAAGGGGGATGTGCTCTAGTGCCTCCTGTAGAGTCAGCTGAATCTGAAATCTATCAATCAGTTGTTGGCTGAACTCTAACTGTTGTATCTTTTTTGGATTTTCTCTTTTATTCCCCTTCGCCAAGCGGAGTGCTTAAGGGAAGGGGATGGCTGGGCCTTTGTTTACCCGAAAAACGGTGATCTTGAGTTACACACAAGGCGGGAACTCAGTCGCTGAATCGACCACGTGAAATTCGGATTAAAACAACAACTAACCCACAACAAATAAATCAAGCAATGAAAGTAAATGTGCGGAGTTAAATTTTATTATAACTCTACAACAAAGATGTGTATAGGTGCAAGTATGTGTAGAGGTCGAACATAGGGAGCAGACAGGATAGATCGGGGCAAAATTGCTCAAAAGTGTAAATGTGACTGTTTGTCTACAAGAAGGCTATGTTTTGTGGGTTTTTAAATTTTATAATTTTTTGTTTAATTTTTAATTTTATATTTTTGTATTTTGATTCTTAAATTACTGCTTTTATATTTTCTTTTTATATTTTATATTTTTTTTAAATTTTATTTTTCAATATTAGAATATATAAACTATGTAATAAAAGGGAGAAAGAGGTATTTATAAAAATAGATAAAAATGTTCAAAAATTAGCAAATAAAATATTTTTGGTCTTTTTATG
Source organism: Ottelia alismoides (assembly GCA_037367405.1). NCBI lineage: Eukaryota > Viridiplantae > Streptophyta > Magnoliopsida > Alismatales > Hydrocharitaceae > Ottelia > Ottelia alismoides. Next base: position 87,279 of record JAZKJV010008506.1, read on the forward strand.
ATTTTTTACTGTTTTTATGTCTTTTGGGTATTTTTTTTAAATATTTTTAGAATTTTTAAAAGTCAAAATACAAGAAAACAATGAATATAAATGCTGGCCGAAATCATAATGGGAATGAAAAATAGCAATCAGCAACAAAATTTTCCCAAATTAATTTTAAATTAAAGATAACAGAATAAAGAAAATTCATGAAAAGAAAACACAATTTTTAGATTTTTTTATGAATTTTATATATTTTTTGAAGGTTTTAAGAGTTTTATAATTTTTAGGAGTTTTCTTTTATATTTTTTTAGTGATTTTTGGACTGGAGTTAGAACATACTAAAGGAAACCAAATATATTTTTTTGGGATTTTTCTGGAGTGTTTTTATATTTTTATGGATTTTATAATGCAAACAGTGCTGAAAATGGCTATTTTTGATTTTTAATAAATATTTAAATACAATAATTATGAAAAATAAAAATATGGCGAGATACTACAATGCAGCAGGAACTTAATGTGATTTTTGGACATTTTTTGGGGTTTTATAGATGCATGCAAAAAATAGACAAAACAAAAAGAAACTACCTGCAGACCAAGGGCATTGATGTAAATATGGCACAGTATGAGGGTTGGCACAAAAATTCCACAAAAAGTTATAACTGAGATAAAAACTTCATGCACTAAACTGAAATAACAGGAATAGCGAGGGCTTGCCTGAAAAAACGCCAGAGAGCACGTGGTGTTCACGCGACCTAGCGAGGACCAACTCGCAATTACCAGAAACCTTAGGGCAAAATTGCAAAAGTTCCAAAATGTATGTACGGAATATTAAAGTTCTCGGACTACAACTAAATAAAAGAAAGTCTGGGGTAGAAGTGCAAAATGGCCAGAGCTCATGCGCTACGCACGTGAGACTAGCAAGGGTCTCGATGCAATTGTACAAAAGCAGCAGGGTGTGTTACGCAAATTGTCCAAAAGTTTCTAACAGCAAATGAAAGCTTGGAAATCAATTATTAAATACAAAAAGCATCCGGGCGTATAGTGCAAAATACCCAGAGGCGCGAATCGGACGACTGGACGCCGTTTACTTAAGACCCGTGGCGCAAGCTCAGGGTCCGATACCCCTTCATCCTGTGCGGTCCAGATTAGATTGGAAATGGGCGACCGGACGGCTTAGGACGCACTTCATCCAACGGTAGCTGTACACCCGGGGGGGCGTTCTTGATCCAACGGTATGGGCAGCGGCTGGAGGATCCGACGAAGAACTCGGCGGTGCCGAGTTTTGTTCACGTGCAGGGGTCGCCTCCAACCACCCAATCCACAACCGAAGGCCGTATTTGCCTCCAGCTGCTCCTCCCCGATGCCCAGGCTGCTCAGATTGGGCCGACGGCCTACAGGTGGCCCTCAGCCGCTCGAGGAAGCTCCAGCCGACCTGGGCTGATCTCGGGCAAAAAGACGAGGTGCGGAAGCCTCTCCTGGGTCCTGCAAATGTCAAGAACACGCAACAGCACAATGGAATGCAAAACCCGGTATTTATTGGCGGAAAAGAAGCGGATGTGGAGTGGAAGGTGGTTGTCGGAGCTCGTGAGCTCCGGCGAGGTGTTCGAGATGGAGATCTACACTAATAATGGCTTAAACAATGAACCAAATGCACAGATTAAATATTGAAACTAACAGCTAACTAATGGGCAAGAAAATAGAAGAAAAACGACCTCCATTGGCTGTAGAAGACAAGAAGTGAAACCTCACGGCGGACGTCGGAGATGGGGTGGTGGAGCGCTCTTCGGCCCTCGCCTGGGCTCCTCCGACGAGCTGGAGGAGGCCTGTCACGCCTCCAGTCCAGAGCTTCGCGAGAGAGATCCAATCAAAGGTCCAAAAAGGTTCAAAGGGACTGGAGGTGGACGGGCTTGGTTTTTGAAAGATGGTGATGAGGGCGTGTAGAACGATGAAGATCTCTAGAATCTATGATCCAATCCTCGAGCAAATCGGTGGGCGTGTAAGAGTGGTTCTCGAGGAGAAAAATTGATTTAGGATGCATCATGAATGGATGCAAGATGCGGCTCCCAAAAAGGAGCGAAAATCAAGAAAAACCAAGTCTGACAGGGTGCAGGCGATGGGTCAGAGAGTTGACCCGAAGTCAACTCTCCAGCCCTCCTGGTTGGTCTACGTGGACCAACTAGGAAAAAGCCTGGAAATAATTATTGTAAAATCATTTAAAAATAATAAACGTTTTTATTAATTTTTAATTATAAAATAAAAAATGTTTATTTTTTTGTGAAGTAGTTTATAGTAATTTTTATTTATTTTTATGAGGCTAATAATTACAAGTTGCCATTTATACCCCTTATAGGTATAATATCTATATATTTTATTCTTTTATTTTTATTTTATGAATTTTAATTTTATTATTTTTATTTATTAATATATAAAATTATAAAATAATTTAATACACTTAAATATATTTTTATTTGATTTTTCTGATATTTTTGTACACTTAATAAAATAAAAGTATAGTTTATGTAGGTATAATACCTATGTATTTTATACACAAATATTTTATTTTGAGTTTTCTTTGAGTTTTTGTTCTGATTTTAATATACAAATATATTATAAGTATTATTTAAAAAATTATAAAAATATAAAAATACAAAAATAATGAATAAATAATAAATTGAATAGTTTAATCTGTACAAGTATACAATGTGGGTCCAAAACTCAACTTTCAAACCGTAGCTCTGCCAAATGCGAAACCACCGCCATTAAATAGATTATTTTATTATATATACAATTAAAGGTGAGATTGTTGCATTTGGAGTTTTCATTTGTGAGATACAGGTCTGGGAAGTTGGGATTCTGGATTTTTATTCAGACCAGAACTTTTTATCTGTGTATTATTTTTCAGTGAAATCAATTTTGTATTTTTCTATATAAATTTATCTACAACTTTGATGTATAAAGTTTCTTTATTTGAGGTATAAAAAGTGGAACCAAAAATAGGTCCCAAAATGAATAAAGAAGGAATAAATAGAAGGTATTTTTATTGTATTTTAACCCTTATCTCCCCCTACTTTCTTCCTTGTCGACCTAGTCATCGAGATGCCTAGGTCTCGGGGTTTCGGGTCATAAAATATTTACAATATTTTATTCTTCTTCTTTTCTTTTCTTTATTCTATAATTTTGGCACTAAAAACAGTATTTTATACACTTTTTACACACATATGCATGAATGCTAAAATGGATGAATTAAGCCTATTTACAACATTTACTAGGGTTTTTAAGGCCAAAATGATAGAATAAAGATGATGAAACGTAGATTCGTCATCCCCCTATACTTGCCTTTGCTAGTCCCTAGCAAACACTTATGCAATAAGTGCAGAAAGAAAAACAAAGAAAAGAAGAAGAAGAAGGTGGATTAAGTGTAATTATCAAACTTGTCTTCACAAAATCAAAGTTTGGAGCTTAAGTCGGACCTTTGGAATTATAGTGCGGGCAGAACCTTATTGAGAACCGAATTTGAAATCCAACAGTCCCTGAGAATCCCAACACTCTGTCCAAGTCTCCTCAATAGCCAGGTCAGATTACCTCAACTCATACGCAAACCCTAACGACTATGAATTTGACTCGTACAGTGTAAGTGATAATGGCTCTCCCCAACTAGAATGACAAAGAGACTGACTTCTCCAGCATGACAACCCAATGATTCCCCAATCCAATGACTCCATCCTCGAGGAGCGGGGTATTCCCTTCTAAGTTCAAGTGGCAACCAGCTCAAGAGGAGGGGGTGAAGAGAAGAATGGACGGTAGCCAGTGTAGCTACCTATCCTTGGATGCAAGACCAATGTAGTCAAGTCATTTCTCCCAGTTGCAGGCTCACATGATTTGACTTTAGAACTCAAGCTTGCTTATTGACTTTACAACATATGTACATACTTTTGCAGGCATTTTATTTTTGTACAGGCAAGTCTCTCTCTTTTTTTCTCTTTTTTTTGAAATACTATTCACAGCAGCATTTACATAAGGAGTTTTTCCTCTTGAGCCAGTAGACTATCCCTCTTTTGAAGCTTTATCGCAACCCACAGCCTCCTGTCTTTAGATTTCCTTATCACTGGATGGGTTGGGGTGCACTTCCCTCCCTAGAGGAGGACAAATGTTTCCATTCTGTGCGTCTCATACCGGCAAATCCAATCCCCTCACCACTCCAACTGAGTTGAGCCATGTGAAAGGTGCAGGTGTCCAAGTTAGGTCATTATCAACAAGAGTCGTGCGTGTGCTCCGAAATACTCTACTTCGGCAGTCAAGAATCCATTGAACCATGTCTCGTGATCCTAAAATAATTAAGTCAACCAGACCTGAAGTACCTCAAACCCAGTTCCTATAAGGTTCCTGTTATTAGGTAGGTTTTAAGGTCCAATCAAGCTCCAATCTCCGGATTTTACTTAGACTTGTTGAACTATTAAACTCAATCCGAAAAATGCGAATGCTATGCAATGCGAAGTAGAAAATATTTTTGTGATGCAATTTTCAAGATTTTGAACTTTTTATGGATTTTTGAAAAGATGATGATGATGCATATGCATTTTTTGTATTTTTCAAAAAGATTTTTTAAATGTTTTTTTATTTTAATTTTTGCAAATGTTTTTGGGATTTTTGAAAACAACAAGGTTTGGCTAAAAACTAGGTTAAAATATGTACACGGGAGTGCTTCTTATATATACAAGAGGTGGATTTTACAGGGTAAGTGATCAATTTTATACATATATACATAAATAATTTTAGGTGTGATGTATGTATTCCTCAAGCATATTTGAAAATAATTTTACACACAATTTTGAAAACTATAGTCCAAAATAGTTTTTACAAACAATTTTACAAACATGTACACACATTTGAAAATCATTTTGCAAAGGTTTTTCAAACAGTATAGATAGATTTTTCAAATATTTTTGCAACCATTTTTCAAACCATTTGCACATCATTTTTCAGACATTTTATTTCATACAAAGAAAATAAGTTTTACAAACCACACATTTTTATACAGGTTGAAAACATGTAACAAAATATTTTCAAAGTAGTTTTCAATAAATGTTAACAAAGATTTTCAAAATATTTTTCAGACATTTTGCAAAAAACATTTTCACCTGATTTATTAATCAGTAGATATAAAAATAATTTGAGGAACAAAACACCTTTTTATTAGGGATTTTAATGAATTTTAGTGAACGATTAGCCTTATTATTAGGAAAATACGAAAGTACGAGTTATGGCTAAAGTATATACACAGTATATACGACCCCCCTATACTTAGCTTGAGCTATGTCCTCATAGATCAGAGAGAAAAGAGAAGACATAAGTGATGACCGTATTGATGAGCGACTAAGGGAAAGGTATCTAAATGGTCGTCGCGACCTCAATCACTCGGACTCGGTCAATCAAGAAAAATAGACCACCACGAAGAGATAAAATCAATTCAACACAAAATAGCGGTCCTGCTATTAATTTAACCTGGTATAGCGACCAGGGTCGATCACAAGGAGCACGGGTTGGCCTTACGGCCTACGAAGTAGTCAAAAAGGAAATAAAACAAAAGAAAAATGTATTTTTGGTGGTTTTTAATTGTTTTATATTTTTTTGGATTGTTAGTTAATTAAGAAAATAATAGAAACAAGAGAACTACACATCTGATGACCGTATTGATGAGCGACTAAGGCAAAGGTATCTAAATGGTCATCGCGACCTCAATCACTCGGACTCGGTCAATCAAGAAAAATAGACCACCACGAAGAGATAAAATCAATTCAACACAAAATAGCGGTCCTGCTATTAATTTAACCTGGTATAGCGACCAGGGTCGATCACAAGGAGCACGGGTTGGCCTTACGGCTTACGAAGTAGTCAAAAAGGAAATAAAACAAAAGAAAAATGTATTTTTGGTGGTTTTTAATTGTTTTATATTTTTTTTGGATTTTTAGTTAATTAAGAAAATAATAGAAACAAGAGAACTACACACTTCAACAATTTATTTAATACACTAAAATTCAACCAAAAATTCAAACAAAAATATGTTTATGTGTTTTATGATTTTTAGTGTTTTTGGTGAATTTTTGTGATTCTTCTGATGTTTATTTAATTTTCTAAAAATCAAAAAGTGACTGAAACTAGAGGTACTGTCCAACCGAGCTAAAAGGACCCCGATAAAATATCTAGAAGCTCCACATTAGCCTGAAGGTATTTTTTCTATATTGAGAAGAAAACAAGGAAAAATTGGGCACCTACTTTATTATTTTTGGATTTTTGGTTTAATTATTAGAAGTTTTATAATATTTTGAGTATTTTTCAATTTTTAGTGGTTTTCAGTAATGAAAAATAGCCAAACTTGCCTAGAAATTCAAACACAACAAAACAAACATCAAATTATTTTTTTGTAATTTTTAGATGTGATTTTATATTTTTTGTGATTTTTAAAGTTAGACAGTAACACAAATAGGTGTTTTTGATTTTTTTAAAAATAACAAAATAAACAAAAATATCTCCAAAAATCCTCAAAAATTTTACACTATGGCAGGAGCTATGTGTCCAATTTTCGTTGGATTTGGAGGTGATTTGCTATTTTATTCAAAAATCAAAAGAGGGTACTGTGCACATGGACGAAAGTGCAAATACCCAAAGTTCTGGGGGGTCTGGTGCAATTAACCCAGCGAAACATGTGCTACACGCGTGCCTCGGGCACTCAGGGACCCAAATGTAATAAAAAATAAGTCTGGACTATTTGATAACAGGTACCAAAAGTCCGAGGGCTTATCTGCAAATAACCCACAAATATCTGCACATGTTCAATTAAAATACGCACAGGGGTATAAATGCAATTTCTAAAAAGTATTCATTCATTAAGGAACAACCAGAACTACAAGGGCATATAATGCAAATAACCCAACAAGCCACGTGACGAGGCACGTGTCACACAACGTACAGGGGCATATCAGCAAATAACACAAGCCCAAGGGTCTCTATGCAAAAGTACCAAAACTAAACAACTACACTACATAATTACAGGACTAAATGCGAAACAAAAAAACAGAGGGTGCCTAAGGGTAAATTACCCTTTATTAATGCGGAGCCGATGGATGCGCGCCACGTGGTGTATCCAATGGTGTAGAGGCGTTGTAGCGCGCGGACCAACGGCTGGGATCAGTCTTCCCAAGATCGGGCGGTGGCTGCTGCTCCTGAGATGGATGGCACCGATGAAGACTGGAGCTGGAAGACCGATCGGATGGAGGAGGAGGATCCTCAAAGAACAGATGACCGACGAAGTTCGCCGGCCCGGTGGGCTCGCTCCGAGGCTCCTCTGCTGCGCCTAAAGATCGGAGAAGCTCCGCAATGGTGTCCCGCAGCTGATGTTGGGCTCCGATGACCTAGCCGGGCTCGGGAGGAGTCCGGCGAGGTTGGCGGAGATACGCCTCCTGGCTCGATGTCGAAGGACCTCAGATGGCCCTCATTGAACCTGCAAAACAGTCCAGAAGGCTCGCGGGTCGAGGGCAAACTGCCTCGACCCGATTAGGCGGGTGAAGGTGGACTGTGGAGCGATATGGGCGAGCTCCGGCGAGGGGGTAGACGGGGGAGCTCGAGTCCCAGCTCCTTTGCGAGCTGGGTTGAATGGGAATATGGAGAAGGTGCGCGGGAGGAAGGCGGTGGCTATGGCAAAGCCCGATGGTCGGATGGTGGCCGGAATCGATCGGAATCGACGGAGGAAGGCGAAGCAGCGAAAGGGGGGTAATCAGAAATTAAGGAAAAGGAAAAGGCTAAGGGGCTACCTGGTTGGCTGATGAGACTGGGGATGAGCTTGTGCAGCTCTGGGTCGTCGCCTCGAGGAGCGTCTCCCTCCGAGGCTCGAGCTCCTGCTGGTGGCGGAGCAAGGCGGCAAAGCTTCGCCGGATCAGTGGTCCTGCACCCTCTCCTCGCTTCGACAGCACAGGAGGCAAGCTGTCACTCTCGCTCTCATGCTGGAGCTCACTGGGGATGGAGGCGAATGGCCAATGATGGAGATTTGAGGTGGCGGAGCGGAGAATATATATGGTGGAGGGTCCGGGAAGACAGGCGCGGATAGGGCGATCTGGAGCGCGGATCCCCGGGCGAATGCTCCGGCGAGGGTGATGGATATCTCAAGATTAATTCGGACCCGGGGTTTGAGCAAAGCATGATCGGGTTTAGCGGGGAAAAATCCGAGAAAACGGGTTACCCGCTAAGGACCCGTGCGAAGTGGTCCGGGGGGGGAGAGTTGACCGGGCGGTCAACATCCCCCAGGACCAACAGGAGGCGGCCACGTAGCTGAATTTTAAAAGTGAAAATTAGGGTACTAAATGGCCGAATTTGGGAGAATTTAAAACATGAAATATTTTTATTTTATTTTTTCTATTTTTTAGTGATTTTTAATTAATTTTTCGAAATAAAAGTAAGGTATGTACATAGTAGGTTCATATATAGGTATATATACAAGATATAAGATTTTAATTTTTGATTTTTAATTGTTATTTTTATACAATTTTATTCCCATTTTATATTTTATTTATTTTCATTATAAAATAAGGAATAAAAAGATATTTATTTTATTTTTATTATTTATATACATAGGTGAAATAAATACATATGTACATTTATATACATGGTATATTTACAATGTATTTTTGTGTTTTTAATTTTGTCATTTTTATTTTGTTTTTGTTTTAATAGTTTTTCTTTTATTTATTTACATTATATAACATAGAATATTTACAAAATTGTAAAAATTAATTTTATTTATTTATATGAGTGGACTATGGTGAGTGATATTTTTGTATTCTTTTTTATTTTTATATTTTTATCTTGGTTTTTATATTTATAAATATGTACAAATATTTACAAGCATCTTTGAAGCTATTTTTGGGAGGAAAATATTTTATTTTATTTACATAATTATTTACACACATGAGCCCCTATCTCCCTCTACTGTGGCTTTTATGCGGTCAGGCCCAAGCCGAGCCCTCCCTTGGGTTAGGTTGCTCAATATTTATTCTAAATATTTCTCTCTTTTTCTTTTTAATCTTTATTCTTTTATTTTTGCACAAAAACATGCTAATTATAGGTTTTTACACAATGCATGCTTTTGGTAATTATTTATATTTACACATATCTACATGTATTTGCAAAGGTTTTTGTAGCTAAAATATAAGAATAAAGAGTGATGAATGAGTATTCATCACCCCCTATACTTAACTTTGCTAGTCCCTTAGCAAACACTTATTTGAAAAAGAAGTGAAAAAGAAATAAAGAAAAAGAAACAGAGAATGTACATGGATCAAGGTTGATTATCAAACTTGCCTTTATTAAATTAAGGTATGGAGCTCGATCAGATCTTTGGATTATTAATGTGTCGGAACCTTATTTGGACTTAAGTTTAAAACCTAACAGCCTCTAAGTTCCATTAATCTATAATCAAGACTCCTCAATGTTCCAGATCAGAACAAGTCATCAAACACAAACCCTGAAGACCATGAATCTTTTCTTGTCCTGTGAATGTGAATTCTAAGCTCTCCACCTTAGAAATGGTAACTTGACAACCCTCCCTAACACGGTAACTCTATGACCTCAATCTGGCCACTCTTTCCTCGAGGAGCGGGGTATTCCCTTCTAAGTTCAAGTTCAACCGGCTCAAGAAGAGGAGGAAGAAGAGAATGGGTCAAGGCCAGTGTAGCCATGTACCCTTGGGAGCTTGACCAGTGTAGCCAAGTCTCCCTGCTGCAAGCTACATCAGGTGGATCATGAAACTCAAGCTTTGCTTATTGCACTCTATATACATACTCCGGTGGGATTATCATTTTCTATCAGACCCGCCACTTTTTTGGAGTTATGTTCTTTTTGCACATTTTCTTTCCGAGTGCATCTATACAACATATACATGTGCAGCATATATACAAGGAGTTTTTCCTCTTGAGCCAGTAGACTATCCCTCTTTTGAAGCTTTATTGCAACCCACAACTCCCGTCGTTAGACCTCATGGCAACCAGACCAAGTTGAGACGCACTTCCTTCACTAAAAGAAGAAGAGAGGTTCCGCCTAGAAGTACTACCCTCGTATGCTACCCCAAGTCAAGGAAGACTGCCTCCTCACCACCTCATCTGTAGAGAGCTCGGTGCATAGTGCTGGTGTCCAAGTAAAGCCATTGTCTATATGAGTCATGTGTTGTTGTTATGTGCTCTACTTAGGCTCATTGAGATGACATGTGATCATAGCCTAGTGGACTTAAAGAATTAAGTCACCATGGACCTGAAAAGCCTTAAACCTAAGCCCTATAAGGTTCCTCTTAGAAATTAGGTAGATTAAGATCTTAATCAAGCTCCATTCCTCAATTTGATTCCAAGCTAGTTTAAACGTCAACTATCATCTAGAAAAACTATATACATATGTACAAAAGATGCTATTTACACAAATTTTTACAATCATGCAAAATTTTTGAAAAATGTTTTGAAATCATGAAGCGGTGATGCATGAAGTGCAAGTTTTGCAAAAAGATATTTACACACATTTTCACAAGATTTTTGCAAACTTTTGATTTTCAAAACATTTTGGAAAAATTTTGTATTATATACATAATTTTGATACAAAAATATTTACACAAGCTTTACACAAAAGATTTTTGAAAACGTTTTTACAAAAATAATTTGTACACTAGCTATTTATGTGCAAATAAAAGAAGGTTTATGTACATGAAAAATTTTTAATTTTTGTGATTTTTAGGTTTTTAGCCATTTTATTTATTTACACACTCACACAAAGTACGAGTTATGGCTAAAGTATATATGAAATATATACACACCCCCCTATACTTAGCTCGAACGATGTCCTCAGAGTCAAGAGCGATGAAGAAGACATAACTCGTGCTAGGTATAGGGAAGTGAAATGAAAGGCTATATACAAAGACGAATAGATGAAATAGAAAGTCAAGAGGGTCTCGGGTCTTCCCCCTATACTTAGGATCAAGTAATCCTAAGTATAGCAAGCTGTACACTAAGGGAAAACCGCGTAGAGAATGTACAGGGTCTACCCCCCTATACTTAGGGTAAAATATCCCTAAGTATAGGCAGCAAAAACAGGGGTAGAAAGAAACAAAAGGAATACCCGAAGGTCTCACATCCCCCCTATACTTTGGGTAAAGTGCACCCTAAGTATAGCATAATCAAAAGATGGAGAAAGGGATGTGGGACTAAAGAATGTAGTGATATAGACATCTGGATCTATACAAGGCGGAAGATCAGTGGAACTCAGGCGTGAGATGCATTAGATGTGAGTCAAAGACTACATCTCACGCAAAATGAATAGGGGCAAGATCAGTGACCCGCGGCTCATGATCTAGAAATGGCTTGAGCCGTTGGCCGTTCACTCGAAAGGTACTCTCAGAAGACAACTCAGATATATCAATGCTACCGTTGTTGTGTACCTTTCTAACCTAGTAGGGTCCCTTCTATTTGCTCTGTAGCTTCCCTGGAAACAAACGAAGCCTCGCATCAAACATCCATACTCTCTTTCCAATCTCAAAATGCTTGTGGTTGATGTGAGAATCATGCCACTCCTTCACTTTCTCCTTATAATGTAGGCTGTTCGAGAAAGCTGTATCTCTAACCTCCTCCAGGGCTGCTAACTCTGCCCTCCTCTGGTCTCCTACACCATCTGGATCCATAAGAATATCTGTAACTGCTCAAAGTGACCTGTGCCTCAGCTCAACAGGTAAATGGCACGGCTTGCCATATACGAGGCGAAAGGGAGATGTGCCCAATGGTGTCTTGAAAGACGTCCTATATGCCCACAAGACCGAGTCCAAAAGCTGTGACCAATCCTTTCGGTCAGGGCGGATGACTTTCTGCAATATAGTCTTGATCTCCCTATTCGACACCTCGGTTAGACCATTCGTCTGTGGATGGTAAGGTGTAGCAACACGATGATCTATGCCGAACTTGCTAGCAAGGGCCTTTACCTGGTCGTTGATGAAATGAGACCCCCCATCAGAAATCAACACTCGTGGAACCCCGAACCGCGTGATGATGTGCTTTCTCAAAAATCTGCAAACTGTCCTCGCATCAGCGGCTCGGGCGGGGATAGCCTCAACCCAACGACTAACATAATCCACGGCCAACAGAATGTACTCAAATCCCTGACTCTGAGGGAGTGGACCCATGAAATCGATGCCCCATGCGTCAAAAACCTCACAGAAGTGAATGGGCTGCATCGACATCATATCACGCTGTCCACAAGTGCCCATCCTCTGACAGTCAGTACACCTCTTCACGAACTCATCAGAGTCCTTGAAGAGGGTAGGCCACCACAAGCCGGATTGGAGCACTTTCTGTGCCGTTCTCCTCCCAGAATGATGTCCTCCTACCTCAAGCTTGTGGCAGTAAGTGAGGACGCTATGGTGTTCCTCCTGAGGAATACACCGACGCCAGATGCTATCCCCTCCTTCGTGGTAAAGGATGGGATCCTCCCAATGGTAGGACTTGGCCTTCGCAAGGAAGGTCTCAAGCCTCTTCCTGGGCCAATCTTGTGGGACTTTCCCAGCAACGAGAAAGTTCACAATATCGGCATACCATGGGAGTGAGGCGATAGCAAGGAGCGCCTCATCTGGGAAGGTATCTCGAATGGGATCAATCTGCTCAGACTCCTCAGGCTGCTCTAAACAGGAGAGATGATCTGCCACCACATTCTTGACTCCAAGCTTATCCTTGATCTCGATGTCGAACTCCTGGAGTAGAAGGATCCATCGAGTAAGTCTGGCCTTGGCATCCTTCTTTGCCATGAGCTACCTGATGGCGGTATGATCTGTGTACAGGGTCACTCTAGATCCAATGATGTAAGATCGAAACTTATCTAGGGCGAACACTATGGCTAGCATCTCCTTCTCTGTGACTGTATATATCCGCTGGGCGGAATCCAATGTGCGGCTAGCGTAGTGGATAACAAACAGGACTCCATCCCTCCTCTGTCCCAGCACGGCCCCTACAGAAAAATCGGAGGCATCCGTCCAGATCTCGAATTGGAGAGACCAATCAGGCGGCTGGAGGACAGGAGCCTCAATAACACACTGCTGGAGAGTCGCAAAGGACGAAAGACACTTGTCATCGATAAGGAACTCGGTGTCTTTCGTCAAGAGGTCAGTCAACGGCCGGGCAATCCTGCTGAAATCCTAATAAATCTCCTATAAAATCCAACGTGCCCCAGGAATGACCGTAGCTGCCTCAAATTGGACGGCGGTGCGAGTTTTCTAATGACATCAACCTTGGCCGGATCAACCTCCATGCCCCTGTTGGAGATGATGTGGCCAAGCACCGTCCCTTGAGTCACCATGAAGTGACTCTTCTCCCAAGATAGAACCAAATGGTACACAATACATCACTGGAGTACTCGGTCTAGGCAGTCAAGACAGGAGTCGAATCAGTCACCGTAGACCGAGAAATCGTCCATGAAGACCTCCAACCACTCCCCTACCATGTCCGAAAAGATCGACAGCATGCACCTCTGAAAAGTCGCAGGGGCATTGCATAGCCCAAATGGCATGCGTCGAAAGGCATATGTACCAAAGGGACAGGTAAAGGTGGTCTTCTCCTGATCCTCAGGAGCGATGGCCACCTGGTTGTAGCCTGAGTACCCATCCAGGAAGCAATAATGGCTCTTCCCTGCCAGTCTCTCAATGATCTGGTCAATAAAAGGCAGGGGGAAATGATCCTTCTTGGTGGTCTGGTTGAGTCTCCTGTAGTCAACACAGACCCTCCAAGAGGTGGGTACTCGTGTAGCGATCTCCTCTCCCGACTCACTGATCACAGTCGTGATGCCCGTCTTCTTGGGCACCACATGCAAGGGGCTAACCCACTTGGAGTCAGAAATGGGATAAATAAAATCTGCACTCCACTATTTTGAAATTTCCTTCATCACAACCTCTCTCAGGTTGGGGTTCAGTCGTCGCTGGAACTCACGCGACGGCTTCGCCCCCTCCTCGAGATAGATATGGTGGGAGCACACTGATGGACTAATCCCATGGAGATCTGCTAAGCTCCATCCGATTGCCTTGCGGTTCTTTTCAAGAACCCCCATCAAACGGGATTCTTGCTCTCCAGTCAGATCGGCGGAGACGATGACTGGGTACATCTCAGGCTCGCCCGCAAGGAACCGATACTTCGGCGAAGTAGGGAGCGGCTTCAGCTCTGGACAGCTGGGTGCTGGCAAATCCGGCTTCGGAAGAAGATGTGTGTATGCTGCTAAATCGGCCAAATCTGCCTGTGAGAAAGAAAACGAACTCTCGCAAACTGAATCGGGAGAAGGCTGCTCAACTGTGCTGTCTCTGATCTGCTCTGCATCTGCCTCCTCCTCTGTAGTCTCTGGTGGACTCAGGTCTGGCATCTGATCATCACAATCTGCCCAATCGGACTCTGAATTCGAGGGATCTGCATCAAACAAGGTGGCATCAGTACCACCATCACATAAGGTGGCCTCAGTACCACCATCACTAGAAACTGTGTCGCGGTCGAGAACCGGCTCTGCTGCCTCTGTGGTATCCTGGATCAGGGTTGTGCTCTCCAAGCTCTCCTATGCTGTCAACTCGGCATCAGCGGTGTCTGAAAATGAGAGGATGGCCTGTGCTGCAGGGTCTGCCCATGTTGCCTCGTCATCTGTGATCACAAAATCACAGTCCTGGTGGATGTCTGGTCCGGCATCTGTCAGCTGCTCTGGATCTGTGCTGGTCTCTGAGCATGCTCTCTCTCTGGTTCTGGAGTCCTCGACCGTCTCTATTTGTACTCTCTCGCCCTCGACGCGAAAGTATACCTTCCCACTATCATGATCAGTCACCGCCTTGGCTGTGGCCAAGAACGGATGACCGAGGATGATGGGGGTATCGGCCACTGAATCATGGATCTCCATGTCCAACACTACGAAGTCCACAGGGAATTTCAGGCCCTGAATCGTGACGATAACGTCTCGTAACAACCCCTTCGGCCTCTTGACAGATCGATCAGCAAACTGAAGGACTGTCCTGCTCTGTCGAAGAGTGCCCAACTCGAAGCGGTTGAGAAGGGCTACTGGAAGGAGGTTGATAGACGATCCGCTATCCAATAGAGTCCGGTCGAACCTCTGCTCACTAAACTGACATCTGACATACGGGGCCCCTGAATCTGGCCTCTTGGCTGGCAGACGGTTCTGGATCGCGAAGCACGTTGCTTTTGTCAGCACATGAATCTCTGAAGTGTGGTTCCTCCTCCTCCTCCTAACTGTAGTCCTATATCTCAATGATCGCTGAAGAAGGGGGATGTGCTACAAAGCCTCCTGAAGGGTCAGCTCTATGTGAAATCTGTCGATCATGCTCTGGCTGAACTCCTCCTGCTCTCTCTTTTTTGGGTTTTTTTCTCTTTTCTTCCCCTTCCCCATCTGAAGGGCTCTAGGGAAGGGGATCACAGGGTCCTTCTCAGATGAAGGACTAGGAAAAGTCCTAGACGACTCGACGGCCAGATCCGCACATACATCAATCACCACAGTGGGACCAGAAGAAACTAAACCTTTTCCTTTATTCACAACAGTGTTCTGAGATACATGAGAATAGGGAGAAACAACTGCTCTCTCTACAAAGACATCGGTGGCCTCAGTACCACCACGGGCTGGCTCTCCTGGACGTCTCGCGACCTCAGTACCGCGGGCTGGCTCGGCTATTCTGGTGGCATCAGCACCACCTCCTCGAACTGATGAAGCGGCGGCCTCAGTACCGCCGGTGGAATCAGCATCCTTGGTGGCATCAGTACCACCGTCATCATCGTGTGTGACCTCAGTACCGCTCTCCTCCTCCTCATCTGGCGCCCTGGGTGGATCCTCATGTCGTCACTCAGACGAGGTGCCGCCTGCTGGTGCTCTACCGCTCCTAAGTGTAACAAAATCAGCATCAAACAGATCTGAAGACATATCATCAAATGGGTCACTAGGAGTGGTATGCTCAGTGTAAACTACCTCCTCAGACTTCCTCTTGAGGCTATTGGGATTCGGCTCGATCTGGGCAGGAATAGCGGCCTTCCCTCTCATGATGTCCCGCATCTCCTGGTGGAACTCGTCCATCTCCCATCTAAATGTAGCCTGCTGGTCCGTGAGGAGGCGGGCTATGTCATCCAAGGCGGGACTCTCATGGGAGCCCGACGGGTAGCCTCTCTGGTAATGAGGCTGCTGGTGCTGCTGAGAGGGGTAGGAGGAAGGATGCTGCTGCTGGTGACGTTGGTGAGCCTGCTGCTCACGTCTCCAAGACTGTCCCTGCTACTGATAGGGACGAGGAACGAAGGACGACTGCTGGTGTGACTGGTCGGCTGGGGGCTGCTGCTGCTGGTGATCCCTCTGCTGGCCATACTGCCCTCCCTGACCGGATGACTGCTGCTGGGGCTAGGTACCTCCACTCCCCCACCTGAATCCGGGATGCTCTCGTCGGATCCCAGGCTGGGGATGGTCGTACCAAATCCCGTTGACATCCATCAACGGGTCTGCATCAAACTGGGCTGGCGGGAGTACTATCAGAGGCTGATCCGGCTGGTAGACCACCATCAGCATGTCTGGAGATGGTGAGGACTGGTAAAAGAGCTGCTGCTGCTGGTACAGCTCCGCCTGTACAAGGTGAACCTGTCTAGGCTGCTGAAAGGAGCTGGAGCGCTAGGACGAGCTGTTGCTGCCGCCGGTATCGCCTCGCGACTGAAGACGGGGCTGTGAAGCCGTCTGTGCCTCTTGGAGACACATGAGCTGGGTCTTCATGTCGCTCAAAGTCTGTGTCATCTGCTCCATCTGTGTGATGCCCTGGCACTGCTTCTTCTCGATCAGCTCCATCCGGTCCAACTTCTCTCTAATAATGCCCATATCCACAGCGGATGACTCTACCTGTGCTGCTGCTACTACGGATGAACTGGATGGACCGGCGTCGACCCATGCTATCCTCTGGTACTGCACGGGTCCTTGCTGCTGCTGGGGTCTCCCCTGAGTATACAACCGGGTCTGGGACATCACCATATAGTTTTCGGCCATCTCCTCATAGATGGCCCAGACCTGGTCGTGATCCTTGGCGAAATAGGACCCGCCACACGAAGCATTCACAAAGCCCTGGAGCTCTGGTGTCAGCCCGCTGAAGAAGCTCTGCACAAGGTTCAGCTTCGAGATATCATGGTGCGGGCATCGGTCAGTGAGCTCACGAAACCTCTCCCATGCCTCATGGAATTGCTCGTTGGGGAACATGGAGAAGTTGCTGATCAGGGCCCTCGCTGCATTGGTCCGCCCGAGTGGATAGTACTTGTTCAAGTACTCGATGCGGAGCTGCTCCCAGGTGTAAACGAACTTCCCCAAATGCTTCAGCTAGGTGGCTGCTCTATCTGCTAGGGAGAAGGGGAAGGCGATCATCTTGATCGTGTCCTGGTCCACCTGACGGTCGTGGGCAGTGCTGCAAATCATCAGAAACTCCTGGAGGTGGAGATGGGGCTCCTCCGTCGCGAGACCGTGGAAGCGGGGGAGTAGCTGCAGAGTGTTCGGGGGGAACTTGAAGTCCCCCACGATAGCTGGAAGTACTACCCAGTGGTGCGTCAGCGTCGATCCGGGTTTGTGCAACTCCCGCATCGGTCTCGGTGGTCCTTCGGCTGCGGCGGTTGCCGTTGCTGCGGCGGCTGCTGCTGCCGCTGCTGCATCCGCATCATCTGGGATCCTCGGTCCCTCTCTCCTCTGCTCTCGCTCTGCTCTCTCAGCTCGCATCTGCTCCATCTCTCTCCTCATGTCGAGCATGAAGGCTCCCTGATCCCTCAGCTGCTGCTGGACTGTTTCTAACGAGGCGATCAGGGTGGAGTTGATCGCACCCTGGTCCAATACGAAGTGCTCTCCGCGGGTGCGATCCTCTGAACTGCCGGCCATAACGTCTGCAAAATCAAATGAGCCCAACTCAGGTGCTGTCAAATCTGCTAATCTCTCCTCGAGCTCATGACACTCAGATCCGAAAGAAAGGGGGTCGAGGGGGAACAGGGCGGAGTCGTACTCGGGCTCGGAGAGCTGGTCTCGGCTCTCGCGGGCCAACCTAGATGATCGGGTAGACGTGCCCGAAAGCGGTGCAGCCAGAGGCTGCCTAAGAGAGCATCTACCCATCATCTTGATCTGGCGAGTAGTGCGGATGAGATCTGGAGAAACTATGTTTAGCAACCAAACCCTCGGTTCACCAACGCACTTGAGCTGAAGACCGTAAAAGCTCAGTCGAATTATCTTGTCAATTTTTATTAGGTGAACACACAATATATCAGAGCGCTTACGTGACCTATTAGGATACCCGATACTACTCCCAACTGACTGTCCCGCACTGAAGAGTCGGTATTCAGTCGAGTATAGCACCAGCATGCTCTACCTAGTGTGCGGGTCACTCTCTCGCGTAATCAAACCAAATAATGAGGGGGTTGCTCTCCCCAAGACAAGTTTTTAGGGCGAGTGTCTTTTAGGGTCAATAGTTTTATCCAGTCCCAATTTTATGGTTTTTTTTAATATTTTTCAAATAAAAACAAAGGCCTAACGAATTTTTCGGTTCTCCTGATTATTTAATCCAAAACAAGGGGGAGAAGACGAAAAAGCCGATGCGCGAAGAAATCAATGATGCATGCTGAGATAGAAATGCGTACCTTGCCTCCAGCACTCTACATGCAAGTGATCCGCGCAGAATTGAAAGACAGAAAATAAACTACCCTATATGATGTAGCGGTGAAAACCGAGTCCTAGATGAGCAAGTCTACTCGCAGAACCGTCTAACTGGTCACCGTCCTACAGGCCAAAGGTCCGGTCTTGGTCTACCCCTCCTCTGCCCGACAAATCGGGGGTAGGAGAAAGTGCTTTGTAGGGTAGACTACGGTACGTAAGCCATGAAGGAAAATGAGTCAGTTATTTTTATTAATTGATTATTAGTAGGTCCAATTAAGCGCACTATAGGAACAGGCAGATAATTAAGTGTGGGGATCCTACTAATTACGGCACAAGCAAGTATAAAATCCTAAATCTAGGGGATCGATGAAAAACCGCAAAACCGTCAAAGGCAGCGAAAAATCAAAACCGCGAGAAAAGCCGCGAAAGTCCTAAGGGTCCCCCGAGCACACCGGTGCTCGGCGAAACAGACCCGCTAAGCCAATCAAGTCCAAGAGTCCAAGTCTGAGTCCCTGTATTATTACAATAATAATAAAATGAAAGCAAATAAAACATAAGCTACACCTCACCCACTCAACTCTCCTCTCACGCTCTCCTAAGGCTTCGTACAGAAGGGAGCCGCCTCCGAGTTCCTCAGTTGCGTCGGCTTCTCGAAATCAGCCGTCTCGGTCCTCGGGCCCTCGCAAGAAAAGAGATAAGTGGTCAGACCAATAAAAATAATCAAATAATAAGAAGAAAAATAAATGAAAGACAACGAGAGTAATATGCAAAAATACAAAATAAAATAAACACTCAAAGTCAAACAAAAACAAAAGTAAAGTAAAATAAAATAAAATAAAATAAAATAAAGCAAAAATAAAATATAAACAAAGAGTCGCGGAAAGTCGCGAGCTTTGAAAGTGCCGCTAAAAGACGCGAAAACAAAAACAAAAATAAAGTAAAAACAAAACTACTAAGCCGTGCTCCCCGGCAACGACGCCATTCTGATGACCGTATTGATGAGCGACTAAGGCAAAGGTATCTAAATGGTCGTCGCGACCTCAATCACTCGGACTCGGTCAATCAAGAAAAATAGACCACCACGAAGAGATAAAATCAATTCAACACAAAATAGCGGTCCTGATATTAATTTAACCCGGTATAGCGACCAGGGTCGATCACAAGGAGCACAGGTTGGCCTTACGGCCTACGAAGTAGTCAAAAAGGAAATAAAACAAAAGAAAAATGTATTTTTGGTGGTTTTTAATTGTTTTATATTTTTTTGGATTTTTAGTTAATTAAGAAAATAATATAAATAAGAGAACTACACACTTCAACAATTTATTTAATACACTAAAATTCAACCAAAAATTCAAACAAAAATATTTTTATGTGTTTTATGATTTTTAGTGTTTTTGGTGAATTTTTGAGATTTTTCTGATGTTTATTTAATTTTCTAAAAATCAAAAAGTGACTGAAACTAGAGGTACTGTCCAGCCAAGCTAAAAGGACCGAGATAAAATATCTAGAAGCCTCACATTAGCTTGGAGGTATTTTTCCTTTATAGAGAAGAAAACAAGGAACATTGGGCACCTAATTTATTATTTTTGGATTTTTGGTTTAATTATTAGAATTTTTATAAGATTTTGAGTGTTTTTTAATTTTTAGTGGTTTTCAGTAATGAAAAATAGCCAAACATGGCTAGAAAATCAAACACAACAAAACAAACAGTAAATAATTTTTTGTAATTTTTAGATGTGATTTTATATTTTTTTGTGATTTTTAAAGTTAGACAGTAATAAAAATAGGTGTTTTTGATTTTTTAAAATTTATACCAAAATAAAACAAAAATGTCTCCAAAAATCCTCAAAAATTTTACACTATGGCAGGAGCTATGTATCCAATTTTCGTTGGATTTGGAGGTGATTTGCTATTTTATTCAAAAATCAAAAGAGGGTATTGTGCACAGGGACGTAAGTGCAAATACCCAAAGTTCTGGGGGGGTCTGGTGCAATTAACCCAGCGAAACACGTGCTACGCGCGTGCCTGGGGCACTCAGGAACCCAAATGTAATAAAAAATAAGTCTCTGGACTATTTGATAACAGGTACCAAAAGTCCGAGGGCTTATCTGCAAATAACCCACAAATATCCGCACATGTTCAATTAAAATACGCACGGGGGTATAAATGCAATTTCTAAAAAGTATTCATTCATTAAGGAACAACCAGAACTACAAGGGCATATAATGCAAATAACCCAACAAGCCACGTGACGAGGCACGTGTCACACAACGTACAAGGCATATCGGCAAATAAACACAAGCCCAAGGGTCTCTATGCAAAAGTACCAAAACTAAACAACTACACTACGTAATTACAGGACTAAATGCGAAACAAAATAACAGAGGGGGCCTAAGGGTAAATTACCCTTTATTAATGTGGAGCCGATGGATGCGCGCCACGAGGTGTATCCGACGGTGTAGAGGCGTTGTAGCGCACGGACCAACGGCTGGGATCAGTCTTCCCAAGATCGGGCGGTGGCTGCTGCTCCTAAGATGGATGGCCCCAATGAAGATTGGAGCTGGAGAACCGATCGGACGGAGGAGGAGGATCCTCGAAGAACAGATGACCGGCGAAGTTCGCCGGCCCGGTGGGCTCGCTCCGAGGCTCCTCTGCTGCGCCTAAAGATCGGAGAAGCTCCGCAATGGTGTCCCGCAGCTGATGTTGGGCTCTGATGACCTAGCCGGGCTCGAGAGGAGTCCGACGAGGTTGGCGGAGATACGCCTCCTGGCTCGATGTCGAAGGACCTCAGATGGCCCTCTTTGAGCCTGCAAAACAGTCCAGAAGGCTCGCGGGTCGAGGGCAAACTGCCTCGACCCGGTTAGGCGGGTGAAGGTGGACTGTGGAGCGATATGGGCGAGCTCCGGCAAGGGGGGTAGACGGGGGAGCTCGAGTCCCAGCTCCTGTGCGAGCTGGGTTGAATGGGAATATGGAGAAGGTGCGCGGGAGGAAGGCGGTGGCTATGGCAAAGCCCGATGGTCAGATGGTGGCCGGAATCGATCGGAATCGACGGAGGACGGCGGAGCAGCGAAAGGGGGTAATCAGAAATTAAGGAAAAGGAAAAGGCTAAGGGACTACCTGGGTGGCTGATGAGACTGGGATGAGCTTGCGCAGCTCTGGGTCGTCGCCTCGAGGAGCGTCTCCCTCTGAGGCTCGAGCTCCTGCTGGTGGCGGAGCAAGCCGGCGAAGCTTCGCCGGATCAGTGGTCATGCACCCTCTCCTCTCTTCGACAGCACGGGAGGCAAGCTGTCACTCTCGCTCTCACGCTGGAGCTCACTGGGGATGGAGGCGAATGGCCAAAGATGGAGATTTGAGGTGGCGGAGCAGAGAATATATATGGTGGAGGGTCCGGGAAGACAGGCGCGGGTAGGGCGATCTGGAGCGCGGATCCGCAGGCGAATGCTCCGGTGAGGGTGATGGATATCTCAAGATTAATTCGGACCCGGGGTTTGAGCAAAGCATGATCGGGTTTAGCGGGGAAAAATCCGAGAAAACAGGTTACCCGCTAAGGACCCGTGCGAATTGGTCCTGGGGGGAGTTGACCGGGCGGTCAACATCCCCCAGGACCAATAGGAGGCGGCCACGTAGCTGAATTTTAAAAGTGAAAATTAGGGTAGTAAATGGCCGAATTTGGGAGAAATTAAAACATGAAATATTTTTATTTTATTTTTTCCTATTTTTTTAGTGATTTTTAATTAATTTTTCGAAATAAAAGTAAGGTATGTACATAGTAGGTTCATATATAGGTATATATACAAGATATAAGATTTTAATTTTTGATTTTTAATTGTTATTTTTATACAATTTTATTCCCATTTTATATTTTATTTATTTTCATTATAAAATAAGGAATAAAAAGATATTTATTTTATTTTTATTATTTATATACATAGGTGAAATAAATACATATGTACATTTATATACATGGTATATTTACAATGTATTTTTGTGTTTTTAATTTTGTCATTTTTATTTTGTTTTTGTTTTAATAGTTTTTCTTTTATTTATTTACATTATATAACATAGAATATTTACAAAATTATAAAAATTAATTTTATTTATTTATATGAGTGGACTATGGTGAGTGATATTTTTGTATTCTTTTTTATTTTTATATTTTTATCTTGGTTTTTATATTTATAAATATTTACAAATATTTACAAGCATCTTTGAAGCTATTTTTGGGAGGAAAATATTTTATTTTATTTACATAATTATTTACACACATGAGCCCCTATCTCCCTCTACTGTGGTTTTTATGTGGTCAGGCCCATGCTGAGCCCTCCCTTGGTATAGGTTGCTCAATATTTATTCTAAATATTTCCTTCTTTTTCTTTTAATCTTTATTCTTTTATTTTTGCACAACAACATGCTAATTATAGGTTTTTACACAATGCATGCTTTTGGTAATTATTTATATTTACACATATCTACATGTATTTGCAAAGGTTTTTGTAGCTAAAATATAAGAATAAAGAGTGATGAATGAGTATTCATCAATAACTCGTATTGAGTATAGGAAAATCTAAAGAATGAACGAACAAAGAAATGAATGAATTAATGAGAAGTTGATCGTCCCCCCATACTTAGGATCAAATAATCCTAAGTATAGCAGACTGTACACAAAATAGGGAGGGTCAAGGGTGGGAATGAACAGATCATACTCAGATTGTCTCCCCCTACACTTAGGATAAGATATCCCTAAGTATTGACAAGAAGAGGAGACAATGGAGAGGATCAAAAAGAATGAAGACTCAGGGTGCACACCCCCCTATACTTAGGACAAAGTACGTCCTAAGTATAGAAGACTGTCAACAAGGGGCGACACCTTTTAGATACAAAAAGAAGATAGAAAAGGAAAAGAACAAAAGAAGAAAAGAAGAAAAGAAGAAAAGAACAACAAAAGATGGAAGAAGAGATCAGAGGATGTACACGCAACTCCCCCTATACTTAGGGTAAAGGAAGCCCTAAGTGTGGGCAACAACAGGAGTGATGACACGGAACGACGAATGAACACTCGACTCGTCCACCCCCCTATACTTAGGACAAAGTACGTCCTAAATAAGGTAAACACGAGAATGGGTGGACGAGCAATACGGGAGAGACAGAGATGAACAAAGGAGAATGTACAACAGAGGTGTATGTACATATCATCAAGAAGGCCGAAAGCTAACCTTCTTGCGGGACCGCTGAGAAATGGATCTGGTATGGTGTAGGTCGACATCGGGGTCCACAATGGACAGAAGCTAATCAGGGTCGACAGAGTAAAGATCCTCAGGGACCTTAGGGTGTGAAGGCACAGACGGGTGACTGGAAGAAGTATGGCTAGGTTTGGCCTTGAAAGTCTTACTGATATCAAAGTGAAAAGGGACGAACTCATCATCATCGGAAGTAGTGTACTCGAAGTCGTCCTGCGAGGTGTTGTCCAGGTCAAAATCAAAAGGCACGAACTCGTCGGTGGAAGTAGTAGAACTTTGTTCGTCCTCTATAATCTCAACCGGATCATCTTTCTCATTAAAAGGCCCGAATTCCTGAATAAAGGCAATCAAATCAAATTCGGCCTTTGGCTCATCAGTATCTATATGGACAGGAGCGGACCCATCAGTGGAAGTAGTCAAAACATGTTCGTCCTGTCTAGTCTCTAAATCTGCCTTCTGCTCTAAGGTATCGATCGTGTAAATCCCGCGGATGTCATCAACACAACGCCAAGTCCCAGAAGAAGGAACTCTGAGGTCCATGCTTTATGAGTCTTCCTTAACAGGGAGGAATTCTTGGGTCTCAGTGGCATTCAATAAACAACAAAATTCTCTGATAGTATCATCAAGGTCATGGTCCTCGAGGTCAGCCAAGATAGGTGAGGGCGCATCAGGTGCAGGTCTCTGTTCGACAGTGGGTGTGGTGATCAACACTTCGCTCTCATCAGCAGGACGGAAGCGAATCTCTCCTGATCCTTAGTCAATTACGACCCTCGCAGATGCGATGAATGGTCGTCCCAGGATGGTTGGAGAGTGCTCCCCAGAGGGGGTCTCCATGGGCAATACGACAAAATCAACGTAATAGCTCATGCCCTGAATCGAGATGACGGCGTTTTCAAGGATACCCTTCGGCCTCTTTATTGATCCATTAGCAAACTGTACGATCATCCTGGTCTTCTTGAGAGGCCCTAAGTGAAGAGACTGTACCAGCGAGAAGGGTAGTATGCTAATCGAAGCATTGCCGTCGAGGAGAGTGTGATCACATGTGTGGTCAGAGATGGTGCAGCTAATGAAAGGTGTGGCAGTGTTCTTTTGACTAGGAATGGGACGATGTGAGATGGCATGGGCAGTGGCCATGGTCAAGATGTGACGCTCAGATCTGCTCCTCCACTTTCTCTTCTTGGGAAGAGGAGCAGATATATTGGTCATGGCCTGCTGAAGTGGGGCACGGATGATCTCATGTATAGTGGCCACCACTTCGGGTTCAGTCAATATTTTTTTGAATTTTTCGACCTCCTCCATACAAGGGAGGAAGTCGGAATAATCATAAACACGAGGCATGCCAAGAGCAGTCTGTACAGCGGCATCCTCGGGGTCAAAGGTGGGACAAGGTGTGAAGGGCTGTGTAGTCAAAGGTTCTGGCAAGTGGTACCTCTCCTCACAGTCTGCCTCGATCATGCGTCTCTCGAAATCTTTTTGTATTTTTAAAATTTTCACATTTTTTGTATTTTGGGTGATTGCAAGCTCTCATGGAAATCCTCGAATGAACCCATGTCGTCAAATGGTGGAGAATCATGGTCGCTCTTATTGGTCCTAGTGAGGTGGTCAATCCTCTGTCTCATATGGTCCATCATCTGGGTCAAGTGTTCAAGGGTGGACTCCATGAAAGGTGACTCCAACAGCTCAGTATCGGGTGGATGTAAAGGTGGAGGCGGATAATATACAGGTGGAGGTAGAGGTGGGTGTGGGTAGAAATCCGAGTCCTGATACTGTGGCTGAGGCGGGAATGTAAAAAAGTCAGGAGCAAGGTCCTCCTGGAAAAAAGGAGGTGGACCGGCTGGAGTGAACGAGGGATCCGCAAAGTCCGGATATAATACGCTCCAGTCGGACATCTCGAAACAAAAAAAATGATCGGTAGAGAACGATGGTCAAGTCAAGAGAAGTGAGAAGAAAGGCGCAAGTGCGCAGCGGCGATCTAGGACGCACACAAAACAATCACAAACAAAAATGAAACAAGACAAACCCTCAATTCACCTACTCAACTTGGTAGAGATCGAAAAGTCGGTCTTTCTATCTTGTCTATTTTAGAGTTAGGTGAGAAGTCAAAATTACGCAAACACTTAGGGGGCTGAAAATGGGATTTGGGCACTAACCTTAGTGTGTACGCGGGCAATGTAAAACGAAGACAATGAGGGGATTACTCGCCCCAAAAGAAGATTTTTTTTCTTTTTAGTTGATTTTAGGGTCAAGTAATATTAACAGCCCCAATTTTATTGATTATCACTTTTTTTTGGATTTTTAATGAGAATGCACGATCCTATCAGGGAGTCGATTCCTTTAAGCTCCTAAGTGATCAAAATCAAAGGTAGAGGAGTGGAAAAGCAATGCAAGCGGCAAAACGATGATGCATGCTAAAGTGTAAATGCTCACCTTGCCTCCATCACTCTACATGCAAGGATGCTCAGCAGAATTGAAACCTATCTACATGCAAAAGCCGATGAAATCTCCCTAAGTTTCAGAAATTTCTATTATCGTAAAGAACCACAAGTTGACCACAAATCCTCAATCCAAGAGTCCGGTGTAAGATCACCCCTCCTCCTCTCGACAAATCGAGTTCAGGAGAGGCGCTTGGCGGGGAGAGCTCGCGGCGCAGTGGATCAAAGACAATGAATCAGCTGTTTAATGATTTGACTAAGTCCAAACGATACTATAGGCACATGTAGAGATATTAGGTGTTTGACCTTAATCTATCCCAAGCAATCCTAAAACTACGGGCTCAATCACACAAAAAAAATAAAATCGAAAAATCGGAAAACAAAGTAAAAAAATGCGAAGAAAAAACCGTAAAAACCGTGGTGAGCCCCCAGGTGTACAAACACCTGGAAATTAGCCTCGAATGTCCAAGTGTCCTGGAGTACCTATATTATTACAATAATATGGGTCTCTCACTCACTTAAATTACAAAATAAATGTAGGAAATAAATTCTACAACTAAAGGTGGAACTCGGTCTTCAAAAATCTCTCCTCGTCTCCTCGGTGCTAAGCTGGCAGACGACGGCTTCACGTGGGTGCGTAGACGCCTAGGGTGGAGCACCTCCCTCGATCCGCGGTACCTCGCACAAAGTCAAACCGGAGAGAGGGTTAGACAGCTCAACAGATATATCAAAAATAAAAATAAAGAAAATAAAATAGCAAAAATGAAAGCCACGAAATAGATAATCAATAACAATCACAAACAAGATCCGAACTAAGCGATGTTGCTCCCCGGCAAAGGTGCCATATGTTTAACCCGAAAAACGATGATCTTGAGTTCCACACAAGGCGGGAACTCAGTCGCTGAATCGACCACGCGAAATTCGGATTAAAACAACAATTAACCCACAACAAATAAATCAAGCAATGAAAGTAAATGTGCGAAGTTAAAATTTATTATAACTATACAACAAAGATGTGTATAGGTGCAATGTGTAGAGGTCGAACACAGGGAGCAGACAGGATAGATCGGGGCAAAATTGCTCAAAAGTGTAAATGTGAATGTTTGTCTACAAGAAAGCTATGTTTTTGTGGGTTTTCAATTTTATAATTTTTTGTTTAATTTTTAATTTTATATTTTTGTATTTTGATTCTTAATTTACTGATTTTATATTTTCTTTTTATATTTTATATTTTTTAAATTTTATTTTTCAATATTGGAATATATAAACTATAAAATAAAAGGGAGAAAGAGGTATTTATAAAAATAGATAAAAACATTTGAAAAATTAGCAAATAAAATATTTTTGGTCTTTTTACGATTTTTTACTATTTTTATACTTTTTGGGTATTTTTCTAATATTTTTAGTATTTTTAAAAGTCAAAATACAGGAAAACAGTGAATATAAATGCTGGCCGAAATCAAAATGGGAATGAAAAATATCAAACAGCAACAAAATTTTCCCAAATTAATTTTAAATTAAAGATAACGGAATAAAGAAAATTCAGGAAAAGAAAACACAATTTTTAGATTTTTTATGAATTGTATATATTTTTTTGAAGTTTTTTAGAGTTTAATAATTTTTAGGAGTTTTCCTTTATATTTTTTTACTGAATTTTGTATTGGAGTTAGAACATACTAAAGGAAACAAAATATATATTTTTTGGGGATTTTTTTGGAGTGTTTTTATATTTTTTATGGATTTTATAATGCAAACAATGCTGAAAATGGCTATTTTTTATTTTTAATAAATATTAAAATACAATAATTATGAAAAATAAAAATATGGCGAAATACTACAATGTAGCAGGAACTTAATGTGATTTTTGGATATTTTTGGGGGTTTTATAAATGCATGCAAAAAATAGACAAAACCAAAAGAAACTACTTGCAGACCAAGGGCATTGATGTAAATATGGCACAGTATGAGGGCTGGCACACAAATTCCACAAAAAGTTATAACTGAGATAAAAACTTCATGCACTAAACTGAAATAACAGGAATAGCAAGGGCTCACCTACAAAAACGCGAAAGAGCACATGGTGTTCACGCGACCTGGCGGGGACCTACTCGCAATTACCAGAAACCTTAGGGCAAAATTGCAAAAGCTCCAGAATGTATGTACGGAATATTAAAGTTCTCGGACTACAGCTAAATAAAAGAAAGTCTGGGGTAGAAGTGCAAAATGGCCAGAGCTCACGCGCTACGCACGTGAGACTAGCAAGGGTCTCGATGCAATCGTATGAAAGCAGCAGGGTGCGTTACGCAAATTGTCCAAAAGTTTCTAACAGCAAATGAAAGCTTGGAAATCAATTATTAAATACAAAAAGCATCCGGGCGTATCGTGCAAAATACCCAGAGGCGCGAATCGGATGGTTGGGCATCGTTTACTTAAGACATGTGGCGCAAGCTCAGGGTCCGATACCCCTTCGTCCTGTACGGTCCAGATTAGATTAGAAATGGGCGATCAGACGGCTTAGGACGCACTTCATCCAACGACAGTTGTACACCCGGCGGGGTGTTCTTGATCCAACGGTGTGGGCAGTGCCTGGAGGATCCGACAAAGAACTCGGCGGTGCCGAGCATTGTTCACGTGCAGGGGTCTCCTCCAACCACCAAATCCACAGCCGAAGGCCTTATTCGCCTCCAGGTGCTCCTCCCCGACTCCCATGCTGCACAGATCTGGCCGACGGCCTACAGGTGGCCCTCAGCTGCTCGAGGAAGCTCCAGCCGACCTGGGCTGATCTCGGGAAAAAAGACGAGGCGCGGAAGCCTCTCTTGGGTCCTGCAAATGTCAAGAACACGCTACAACACAATGGAATGCTAAACCCGGTCTTTATTGGCGGAAAAGAAGCGGATGTGGAGTGGATGGTGGTTGCCGGAGCTCGTGAGCTCTGGCGAGGTGTTCGAGATGGAGATCTACACTAATAATGGCTTAAACAACGAACCAAACGCACATATTAAATTTTGAACTAACAGCTAACTAATGAGCAAGAAAATAGAAGAAACACGACTTCCATTGGCTGTAGAAGCCAAGAAGTGAAACCTCACGGCGGACACCGGAGATGGGGTGGTGGAGCGCTCTTCGGCCCTCGTCGGGGCTCCTCCGACGAGCTGGAGGAGGCCTGTCACGCCTCCAGTCTGGAGCTTCGCGAGAGAGATCCAATCAAAGGTCCAAAAGGTTCAAAGGGACTGGAGGTGGACGGGCTTGGTTTTTGAAAGATGGTGATGAGGGCGTGTAGAATGATAAAGATCTCTAAAATCTATGATCCAATCCTCGAGCAAATCGGTGGGCGTGTAAGAGTGGTTCTCGAGGAGAAAAATTGATCTAGGAGGAATCATGAATGGATGCAAGATGTGGCTCCCAAAAAGGGGCGAAAATCAAGAAAAACCAAGTCTGACAAGTGATGAGCCGCAAAATCTACCCTTTAAGAGAGTGTTTTTAACACTTGGAATTGTCGTAGCAGTCAGGCCAATTTGAGCTCATCAAAAATATCATCTCATTTTAAATATGTATATGATGGATCAAAATGAGATGGTCATAAAATTTTTTTACTTGGTAAGATACCAAGGTCGAACTCAGGGACACGAGCCTTTCTCTGTTAATTGGCTTTTTCATCTATTTAACTAAGTGTTGAGTTAGAGATCTATAGGTCAAATTATGCAGACATGACACCACAATGCATTAAAAATAAACGTGCATTTTTTATTTATTTTATGATGCAAGTAAATGCACATGCAAAGCAAATAATATGCCCAAAATGATAATTACTTGAACCATAATTAATACAAGTCAACCAGAATCAGATAATGAAGCAATTTCCATTTATATAGCAAGTAGGCATGAGAAACCAAGAAATCAGGACACTTAGATAATGGAATAATACACTATGGATCAAAGTGTCAAATATAAAAGTTAAGCATGCCATAAGGAAGACAGTAAGGAGAGCTTCAAAATGAAACTGAAATCATCTCAATCGGATATATGAAGCTCAAGATATGCATAAAAGAAGCCAGGGGCATAAGTGCGAGGAAACATGAAACAAAAAGGTCCCTGGGAAGGACTAAATTGTAATAAAAATAAAGAGCGAGTCCTTCCCTGTAAATAAACCAAAAGCGCGGGGACATTTTTGCAATTATTTAAACCTGCAAGGGTACAAATGCAAAATATCCCAGGCGCGCAGGTGCTGCACATGCTCAGGACCTGTTTGCAATATTGAAGAACTTCACGGGCGACTCTGCAAATAACCCAGGAAGCACGTCCCACGCACGTGCCATCCAGGTTCGGAAACAGTCTGAGGTTCGGCAGAGGCTTGCTGGTTGCTTCGGCTGGCTTGGGCGTTGGCTTGGACTCATTGCAGGGTCGGATATGGTTCGGGAACTCCAACCCTCGTGGCTTGGACGCTTAGGCTCGGCTGTGCTCAGGTGACGCCACGTGGCCGGTTGACGACCCTTGGATTGTGATGATCCAAGGGCTAATGTTGAAAGAATTCCTGGGCGACGTGGCTGCTTCCTGGCCATCAGATGGTCACCGGATGAGACCATCTAGCGGCCACTATATCTCCTTCTTCAGATGAAAAGGGCGGCGGGAGTAGAGCTCCGGTGAAGCAGCTCTTCCTCTGCCGCTAGTTCTTGGTCACGGAGGGCCTCCCCAGAGATCCCTGAAGGTATGTCGAAGAAGCTGAGAACCAGGGGGAGATCCAGGAGCCTATGGTGTCTGTCATCGGAGCTGGCTTGTCGGAGATGGAGCGCATAAAGTTGGCTCCGGTGGGTTTCCGACCATTGAGAGTTTGAAGACCTGCATGATTAGTGACATAGCCGAAGAAAACAAGGGTGTTGTGCGTGCAAAGTGGAGTGCAAATGGGAGCTCCGGAATGCGGAGAAGGCGGGAGCTCAGATCTCCTCCGCCGTGGGAGGCGGAGGAGGTGGGTCAGAAGTGAATCAAGGTCTGGAGGAAGAAGAGCATGGTTGGAGAAGTGCGCGTGAAAGGGGAGGTAAAGGTGAAGCTTTGGAGAGGTTCAATGGAGCGAGAGGACGGACGGAGAGGCCTAATTAAATCTAAGAAATCGAATAAAAAGACAAAGGAAGATCGGAGGGACTTACTTGGTCGGAAGCGGAGCGGGGGGCTTGGGCTGGGGCTCGAATCGAGCCCCGGGTCTTCGCTGGACGTCGGCAGCCGGTCGACGCAGCTCGGGCGGTCGCAATGGCACCGTGGCTCTACCTTGAATCGACGGAGGGTCGCACCGGGGAAGACGGTCGTCTTCGCTCGATCTCTCTGCCTCCCCCTGTCACAGGGAGGCGGAGGAGGGCTGGGCCACTCCCCTCGTAAAGGTGGACAAGGCAATTTGACGGAGGGGGCGGCGGATTTAAGGATCGAGCTCGGCGGTTGGAGAGGTGAAGGGCGTGGATTTCGAGGGAGAAATGGGGCGAGTGGAGAGGCGTTCGTGGGATAATGGAGTACTGGCGAAGACGAGGGATGACTGGCGATGGTCGTGGAGCTTCCAGATGGTGGAGGTGGTGTCTGGAGACTCGGGTAAAATGGAAAGGGAGGACGGTGTTGGCGTAGTGGAGAACGTGGGGAGAGAGGCGTCCGGATGTTGACAATGACTGTCGGCCGTTGGATCTAGAGATCCAACGGTTGTCAATTAGGCGCGATGTAGCGGTCTTGATCAAATCCGGGGCGATGCGATCAGTGGCGGATGAAAGCGCCACGTGTCATGCTAAGGGGACGGCGTTTGAGGACGGTGACGATGGGAAGCTAAGGCCGATCGAGCGGATGAGGAGCGTCAGAGGAATGAGCGACCGAGATGGACGATCAGGAGTGCGATCGGAGGGCGCGCAATGCGACACGTGTCAAGCTCCTGGCTTAGGCGCTAACGAGTGGTGAGGATCTGAGATGGAAATGATCTGATGGTCGAGGCTTATGAGCGGACGTGGAGGTAACTGAGCCGTTGGATTCAAAGCAAAATCCAACGGTCACGGATGGAGGCGGTTGAGACCAGAATGGGCGGGCCACGTGGCTCACCTAGAACGGGCCACGTGGCCCAATCAGGTTATTCAAAGAGCATTTTTTATTTTTGAGGGCTAAAAAGGCCGAATTTGAGAAAACTCAAAACATGAAAGTTGTAGATCGTGATGAGATCTACATGTTTCATGTTGACCAAAACTGAAGATGAGATCAAACAAAGACCCGAAATACTTTTGAGGGTATTTTTAAGACTAAAAATACCACGAATTCTTATTTTGTCATTTTTTTGTGATTTTTAATTTATTAGGGACTCTGATAATTATAGGACTTTAACCGGGTTTTATTGACACAAAACCAAGTAAGGGGGTTAATAATGGAACATTAAGATGATGAAATTGAGTTTCATCAACAAGGTGCAGGCGCTGGGTCAGAGAGTTGACCCGAAGTCAACTCTCCAGCCCTCCTGGTTGGTCCACGTGGACCAACCAGGAAAAAGCTTGGAAATAATTATTGTAAAATCATTTAAAAAAAATAAATGATTTTATTAATTTTTAATTACAAAATAAAAATGTTTATTTTTTGTGAAGTATTTTATAGTAATTTTTATTTATTTTTATGAGGCTAATAATTACAAGTTGCCATTTATACCCCTTATAGGTATAAAATCTATATATTTTATTCTTTTATTTTTATTTTGTGAATTTTAATTTTATTATTTTTATTTATTAATTTATAAAATTATAAAATAATTTTATACACTTAAATATATTTTTATTTGATTTTTCTGATATGTTTTGTAGACTTAATAAAATAAAAGTATAGTTTATGTAGGTATATTTATAGGTATAATACCTACGTATTTTATACACAAATATTTTATTTTGAGTTTTCATTGAGTTTTTGTTCTGATTTTAATATACAAATATATTATAAGTATTATTTACAAAATTATAAAAATATAAAAATACAAAAATAATGAATAAATAATAAATTGAAAATTTTAATCTGTACAAGTATACAATGTGGGTCCAAAACTCAGCTTTTAAACCGTAGCTCCGCCAAATACAAAACCAACACCATTAAATAGATTATTTTATTCTATATATAATTAAAGGTGAGCTTGCTGCATTTGGAGTTTTCATTTGTGAGATACGGTTCTGGGAAGTTGGGATTCTGGACTTTTATTCAGACCAGAACTTTTTATATGTGTATTATTTTTCAATGAAATCAATTTTGTATTTTTCTATATAAATTTATCTACAACTTTCATGTACAAAGTTTCTTTATTTCAGGTATAAAAGAACCAAAAATAGGTCCCAAAATGAATAAAGAATGAATGAAATAGAAGGTATTTTTATTGTATTTTAGCCCTTATCTCCCCCTACTTTCTTCCTTGTCGACCTAGTCATCGAGATGCCTAGGTCTCGGGGTTTCGGGTCATAAAATATTTACAAAATTTTATTCTTTTTCTTTTCTTTTCTTTATTCTATAATTTTGGCATTAAAAATATTATTTTATACAGTTTTACACACATATGCATTAATGCTAAAATGCATGAATTAAGCTTATTTACACGCATTTACTAGGGTTTTTAAGCCAAAATGATAGAATAAAGATGATAAAATGTAGATTCATCAGCCCTCCTCAGATGGAGGGCTAGGAAGAGGTTCTTGTGCCTGTGAAGGGATGGAATCCATACCAAGATCATCATGCAACACATATGGACTCTGAGAAGATGAAGAAACCTTTCCTTTATTCATATTTTTGATCTTTCTCTTGTTACCACAGTCCTGAGGTACAAAAGATGGCGACACTACATAAGGAAGTACAACTGGAGTCGAAGTGGTGGCATCAGTACCACCCACGGTATTTGTCTTCGTGGCATCAGCACCGCGCTCTAGCCCAGCATCAAACAAAATGGTGGCCTCAGTACCACTGCCAACATTTAGAGTCACGACGGCATCAGTACCGTCAACTGGATCTCTATCCTTGGTGGCTTCAGCACCACCATCATCAACATCATTAGTGGCATCAGCATCGCTATCCTCCTCGTCTGGTGCTCCTGGTTCCTTATGTGGTTGTCGCTCAGACGAGGCACCACCGGCTGGCATCCTACCGCTCCTAGTTGTCATGAAATCGGCATCAAACATAGAAGAAGACATGTAATGCAAAGAGTCACTAGGAGTGGTATCCTCTATAAATTGTACTTGCTCATATTTTCTCTTCAAACTGTTCGGGTTGGGTTTGATCTGAGCTGGTATGGCGGCCTTGCCCTTGATGATATCCCTCATCTCCTGTCGAAACTCATCCATTTCTCGCTGGAAGGATGCCTGTTGTTCGGAGAGCAAGCGGGCGATGTCGTCAAGAGCTGGGTTCTCGAAGGCAAGTGTCGGAGAACCAGAAGTGTTCCCATGCTGGACATGAGGCTACTGCTACTATGAATAGTGAGGGGGGATTGGGAGTATGACTGGTAAGGCTGCTGACGCTACCTCCGCTGCTGTCCCTGATAAGAGGGGCGGGGACCCTGCTGGTACTACTAGTGGGAGTGATAGGGCTGCTGTTGGTGCTTGCTATTCTGGCTGCCCTTAGCAGGAGGCTGCAGCTGGGATGAGGTGCCTTCGGTGGTCCAACGGAATCCCAGGTGATCGCGACAAATCCCGACCTACTGTGGGTACCGGTCGTACCATATCCCATTGACTTCCATCAACGGCTCCTGCTCAAAGGGTGGTGGAGATAGAACTGCCAGTGGCTGATCCGGTTGGTAAACCACCATCTGAGTGTCCTGAGAGAGTGGTTGTGATGGGTAGTACTGTAGCTGCTAGACCAGCTCTGCCTGGATATGGTGAAGCTGACAGTATGTGGCAGAGGGCTAGGTGGAGCTGTTACTGCTGAAATTAGCACGTGTCCCAGGGGGTTGTTGTGAGGATGTCTGTACTTCCTGAATACACAAGATTTGAGTCTTCAGGTCGCTCATGGTCTTTGTCAACTGGTCCATCTGGGCAAACCCCTGGCTCTGCTTCTTCTCAAGGATCTTGATGCGGTTCAACTTCTCGCTAATGATCCCCATGTCAGCTGCGACGGATTCAACCTGAGTTGGTGCTGCTGACGGAGTGTAGGAACCAACATCGATACGTGAAATCCTCTGATATGAACCTGCCCCTTGGGGGGCCTTTGACTGTGTGTAGACCCGGGCCTAGGACATCACTGTCGAATTCTCTATCATCTCCTCATAGATGGCCCATACCTGGTCTTCACCCTTGGAGAAGTATGACCCACCATAAGAGGCATTCACTAGCCCTTGCAGCTCCGGTATCAACCCCACAAAAGAAAAACTGAACAAGGTTGGGCTTTGATATATCATGATGTGGACACCGATCGTGAAGCTCTCTAAAGCGATCCCAAGCCTCATGGAACTGTTCATCCGGGATCATAGTGAAGTTACTGATCATAGCTCGTGCTGCATTGGTCTGGTCGAGTAGATAGTACTTGTTCAAGTACTCGGTCTGGATCTGCTCCCAAGTTGTGACATACCTTCCTAGATGCTTCAGTCAATAGGATGCTCTGTCAATCAATGAGAATGGAAAGGCAATCATCTTTATCATGTCCCCGTCCACCAGTCTGTCGTGGACAATGCTATAAATCATCTCGAACTCCTGCAGATGGAGATGAGGCTCCTCGGTGGCCAGCCCATGAAACTTGGGCAGCAATTGGATAGTCTGGTGGTGAAGCTCAAAGTTCCCTACAATGGGAGGAAGCTAGATCCATCGGTGAGTAAGAGTTGCACCAGAATTGTGCAACTATCTCATGGTCCTCGGTGGTCGATCATCTTGTTGTTGGTCTCCTCTTGCTCCACCTCCTACTTCAGGTCCTGCTTCAGGTATCTCTCCACCGCCCTCAAAACGGTCTTCTCTGTCTGCTCGCATCTGCACCAATTCTCTCATGATGCCACCCATGAAGGCTCCCTGATCTCTGATCTGTCTCTGCATTGTCTCCAGGGAAGCTAACAATGAATTGTTAATGGCAGTCTGATCATACACATATAAAGGATGTCCCTACTCATCTGGGTGTCCCTCACTGCTGGCCATGTTTTGCGTCTCTGCAAAGGCAAAGGTACACATCTCAGGTGCCTCCAAATGTCTAGAAATCTATGTTGCACTATACTCTGACACCACAGGACTGATAGAAGAAAAAGGGTGATCGAGGGGGAATAGGGTGGATGTAGACTCAGGCTCGGAGAGTGGGTCTAAACTCCTCAAAGCCGACCTAGATGAATAGGGAAGAGTTCTCGATAGTGGTGCCACCAGAGGTGGCCTAAGGGATCTCCTTCCCATTATCTTGATCTGGAGATAAAGGTGGATGAGATATGGAAAGCAAACAAGATTAGCAATCAAACCCCCAATTCACCTACGCAACTCTGAGCTGATGATCGTGAAGGTTCGGTCTTTTATCTTGTCAATTTTATTTAGGTGATCAATCAATCTATCAGAGCTAGTAAGCGAGAGGTTAGGATCCCAACTCTCCTAGCCAATTGTCCCGATCCCAAATGAGATCTTTCCCAGCTAATATTAATCGCAGACCGTTTACCGGCTACCTGATCAATTCAATCTATTAAGGACGTCGCGATCCTCTTTACCGGTTACCGGAGAGATCCTCACTAGATAACGACTCACCAAGATCAGTAGTCAACTAGAATTTAGAGCATGCCTCTAGCCTAGTATGTGGGTCACTCTCTCGCTGCAGATAAATAAACTAATGAGGGGGTTACTCTCCCCAAGACAAAAATTTTAGGTGAGGCGAGTTTTAAGGTCAAGTTTTCATTAGTAGTCTCAATTTTACTTGGTTATCTCTTTTTAGGTATTTTTCTGATAAAGACAACGCCTAATGAATTTTCTGATTTCCTTTGTTATTTTGACTCCAATAAAATGGGGGAGGAAGTCAGAAAAGCCGATGCGCGATCAAACACAATGATGCCTGCAAAGTTAGAAAGCGTACCTTGCTCCAGCACTCTACATGCAGGGTGATCCACGCATAAATTTAAAGACAAGAAATAAACTACCTATATGATGCACGAGGAAACCGTCCCTAGATGAGCAATTTCTATTAATTGTGAAGCACAAGTAGCTATGACTAAGAAGAGAGATCGGAATCCGGTCTTGGGAGCCGATCGGTGTCCACCACAATGGATCCTGCAAGCACTGTATATGACCCCTCCCGGCACGTGGTCTCTAATCCAAGTCAAATTACTTTTTTTAATCAATTATTAGCTAAGTCCAATTACGATCTATAGGTGCATGCAAGATATTAAGTGTGGGGCCTTAGGTAATTACGTCACAATCAATAAAATGCCTAAATCTAGGGGCTAAATCTGCGTGAATCAAGCAGATAGTAAAATCGGCAAAACCACGAGAAAATCGCGAAAAACCAACGAAGCCTCCAAGGGAACAATCCCTCGGGTAATGGACCTCGTGAAGTGTCGAAGTGTCCAAGTCTAAATTATTACAAGTTATAGAGTCACTCTCTCACTTCAAATTACACAAATGATGGCAATGAAATAACTAGAGCTATATCTACAAAATTTTCTAAGTATCCCTAGTGCAAAAGTTGCAAGCCAGACCCGGCTTCACGTGGGTGCGTAAGCGCCTTGAGTAAAGCGCCTGCCTCGATCCGTGGTACCTCGCACAAAGTAAACAAAGAGAGGAGGTTAGATAGCTCAACAAAATATATTAATAAATGAAAGAGACAAAAATGTAGACAAGTAATCACAATCAATCACAAAGAAATCAAATCTATATGTTGTTGCTCCCCGGCAACGGCGCTATTTGATAACACGGATTTGGTGAGGGTCAAAATATGTCTCACACAAGGCGGAGACAAAGTCGTTGTGGCGACCGCTCACGAAACCTGGGTCAATCAACAATTAACCCACAACAAATAAATCAAGCAATGAAAGTAAATGTGGAGTTAAAATTTATTATAACTCTACAAAATATGTGTATAGTGCAAGTAATGTAGAGTGTTGAACACAAGGAACAAGCAGGATAGATCAGGGCATACAAGCTCAAGAATGAGAGTGATCAAATGTCTACAAGTGTGCAATTTTTGTGGGTTTTTAAATTTTAGATTCTAGATTTAATTTTTAATTTTATATTTTTAAATTTTGCTTTTTAATTTACTGATTTTGTATTTTCTTTTTATATTTTGTGTTTTTCTATTTCTTTTTTAATAAAGATATAAGACTATATAGGATATATATACAATAGGGATGAGAGAGACACAAGTATGTATAAATACTCAAAATACATGAAATAAAGTCTTTTTATGATTTTTATAGTTTCTATATTTTTGTGATTTTTCTAAATTTTTCCTGATTTTTTTGGTATTTTTAAAGTCAAAAATACTGAAAACAGTGGACAAAATTAATGGCTGAAATCAAAAGTGGGGATGAAAATATCAAACAGTGTCAAAAATTCTCCAAATTAATTTTAAACTTAAGATAATACAATAAATAAAATTCAGGAAAAGAAAATATAATTTTTAGATTTTTCATGGATTTTATACATTTTTATAAAGGTTTTTAGAGTTCTTATGTTTTTATAAGTTTTCTTTTTGCACTTTTTAGTGATTTTTGGTCTGAAGGTAAAAGATGCAACGACACATAAAATATAATTTTTTGGAATTTTTCAAAGATGTTTTATCATTTTTATGTAATTTCTAATGCAAACAGTGGAGAAAATGCATGCTTTTGAATTTTTATAAATAATAATAAAACACCACAAAAATGAAAAATAAAAATATCGCATGATAGAGCGATGCAACATGCACAAAATGATATTTTTTGGATTTTTAGGGTGTTATAGATGCATGAAATAATTAGAGATAACAAAGAGAAACTACACTACGTGCAATGGCATATTTATAATTATCCAAAACATCAGGGACCAAAGTGCAATTTATCCAGAAAGTTATCACTACTTAACAAAATTCCAGGACTAATTACAAATAATCAAGACCCTAGGGTATGCGTGCAATTTTCCCACAGATGCACATGGTACTCACATGCCTGGCAGGGACCTAGAAGCAATTACCAAAATCCTAAGGACTACTTTGCTATTTTACCAAAAATAATACACTGATTTTGAAAGTTCTTGGACCGAAATAAAATAATGAAACCCGTAGTGGGTCCTCTGCAAAATGTCAACGCCCCTCACGCGCATAGGCACGTGAGGTGATGTCGACAGGGATCGAAGAGCAAATACGAGAAACTACGGGGGCTAGAGTGCAAATATTACAAAATAATTAAACTACGAACGGAAGTTTATGTTTTGCTTAATAAATAAAAAAATGGCAAGGGTGTTTGTTGCAAAATTCCCTCACCAAATCAAATCGGACGGTCCCAGGGGATTCACTTGTCCACGTATCGTACGTGGAGCGGTCAATCACGGTTTGGAGCGATGACGATGATTAGATGCGGGCTGGAGATCGGACAATGATGAGCGTCCAAGATCCAATGGCAGCCGCTCTCCTGGGCTAATGGCCCTCAATCCAACGACAACAAGAGGGGAAGGAAGAACAGGGAAGAACTCCGGCAGGCTGAAGTGCCCTGGTCTCGCTCTCCCCTCTCTGGCGTGTCTCTAAGCTACAAAACGGCCTGATAGGTTCCTCGAAGGTCCCTCTAGTCACTGATGGATCCAAAAAACTCCGACGTCGACCGGAGAGTGTGCACGAGGCCGGTGGATTTGGCGGCTCCAGGAACCTCGGCGAACGTGCAAAATGAGCCCCATGTGCTTCAACGTTCGTGGACCTACAAGCAAAAATGGTTATGGGGGTTGCGGGTAGACTGTCGCGGCCACCCGTGGCAAGAAAGGGGGAAGAACAACGAGATGGAGGCTTGCTGGAGTGTGGCTCCGGCGAGAGGGCGATTCGGTGATGTAACGGATGAAACGTGAAGGGGACAACGAGTTTTTGATCCTACGGGTACGAGGAACGAAAAGATCAACGTAAATAAGGAGAAAGCAGTGCCTCAACGGAGTGAATACCTGAAGTGAAAACCTCAACGGCGAGCTTCGCTGGAGGTGGTAGAGACACCTCGGCCCTTCCTCGATCCTCCTAATGGCTGGGGATGGGAGCTGTCACCTCCCTTCTCCGATGGCGCACAAAAGGTGGAGAAGATATTGGTCCAAAAGGGTTCAAACTTTCCATGGAAAGACGGGCGTCTATATGAAGGGTTGACGAACGATTCCATAGATCGAGGGATTGGGAGTGGGTTAGTGATCCAATGCCCAAGAAAATCACTAGGCTGAATCAACAATATCCAAGGAAGAAAAGTCAAGAAGAGAGTT
Organism: Ottelia alismoides; assembly: GCA_037367405.1. Classification (NCBI taxonomy): domain Eukaryota; kingdom Viridiplantae; phylum Streptophyta; class Magnoliopsida; order Alismatales; family Hydrocharitaceae; genus Ottelia; species Ottelia alismoides. Next base: position 127,971 of record JAZKJV010008506.1, read on the forward strand.
ACACGAAATGGTGCAAGTTGCATCTCTCAAAAATTAGTGAAATCGAGGAAAAACTTGATATGACATGCAGCAGAGGGGAGGATCAGACAGTTGAACGGAGGTCAACTGTCCAAGCCTCCTAGTTGGTCCACGTGGACCAACCAGGCTAAACCTCTGGAAAAAGATTTGTTAATTCATTTTAAAATAGTAAATGAATTTATTAATTTTTGGTTATTAAAAAATGTTTATTATTTTATAAAGTATTTTATTATGATTTTTTATTTTTCTGAGGTGTAAAAATACAAGTTCCCTTTTATGGCCTATATAGGTATAAATGTCTATATATTTTAATATTTTTTTATTTTGTATATTTAATTTTATTTTTTTTATTATTTTTATAAATTTATAACTTATTTTTATACACTTAAGTATATTTTTATTTTATTTTTCTGAAGTGTTTTGTACAATTAAATAAATAGAAGTATATTCTATATAGGTATATTTATAGGTATTATACCTATGTATTTTACACAAGTATTTTATTTTTGTATTTTTTAGTGTTTTATTCTGTTTTTCATGTACACATATATAATAAATAATATTTACAAAATTATAAAAATAAAAATTAATAAAATAATGAATAGTTAATAAAATGAATATTTTAATCTTTATAAGTATACAATAGGGGTCCAAAACGCAACTTTCAAACCGCAGCTCCGCAAAATATGAAACCACCTTCATTATAGAGATTATTGAAAATTATATACAATTAATGGTGATTTTGATATATTTCAAGTTTTTACTTGAGAGATACAGGTTTTGGAAGTTGGGGTTTTGGAAAATTATTCAGATCATAACTTTTTATCTGTACATTATTTTTCTGTGAAATCTATTTTGTATTTTTCTATATTTAATTATCTACAACTTTCATGTTCAAAGAAACTTTGAAGTATAAACAGTGGAACTAAAAAATAGGTCCCAAAATGAATAAAGACTGAATTAAATAAAAGGTGTTTTTCTTGCATCTTGGCCCTTATCTCCCCCTACTTCATTCCTTGTCGACCTAGTCATCGAGATGCCTAGGTCTCGGGGTTTTAGGTCATAAAATATTTACAATATTTTATTCTTTTTATTTTCTTTATTCTATAATTTTGGATTTAGAATTTGTATTTTGTACACTGTTTACATACACATGCATGAATGCTAAAATACGGGAATTAAGGGTATTTACATGTATTTACCAGGGATTTTGAGGCCAAAATTATAGAATAAAGATGATGAAATGGATGTTCATCAAACCTTAAACTGCAAGCTCCAACCAACTGCAAAAAATCTCCGGATCCTAGATCATGTCCCCAACTCAGCTCGGGTCCGTCAATAGAGAAGAGCGTGATGTTAAAATTACCAGCTACGTCTGAGGCTGCGTTAGGGAACACCTCTCTTACATCCCGCAACTCTAAGCAGAGGCTTCCAGGAAACACGTGATCATTTGATCCTTAGACATGAGATATCACTAATATAGAGCCCAAACGCTTTATGAGAAGCTTAACTGTTAGCACGAAAATTCCCCTTCTCTCTGACATAGTTTCAAACATATCCCCATCCCAAGAAACTAATGAACTACCAGCTCGTGTGAGGAATACTAACATCTAGTCTTGGAGGTTTTTGGTGGGTCTATTGTGCTCTACAAGTCGGGTTCGGCAATTGTTGTGTCGACTGCTCTCTTGGCTCTCTGATATCAAAAATCCAGTTCATCAACAATTAACCCACATTAATAATCAAATCAATAAACAAGTGAGATAAATTTATTATACCCGACAAAATAGTATGTACAATACGCAAATGTAAGGGTCGAACCACAAAGGAGCAATGAGGATAGCCACAAAAATAGGCAATCAAAAGGAAAATCAACAAATATTTTTGTGTATTTTATAGGGTTTTCTAATTTTGTGGGTTTTTAATATTATATAATTTTTTTATAGATTTTTAGTTTATGCTATATTTTGTTTTAGAATTTTTTATATTTTTTATATTTTCTGATTTTTAGTTTTATTTGTAAATTATATAAGATATGTATAAATATATAAAGATAATATGTAAAATTTAATTTCTATATAGGATATAAATATATAATATATAGAAAAATCAGAAAAATACCCTTAAGTATAATCCTTTTTACTTTTAATGGTTTTTAAAAATTCAAGGTATATATATAGTAATCATAAGTAATATTCAATAATATCAATACTAATTTAAGGTACTATATTTATAAGGGAAAAAATGGGGCTGCCCAAGGGGGAGCTAACTTATCTCAACCCGCCTCATTTTTCCTTTTTTTTAAATCTTTTGTGAATATTCTTCACTATATCTCTATAATATGCCATTCAAATTTCGTGCGAAATAGAGATTTCTACGGGCTCCCTATTGAAATCGACCCTATCTAGATGGAGGCCGTAGAAGTCTCTATTGCGCATGAAATTTAAATGATAGGGATATAATGATGAATTTTGACATAAGATATTTTCAAAAAAAATAAAAATGGGGAAAATGGGGCAGGGGGAGCTAAGTTAGCTCCCTCTAGGGGGTTTCCCATTTAACCCTATTTACAAATACAACTATAAATAACTAAAAATTATAAAATGAAACATTTATGTGATTTTATTATTTTCTATATTTCTATTAATTTTCTAATAATTTGGCTAATTTTTTAAATTTTTAATTGAATAACAATATCAAAAATATAGACTTATAATAATGGGTCAGATTGTTTTGGAATTTAAAAATAGATAAATACCTCAAAATTTTCCAAAACTATTTTTAAATATAATACAAAATAATGACAAAATTTAGAAACATGAATTAATATTTTTGGATTTTAATAAAAATTTCAATAAATGTTTTAAGGATTTTGGGTTTTAATTTTTAGTATTTTTCTTTTGTAATTTTTAGTGAATATTGGTCTAGAGTAGTAAAATAAAATAATAAAGTACTCTATTTTTTTAGAAATTTAAAAAGGTATTTTTTATGTATGTTTAAATGCAAACTTGAGAAAAATCCACTATTTTTTGTATTTTTAAAAATAAGAAAATAATTTTATTGGTCTCACGAAAAATGTATTTGATTTAATATAGTCCTATGCACTTAAAATAATTTTCCTATAATTTTTAGATGCGCAATGTTATTTTTAATAATAAAAATACAAGAAAGAAAATTAATTGTTTTGGTAGGGACCTAATGTAATTAAAATAAAACTTAAATGCATTTTAGAATACATTATCAAAGTCCGATGGCATACATACAAAAATTCCTAAATATTCTATATAGAACGTGTTGGTAGGGATATACGTGCAATATCTAAAATGTTAGAGGGTGTAGTTGCAATTTTCCAAAAAAATATAACACTAAAATTTAAAATCTCCAGACTAATTGATAACCAAAACGTGCAGGAGGGTCCCTGTAAAATGTCCAGTCGCCTTACGTGTATGTGCATGCGAGGTGATGTGGACTAGACCCAAAAGTAAATTAAGTATATACAAGGGTTTTTATACAAATATTACATTTTTTTTAATTGCAACTAAAAGTTTATGTACTAAAAATAAAATAAAAAATGGAGGGTGTCAGTTAAAATACCCCTCTTGTGTTCTGATGGACGGTCAAATGCCCTTCACTTGCCACATGCTACCTCCTAGACGGTCGATGACGCTTCGCCTTGGACAATCTGGAAGAGATCTCTAGCGAAGATCTGACGACTGATGGCTCTTTGATCCGGCGACAACTGTAGCTCTTGGAGCGGGCGCACAATTGAATGACATGGGATACACCATGAGGAATATAGATAAACAACCCGTTGGATGATCTTCGATCGATGCTCTTGGTCGACTCCGACCACTAATCTATATTTTATTATCTACAACTTTCATGCGCAAAGTTTCTTTATTTTAAGTATAAAAAGTGGAAAATAAAATAGGTCCCAAAATGAATAAAGAATGAATAAATAAATGGATTTTTATTGTATTTTGGACCATTATCCCCCCCCCACTTTATTCCTTGTCGACCTAATCATCGAGATGCCTAGGTCTCGGGATTTAGGGTCATAAAATATCTTCAGCAATTTATTCTTTTTTTCTTTATTTTATACTTTTGGAATCAAAAACAATATGTTACATAATATTTTATACAACTATGCTTGAATACTAAATTAGAAAATTAAAGGAATTTACATGCATTTACTAGGGTTTTTATGGCCAAAATAATTGAATAAAGGTGATGAAATGGAGATTCATCGCTAGGTGCCTAGTTCATCGAAGAAGCTCCAGGCCTCTCCTCGGTGGGGCCTGGACTCACATGAGGGCATTAACAGCTGCAGATCCCCCATATCAACACATATGACCTTTCATCAACTCGGGAGAAGCTTAGAGTATAGCAAAATCGGCGATCAAACCTTAGCCATGTGGTTATTTTTCGTATTCTTGGTGGACCTCCAAGCATTGTTTGATTGAGGAGTTGGCCCCAGTTCATATCCCAACTATTCGATCACCGGGCGAAACGCCGTGCGCATTGTGGGTCAGCGCACAATAAGGGTAATTTGCCCAGACCCCCTGCCTTTTCATATTTCTATTTAGTATATAAAAAGTGTGCTGGAGTGTAAACTTTTGTGTAAAATTTGAAATATAACCCTTCATGTTCAAGGATTTTGTGTATGAGCCCCTACCAGCTCAGCTCAAGTGGGATTCCCACGTGAGTTGGGTACTTTGCACGTATATCCACCTTCATTTATGTATTCATTTTAGTCCGAAATTTTGTAAATGCACTGTATATTTTTGTGGGAAATTTGTAACAAGGACCACATGATTTGTCTATTTACATTTATACCCTTCCCATGTCCGCAGATGTTATATTTCGCTTAAAAATTGCAGAAATGCCATTGGATTTTAAATTAAGCATTCGAAAATGAAGGAAATGTTTCTTGAAATTGCTTTTTGGTCCATGCGAGTATTGAAAATCCATATGCTTTGGATTTTGTTAAAAATAGCTATTATTCAAATTTAATTTTATAAAAATTAGTGTAAATGCCTTAAATGATGTATTAAAGTATCATAATTTTTAATCTGAATTTTAAGGCATTATTTATTAAAATAAATAAGTAAAAATATTAAAATAGTCAAAAAAATAGAAAAATATCAAAATACCTAGAAAATTCACAAAAAAAATTATATGTTGTCTCATATCCTATACTAACTCCAGCCTGAAAATCCTTAAAAATACAAAAGAGAAAGTATAAAAAATTAAAAAGCACCAAAATCCAACAAAAATATTAAAATTCTCCAGAACAATCCAAAAATAAAATTTTCTTCTAAATTTTCTTTATATTATTATCTATAGATTGAAATTGATTTGAAAATTTGTGATATTATTTGCTATTTTTAATTTCCATTTCAATTCATCCCATTTGTTAAATCCTTGATTTGGGTATTTTTGACTTTAAAAACCCATAAAAATAAGCACAAATTTCAGAAAATACTCAAAAATATTATAAAATTATATGAAATCCAAAAACATTTACGTTTACGTATTTTGTTTATTTTTATTAGTATTTATAATTACTTTGTCTTATTGTATATGTATAACCATATATATCCATATTATATACTTAATCAAAAAAAGAGAAGATATTTGATTATTAGGGTTACTAAGTGTCTCTAACACTTCCTTCTTTTTCTTTTCTTATATTTATTATTTTATTTTGGAATTTAATGGAATGTTTTATACATTATTTATAAATCAATAATTGACTATATTGTTCACACGTTAATGCTATATACATGCATTTAACTAGGTATTTAAGGCTAAAATGAAAGAATAAAGGTGATGAAATTGAGATTCATCACCCCCTATACTTGCCTTTGCTAGTCCCTAGCAAACACTTATGCCTATAAGTGTAGAAAAAGAAAATAAAGAAAAGAAAAAGAGAGAACTTGGAACAATTTTCGACTCTTAAAATTATCTTATTAAAATCAATGTTTGGAGCTCAGTTAAGACCTTTGCATTCTTGGTTCATTCGGAACCGCATAAAGGTAGGAAAATATGACATAACAACCCTTAGATTCCATTATCCTACTATCTAATTCTCAGGTCTGGTCAAAACCATCCTCTTAGTCCCATACTCTTTCAACCTTTAGAGGACAGATCCATGTGTGTGACAATTTGAGCTCTTCCCAGACAAACTATTGAATTAGCAGAGAGTATGATCCTATGGTAACTCATCCTCATGGAAATATATATATATACATATATATATATATATATATATATATATATATAATATATATTCGTATACGGTCAGGTATTGCTAGTTTCACATCTGACATGGGGAGACGCTAGAAGAATGAGAGAAAATTGGGAATGGACTAGTGTAGTCTTCATTCCCTTGTGAAGCTCAGTCAGTGTAACTGAGCGTTCACCAAGAAGCATACTTTTTTTCTGTAAGCTCCACATTTTTGTGGAATTTTTGGTGTAGGCTTAATCTTTATATTTTTTGTTTTGCATTGCCCTGCATTATTATTTGTGCCCCACTGATATATAGTCTTTTGATCCGCCAATATTTTGGGGTCTTGGAAAAAGCTATGCCAGTAGGCCATTCCTCATCCGAAGCACTGTTCTTTAAGATGTCATGGCTACCATAAGAAGTGGGTTAGATTTTCGGTTTCTATAATCCCCAAAAATGATTCCTAGGCCACGCTTGACGAAGCAACCTAGTATTATCCCGACCTAGACTCCTAGATTTTTTAACAATCCATCTGGGTTAAGCTAAGTGTTAAGTGCAAGTTTTCTAGTCAAGCCATTGCCTTAAGAGTCATATAGATGATATGAAGGTTTCTAGTTGAACACAATGAATTGACTCATGAACATAGTCTCGTAGAACCTAAACAATTAAGTCAAGGTAACCTAAAGTATCCCAATTCCAGTCCTTAATGGGTTCCTCTGAAATTAAGTGGATTAATGTATATACCAAGCTCCAATCTTCATACTTTTTTTCAGACTTGTACAATTGTCTAGATCATTCTGAAAAATGCAAATCATATTTACATTGCAAAAGAAATCTTTTTGTGAAGCCATTTCTATTTTGAATTTTTTTTTTGAAAATTTTTGCAATTTTATGCATTTTTATGGGTTTTTAATTTCTGAAAATTTTAGGAATTTTTAATAAAGGTTAGTGAAAGAAGTCTATGTAAGGTATTTACACGAGTGTACATCTATATTTACAAAAATTTGAGTTTCTTTTAGATGGAAATTTACAAGTTGGATGTTAGTAGTTATTTACAGGATTTATATAAAGATTTTATACATACTTCATAAGGATTTTTTGACCTGTTATTTACATAAGATTCCAAAAATATTGAAATCGTTTTCACAAACATTTTGAAAACTTAATTTTTTCAAAAATTTGACAAACATTTTTACAAACATTTACAAACTTTGAAATTAATTTTGCAAAATTTTTTCAGACAACATGTATAGATTTTCAAAGTATTTTTACAATAATTTTCAAATCATTTGTAAATTAATTTTCAAATTATTTTATTTATGAAATAAAAGAAATTTTTACAAAAAAAGTTCGTAAAAAAGTTTGAAAACCTTTTGCAAAAGTTTTCCAATCCGTTTTCAAGAGATTTTTCAAGACATTTATCAACCATTTTTCGAATCATTTTGCAAAACATTTGAACCCATTTTATTACTTGTATGAACAAGAAGTTGATCCCCCATACTTAGGATCAAATAGTCCTATATATAACATGCTATATACGAGTATGGATAGTCAAGCGTAAGAATTAACAAAATCATCGGCTCGACTTGTCTCCCCTTATACTTAGGGTGAAATATCCCTAAGTATAGATAGAATATCAGCATCTTTGGAGACATGTGAGGGATCGAAGAATGATTAACTCGGGGCACTTATCCCCCTATACTTAAGACAAAGTGCATCCTAAGTATATCCATAATGAAAGGATGAGCATGTTTTGAAAGAATTAGAAATTGGAACATAAGTAGAAGAAAAGAAGAAAAAGAATAAATTTTATGCGATTTTGAGCTTAAGAATCCGATCTATTTGTCTCTGTAAGGTGATGACACGGGAATCCCCGAGCGACTAAGGCAATCAGGTATCAGTCGATGGTCGTTGCGACCTCAACCACTCGGATGTAACAATCAAGAAAAATCAAACCACTCTATGCGAATAAAATCAATCAAACAAAGCAAGCAGTCCTGCTATGTATTTAACCTGGTATAGCACCCAGGGTCGAACTCGAGGAGCACGGGTTGACCGAAGGCCTACGAAGTAGTAAAAAAAAGGAAAATAAAAGACAAAATATTTTTTAAAGGTTTTTAATTATTTTTAGATTTTTTTGGATTTTTAATGTATAAAGAAAATAAGAAAAACTAAAACAAGCACACTTCAACAATTTATTTAAAGCAACAAAAGTCAAACAAAAATTAAAACAAAAATATTTTTATGTTTTTTATGTTTTTTAGTGTTTTTGGTGAATTTTTGGTAATTTTCTGATGTGTATTTTATTTTCTAAAAATCAAACAGTAGCAAAAATACAAGGTACTGTCCAGCCAAGCCTAAAGTCCCTAGATAAAATACCTAAGGACCTCAAAAAGGCCTGGAGATAATTTTCCTATAAAATAGAGAAAACAAGGAAAATTTGAGTACCAAATTTATTATTTTTGGGTTTTTAAATTATTTAATAGAATTTTTATGAGCTTTTGGGTGTTTTTAGGTTTTTAAGGTTTTTAAGCAATGAAAAATAGCCAAAATTGGCTAGAAAATCAAACAAACTAAACTAAACAATACCTAATTTTTATAGAATTTTTAGGAGAGTTTTTATATTTTTTTAGGGTTTGTAAAACTAGACAGTAGCAAAAATGATAGTTTTTGAATTTTTAAAAATAGCAAATAAAATCAAAAATGTCCTCAAAAATTCACAAAAATCCTACACCATGGAAGGAGCCATGTGTCAAATTTTCGTTGAATTTGGAGGTGGTTTGATATTTTATTCAAAAATCACAAGAGGGCACTGTGCACAGGGACTGAAATGCAAATACCCAAAGTTCTGGGGGTCCCGATGCAATTAACCCAGCAAAACACGCGCGAAGCGCGTGCCTGGGGCACTCAGGGACCTATATGTAATAAAAATAAGGTCCGGGGACCTTTTGGTAACACGTACCAAAAGTCCGAGGGCCTCTGTTGCAAATTACCCAAGAAATCACACACATGCGGAATTAAACCATTCATAGGGGCATAAATGCAAATATTAAAAAGATTTCATTCAATTCAGAACAATCTAGAACTACAAGGGCTTTTGTTGCAAATACACCAACAAAGCACGTGGCGAAGCACGTGGTTCACAATAGGCAGGGGTATAAATGCAATTAAACTAAGCTCGAGGTCCAACGTGCAAATGTACCAACGTAAATAAAATACGAAAAATATTTACAGGACTAAAACAGAACTAGACTAAAGCTAAGGGCCTAAGGGATAAATTACCCTTTATTGAGTTGGTCGTCAGATGGGCGCCACGTGGGTAGATGGACGGCTGGAATAGGTGGCGCCCAAGGCTGGGTCTTCGACGTCGATCAGATGGTCCAGGCGCTGCCACGTGGAAGATCGAACGGTGTACTGTGGTGGTGGCTGAACCTCACTGAATCAACGGTGGAGATCGACCCTCGAAGGATCTGGCGGTCGATGCGGCTCTTCGGATGGACGAACGTGATCAAATCTGGAGCTCGGGGTCGATCGGGCGGCGGAGAAGGATGGTGGACGAACAGGGCTCCGGCGAACTTCGCCGGGTTCGTGGCAGCACTGGTCTCCTCCTGGAAGCTCGCTGAAGATCGGAGAAGGAAGCTGCGAACCCTCCGCATCTAATGGATGTCTCCGATGACCCAACGGAGTCCTGGGGAGTTCCGGCAAGGTCGGAGGAGGCGGAGCAGCTAGACCAAATGGTCCAAGCCCTCAGATGGGCTTGGATGAACCTGAAAAGTGTGCCAGCAAACTCGCGGGTCGAGGGCAAACTGCCTCGACCTCGTTAGGCGTGGTGAAAGTGGTCGGGGAGGCGAAGTGGTCGAACTCCGGCGAGGGGACGGACGGAGGAGTTTGAATCCCAAGCTCATGTGCGAGCTGGGTTGAACGGGGTTGCGGAGAACGTGCGCGGGAAGAAGGCGGAGGCGATGGTGGATTCCGATGGTCGAACGGGAGGGTGAGGCGGTCGAAATCAGCGAAAATCGATGGCGGCGCGATTTGGGGCTAATCGGAAATTAGACTAAATAGCTAAGCTAAGGGATGACCTGGGTGGATGAATCAACTGTGCTGGAGCTGGGGAAGCTCCCGGTCCTCGCCTCAAGGAGCGTCGACGTCCGAGGCTCTGGCTCCTGCTCTGGGCGGAGCACGGCGGTGCTGACTCGCCGGATCAGTGGTATCCGGCTCCTCTCCTCGCTGCGACAGCACGTGCAGCGAGTTGTCACTCACGCTCGAGCACTAGAGGTCACTGGGGGTGGAGCGGATTAGCCAAAGATGATCAATGAAGGAGGCGGAGCTCGGCTTTATACGTGGGGATGATCCGGAAAGAAGTGCGCGGGTAGGGAAATCAGGAGCGCGGATCTCGATGCGGTAGCTCCGGCGAGGGTCTCGGGTGTGACGTGAAGGAGTCGGACCCGGGGTTTAGGCGAGATGGAGTCGGGTCGAGCGGGTATAAATCCGAGAAGAGGGGTCCGGTGCTCGAGTCCGTGGGAAGTGGTCCTGGGGGGGCCAGTTGACCGGGTGGTCAACATCCCCAGGACCCAATGGGTAGCTACCATGTGGAAAATATTTGAAGCTCAAAAATAAGGCAGCAAATGGCTGATTTTGCAAAAACTTAAAACATGAATTATTTTTATTTTATTTTTTTTCTATTTTTTGGTGATTTTTAATTAATTTTTTGAAATAAAAATGAAGTATATACATTATATAGCTATATATAGGTATATATACAATATGGAGGCTTTTGATTTTTGATTTTTTTATTATTATTTTTATACAATTTTATCCCTAATTTATATTTTATTTATTTATAGAATAAAATAAGGAATAAATGGGTATTTTTATTTTGTTTTTTTATTATTTATATACATAGGTAAAATAAATAGATATATACATCTATATACATGGTATATGTACAATGTGTTTTTGAATTTTTGAATTTGTTATTTTTATTTGATTTTTGTTTTAATTCTTTTTATTTTATTTATTTACAATATATAATATAGACTATTTACAAAAATTATAAAAATTACTTTTGTATATTTATAAAGTTAAATAAATATATAGGTGTGGATTATGTACATGATGAAAGGGCTATTTTTGGTCTTTTTGATTTTTAGCTTTTTATTTTGTTTTTATCTTTTATAAATATGTACAAGTATTTACAAACATATTTTTGGGTGAGGAAAATATAATTTTATTTATTTACATATATTTACACAAGAGCCCCTATCTCCCTCTACTTTGGCTTTTATGCGGTCAGGCCCATGCTGAGCCCTCCCTTGGGTTAGGTTGCTCAATATTTATTCTAAATATTTCCCTCTTTTTCTTTTTAATCTTTATTCTTTTATTTTTGCACAAAAACATTCTAATTATAGGTTTTTACACAATGCATGCTTTTGTTAATTTTTCCTATGTACAAGTATCTACATGCATTTGCATAGGTTTTTGTAGCTAAAATATCAGAATAAAGAGTGATGAATGGGTATTCATCATAAGGTCTTCCTGAAATGCCACTTGGGTGAAACCTACAACATATTGGAATGTATCATGCTCTAGGTACGGCTTCAGCAACTGTCTGTTGAGCATAAAGGGTGGTGCGTCAGGTAACAGATATCATAAGGCTTCTGTTGTCATGCACAGTTCTCACTAGAAATAGTCCAGTCCACTTGCTCTTTAGTTTGCAAGGAAATATTTCCAACTTGGAATCAAACAACCACACCTTCTGTCTAGGCTCGAAGGCCTTCCTAAGGATATGCTTATTATGCCATTTCTTGACTTCCTCCTTGTACACAAAGCTGTTGTCGTACACATAGTCTCTGAATTCAAACATACGGTTCAGATCAACTTTCGATTCTTCTCATCTTTTTCAGAATCTAATTTACATATATTTAATTCACACAATGATTTGTGAATTAGTTCCACGGGCAGATCAAATGGCTTTCCATAGACTCGGCAGTAGGGAGACATTCTAAGAGAAGACTTGTACATTGTGTGGTAATCCCAAAGAACTTAATAAAGTAATTGTAATCAGTAATTCCTATCAGGTCATACAAGTTTCTGCAATATTGTCTTAATCTCCTTGTTTGAGCATTTAACTAAGCCATTCGACTATGGGTGGTATGGTGCAGCAATGTGATGCTCAATGTCATATTCCTTCGTCAATTTCTTAACTTCTTTGTTCACGAAGTGGCTTCCCTCACTAGATATCAAAATTTTCGGAATCCTGGACCATGAAATGATATTGTCCTTGAGGAATCGACAGACGATCCGACTATCTGCGACTCGAGCGGAGATAGCCTCTACCCAACGGCTCACATAATTGATGACCAACAAGATGTATTCAATACTTGGGTTGTTAGGGAATGGCCCATGAAGTCAATGTCCCACAAGTCAAAGATGTCTAATATTTGAATGCATTTTAAAGTTATTGTGTCTCTCAAATTGATTGTATCTCCCATTCTCTAATAGTCAGTGCATCATTTCACATAATAAGCAGCATCCTTGAAGAATGTTAGCCACTAGAGACCATGTTGAAGCACTTCAGTTGTCATTCACTTTCCATAATGGTGGCCACTGACTTCAAGTTTATGATAGTGTTCTAGGACATCTATAATCTCCTCTTGAGGTATACACCTTCTCCAGATGCAATCTGCTTCCTCACATAATTGATATCGATCTTCCCACTACTAAAAATGTATGTATGACAAGAATTTACCGAATTTGATCTTCAGCTAATCAGGCGGAGTCTTCTTGGAGACAAGATAATTTACTATATCCGCCTACCAAATGAGTGAGGCGATAGATATAAGTGCCACATCTGCAGAAGTCTTTGTGATTGAAATGGAATTATACTCAAGAGCCTGAATTTCCACGATTCTAGAAAGATCTTCCACCACATTTTAACTCTAGTTTTATCTCGAATTTCCTAATCAAATTCATAGAGTAGAAGGATCCATCGAATCAGATAAGGCTTTGCATCCTTTTTGCATTGGAGGTACTTGATGGCAAAATGATCTGTGTAAATAATGGCTTTGGATCCCAATAGGTATCATCTAAACTTTTCAGGTAAAATACTATGGCTAGCAGTTCTTTCTCTATATCGGTGTAATTCTTATGAACTTCATCAAGGGTTCTGCTAGTGTAATGAATTGTAAATGGGAGTCCATCCCATATTTGTCCAAGAACAACATCGATTTCCTAATCTGAGGCATCTGGCATGATCTCAAAATGAAGAGACCAATCTGGTGGTTGGAGGATAGGAGCATGTGTGATGAGGTCCTTTAGCAAATTGAAGGACTGGAGAACTCGATCGCCGACCATAAAATTGGTATTCTTTCCTAGAAGCTCAGTAAGCGGTCAGGCAATCTTGCTGAAGTCTTTGATAAATCTTCTATAGAATCCCATGTGCCCCAGAAATGACTGAAGTTTCTTCAAATTTGTTAGTGGATCATGTTTGGAAATTGATGAATCTCCATTTCATCACCTTTTTTCTTTCATCTTGGACTTTAAACCATAGCTAAATCATGAAAATAACATTATTTTATACAAAATAACAATAATTATTTACACTATAAGTATATAAAAATATTGTATTTAAAGACAAAATAAAAGAAAGAAAAGAAAAGAAAAAGACATAAAATACCATAGGTATTGAATGACCCTAAACCTCGAGACTTAGGCATCATGATGACTGGGTCGACAATGAATAAAGTAGGGGGAGATAGAAGGCAAAAATAACAAAGAAACCCTAATTTTAGTTCATTAATAAATAGGATTTAGGACCCATTTCATTCCTTATTGTTTAGACCTCAAATCAATAAACTTTGAAAACGAAACTTGTAGTTAAAAAATAAAATGAAAAAAAAGTATTTCGCTTAAACATAATGCACAACGTGCCTTATACATTCAGAATAAAAAGCTGCAAAGAAAAATTCACAGACTTGTATCTTCTCCCTATAAGCTTAAAATTCACCAAACAGACCTTTATTATTCATAAAATTTAATTATCTATTTAATGAAGGTGATTTCATTCAATTTGGAATTAAATTGCAAAAGTTAGATTTTGGTCCCTCATTGTGAAGTATATCTGAATAAAAAAATTAATTAATTTATTATTTATATTCTTCACTCTTTTTTATTTTTATAGTATTGTAAAGATTATTTAGAATGCATGCACAAAATTATAATAAAATAAACAATTAGAAATGCATTAAAATAAATAAATATACTACAATACAAAGATGAATACACTTGCAATATGCCTAAACATTATATAGACATATTTATTTAAGTGTACAAATACCTTCAAAAGAATACAATAAAAGTATATTTATTTGTATTTAAATAAGTTATAATTATATAAAATAAATGTATAGAATAATAAAATCTAATATAGAAAATAAAAATACAATTCTTACTATATAGGTAAATATACCCATATTATTACATGTAAAACGTAACATATAATAAATTAACTCGAAACAAATAAATAAAAGTCACAATAAAATACTACATAAAACAATAAATATTTTTCATGTTTTAAGAAAAATAAAATCATTTATTACTTATTTTTTATTTATGTTTGCATTTTCTTTCTGGTTTGTCGTGTAGTGGCCTACATGGCCCAATCAGATCGTGACATTGGTTAACCCGCTTATCAACTAGCCCTCTCGATTCCTAGGCGTGTCAAAACCGTTGATGGTCTTATTTCCTGGATTTTCCCATTTCTCCTTAAATTTTATGGTGTTGACGCCTTCTTCGATTTTGTTCCTTGATCACTAGGCTTTCACGCGAGTGTCTCTCCTCGATCCGAGGATCTTTACATTAGGTGTTTCTCTCAATCCATGTCAGCTTGTACAAAAAACCTATGTCGGTCCTCATTTGAACTTGATCATTTTTTCAGCCTTGAAATCCCTAGATCTCTCATGCTTTGGTTCGTTGGTGACAGCAATGTGCTCGTAGGCCGTCTTCGAGTGGAGGAAGAGGTCAAGAATCTGGTGATCCGAGCTCGTTGTGCTTCTTCGCAAGATATCCTCCTTGGCTCCTTCTTCTCTGAGGTAGAGCCATAGCTTCTTGGTTCTCTATGTTCCAAGATGTAGCAGTTGTTTAGTGTATGATTTTATTACGTTTAATTTCTGCATTTTATTCGTAAATTCTCAAATTGTAGTTCATCAAAGCTCCTACTTGGCGAGGAAGCTCTCACCTTCCTCTAGCCGGTGAGAGGAAAAGGAGAGAGGGAAGGTGGCCAAAAGGGACTCGAAAAATGGAAGAAGGGGCAGAGCTTGGTTATGTACGTGTGATAAAGTACGGTCAAATATCGAGCTGCAATTCTCGAGATATCGAGCGTGCGTGATAGAGGGAAGATCGAGGATGAAAAATGCAGAAGGAAACATTTCATTTTGATGATCACATCGATTTGGAGAAAAAGGAGAAAGTGGGTCGAGCACTAGGTCTGACAGACCTAGACTTAGGGAAGGATAGTTGACCGAGGTCAACTGTTGACACAATCTGGTCGGTCCACGTAGACCGACCAAGAAAAGGTCACCAAAAATTATTTATAAATTCATTAATAATTAGTAAATGATTTTATTAAATTAAAGTTATAAAATAAAAAGTATTTATTAATTTCTATAGTATTTTTATTTATTTTCTTGAGGTTATTTATTACAAGTTACTTTTTAGGGATTTATTTATAGGTACATGTACCTATGTTTTGTTCATTTTATTTTTATTTTGTATTTCGATGTTATTATTTTATTTTCTTATTTTATATAATTAAAATTTATATATATATATATTGTATTATTTCTAGTATAATATGCACGCTTAAATAAATAGGAGTATATAATATATAGGTATAAGTACAGGTATTTCATATATGTATTTATATATACTATTTCATTATTGTGTTTTATTTATGATTTTATTATGTTCTAAATATGTATATATGTTATAAATATTTACAGAATATAAAATTATAAAATTATAAAAGAATAAAGAATAAATAAAATAAATATTTTATTCAGGTATATTGTACAATAGGGGTCCAAAAACTAACTTTCACATCCTAACTCCAAATTAGTTGAAGCACCTTCATTAAATAGCTTATTAAAAGTTGTTATTAAATATGATTTGATATATTTTTAGTTTTTATTTAGGAGATATGGGTCTGAAAATTTTGGGTTTTGGATTTTTATTCTGAGTATAAAAAGTATACTATATATTATTTTTGTGTAAACTCAATTTTATGTTTTCCTATATATTATTTTCTACAACTTTCATGTAGAAAGTTTATTTATTTCAGATATAAAAATAGAGAATAAAATAGGTCTAAAAATACAATATTGATGAATAAATGAATGGAATTTTATTGTATTTTGGTCCTTATCTTCCCCTACTTTATTCCTCGTCGACCCAATCATCAAAATGCCTAGGATTCAGGATTTAGATCATAAAATACCTTTGATATTTTGTTCTTTTTCTTTTCTTTTTTTATTCCATAATTTTGGTAATAAAATATTATTTTATATACAATAAATGGAATAAATAATGAATGTTAATTTATATAAAATTATACTATATACATGCATTATCTAAGATTTTTAAGGCCAAAATGATATAATAAAGGTGATGAAATGAAGATTCATCATTACCATCTATAATAAAAGTTTGGGTAGATAACACAAAAAGATCCCACTTATTTGTCCATTCTCAATAAAAATCATCACTTTTCAAATGTAACAAAGATACACGTGATCTTATTTTTTCCCGTCTCAAATATACTCATTTGTAAGCTTTCACAATCCTTATATGCTTATGTTAAACATTAAAATTGAAAGTTCAAGCCATTCTTTGTTACAATTGAAAAATGAGGCTTGTAATTGGGAATCGACATATAATTGAGACCATTTTTGCAATCTACCCCTAAATATCATCACTTTGCTTAGCATATAACTTCTCAGGCAAAAGAACAAAGTTCTTATCATTATGAATATATTATATATTTCCTTGACATTGGCAGGAATTGGAGTTGGACTTGGATCTGGCTTGGTAACTTTTATAGGTTTCATTATATTTTGCTACATTGCCTTGAAGAAAAGAAAGACAAAGCAACTTAGAAGAGAACAGTTCACTCGAAATTATCATTTGCTAATGCAACAATGTCGTTCTACAAATGAGGTCAGTGCTGATGGGATTAAAATTTTCTCACTGTCAGAGATAGAGAAAGCAACAAATAATTTTGATGAAGTTCGCATTGTTGGTCGTGGCGGCCACGGCATCGTTTACAAGGGGCTACTGTCAGATCAAAGGGTGGCGGCAATCAAACTGTCCAAGGTAACCGATCAGACAGAAATCATCCAGTTCATCAACGAGGTTACACTGCTTTCTCGAATTAATCACAAAAACGTAGTAAAGTTATATGGATGTTGCCTGGAGAGTGAAGTTCCGATATTAGTTTATGAATTTATATCCAACGGGACGCTCTTTGACCATCTGCATGGCAAAAAATTCAGTACTGCATTATCATGGATTGATCGTATAAGAATCGCCACAGAAATTGTGAGAGCCCTTACATATCTCCACTCAGCTGTATCCATGCCTATATTCCATAGAGATATAAAGTCAGCAAATATACTTCTGGATGATTACCTGACATCGAAATTGTCAGATTTCGGAGCTTCCAAGACTCTGCAGTCCAATCAAACTCATGTCACTACAGCAGTCCAGGGAACCTTGGGATATCTGGATCCTGAATATCTTCACACCGGACAGTTAAACGAGAAGAGTGATGTTTATAGTCTTGGTGTCATTCTGGTTGAATTATTGACCGGGGAGATGCCATATACTCGCAATCAATCAAATGAAGAGAAGAATATGGTGGCTCTTTTTCTAACGTCAGTGAGGGAGAATCGAATATTTGAGATTGTTAAGGATATAGTAGTGGAAGAAGGGAGAGCAGAAGATGTAGAAGAAATAGCAATTCTCGCCGTAAATTGTTTAAAATTGCGTGGAGAAGAGAGACCCACGATGAAGGAAATCGAAATGAAACTCGAGATGATGGTGAGATCCTACAAGTGATGCATCATCCCCCTATGATCAGGAACCTCAAAGAAGACACAACTTTGTATGTTGAATTGATGGCCATGTTCATATTTTTATGCCATTTTAATCTTGCTTGTTACTCCACTATCCCATTACTAGATTTTGGATTCCTGGAATTTCATGCATGTACTGCACCATTTGAAACTCGTCTTTGCGCATTTAAGTTGTAATTGTTGTCTAATTATAAACTTGTTATTATACCTTCTGACTCTTGCATATTTTCAACTAAATTAGTCTATTTTTCATTCTATATCCATCATATGTACTATGTAGTATACACTTTTCAATCTAGCATGAAAAAATTTCAAGTATATCACGAAAGATGGTATTTCTTTCTTCACATGTACATAGTTAGGATATATATATATATATATATATATATATATATATATATATATATATATATATATATATATATGAGGTAAATGGGGCTGCCCCCAGGGAGTAGCCAAGTTGGCTACTCCCACCCCTATTTTTCCCTCATTTTTTTATTTTTTTGAAAAATAAAAATTTGTATATTCATCATTATATCCCTCTCACATTCTATTAAAATTTCGTCAGAAACAGAGACTCCTATGGCCTCCATCCAAACATGGTCGATTTAAAAAATCCTGCGACCGTTAAAAAAATGACGTCTGGATGGAGGGCTTAGGAGTCTCTGTTTCTGACGAAATTTTAATAGAATGTGAGAGGGATATAATGATGAATATACAAATTTTTATTTTTCAAAAAAATTAAAAAATGGGGGAAAGATAGGGCTGGGAGTAGCCAAGTTGGCTACTCCCTGGGGGCAGCCCCATTTTACCCTATATATATATACATATATATATATATATATATATATATATATATATATATATATATATATATATATGGCTGCCTACATGGCTGCTCCGTCCTCTATTTCGGTGTGTTTTTTTTATTTTTTTTGAAAAATAAAATCATGTATATTCATACACCTATATCCCTCATATATACCATTCGAATTTCGTCAAAAACAGATACTCCTACGGCCTTCATCAAGATGGTGTTGATTTAAAAATTCCTGTTACCGTTAAAAAATGACCATCTAGATGGACGCCGTAGGAGTCTCTGTTTTTGACGAAATTCGAATGAATTATAGGAGGGATATAGGAATGAATATACATGGTGATATTTTTTCAAACAAATAAAAAAACACCGCAAATGGTGCGGGGGCAGCCTTGGGGCAGCCCCATTAACCTCATGTATATATATTTATATATATATATATACTATATATAGGGAAATTATCCAATGAGCCATGTGCCCATTTGAGATGAGATGAGCCTACTCATTTTTTACCATTATTTCCTATTTTTTTGAGCTTAATAGGTATTTGTTTACAAGTGTTATATCATATTCTTACTACTAGTAACTATTTTCAAAGAAAAAAACCTTAAAAGTCTTACAAAATGATTGTATTATTATTTGTATTACTAGTCTCATTTTTATTCTTACTAATGACCATTTCTTGTGAATCTAAGATTCTCTTTATATGAAAATAGTTACTAATAGTAAGAATATGATATGACAACAGTAAATAAATAAGCATCGAACTCAAAATGATGAAAAATATTGGTAAAATATGAGTGGGCTCATCTCATCTCAAATGGGCACAGGGCCCATTGGATAAGCCCCCTATATATATATACATATATATATATATATGGGAGAAACTTGAAATGAGGCAGGATCTCACCATATATATGGCGAGTCACCCTCAATTTAGACATCTTTTCAATATATTTTACAACTTCTTGTTTCATACATATAATAATAAATATTTACACAACATGTATAGTGAAATAAAATTATGAAAATATTATTATATTAGATGAAAATGTTAATTTAAATTTGTATGATATATTTTACAAAATTTATTTTTTACAATGTACAGTTTATACTTTTACAAAACTATTACAGAGTTTTTACTAAATTCACAGTGGCATTTACAATTTCAGAATAGCCCTCACCTCATTTGGAAGATCCCCTACAAACACACACACACAGATATATATATACCCTTTTAAAATGAGGTGGGGTCTCACCAATATTGTATTGAGCCATAAATCGGATTCGTCGGATCACAATCTGACGGTTGCATAAAAAATATTATCCAAAAGGGTATTTCCATCATCTCATTTTTTTTGTAAATTCGTATTTCATTTAATGGATTTGAATTACCATTTAATGTTTTTTAGATTTGATATTTTTGAATCATACCATTACTAGTTGTTTTCCAATTTTACGTCGAACGAATTAGGTTCAACCATATCTTTGTAAACGTCTGCGAGTTTTTGTGAAAATGTATCTTCTTTTTGTAATTTCGTTAATGATTTCGTTTTTCACATTTTCGTTTGTAAATTGGTATTTCCGTTTTGTAAATGGGTACATTTGTTTTGTAAACTCCAATGAGTTTTTGTAAGAGTAATTATCCTCTTTGTAAACTTCGGTCTTTTTTGTAAACATATATATTCATTTTGTAAGATTTGTGTGATCTTTTGTAACTATATTGCGTATTTTTGTAAAATTCCTAGAGAGCTCTGCGAAATAAGATAAAACAACAATGAAATCTGTAAAAAATGAATCAATATGTAAATCGAAAAGTCAATTATGTAAATTAATAAACCATAATGTAAATCCATGCATTACCTCACAATCGCGGCCACAACCACTTCACAACCACGACGTATGCCTCACCATCACCGATTATATTACCTCCACATCGAGCGTCGTCATCCTCATCATGGATCTGGCCTAAATATGTCGTGGCGAAGATATAGATTGAGCATATCTTCATCGACACTGTGCACGTCATCGGGATCGTCGATGTCTTCTCCACCTCCTCAACATGGCTCCTTCCTTTTCCACCCTCCCTCCGATGTTGCCACTTTAGTGTAGATCAAATTGCCGCCGTTGCCAGATTATTGCCGTCGTGGGAAGAAGAGAGAGACTACTAAATTTAGGTTAGGATTTTGATCAATATAAATTTGTTTGTGGAGACAATTTAGGGAAGTGTCGTTACATTCTAATTTTAGAACATGATAATGACCATATAGACCTTTCAATCAAATAAATAATAGATACAATTAATCTAAACCATCGTATTGAATATAAATGGATGTGATTGTTGGTTCACCATAGTAACGGTGAGATCCCATCTCATTTGAAGTTTCTCCTCTATATATACATATATAATATATAGGAGTGATCCTATGAGAGCAAAAAAATGTGAGAGCATGAGAGCATGCATTCTGGACCACATGATTTTATTTTATCTCTCCAGATCTTCTCTCTCCTGGTTGGATCATGTGGTCCAAAATGCATGGTCATGCTCTTACAGGATCACTCCTCATTGGCCATTCAAATAGCACGCAGTCCTTCCTGAGTTCAGGAAGACCGCCCCTCTTTTGTATAAAAACGAGGACTTTAGTAGAATACGTATACAATTTGTATTATAGGTGTACGTTATAAATACAAAGCTGCATACAAAGCTGCATATTTTAATACAAACATTAAAACAAGACATTATAATACAAAATAATATATGTATTCTACCAAAGTCATCATGTTTTTTACAAAAAAGGGGCTATCCTTCCCGAACTATGGAAGGACTGCGTCCTATTTGAAAGAAATCATGTATATGTATATGTATATATATATAGTGGCCCTGTCAAATAGGACGCAGTCCTTCCCGAGTTCAGGAAGGCCTCCTCTTTTTTGTATAAAAACGAGAACTTTAGTAGAATACATATACATTTTGTATTATAGGTGCATGTTATAAATCCAAAGTCGCATACAAAACTGCGTATTAAATACAAACATTAAAACTGCACATTATAATACAAAACTGTATATGTATTCTACTAAAGTCATCATGTTTTATACAAAAAGGGGCAGGCATTCCTTAACTATGGAAGGACTGCGTCCTATTTGAAAGAAATCATATATATATATATATATATATATAGAGAGAGAGAGAGAGAGGAGTGATCCTATGATAGCAAAAAAATGTAATAGCATGAGAGCATGCATTCTGGACCACATGATTCTGTTTTCTCTCTCCTGATCTTCTCTCCTGGTTAGATCATGTGGTCCAGAATGCATGCTCTCATACTCTCATAGGTTTTGGCTCTCATAGGATCACTCCTTTCTCTCTCTCTCTCTCTCTCTCTCTCTCTATATATATATATATATATATATATATAGGGATAAATGGGGCTGTCTCCTTGGGGGAGCTAACTTGGCTCCCTTCGCCCTATTTCGCCTGTTTTTTTATTTTTTATTTTTAGAAAATTTCTTCCATGAAATTTCATCATTATATCCCTATATTAAGTCATTAAAATTTTGTGTGAAACAGAGACTCCTACGGCTTCCATCCAGACGGTCGTTTTTTAAGGGTAAAAGAATTGCTAAAAACGACCCATCTAGATGGAGTCCGTAAGAGTCTTTGTTTCGCATGAAATTTTAATGACATAATATAGGAATATTGATGAAAATCCACGGAAGAAACTTTTAATTAAAAAAATAAAAAAATCACGTGAAATGGGGCCAGGGGAGCCAAGTTAGCTCCCCCCATAGGGGTAGCCCCATATTTATATATAGGGGCCCTTTCAAATAGGACGCAGTCCTTCCTGAGTTCAGGAAGGCCGGCCCTTTTTTGTATAAAATACGAGTACTTTAGTAAAATACGCATATAGCTTGTATTATAGGTGCACGTTATAAATACAAAGCTACATACAAAACTGCGCATTATAATACAAATATTAAAACTGCACATTATAATACAAAACTGTATATGTATTCTATTAAAGTCATCCTATTTTATACAAAAAAGGGCTGGCCTTCCTTAGCTTAGGAAGGACTGCGTCTTATTTGAAAGAAATCATATATATATATAGGGGACCTTTCAAATGAGGTGGGGCTTTCTGAAATTGTAAAGGCCACTGTGATTTAAAATCTCCATAACAATTTTGAAGTATAAAATGCATATTGTAAAAAAATAAATTTTGTAAAATATAACATCCAAATTTAAATCAATATTTTCATCAAATATAATAAGGGTAAAATGGGGCTGCCCCCTGGGAGTAGCCAACTTGGCTACTCCCACCTTTATTTTCCCTCATTTTTTATTTCTTTGGAAAATAAAAATTTGTATATTCATCACTATATCCCTCTAACATTCTATTAAAATTTCGTCAGAAACATAGACTCCTAGGCCCTTCATCCAGACGTCATTTTTTTAATGGTCGCAGGATTTTTTCAATCGACCCTGTTTGGATGGAGGCCGTAGGAGTCTCTGTTTCTGACGAAATTTTAATAAAATGTTAGAGGGATATAATGATGAATTTAGAAATTTTTATTTTCCAAAGAAATAAAAAATGAGGGAAAAATAGGGGTGGGAGTAGCCAAGTAGGCTACTCCCAGGGGACAACCCCATTTAACCCATATAATAATATTTTCATAATTTTATTTTACTATACATATTGTGTTAATATTTATTGTTATATGTATGAAACAAGAAATTGTAAAATATATTGAAAAGATGCCTAAATTAAGGATGGCTCATCATATATATGATGAGACCCCCCCTCATTTGAAGATTCTTCTATACATGTATATATAGGAGTGATCCTATAAGAGCAAAAAATTGTGAGAGCATGAGAGGGATGATTTTGGATCACATGATTCTGTTTTCTCTCTCCTGCTATTCTGTCCTGGGAGAATCATGTGGTCTAGAATCGTCCCTCTCATACTCTCATAACTTTTTGCTCTCATGGAATCACTCATATATATATATATATATATATATATATATATGAGGAGTGATCCTATGAGATGAGATTGGTGAGATGGTGAGATGAGGGATTCTCGACCACTAATTTCAACCTTCTCTTTCCTTGTTTCTCTCTCCTGGCTGAAACTAGTGGCCCAAAATCTCCCATCTCACCATCTCACAAAAATCTCATCTCATAGGATCGACCCTCATATATATATATATATATATATATATATATATATATATATATATATATATATGGGGGGGGGGAAGGAGCCTACACCGACGGGTGCAGGTAACTACCTAAACCCGGCCTATTTTCTCAATATTTTTTTATTTTTTTATATGAAACCTTGGGAGAATTAGATCACCATGTATCACCATGTTGTCATTCCAAATTCAACTTAATTTGAGACTCCTATCATCTCCATCATGACTACTAAATTTTAACGGTTTCAGAATTGCTGAAATCGACCCTGTCTAGATGAACATGTTAGGAATGTTTGTTTTTCATGAAATTTGAAACACATATTCCCCTCAACATATTAAGTAAATCCCCCTACCTTTTAAGTCAAAATAAATAAATAAATAGTCGAAAAATAGGGTGGGTGCATGGAGTTTCCTACACCACCGGTGCAGGCTCCCTGCCCGGCTGAGCCCCATGTGCAGCCAAGTTCCTGCACCTGGAATCAGAGCCATTGGATGGGTTCTCCCATCAATGGTTGGATGTGGAGATTGCAAGTCCAGAGTGTCCCCCCATTTCCCGTTGTACTGTGCCTCCCTTTGCCCCCATCACTCTCCCTTTCTCTCATCCGCACGCAAGACACCCACCATGGAGCCGCCCCATCCCCTCGTCGTCGCGCAAGCCCTAGCCGTCCAGTCACAGGCGCTTCGCCACCCACGTGCGTCCCCTCATTGTCGTGCAAGCCCTTGTGCCTCTCGGTGCCTCGTGCTACGCCACCCACGCTTGCTCTCGGCACCTCCACCCTATGCGTGCCATCTTCTCCCTGGGGTCGCCCTCGTTGCGTGCCTTCACTGCTCCGATTGCGCTAGCCGTGCTCACCGTGCCGTCACGTCCAACCTCCTCTACCCACGGCGCCACCTCATCTCCCCTACGCCGACGTCCTCAATTCTGTAACGATTACTTTCTCAGCAGTCGTTCCCTTCTCCCAGATGCAGTCCTCGCCGACATACTCTGATTAATAAAGATGTTCGTTTTGTAGATGATATGTTTAATAGATATTCTAAGAGAGACAGAGATAAGTTTGTCATATTTCTGATTTATTAGAGAATGGAGTATTTATTTGGATGGTCTGGATCACAGTTACTTATCCATTCTATATCAGCCTCTGTTAACATAGTATGGTGGCTTTGATCTCTCTGTGATTTGGCATTAGGTATTTGAGCATTGTACCAAACACCTACTGTGCATGCATTGCTCTTTGCATAGAATCTGAGAAGGGTTAGAGATGCTTGGCAAGGTGCACTCGCAATAAAACATAAATGACACACAACAGACAAAATAAATACATCGTACAATTGAAATTCAACTGAAACATAACTAACAAAATGATATCACTTCCGTTTGTCCTTAAGAAAGAAAGGATGAAAATCGGATGATGATTTCATATTTACGACAAACAATACAAACTCTAGTGCTAAAATTGATAAATCTTATGGAGTACATAACATCTCAGTTTCTCAGATTATATTATTCATTTCCCAAAATACTTCACCACCCATTTCTAATGTAATCATCTCGAGTAAGCTTCTAATGCTCAAGAACGAGCTAGAAATATCGCAGAAGCACAAGATTCCTAATATGAACTTGATGCCTATATAAAATCGTGAAATTTCTCAATCAACAGTAACAAATATATAAGTAATTAAGATTATTGTCAGTTACCATGCATGATACATTTTCATAGCGAGCCTAATCATTCATTTTTCATTTTATATACCTAAGTGAACATCATCCATTGTGCCTGCATTTTGGAACATTTTTGTGTTCAAAAGTGCAATATTAAGCTTTCTAATTTTATCTTTAAAGTGAATAGCACACTTATTGAGCAGTTCTCTCCGATGATGATAGACCTTTTGACTGATTTCGTTATCCCGAAGATGATAATCTACATCTTGAGTCACGTTTTATATGTATAGCAATTGCTGACACAAGAAATTTATTCTATGATCATGACAGAAGGGGACAACTCATGTCCATGAACAAATTTCGTCGAATTCCCTTCTAATTGCAAGAGTTACAAGCTCATGTAACAGATCCTTGAGGTGTATATATACAAGATAAGCGACATGCCCATATTCCATATGACGATAAACAATTGTTTATTAAACATATGAAGGACAATAAGCAAGTTCATTGCCGTCAAGCTCGGGAAGCTCTCTTATTCTACACGCCTTCTAGTTTGCGAACATTACAAGTATCGTATGTAATGAATAATTGCAGCCTTATACTGAACACAGTGTGCATTGCACTTTGCAATGTTTGCATAGAATCAGGAATGGGTTGGAGATCCTTGGTCAGGTGCCATTGCAACACAACATAAATGACTTAAAATAAACAAAATAAATACAGCCAAAAATTGATATACAATTGAAACTTAATAAAAAAAATTGAAACACATTATACAAAATGAATATCTTTAGTCAATCAGTCACTGTTTGACATAATGTCACTATAAAAAAAATCCATTTCAACTGCATGAGCAACTACAACCACTGTGGAGCCGAGGATGCATGAGTCGGGTAGAGGTGAAAGAGTTGTTGCATAAGCAACTGCTACAGGAGGCAGTTGGGGAGGGAGAGGTGATGCGGTGAGGGGTGAGAGGATGCCATGGAGGCAGAGGTTTGGAGGTGGTGCGATGGAGGTTGAGTCTGGGAAAGGAGGTTGAACAATGACGGTGTGGTGAGCACGATCAGCGCAGTCCGTGTGGTGAAGACGCACAGCAAGGGCGACGTCGGGGAGAAGATGGCACATGCACAGACAGAGGAGCGCGAGGAAGTAGGCCACTAGGGCTCACGCAGGCAGCGTATAGTGAGAGGCACCACGAGGGAGGATGGATTGCACTGGAACGAGGAGATGCACGTAAGCGGCGGAGCGTGAGGGACTGAACGGCTAGGGCTTGCTCGACGACGAAGAGATGGAGCGGCTCCATGGTTGGTGTGTTGCGTGCAGGCGGGCGAAAGAAAGGGAGAGTGATGGGGGCAAAGGGAGGTACAGTACGAGGGAAATGGGGAGACACACGGGACTTAGCGATCTCAACATCCAACCGTTGATGGGAGAACTTATTCAACGGCTCAGATTCCATGTGCAGGAACTTGGCTGCACATGGGGCTCAGCCTCCCTTTTCCCTATATATATATGTATATATATATATATATATGTATATATATATGTATATATATATATGTATGTATATATATATATATGTATGTATATATATATATATGTATGTATATATATATGTATGTATATGTATGTATGTATATGTATATATATATATGTATATATATAGGAGATATTTCCAATGAGGTGCACCTTTCCTGGGTGCATGGAAAGCCCGCCATCCTAATCATCCATAGTCAATCTGATGGTTATTATTAATGGCTCGTTATCTATATTTTTTAAATGTCGAAAAACCCATTATGGTCATTTTGGTATATTCTATATTTAGAATGCAATAAAATATCTCCTAAATTATCTCAAATCTCTCTCTCTCTCCTGTCTCTCTCTCTCTCTCGACGACGGCTCTCTCTCGACGACGACTCTCTCTCCTGTCTCTCTCTCGACGACGACATGTGGGAGGAGGCTGCTCCGACGTCCTCCATCGCCTCCCCAACAGATCACGTTCACCTACGTCGCGAAGATCATCGATGACGGTATGTGGGAGGAGGTTGGTCGATTCCAAAGGTTCAAACGTCGGAGATCGTGCTGGTGGATGCGAAGGTAAGCGGGGAGGGGAGGAGAAGTTGAAGGAGTGCGTGAAAGGAGGTGTGTGGGCGGAGGAGGACGTGCATGGAGGAGGTGGGTCGTGGAGGAGAAGGACGGAGGAGGTGCGAATAGAGAGGATGCTGGAGATGGAGGGCGTGTCCAGGTTTTTACAATATAATGACCTATTTTGCAATCTCGAGTTTTTACAATAACATATCGTATTTTACAATAGCATATCATCTTTTTACATATTTCAGACTGTTTTTTTACATTTATACGCGTGGAGGAGGTGGATCATGGAGGAGACAGTTGAAGGAGTGCATTAATGGAGGTGTGTGGGCGGAGGAGGACGTGCATGGAGGAGGTGGGTCATGGAGGAGAAGGGCAGAGGAGGTGCGGGTAGAGAGGATGCTAGAGATGGAGGGCGTGCCCAGGTTTTTACAATATAGTGACCTATTTTGCAATCTCGAGTGTTTTTTTACAATCCCAGATCGTATTTTACAATATAAATGACCTATTTTGCAATCTCAGACTGTTTTGCAATCTCAAGTTTTTTTTACAATCTCAGATCGTATTTTACAATTGCATATCATTTTTTTACTAACTGTGATCTTATTATACAATGCAGGATGCAAAATTACAATTGGGATTCGAATTTTACAAAGATGCTTGGCATTTGTGAAAAACACACATAATAGGATCTGATGGATTTACAATCTTCATTCAGATTTTACAAAACGTCCATGATCTTTTACAATAGTATTATCAAAATTACAATTATTATAATATAAATATTACTAATTGTGATTTTATTTTACAATGCAGGATGCAGTTTTACAATATCAAGCGGAATTTTACAAAAACATCTGCTATTCTACATTGCGCGAAAATGCTACCATGTTGGCGAAAATTCAGTAACTAAAAGGCAATAAAAAATACCAAATCAGACATGCTAAAAATGGAAAAATATAAAGACGAAATGAATTTCAAATTTGAAATTAAATTCAAATTTAAAACGAAAATGTATGGACTAAAATACCCTTTTTAATGAAGAACCGCTAGATCGAGATCTAACGGATCTCGTGATGGGCTTTCCATACACCCAGGAAAGGTGCACCTCATTGGAAGGGCCCTATATATATATATATATATATATATATATATATATATATATATATATATATATATATATGAGGAAAGGGAAGCTACAACATGATGTAGCTAACCTTAGCTACATTAGGGGCAATTTTGTCCTCTCTTTTTTTATTTTTTTTCAAAATTTCCATGATGGATTTTCATAACTATATCCCTCTAATATGTCATTCAAATTTCGTCAGAAAAAGAGACTCCTACGGCCTCCATCCAGAACTGGTAAAATACAGCAAATTTGTGACCGTTAAAAAATGATTGTCTGGATGGAGGCCGTAGGAGTCTCTGTTTCTGACGAAATTTGAATGACATATTAGAGGGATATAGTTATGAAAACTCATCGTGGAAATTTCGAAAAAAAATAAAAAAAAGGATGAAATTGCCCCTGATGTAGCTAAGGTTAGCTACATCATGTTGTAGCTTCCCTTTCCTCTCTCTCTCTCTCTCTCTCTCTATATATATATATATAGGGTGTGTATATATATATATGGTAATATGTGGTTGCCCCCTAGAGGCAGCCAACATTGTTGCCCCCACTTTATTTTGGCATTTTTTTATTTTTTCGAAAAATATCACCATGTATATTCATCCCTATATCCCTCCTATATACCATTCGAATTTCGTCAGAAACAGAGACTCCTACGGCCTCCATCCAGACAGTCATTTTTTAATGGTAACAGAATTTTTTAAATCGATATCATCTCGATGGGGGTCGTAGGAGTCTCTATTTCTGACGAAATTCGAATGATATATAGGAGGGATATAGGGATGAATATACATGGTACTATTTTTCAAAAAAGTAAAAATATTTGAGGAAAATGGGGCGAAGGCAGCCCCATTTTTTCCATATATATATATATATATATATATATATATATATATATATATATGTATGCATGCATGTATGTATGTATGTATGTATGTATGTATGTATGTATGTATGTATGTATGTATGTATGTATGTATGTATGTATGTATGTATGTATGTATGTATGTATATGGGAGCCAAGAACCTGCACCTGAGGGTGTAGGTAACTCCCTGCACCCGGTCTTTTTTCTCATTATTTTTTATTTTTCGGAAAAAATCTTTGGGGGATTTACTTAATATATTAAGGGAAATATGTGTTTCAATTTCCATGCAAAACAGACATTCCCAACATGTTCATCTAGATCGTGTCATTTTCAGCAATTCTAGACCGTTAAAATTTGATGATCTTGATGGAGATGATAGAAGTCTCAAATTAACTTGAAATTAGAATGACACCATGGTGTATATAGTGATCTAATTACCCCATATTTTCATTTCAAAAAAAATAAAAAAATCATGAAAAATGGCATGAGTGTAGGTAGTTACCTACACCCCGGGTGTACGATCCCTTCTCTCTGTATAGCGACTTTATTATTTTGTCGCATCAAATGGAACCAAATTCTTCCTTTACATTTGGAATTGGTTGCAGTTATAAATGTTCATCATCATTTGATCTGCTAAATGGCTCGTAGGACATGTTTATTTCTTTAATATTCCTGTTACATACACGTACATGATATCATGAATGATAGGATTAATTCTACGTATGTACATGGAAATAAACACATAGGTGATCACTGATAACCCGCCTAAATGATCGAGGTAAAGGTCTGGAAATGGTCGTTGCGACCTCAATCACAAAGACGGAGTGTATCAAGAAAAATCAACCACTCAAAATAGGTCAAATCAATCAAAACAAAAAACGAGCGGTCTAGCTATAGGATTAACCTGGTATAGCTCCCAGGGTCGAACACAAGGAGCACGGATTGGCCTAGGGCCTACGAAGTAGTAAAAAGAAAATAAAATAAAAGAAAAGTGTTTTTTAGTGGTTTTTATTAATTTTTATATTTTTTTTTATTTTTAAAAGATAAAGAAAATAAAAGAAAACAAATATAAACACACTTAAGCTATTTATTTAAAACACCAAAAATCAAGCAAAAATTCCAGAAAAAATATTTTTATGTTTTTTATGTTTTTAAGTGTTTTTGGTGAATTTTTGATGTTTTTCTAATGTATATTTTATTTTATAAAAATCAAACAGTGCTAAAAACCCTAGGTACTGTCCAGCAAGGCCTGAAACCCAAAAATAAAATATTTAAGGATCTCAACAGGCCTTGGAGGTAATTTTCCTGTAATCTAGAAAGAATAAGGAAAATTTGGGCACCTAAATTATTGTTTTTGGATTTTTAAATTATTTATTATAATTTTTATGAGTTTTTAGGGGTTTTTCAATTTTTAAGGTTTTTACTTAATGAAAAATAGCCAAAATTGGCTAGAAAATCAAACAACAAACAAGAAACAGTAGCTAAATTTTTTAGAATTTTTGGTGGTGATTTTATATTTTTTTGGGATTTTTAAACCTAGACAGTAGCTAAAAAGAAGGTTTTTGAATTTTTAAAAATACTAAATAAAATCAAAAATGTCCTCAAAAATTCTCAAAAATCCAACAACATGGCAGGAGCCATGTGTCAAATTTTCATCGAATTTGGAGGTGGTTTGATATTTTATTCAAAAATCAAAAGGGGGCATAGTGCATAGGGATGTAAGTGCAAATACCCGCAAGTCTGGGGGCCAAGGTGCAATTTTCCCAGCTAAACACGCGCGTGGCGCGTGCCTGGGGCACTCAGGGGCCTTCTGGTAAGAAAAACTAAGTCCTTGGACCTTTTGGTAACTCGTACCAAAAAGTCCAGGGGCTTAGATGCAAATAACCCACTAAAATCCGCACATGCACAAATAAAACATTCACAGGGGTATAACTGCAAATACCAGAAAGTATATTCTCATTCAATAACCCTCCAGAACTACAGGATAAAAGATGCAAATAGCCCAAACAAGGCACGTGGCGAAGCACGTGAGGTCACATACACAGGGGCATAAAAGCGAAACTAAACAAGCACGAGGTCCACAGTGCAAATTACCCTACCTAAATAAAATGACTAAAATATTTACAGGACTGACACGTAAAACAAAAAGCTAAGAGGGGGCCTAAGTAATTTACCCTTTTATTAATGTCGAGGGGCGGATGCACGACGCGTGTCTGATCGAACGGTTGAGTTGACGCGCCTCGCACCAAGGCTAATCCTCGAGTCGATCCGACGGCTGGTGTGGGTCCACGTGGATGATCAGACGAAGGAGCTGCGACGTGGGTCTTCGAAGAGAGCCGGGCTCGGATCGGATGGACGAGGTGCAGCCACGTGTTAGATCGGAAGGCTGAGGGGCGTCGTGGCTTAACCTTGTCGCTCGACGGTGAAGATCGACCCTAGTAAGATCTGGCGGAGGAGGCTGCTCCGAGGATGGACGGACCCGATCTAATCTGGAGCACCAAGGTCGATCTGACGGCGGACGAGGATACCGCAAGAACTGGTCGCCGGCGAGCTTCGCCGGCCTCGTGCGTGAGCGTGGGTCCTCGTCTGATACCTCTGAGGGGCTGGGGAGCTTCGCCGTGAAGTCCCGCACCCGATGCTCCACTCCGATGAAGGCTGGAAGCTCAGAAGAACTCCGGCGACGTGAACCACCTGGAGCTGTTGTGCCAAGACGCTCCGACCTCCAGATGAGGTCGATAGACCTGGAAACCTGCACAGAAAGAAAGAGGGGTCGAGGGCAAACTGCCTCGACCCGTCAGAGCAGGCGGAAGGTGAACGGTGAAGCGGTGCGAAGGGTCTCCGGCGAGCGGTGGAGGGAGGAGACCCGTTACCCTGCTCCGGGACGAGCCAGGGGGAATGGAGGGTCGGAGAAGGTGGAGAGGAGTGAGACGAAGGTGGTAGGCTGGTCGGATGGTCAAATGCGTGGACGGAGACGGCTGGCGGAGGTGGCGGAGCTACGCTACTGCAAATCTAAAAACCTAAAGCTACGCTACTCTACTGGCTACGGAGTCTACCTGATGGGCGCATTCGACTGGGCTGGAGCCAAGGAGGCTCCCGGTCGTTGCCTCAAGGGGTCGTCGAGCTCCCCGAGGCTCAGGCGCGCTCGCGGCGGCGCACGGCGGCAATTACCACCGGATCAATGGAATCCGTGCAACTCAGGCCTCGCTTCCACTCCAAAACACTCGCCTGTCACTCGGGTGGTCTGGAGGAGCTCCTTGGCGGCGAGCAGCGGTCCAGAGATAGCGTGAATAGGTCGCCGGTGACGACACTAAATAGTGCGGAAGGTCCGAGAAGATGATGATCGGGCGAGGTGCTCGGGTCTCGGATCCTCTAAACCCACCCCGGGCGAGGGTCCTGAACGATCGGAGAGCAATCGGAGCCCGGGGTTTGGGTACATGGCGGCCGGGTTAGGCGGGTGGAAAATATTGAAATCGGGTCGGGCGCAACATACCCGGCTCTGGTGGTCCTGGGGGGAGAGTTGACCGGGGGTCAACAATCCCCCGTGGACCAATCAGAGCCCGCCATGCAATTAAAACTTGACTTATTTATTTAGGCTAGAAAATGATCGAATTAGCAAAAACTTAAAACATGAAAAATATTTATTTTATTTTTTTCTATTTTTTGGTGATTTTTAATTAATTTTTGGAAATTAAAATAAGGTATTTACATATTATAGCTATACATAGGTATATGTACAATATAGGATTTTTAATTTTGATTTTTAATTAATTGTTTTTATACATTTTTATTCCTATTTTATATTTTATTTATTTATAGGATAAAATAAGGACAAAGGCTATTTTTATTTTATTTTTATTATTTATATACATCGGTTAAATAATTAGTTATGTACACTATATACATGGCATATATACAAGATATTTTTGTGATTTTAATTTTGTAATTTTTATTTGATTTTTGTTTTGTTTCTTTTTATTTATTTTATTTACAAAATATAAAATAGAATATTTACAAAAAGGTTTGAAAATAAATTAGGTTATTTACAAGGTGAAATAAATAAAGGATAATGATCTATGTACATGGTGAAGGTTATTTTTGGATTTTTGCTTTTTAAATTTTTATTTTGTTTTTAATAGTTTATAAATATGTACAAAATATATACAAGCATATTTTTGGTTGAGGAAAATATTATTTATTTATTTACATAAATATGTACACATGAGCCCCTATCTCCCTCTACTTTGGTTTTTATGCGGTCAGGCCCATGCTGAGCCCTCCCTTGGGTTAGGTTGCTCAATATTTATTCTAAATATTTCCCTCTTTTTCTTTTTCATCTTTATTCTTCTATTTTTGCACAAAAACATGCTAATTATGAATATTTACAAAATGCATGCTTTTGCTAACTTTTCCTATTTACACATATCTACATGCATTTGCATAGGTTTTTGTAGCTAAAATATAAGAATAAAGAGTGATGAATGGGTATTCATCACCCCCCTATACTATACTTTGCTAGTCCCTTAGCAAACACTTATGTGAAAAAGAAGTGAAAAAGAAAGAAAAAGGAAAAAGAAAAAGAGAATGTACATGGATCAAGGTTGATTATTAAACTTGCCTTCATTAAATTGAGGTATGGAGCTTAATCAGATCTTTGGATTATTGATGTGTCGGAACCTTATTTAGACTTAAGCTTAAAACCTAACAGCCTCCAAGTTCCACTATTCTATAACCAAGACTCCTCAATGCTCCAGATCAGAACAAGTCATCAATCACAAACCCTGAAGACCATGAATCTTTTCTTGTCCTGTGAACGTGAAGTCTAAGCTCTCCACCTCAGAAATGGTAACTTGACAACCCTCCCCAACAAGGTAACTCTATGACCTCAATCTGGCCACTCTTTCCTCGAGGAGCGGGGTATTCCCTTCTAAGTTCAAGTACAACCGGCTCAAGAAGAGGGGGAAGAAGAGAATGGTTCAAGGCCAGTGTAGCCAAGTACCCTTGGGAGCTTGACCAGTGTAGCCAAGTCTCCCTGCTGCAAGCTACAACAGGTGGATCATGAAACCAAGCTTTGCTTATTGCACTTATATACATACTCCGGTGGGATTATCATTTTCTCTCAGACCCACCACTTTTTTGGAGTTCTTTTCTTTTTCACATTTTTTTTTCGAGTGCATCTATACAACATGTACATGTGCAGCATATATACAAGGAGTTTTTCCTCTTGAGCCAGTAGACTATCCCTCTTTTGAAGCTTTATTGCAACCCACAACTCCCGTCGTTAGACCTCATGGCAACCATACCAAGTTGAGACGCACTTCCTTCACTAAATGAAGAAGAGAGGTTCCGCCTAGAAGTACTACCCTCATATGCAACCCCAAGTCAAGGAAGACTGCCTCCTCACCATCTCATCCGTAGAGAGCTCGGTGCATAGTGCGGTTGTCCAAGTAAAGCCATAATCTATATGAGTCATGTGTTGTTGTTAAGTGCTCTACTTAGGCTCATTGAGATGACATGTGATCATAGCCTAGTGGACTCAAAGAATTAAGTCACCATGGACCTGAAAAGCCTTAAACCTAAGCCCTATAAGGTTCCTCTTAGAAATTAGGTGGATTAAGATCTTAATCAAGCTCCATTTCTCAATTTGATTCCAGGCTAGTTTAAATGTCAACTCTCATTGATAACCAGACTAAACGATCGTGGTAAAGGTCTGAAAATGGTCGTTGTGACCTCGATCAAATAGACTAGGTGTATCAAGAAAAATCGAACCGCGAAATAGATCAAAAATCGAACAAAGCGAGCAAGCGGTCCTAGCTATGTGATTAACCTGGTATAGCTCCCAGGGTCGAACACAAGGAGCACGGGTTGGCCTAGGGCCTACGAAGTAGTGAAAAAGAAATAAAATAAAAGAAAATGTTTTTTAGAGGCTTTTGTGTTTTTTTATATTTTTTTGGGATTTTCAAATCATAAAGAAAATAAAAGAAAAGAAAGTCAAGCCAACTTAAGCAATTTATTCAACACACCAAAAATCCAGCAAAAATTAAGGAAAAATTGTTTTTATGTTTTTTACGTTTTTAAGTGTTTTTGGTTAATTTTTGATAATTTTCTGATGGGTAAATTATTTTCTAAAAATCAAACAGTGCTGAAAATAAGAGGTACTGTCCAGCAAGGCTTAAGACCCAAAAATAAAATACTTAAGGATCTTAAAAAGCCCTGGAGGTAATTTTCCTGTAATCTAGGAAGAATAAGGAAAATTTAGGCACCCTAATTATTGTTTTTGGATTTTTAAATTAATTATTATAATTTTTATGAGTTTTGAGGGTTTTGCAATTTTTAGGGTTTTTAAGTGATGAAAAATAGCCAAAATTGGCTAGAAAATCAAACAGCAAGCAAACAATAGTATCTAATTTTTTTAGAATTTTTGGAGGAGTTTTTATATTTTTTTGGTATTTTTAAACCTAGACAGTAGCTAAAAAGTAGGTTTTTGAATTTTTAAAAATACTAAATGAAAGTAAAAATGTCCTCAAAAATCACTGAAATTACTACACCATGGCAGGAGCCATGTGTCAAAATTTCATTGGAATTGGAGGTGATTTGATATTTTATTCAAAAATGCAAAGAGGGCACAGTGCACAGGGACGTAAGTGCAAATACCCGAGAATCTGGGGGCCCAGGTGCAAAATACCCATCAAGTCACGCACGTGGCGCGTGGCTGGGGCACTCAGGGGCCTATCTGTAATAAAAACCTACTTCTTGGACCTTTTGGTAACTGGTACCAAAAAGTCCGAGGGTAAGGTTGCAAAAAAAACCACTAAAATTCGCACATGTGAAATAAAACGCTTACAGGGGTATAAAAGCAAATACCAGAAAATATTTCTTCATTTCATAACAACCCAGATCTATAGGATAAAAGATGTAAAAAGCCCAACTAAGCACGTGTCGAAGCACGTGGTCACATACACACAGGGGCATACATGCAAATAAAACTAAGCACAAGGTCCATCATGCAATTTACCCTACGTAAATAAAGTTCTAAAAATATTTACAGGACTAGAAATAAAATGACAAACTAAGAGGGGGCCCTAAGCAAATTACCCCTTTATTCGTCGACGGCCAGATGCGCGCCACGTGGTGGATCGGGCGGTCTGGATGGGCGGCGCTCTCCTTCGTTGTCTCTTGGGCCAAATCGACGGCTGAGGCGAGGCCACGTGGGTGATCTAACGGCTGGGGCTCAGGTGCCTCTCTCCTCTGCTACTAACGGTCCGGATGAGTCCCTCGGATCGATCAACGGTCGCTGCTCTTTCGAAAGATGGACGGCTGAGATCAAGACTGGAGCGGAGGCTTCATCGGACGGTTCTGGAGGATGATGGAAGAACTCGACGCCGGCGAACTTCGCCGGCCTCCTGCGTGAGCTACACTCTTCCTCAGCTGCTCCTGATGATCGGAGAAGATCCGCACGGGGGAGCCGCAGCTGGTAGTAGCCTCCGATGGTCCACCCGAGCCCTGGAGGGGCTCCGGTGAGCTCGGCGGCGGTGCTCCTCTGGCCTGAATGTGAGGGGGGCTCAGATGCCCTCCTCTCGACCTGCAAAACACGCCAAAGGCTTCGCGGGTCGAGGGCAAAGTGCCTCGACCCAAGGAAGTGGGGTGAAGGTGGCTGGTGGGTCGGGGCGAAGGAGCTCTGGCGAGCGACAGGTGGAGGAGCTCGACTCCCAGCTCCGGGGCGAGCTGGGTTGAACGAGTGGGCGTAGAACGTGCGTGGGGGAACGGCGGAGATGGTGGTGTGCTCCGATGATCGAGATAGTGTGCGTGATGATCGGAATCAGAGGAACACGTCGGAGAACTGATTTGGGGGTAACTTAAAATTAGATTAAACAAGAAGGAACTAAGGTTACCTGGGTGATGCGGGAGACTATGCTGGAGCTTAGCTAGCTCCTGGTCCTTGCCTCAAGGGTCGTCAACGCCCGAGGCTCGAGCTCCGGTCAGACGTCGGAGCACGACAGCAAGAAGCGGCCGGATCGATGGTCCGAGCACCTCCTCCTCGCTGCGACACCGGCGGATGCAAGCTGTCACCTTGCTGGTTGCGATGGAGCTCACTGGAGAGAGAATGGGGAGCCAAAGATAGCGGGAGAAGGCGGCTGAGCTCGAGCTTTATAGTGCTAGGGGTCCGGGAAGAAGAGGATCGGGCGAGCTCGGGAGCGCGCGGATCCCGAGGGGGCGGCTTCGGCGAGCATGCCGGATGCAAAAGGAATGATCCGGACCCGGGGTTTGATGGGTTGGCGATCGGATCTGGTGGGGGAAATTGGGAGAAGTCGGGTCGAAACCCAGATCCGCGACTCTGGTGGTCCTGGGGGGAGGTGTTGACCGGGGGTCAACAATCCCCCGTGGACCAATCAGAGCCCGCCAATTATTGAAATTTTATTTTGATTTTTTTGGGGCCTTAAATGGCCGAATTTTCAAAAACTTAAAACATGAAAATGTTTGTTTTAATTTTTTTCTATTTTTTTTGTGATTTTAATTAATTTTTGGAAATTAAAATAAGGTATTTACAATATAGGTCTATATAGGTATATATACACTATGTGATTTTTTTTAATTTTGATTTTTAATTAATTATTTTTATACATTTTTATTCCCATTTTATATTTTATTTATTTATAGGATAAAATGAGGAATAAAAGACTATTTTTATTTTATTTTTATTATTTATATACATAGGTTAATTAATTAGTTATATACAACTATATACATGGTATATGTATACTATGTTTTTGGTATTTTTAATTTTGTAATTTTTATTTGATTTTTGGTTTAATTTCTTTTTATTTTATTTATTTACAAAATATAAAAAGTAATATTTACAAAAAGTTTTGAAAACAAATAGCTTTATTTACAAGGTGAAATAAATATAGATAGTGGTCTCTGTACATGGTGAAGGTGTATTTTTGGGTTTTTGATTTTTAAGTTTTTATTTTGTTTTTAATAGCTTCTAAATATATACAAAATATATACAAGTATATTTTTGGTTGAGGAAATATTATTTTATTTATTTACATAATTATTTACACATGAGCCCCTATCTCCCTCTACTTGTGGCTTTATGCGGTCAGGCCCATGCTGAGCCCTCCCTTGGGTTAGGTTGCTCAATATTTATTCTAAATATTTCCCTCTTTTTCTTTTTCTTCTTTATTCTTTTATTTTGCACAAAAACATGCTAATTATTTATATTTACAAAAATGCATGCTTTTGCTAACTTTCCCTATTTACACATATCTACATGCATTTGCATAGGTTTTTGTAGCTAAAATATAAGAATAAAGAGTGATGAATGGGTATTCATCACCCCCCTATACTATACTTTGCTAGTCCCTTAGCAAACACTTATTTGAAAAAGAAGTGCAAAAGAAAGAAAAAGAAAAAGAAAAAGAGAAGGTACATGGATCAAGGTTGATTATTAAACTTGCCTTCATTAAATTGAGGTATGGAGCTTAATCAGATCTTTGGATTATTGATGTGTCGGAACCTTATTTAGACTTAAGCTTAAAACCTAACAGCCTCCAAGTTCCACTACTCTATAACCAAGACTCCTCAATGCTCCAGATCAGAACAAGTCATCAATCACAAACCCTGAAGACCATGAATCTTTCCTTGTCCTGTGAAAGTGAGGTCTAAGCTCTCCACCTCAGAAATGGCAACTTGACATCCCTCCCCAACAAGGTAACTCTATGACCTCAATCTTGGCCACTCTTTCCTCGAGGAGCAGGGTATTCCCTTCTAAGTTCAAGTACAACCGGCTCAAGAAGAGGGGGAAGAAGAGAATGGGGTCAAGGCCAGTGTAGCAAGTACCCTTGGGAGCTTGACCAGTGTAGCCAAGTCTCCCTGCTGCAAGCTACAACAGGTGGATCATGAAACCAAGCTTTGCTTATTGCACTTATATACATACTCCGGTGGGATTATCATTTTCTCTCAGACCCACCACTTTTTTGGAGTTCTTTCTTTTTCACATTCATTTTCATTTTTTTTTTTCGAGTGCATCTATACAACATGTACATGTGCAGCATATATACAAGGAGTTTTTCCTCTTGAGCCAGTAGACTATCCCTCTTTTGAAGCTTTATTGCAACCACAACTCCCGTCGTTAGACCTCATGGCAACCAGACCAAGTTGAGACGCACTTCCTTCACTAAATGAAGAAGAGAGGTTCCGCCTAGAAGTACTACCCTTCATATGCTACCCCAAGTCAAGGAAGACTGCCTCCTCACCATCTCATCCGTAGAGAGCTTGGTGCATAGTGCGGTTGTCCAAGTAAAGCCATAATCCATATGAGTCATGTGTTGTTGTTAAGTGCTCTACTTAGGCTCATTGAGATGACATGTGATCATAGCCTAGTGGACTCAAAGAATTAAGTCACCATGGACCTGAAAAGCCTTAAACCTAAGTCCTATAAGGTTCCTCTTAGAATTAGGTGGATTAAGATCTTAATCAAGCTCCATTTCTCAATTTGATTCCAGGCTAGTTTAAATGTCAACTATCATCCAAGGAAAACTATATACATATGTACAAAAAGATGCATATTTACACAATATTTTACAATCATGCAAAATTTTTGAAAAATGTTTTGAAATCATGAATGATGATGCATGAAGTGCAAGTTTTGCAAAAAGATATTTACACACATTTACACAAGATTTTGCAAACTTTTTGATTTTCAAAACATTTTGGAAAAATTT
Organism: Ottelia alismoides; assembly: GCA_037367405.1. Classification (NCBI taxonomy): domain Eukaryota; kingdom Viridiplantae; phylum Streptophyta; class Magnoliopsida; order Alismatales; family Hydrocharitaceae; genus Ottelia; species Ottelia alismoides. The sequence goes on from JAZKJV010008506.1 coordinate 168,824, forward strand.
TGTACTATATTACATAATTTTGATACAAAAATATTTCCACAAGCTTTACACAAAAGATTTTTGAAATCATTTTTACAAAATAATTTGTACACTAGCTATTTATGTGCAAAATAAAAGAAGATTATGTATATGAAAATTTTTAAATTTTTTGGTTTTTAGCCATTTTTATTTATTAACACACTCACACAAAGTACGAGTTATGGCTAAAGTATATATGAAATATATACACACCCCCCTATACTTAGCTCAAACGATGTCCTCAGAGTCAAGAGCGATGAAGAAGACATAACTCGTGCTATGTATAGGGAAGTGAAAAGGAAGGCTATACAAAAGGAGAATGAAAGGTCAAAAGGATCTCGGGTCTTCCCCCTATACTTAGGATCAAGTAATCCTAAGTATAGCAGGCTGTATACGAAGGGAAAACCGAGTGGAGACTGTACAGGGTCTACCCCCCCTATACTTAGGGTAAGATGCCCCTAAGTATAGGCAGCAAAAACAAGGGTAGACAGGAACAAAAGGAAAACCCGAAAGGTCTCACATCCCCCCTATACTTAGGGTAAAGTGCACCCTAAGTATAGCATAATCACAAGATGAAGAAAGGATGTGGGACTAAAGAAAAGTGATGATATAGACATCTGGATCTATGTACAGTGAAGGATCAGTAAAGCTCAGGTGTGAGATGCATTAGATGTGAGTCAAAGACCACATCTCACGCAAAATGAATAGGGGCAAGATCAACGACCCGCGGCTCATGATCTAGAAATGGCTTGAGCCGCTGGCCGTTCACTCGGGAAGGTGCTCTCAGAAGACAACTCAGATATGTCGATGCTACCGTTGTCGTGTACCTTCCGAACCAGATAAGGTCCTTTCCATTTGCTCTGTAGCTTCCTGGAAACAATCTAAGCCTCGCATCAAACAACCATACTCTCTGTCCAATCTCAAATGTTTGTGGCTGATATGAGAATCATGCCACTCCTTGACTTTCTCCTTATAATGTAGGCTGCTTGAGAAAGCTGCATCTCTAAGCTCTTCCAGGGCAGCTAGCTCTGCCCTCCTCTGGTCTCCTATACCATCTGGATCCATGAGAATGTCTGTAACTGCCCAGAGTGACTTGTGCCTCAGCTCACAGGTAGGTGACAAGGCTTGCCATATACGAGGCGAAAGGGGAGACGTACCCAAAGGTGTCTTGAAAGACGTCCTATATGCCCACAAGACCGAGTCCAAAAGCTGTGACCAGTTCTTTCGGTCAGGGCGGACGACTTTCTGCAGTATCGTCTTGATCTCCCTATTCGACACTTCGGCTAGACCATTCGTCTGTGGATGGTACGGTGTAGCAACACGATGATCTATGCCGAACTCGCTCGCAAGTGCCTTCACCTGGTCGTTGATGAAGTGAGATCCCCCATCAGAAATAAGAACTCGTGGAACCCCGAACCGCGTGATGATATGTTTCCTCAAAAATCTGCAACTGTCCTCGCATCAGCGGCTCGGGCGGGGATAGCCTCCACCCAACGACTCACATAATCGACGGCCAACAGAATGTACTCAAATCCCTGACTCTTAGGGAATGGACCCATGAAATCGATACCCCATGCGTCAAAAACCTCACAGAAGTGAATGGGCTGCATCGGCATCATGTCACGCTGTCCACAAGTGCCCATCCTCTGACAGTCAGTACACCTCTTCACGAACTCCTCTGAGTCCTTGAAGAGGGTAGGCCACCACAAGCCGGATTGGAGCACTTTCTGTGCCGTTCTCCTCCCAGAATGATGTCCTCCTGCCTCAAGCTTGTGGCAGTAAGTGAGGACGCTATGGTGTTCCTCCTGAGGAATACACCGATGCCAGACGCTATCCCCTCCTCGTGGTAAAGGATGGGATCCTCCCAATGGTAAGACTTGGCCTTCGCAAGGAAGGTCTCAAGCCTCTGCCTGGGCCAATCTTGTGGGACTTTCCCAGCAACGAGAAAGTTCACAATATTGGCGTACCATGGGAGTGAGGCGATAGCAAGGATCGCCTCATCTGGGAAGGTATCTCTGATCGGATCAATCTGCTCTGACTCCTCAGGCTGCTCTAGTCGGGATAGGTGATCCGCCACCACATTCTTGACTCCAGGCTTATCCTTGATCTCAATGTCGAACTCCTGGAGTAGAAGGATCCATCTAGTCAGTCTGGCCTTGGCATCCTTCTTTGCCATGAGGTACCGGATGGCGGTGTGATCTGTGTACAAGGTCACTCGGGATCCAATGATATATGATCTGAATTTATCTAGGGCAAACACTACTGCTAGTATCTCCTTCTCTGTAACCGTGTAGTTCCGCTGGGCGGAATCCAATGTGCGGCTAGCATAGTGTATAGCAAATGGTACTCCATCCCTCCTCTGTCCCGCACTGCCCCTACGGCAAAATCGGAGGCGTCCATCATGATCTCGAATGGGAGAGACCAATCAGGTGGCTGGAGGACAGGAGCCTCAATCACACATCTCTGGAGAGTAGCAAATGATGAAAGACACTTGTCATCGACAAGGAACTCGGTGTCTTTCGTCAAGAGGTCAGTCAACGGTCGGGCAATCCTGCTGAAATCCTGAATGAATCTACGATAAAATCCAACGTGCCCCAGGAATGACCGTAGCTGCCTCAGATTGGACGGCGGAGTGAGTTTCCTAATGACATCAACCTTGGCCGGATCCACCTCCATGCCCCTGTTGGAGATGATGTGGCCAAGCACCGTCCCTTGAGTCACCATGAAGTGACTCTTCTCCCAAGATAACACCAAGTTGTACTCAATACATCGCTGGAGTTACTCGGTCTAGGCAGTCAAGACAGGAGTCGAATCCGTCGCCGTAGACCGAGAAATCGTCCATGAAGACCTCAAGGCAATCCCCTACCATGTCCGAAAATATCGACAGCATGCACCTCTGAAAAGTCGCAGGGGCGTTGCATAGCCCAAATGGCATGCATCGAAAAGCGTATGTGCCAAAGGGACAGGTAAAGGTGGTCTTCTCCTGATCCTCAGGAGCGATGGCCACTTGGTTGTAGCCCGAGTACCCATCCAGGAAGCAATAATGGCTCTTCCCTGCCAGTCTCTCAATGATCTGGTCAATAAAAGGCAGGGGGAAATGGTCCTTCTTGGTGGCTTGGTTGAGTCTCCTGTAGTCAACACAAACCCTCCAAGAGGTGGGTACCCGTGTAGCAATCTCCTCTCCCGACTCACTGATCACAGTCGTGATGCCCGTCTTCTTGGGCACCACATGCAAGGGGCTGACCCACTTGGAGTCGGAAATGGGATAAATAAAACCTGCACCCCACCACTTCGATATTTCCTTCATGACAACCTCTCTGAGGTTGGGGTTCAGACGCCGCTGGAACTCACGCGACGGCTTCGCCCCATCCTCGAGATAGATGTGGTGGGAGCAAACTGATGGATCAATCCCATGGAGATCTGCTACGCTCCATCCGATCGCCTTGCGGTTCTTTTCAAGAACCCCCATCAGACGGGATTCCTTCTCTCCAGTCAACTCAGCGGAGATGATGACTGGGTACATCTCAGGATCGCCCGCAAGGAATCGATACTTCAGCGAAGTAGGGCTGGCTGTGGAAGAAACTGAGTGAAAGCTGCAAGGTCTGCCAAATCTGCCTGGGAAAATGAAAGTGTACTCTCGCAAACTGGGTCGGGAGAAGGCGGCTCACTTGCACTGTCTCTGCTCTGCTCTGCCTCTACCTCCTCCTCTGTAGGCTCAGGTGAACTCAGGTCTGGCATCTGATCATAACAATCGGCCCAATCAGACTCTGAATCCGAGGGATCTGCATCAGAATCGGTGGCATCAGTACCACCGGAAAACAAGGTGGCCTCAGCACCACCATTACTAATCACTGTGCTGCGATCGAGGACCGGCTCTGCTGCCGCAATGGTATCCTGAACCAGGTCTGTGCTCTCCAGACTCTCCTCTGCTGTCATCTCTGCATCAGCTGTGTCTGAAAGTGAGAGGGTAGTCTGTGACTCAAGGTCTGCCCAAGCTGCCTCATCATCTGTGATCACAAAGTCGCAGTCCTGGTGGATGTCTGGCTCTGCATCTGTCAGCTGCTCTAAATCGGTACTGGCATCTGAGCGGGATCTAGATCTGGCTCTGTAGTCCTCGAACGTCTCTATTTGTATACTCTCGCCCTGGACGCGAAAGTACACCTTCCCGCTATCATGATCAGTCACCGCCTTGGCTGTGGCCAAGAACGGACGACCAAGGATGATGGGGGTATCGGCCACTGACTCAGGGACCTCCATGTCCAACACTACGAAGTCCACGGGGAATTGCAAACCCTGAATCGTGACGATAACGTCTCGTAACAACCCCTTCGGCCTCTTGACAGATCGATCAGCGAACTGAAGGACTGTCCTGCTCTGTCGAAGAGTGCCCAACTCGAAGCGGTCGAGAAGGGCTGCCGGAAGTAGGTTGATAGAAGATCCGCTATCTAAAAGAGTACGGTCGAACCACTGCTCACTAATCTGGCATCTGACATACGGGGCCCCTGCATCTGGCCTCTTGGCTGGCAGTCGGTTCTGAATCGCAAAGCACGTGGCTTTGGTCAGCACATGAATCTCTGAAGTGTGGTTCCTCCTCCTCCTAACTGTAGTCCTCTCTCTCAAAGATCTCTGGAGGAGGGGGATGTGCTGCAAAGCCTCCTGGAGGGTCAGCTGAATGTGAAAGCGATCGATCATGCTCTAGCTGAACTCCTCAAACTCTCTCTTTTTTGTATTTTCTTTTTTCTTCCCCTTCCCCATCTGAAGGGCTCTAGGGAAGGGGATCACTGGGTCCTTCTCAGAGGAAGGACTAGGAAAAGATCTACGCGGTTCAAGGACCGGATCCACACATACATCATGCACTACAGTGGGATCAAAAGAATGTAAACCTTTTCCTTTATTAACCACAGAATCCTGAGATACATGACCATGAGGAAAAACAACATCAGACCTCTCTCTACAAACACCGGTGGCCTCAGTACCACCACGAGTGGGCTGCTCTGCTGCTGCTGCTGAAGGTAGACGTCGAGCGGCATCAGTACCGCTCACTGGCTCGGCTGCTGCTCGGGTGGCATCAGTACCACCTCCTCGATCTGGTGAAGTGGCGGCCTCAGTACCGCCGGTGGGATCAGCATCCTCGGTGGCCTCAGTACCGCCGGTGGGATCAGCATCCTCGGTGGCCTCAGTACCACCGTCCTCGACTGGAGCGGCCTTAGTGCCGCTCTCCTCCTCCTCCTGTGGCGCCTCGGGGTGGTGCTCAGCTGAGGCGCCGCCGCCGGCTGGGGTCCTACCGCTCCTAAGCGTAGCAAAATCAACATCAAACAGATCTGAAGAAGTATCATCAAATGGATCGCTAGGAGTGGCTAACTCAGTGGGTACTACCTGCTCAGACTTCCGCTTGAGGCTGTTCGGATTCGGCTCTATCTGTGTAGGTATGGCGGCCTTCCCTCTCACCAAGTCCCGCATCTCCTGGCGGAACTCATCCATCTCCCGTCTGAAGGTCGCCTGCTGGTCCATGAGGAGGCGGGCGATGTCATCCAAAGCAGGGCTCTCGTGGGAGCCCGACGGGTCGCCTCTCTGTGGGTGAGGCTGCTGGTACTGCTGCGGGTGAGAGGGATAGGATGGAGGGTGCTGGTGGTGCTGGTATCCCGGGTGAGCCTGCTGCTCACGCCTCCAAGACTGTCCCTGCTGATAGGGACGAGGACCGTACGAAGACTGCTGCTGGTAAACTGGGTGCTGCTGCTGCGGCTGCTGGTGATGGTCTCTCTGATGGGAGTATTGCCCTCCCTGACCTGACGGCTGCTGCTGGGGCTGGCCTCCACCACTCCCCCACCTGAATCCGGGATGATCACGTCGGATCCCAGGCTGGGGACGGTCGTACCAGATCCCGTTGACATCCATCAACGGCTCTGCATCCAAGGGGGTTGGGGGTAGTACCGCCAACGGCTGGTCCGGCTGGTAGATCACCATCTGCATCTCTGGAGATGGTGGGGACTGGTAGGTGGGCTGCGGCTGCTGGTACGGCTCCGCCTGTACAAGGTGAACCTGTCTAGGCTGCGCAGGGGCGCTGGAGCGCTGGGACGAGCTGCTGCTGCTGCCGGAGTCGCCTCGTGACTGAAGACGGGGCTGAGAAGCCGTCTGTGCCTCTTGAAGACACATGAGCTGTGTCTTCATGTCGCTCAAGACCTGTGCCATCTGATCCATCTGTGCTATGCTCTGGCACTGCTTCTTCTCGATCAGCTCCATGCGGTCCAGCTTCTCGCTGATGATGCCCATGTCTGCAGCTGATGACTCTGCCTGTGCTGCTGCTGCTGCTGCAGACGAACTGGAAGGACCTGCATCGACCCGTGCTATCCTCTGGTACTGCACGGGTCCTGGCTGATGTGGCTGGGTCTTCTGTGTGTAGAGGCGGGTCTGGGACATAACCATGTAGTTCTCCGCCATCTCCTCAAAAATAGCCCAGACCTGGTCATGGTCCTTGGCGAAGTAGGACCCGCCACAAGAAGCATTCACCAGGCCCTGTAGCTCTGGTGACAACCCACTGAAAAAACTCAGAACAAGGTTCGGCTTCGTGATATCATGGTGTGGGCATCTGTCCAAGAGCTCTCTGAACCTCTCCCAAGCCTCGTGGAACTGCTCATTGGGGAACATGGAGAAGTTGCTGATCAGGGCCCTCGCCGCGTTCGTCCGCCCGAGTGGATAGTACTTGTTCAAGTACTCGGTGCGGAGCTGCTCCCAGGTGTACACAAACTTCCCCAGATGCTTCAGCCAGGTGGCTGCTCTGTTCGCTAGGGAGAAGGGGAAGGCAATCATCCGTATGGTATCCTGGTCCACGTGTCTGTCGTGGACAGTACTGCAGATCATCAGAAACTCCTGGAGGTGGAGGTGGGGCTCCTCTGTAGCCAGCCCATGGAACCGTGGTAGCATCTGCAAGGTGTTCGGGGGAAACTTGAAGTCCCCCACGATGGCTGGAACCACAACCCAATGGTGCATCAAAGTGGATCCGGGGTTGTGCAACTCCCGCATCGGTCTGGGTGGTCCTGCTGCTCCTCCTGCTGCGGCGGCTGCCGCTGCGGCGGCCGCGGCTGCTGCTGCGGCTCTCGCATCTGCATCATCGGGCTCGTCGGGCTCGCTCTGTCGGTCTCTCTCTGCTGCTCGGAGCCTCTCCAACTCTCGCCTCATCTCCATCATAAAAGCTCCCTGATCGCGGAGCTGCTGCTGAACTGTCTCTAAAGAAGCGATCAGGGTGGAGTTGATCGCTCCCTGGTCCAAAACAAAGTGCTCGGGACGGGAGTGATCGTCTGAACTGCCTGCGCCGGCCATCTCAACGTCTGCAAAACCAAATGAGCCCAACTCAGGTGTCGTCAAATGGATCAGTCTCTCCTCGGGCTCATATCTCTCCGGTCGGTCAGAAAGGGGGTCGAGGGGGAACAGGGTGGAATCATACTCGGGCTCGGAGAGCGGGTCCGAGCTCTCGCGAGCCAACCTAGATGATGTGGTAGACGCGCCCGAAAGCGGTGCAACCAAAGGCTGCCTAAGAGATCGTCTACCCATCATCTTGATCTAGCGAGTAAGGCGGATGAGATCTGGAAAAATTATGATCAGAAAACAAACCCCCGGTTTACCAACGCAACACGAGCTGAAGACCGTGAAAGTTCGGTCAAATTATCTTGTCTATTTTATTTTGGTGAACAATCAAGATAGCAGAGCGATTACGTGACCTGTTGGGATATCCGCTGCTAACCCAACCGACTGGCCCGCACGGAAAAGTCGGTAATCAGCCGGGTTTCGCAACGGGGGGCTCTACCTAGTGTTCGGGGTCACTCTCTCGCACAAGCAAACCAAGCAATGAGGGGGTTGCTCTCCCCAAGACAGAATTTTTAGGGTCCCCAAGACAGAATTTTAGGGTGAGCGAGTTTTAAGATCGATAATTTTAGCAGTCCCAATTTTATGGTTTTTCTTTTTAGGTATTTTTCAAGCAAACAAAATCGCCTAACGAATTTTTCGGTTCTCCTGGTTATTAAGTCCAAAAACGGGGGGAGAAGACGAAAAAGCCGATGCACGTGAAATCAATGATGCATGCTGAGTAAGAAATGCGTACCTGCCGCCAGCACTCTACATGCAAAATGATCCGCGCATAAAATAAAAGGCAGAAAGTAAACTAAGCTATATGATGCAGCGGGAAAAAGCCGAGTCCTAGATGAGCAGTTTCTATCGATGAACCGTCTAACCGGTCACCGACCTCCAAGCCAAAAGGTCCGGTCTTGGCCCGTCCCTCCCCTGCCCGACAAATCGGGGGTAGGAGTGCGCTTTACAGGGACGGGCTACGGCACGTAGGCTACGGAGGCTAGCGAGTCGGTTATTTTTATTATTATTTTTAAGTAGGTCCAATTACATTCTATGGGAACAGATAAGCAATTAAGGTGTTTGGATCCTACTCAGCTACGGCACAGTCAACAGAAAATCCTAAATCTAGGGGCTCGAGCAAAAACCGCGAAAAACCGTCAAATGACAGAAAGAAATAAAAATAAAACCGCGATGAAAAGCCGCGTAAAAAGCCGAAGGTCCTAATGGGTCCCCCGAGCACGCCGGTGCTCGGCGAAACAGACCCGCTACGGTCTAAGAGTCTAAGCAACAGTCTCTGAAAGTCCCTGTATTATTACAACACAATAATAATAAATGAAAGAAAATCTATCCTACTGCCTCACTCCACTCAACTCTCTCCTCTCGCTCTCTCCTGCGGCTTCGTAGAGAAGGAAGCCGCCTCCAAGTGCCGCGGCTGCACCGGCTCCTCGAAAGTCCGCCTCCGCGGTCCTCGGGCCCTCGCAAGAAAAGAAAGAAAGTGGTCAGACCAATAAAATAATCAAATAATGAATGGAAATAAAAATGAGGATATATGTGCAAAAATGGAAATAAAATATTCACACCAACTAAAACAAAAACAAAAATAAAAGAAAAGCAAAGTAAAACAAAATAAATCAAAAAGAAAACTAAATACAAAGCCGCGAAAAGCCGTGAGCTCCGAAGAGCCGCGAAAAACCGCGAAAATAAAAACGAAAAATAAAATCAAAACACTACTAAGCCGTGCTCCCCGGCAACGGCGCCATTCTGATAACCAGACTAAACGATCTTGGTAAAGGTCTGAAAATGGTCGTTGTGACCTCGATCAAATAGACTAGGTGTATCAAGAAAAATCGAACCGCGAAATAGATCAAAAATCGAACAAAGCGAGCAAGCGGTCCTAGCTATGTGATTAACCTGGTATAGCTCCCAGGGTCGAACACAAGGAGCACGGTTGGCCTAGGGCCTACGAAGTAGTGAAAAAGAAATAAAATAAAAGAAAATGTTTTTAGAGGCTTTTGTGTATTTTTATATTTTTTTGGGATTTTCAAATCATAAAGAAAATAAAGAAAAGAAAGTCAAGCCAACTTAAGCAATTTATTCAACACACCAAAATCAAGCAAAAATTAAGGAAAAATTGTTTTTATGTTTTTTACGTTTTTAAGTGTTTTTGGTTAATTTTTGATAATTTTCTGATGGGTAAATTATTTTCTAAAAATCAAACAGTGCTGAAAATAAGAGGTACTGTCCAGCAAGGCTTAAGACCCAAAAATAAAATACTTAAGGATCTTAAAAAGCCCTGGATGTAATTTTCCTGTAATCTAGGAAGAATAAGGAAAATTTAGGCACCCTAATTATTGTTTTTGGATTTTTAAATTAATTATTATAATTTTTATGAGTTGTTGAGGGTTTTGCAATTTTTAGGGTTTTTAAGTGATGAAAAATAGCCAAAATTGGCTAGAAAATCAAACAGCAAGCAAACAACAGTATCTAATTTTTTTAGAATTTTTGGAGGAGTTTTTATATTTTTTGGTATTTTTAAACCTAGACAGTAGCTAAAAAGTAGGTTTTTGAATTTTTAAAAATACTAAATGAAAGTAAAAATGTCCTAAAAAATCACTGAAATTACTACACCATGGCAGAGCCATGTGTCAAAATTTCATTGGAATTGGAGGTGATTTGATATTTTATTCAAAAATGCAAAGAGGGCACAGTGCACAGGGACGTAAGTGCAAATACCTGAGAATCTGGGGGCCCAGGTGCAAAATACCCAGCAAGTCACGCGCGTGGCGCGTGGCTGGGGCACTCAGGGGCCCTATCTGTAATAAAAACCTACTTCTTGGACCTTTTGGTAACTGGTACCAAAAAGTCTGAGGGTAAGGTTGCAAAAAAAAACCACTAAAATTCGCACATGTGAAATAAAACGCTCACAGGGGTATAAAAGCAAATACCAGAAAATATTTCTTCATTTCATAACAACCCAGATCTACAGGATAAAAGATGTAAAAAGCCCAACTAAGCACGTGTCGAAGCACCGTGGTCACATACACACAGGGCATACATGCAAATAAAACTAAGCACAAGGTCCATCATGCAATTTACCCTACGTAAATAAAGTTCTAAAAATATTTACAGGACTAGAAATAAAACGACAAACTAAGAGGGGGCCCTAAGCAAATTTCCCCTTTATTCGTCGACGGCCAGATGCGCGCCACGTGGTGGATCGGGCGGTCTGGATGGGCGGCGCTCTCCTTCATTGTCTCTTGGGCCAAATCGACGGCTGAGGCGAGGCCACGTGGGTGATCTAACGGCTGGGGCTCAGGTGCCTCTCTCCTCTGCTACTAACGGTCCCGGATGAGTCCCTCGGATCGATCAACGGTCGCTGCTCTTCGAAAGATGGACGGCTGAGATCAAGACTGGAGCGGAGGCTTCATCGGACGGTTCTGGAGGATGATGGAAGAACTCGACGCCGGCGAACTTCGCCGGCCTCCTGCGTGAGCTACACTCCTCCTCAGCTGCTCCTGATGATCGGAGAAGATCCGCACGGGGGAGCCGCAGCTGGTAGTAGCCTCCGATGGTCCACCCGAGCCCCTGGAGGGGCTCCGGTGAGCTCGGCGGCGGTGCTCCTCTGGCCTGAATGTGAGGGGGCTCAGATGCCCTCCTCTCGACCTGCAAAACACGCCAAAGGCTTCGCGGGTCGAGGGCAAAGTGCCTCGACCCAAAGAAGCGGGGTGAAGGTGGCTGATGGGTCGGGGCGAAGGAGCTCTGGCGAGCGACAGGTGGAGGAGCTCGACTCCCAGCTCCGGGGCGAGCTGGGTTGAACGAGTGGGCATAGAACGTGCGTGGGGGAACGGCGGAGATGGTGGTGTGCTCCGATGATCGAGATAGTGTGCGTGATGATCGGAAACAGAGGAACACGTCGGAGAACTGATTTGGGGGTAACTTAAAATTAGATTAATTAAGAAGGAACTAAGGTTACCTGAGGTGATGCGGGGAGACTATGCTGGAGCTTAGCTAGCTCCTGGTCCTTGCCTCAAGGGTCGTCAACGCCCGAGGCTCGAGCTCCGGTCAGACGTCGGAGCACGGCTGCAAGAAGCGGCCGGATCGATGGTCCGAGCACCTCCTCCTTGCTGCGACACCGGCGGATGCAAGCTGTCACCTTGCTGGTTGCGATGGAGCTCACTGGAGAGAGAATGGGGAGCCAAAGATAGCGGGGAGAAGGCGGCTGAGCTCGAGCTTTATAGTGCTAGGGGTCCGGGAAGAAGAGGATCGGGCGAGCTCGGGAGCGCGCGGATCCCGAGGGGGCGGCTCCGGCGAGCATGCCGGATGCAAAAGGAATGATCCGGACCCGGGGTTTGATGGGTTGGCGATCGGATCTGGTGGGGGAAATTGGGAGAAGTCGGGTCGAAACCCAGATCCGCGGCTCTGGTGGTCCTGGGGGAGGTGTTGACCGGGGGTCAACAATCCCCCGTGGACCAATCAGAGCCCGCCAATTATTGAAATTTTATTTGATTTTTTTGGGGCCTTAAATGGCCGAATTTTCAAAAACTTAAAACATGAAAAATGTTTGTTTTAATTTTTTTCTATTTTTTTGTGATTTTTAATTAATTTTTGGAAATTAAAATAAGGTATTTACAATATAGGTCTATATAGTATATATACACTATGTGATTTTTTTTAATTTTGATTTTTAATTAATTATTTTTATACATTTTTATTCCCATTTTATATTTTATTTATTTATAGGATAAATGAGGAATAAAAGACTATTTTTTTTATTTTTATTATTTATATACATAGGTTAATTAATTAGTTATATACAACTATATACATGGTATATGTATACTATGTTTTTGGTATTTTTAATTTTGTAATTTTTATTTGATTTTTGGTTTAATTCTTTTTATTTTATTTATTTACAAAATATAAAAAGGAATATTTACAAAAAGTTTTGAAAACAAATAGCTTTATTTACAAGGTGAAATAAATATAGATACTGGTCTCTGTACATGGTGAAGGTGTATTTTTGGGTTTTGATTTTTAAGTTTTTATTTTGTTTTTAATAGCTTCTAAATATATACAAAATATATACAAGTATATTTTTGGTTGAGGAAAATATTATTTTATTTATTTACATAATTATTTACACATGAGCCCCTATCTCCCTCTACTTGTGGCTTTTATGCGGTCAGGCCCATGCTGAGCCCTCCCTTGGGTTAGGTTGCCTCAATATTTTATTCTAAATATTTCCCTCTTTTTCTTTTCTTCTTTATTCTTTTATTTTTGCACAAAAACATGCTAATTATTTATATTTACAAAAATGCATGCTTTTGCTAACTTTCCCTATTTACACATATCTACATGCATTTGCATAGGTTTTTGTAGCTAAAATATAAGAATAAAGAGTGATGAATGGGTATTCATCACTCATCCAAGGAAAACTATATACATATGTACAAAAAGATGCATATTTACACAATATTTTACAACCATGCAAAATTTTTGAAAAATGTTTTGAAATCATGAATGATGATGCATGTAGTGCAAGTTTTGCAAAAAGGTATTTACACACATTTACACAAGATTTTTGCAAACTTTTGATTTTCAAAACATTTTGGAAAATTTTTGTACTATATACATAATTTTGATACAAAAATATTTACACAAGCTTTACACAAAAGATTTTTGAAATCATTTTTACAAAAAATAATTGTACACTAGCTATGAATGTGCAAATGAAAATTTTTAAATTTTTGTGGTTTTTAGCCATTTTTATTTATTAACACACTCACACGAAGTACGAGTTATGGCTAAAGTATATATGAAATATATACACACCCCCCTATACTTAGCTCGAACGATGTCCTCAGAGTTAAGAGCGATGAAGAAGACATAACTCGTGCTATGTATAGGGAAGTGAAAAGGAAGGCTATACAAAAAGAAATGAAAAGTCAAGAGGGACTCAGGTCTTCCCCCTATACTTAGGATTAAATAATCCTAAGTATAGCAGGCTGTACACGAAGGGAAAACCGAGTGGAGAATGTACAGGGTCTACCCCCCCCTATACTTAGGGTGAAATGCCCCTAAGTATAGGCAGCAAAACAGGGGTAGCAAGACACGAAGAACATGACAAATATATACAAGAAGGAGGACATCACTCCCCTATACTTAAGGTGGAGAACCTTAAGTATAGGCAACAACAGAAGTGATGGAACAGAACGAAGAACAACCCGGTGCTTTCACCCCCTATACTTAGGATGAGTAATATCCTAAGTATAGCAAAGATAATCCTAAGCGAGACCTGGGGCGAAAACAAGAACGGAAGAAGGAAGGAACAAAATAAAACGAAACACGTATATACAAAAGAGTACAATGTTGAGGTGCCTCTCAACAAGCGCTAGATTTTACGCCCCTAGCTGGCGCAAAGGCTAGGATAATGCAGTGTCAAGGTTCAGGACGGCATCGGTAAGGCGAATGCCGTACTGTCGTCGCGGTCTCGGTGTGAGAACAACGACGAACTCAACAGTGCAAAGTAAGACACCCAGGTATGCAATCAAGCGGGTGTCTGCTACCGGCCAATGATATAAGCGTAAGTGATCGGGATCCGGTAGCACAAAGGAAATCATCGGCTCTGGGTCAGACTGGAGTGGAAGTGTGGAGCCGAAGAAATCAAACGTGGAGAAGAATGGATCAGTCAGGAATCCTCCACGTCAATCACCGTCTCAAAAAGGTGTGGAAAATCAAGATCAGGAGACTCTGGTAATGGACTGATATCCGATGAATGAAATAGGATCAGATCAGGCAGATCATCGAATATCTCCAGGATGGGCTCATCCTTGCGAGGGTCGTCGAGGTGATAAGACTCAGAATCAGAATGATCTAACGACTCGGTTTCGTGTTCCGCCAGATCGGAAACACTCTCATAGGTGAAACCGAGTATTCATCGAGTGCGGCATTCTCCCGCAGATAACCCTCGGGGAGAGATGCAAGATCAGAAGTGACAAGAAGAGGATCAGGATCTAGATGGGCATCTGCGCTGCTGTCAAGCATCCACTCAATGCACCAGGCTGCATCATCATCGGAAGTGTATCTCTCGGTAATCTGGAAACAGGAGAAGGTACTGGTCAGCATCGCGGAAGCTGGCGAAGTGTATGTGGCTGATCCTTGCTCTACGGCTATGCTGGCTGTCAGCTGGTCCTCAGGAAGTGTGTCGATCTCAACAGCATGGAGGACAAAGGGCTCGAAGACGGGACTCTCTGTGTCTGTACTGTCAAGGTACTGTCCCTCCTCAAGCTGTGGCTGCTGAGCTAAATCTGGATGACTGTCTGCATGCAAGAAGTGTATCTGCAGGAAGGAAACTGACTCCTCCGGGACTGGAAACTGCAGTAGCTGAGTCAATGGCTGCAAAAGCTGGGGCTCCTCCGGTTCTTGGAGTATCGGCAGATCTGATATCCAAGCCTCGTCGACTAGAAACTCTGGGGCTACCTCGAACTCCGACTGGAAAACCAACGGGAACTCAAGTAGACTCTGGGTCCGAACCTCTGCTATGGAAGTCATCTCCTCTGTCTGTGGTGCTGTCATCTCCAAGTCCTCGTGTTGGTGTGTAGAAACTGACTCATCATGTAAAGTGACACACCGCACTGGTACTGCATCATCCACATGTGTTGTTCCGACCAAAGCATCTCGTGTAGAAGAACTCTGTGAAAGTAGCCTCGAGATGGTATCCAGTAGGTGAATGTCGGAACTGCGGTGTGAACCGCCACATGTGGTAATCACCAGTGCTATCTGCTCTGCGGTCATCCCCGCATGGAGATCTCTATCAAATCTGTAAGTGGAAGTCGTGCTCTGGAAATCCCTCAAGAGGTCAAGAAACCTCGGCCATGCCTCGTGCAATGGCTCCTGGGGGTCAACTGAAAAATCCATGATCAAAGACCGTATAAACTCTGCTCTCCGTGGAGGGAAGTATCTCTGTAAGAACTCTCGGCGTAACTCTCTCCACGTCTCGAATGTCTTCCCCAATCGTCGGTGCCATCTCATGGCTCTGTCGTGAAGCGTGAAAGGGAAGGTCATGCTCATCAGCTCCTCTGCGGTGATGTCTGAATATATCTGTGCTCTACAAAACTCCTCGAAAGCTGACAGGTGAAGGTAAGGCTCCTCGTGCGCCTCTCCTGAAAATGTTGGCAGTCGCTGAACGTAATCCAAATCCAAGACGAATGGACCTGATGTAGAAGCTGACTGAGCTCCATATGCTATCTGTTCTGCCATCCTTCTGGAATAGGATATGTCTGCTGATTTCCACTGCTCTCTCGGGTCACCAACGGAGTGCGCTCTCAACTCAGCAATATCATCGTCCAGGTCTCGCATCTGCTCTGTCTGATATCCTCGGACGTCTAGCGCAGCATGACTAGAGTGATGAGATGAAAGGGAGGGAGGGAGCGGGAGGTTGGTCGGAGATCCGACCTCCCTAGAAGGTGGACTGGAGTGATGGTCAGAGGATGGAGAAGAAGCCGTAAGAGTCGGCTCGAAGTGAGGGGGATCCATCATCCAGGGGTAAAGGAGAAGAGAATGGAATGAAGGGAGGAGAGGGTGGGGAAACAGAATGAAAAAGGATCGAAGGGATCTGGCAATCAAACAAGATGAGCAAGCAAACCCCCAATTCACCTACACACACAAAGCTGAAGACCGAAGGGATCGGTCAATTATCTTGTCAATTTTTATTTTAGGTGATCATCCAGTCTATCAGAGCCGATTACGTGAGGTCAATAGGTATCCGAATCTCTCTCAAACCGACTGTCCCGTACTGAAAGCCGGTAATCAGTCAAGAAAAGATCGGAGGCTCTATCCTAGTGTTCGGATCACTCTCTCGCTCATCCAAACCAGACAAGGAGGGGGTTACTCTCCCCAAGACAGATTTTTAGTGAAGTGTCTTTTAGGTCAAGTAAGATTAGCAGTCCCGATTTTATTGTTTTTGTTTTTAGGTATTTTTCAATAAAAAGAAACGCCTAACGAATTTTTCGGTTCTCCTGATTGTTAAGTCCAAAAACAGGGGGAGAAGACGAAAAAGCCGATGCACGAGAAATCAATGATGCATGCAAAGTCAGAAATGCGTACCTTGCTCCAGCTCTCTACAGCAAAATGATCCGCGCATAAAATAAAGGCAGAAAGTAAACTAAGCTAAATGGTGCAACGGTAAAGGTCGAGTCCTAAACGAGCAATTTCTAGCGATGAACCGTCTAACCGGTCACCGACCTCCAAGCCAAAGGGTCCGGTCTTGGCCCGTCCCTCCCCTGCCCGACAAATCGGGGGTAGGAGTGCGCTTTACAGGACAGGCTACGGCACGTAGGCTACGGAGGCTAGCGAGTCGGTTATTTTTATTATTTATTTTAAGTAGGTCCAATTACGGTCTATAGGAACAGATAAGCCATTAGGTGTTTGGATCCTACTCAATTACGGTACAGTCACCAGAAAATCTTAAGTCTAGGGGCTCGAGCAAAAACCGCGAAAAACCGGCAAATGACAATAAGAAAGAAAAATAAAAGCCGCGTAAAAAAGCTGTGAAAAACCGCGAGGTCCTAATGGGTCCCCCGAGCACGCCGGTGCTCGGCGAAACAGACCCGCTACGGTCTAAGTGTCCAAACAGTCTCAGAAAGGCCTGTAATATTACAATTAATGAATAAATGAAATAAAACTATCCTACTACCTCACCCACTCAACTCTCTCCTCTCGCTCTCTCCTGCGGCTTCGTAGAGAAAGAAGCCGCCTCCAAGTCTCGCGGCTGCACCGGCTCCTCGAAAGTCGCCTCCGCGGTCCTCGGGCCCTCGCAAGAAAGACAGAAGAGTGGTCAGACCAATAAACAATAATCAAATAATAAGAAAAATAAAAGAAAATACAAGTCAGGTATATGTGCAATAATGGGAAAAATAAAATATTCACACAAAATAAAACAAAAATAAAAATAAAAATAAAAAGAAAATCAAAATAAATCAAAATAAAACAAAAATAAATCAAAAAGAAACTAGATACAAAAACCGCGAAAAGCCGCGAGCTCAGAAAAGCCGCGAAAAGCCGCGAAAACAAAAAATGAAAATAAAAGCGAAAACAACTACTAAGCCGTGCTCCCCGGCAACGGCGCCATTCTGATAACCCGCCTAAATGATCGAGGTAAAGGTCTGGAAATGGTCGTTGCGACCTCAATCACAAAGACGGAGTGTATCAAGAAAAATCAACCACTCAAAATAGGTCAAATCAATCAAAACAAAAAACGAGCGGTCTAGCTATAGGATTAACCTGGTATAGCTCCCAGGGTCGAACACAAGGAGCACGGATTGGCCTAGGGCCTACGAAGTAGTAAAAAGAAAATAAAATAAAAGAAAAGTGTTTTTTAGTGGTTTTTATTAATTTTTATATATTTTTTTTTATTTTTAAAAGATAAAGAAAATAAAAGAAAACAAATATAAACACACTTAAGCTATTTATTTAAAACACCAAAAATCAAGCAAAAATTCCAGAAAAAATATTTTAATGTTTTTTATGTTTTTAAGTGTTTTTGGTGAATTTTTGATGTTTTTCTAATGTATATTTTATTTTATAAAAATCAAACAGTGCTAAAAACCCTAGGTACTGTCCAGCAAGGACTGAAACCCAAAAATAAAATATTTAAGGATCTCAACAGGCCATGGAGGTAATTTTCCTGTAATTTAGAAAGAATAAGGAAAATTTGGGCACCTAAATTATTGTTTTTGGATTTTTAAATTATTTATTATAATTTTTATGAGTTTTTAGGGGTTTTTCAATTTTTAAGGTTTTTACTTAATGAAAAATAGCCAAAATTGGCTAGAAAATTAAACAACAAGCAAGAAACAGTAGCTAAATTTTTTAGAATTTTTGGTGGTGATTTTATATTTTTTTGGGATTTTTAAACCTAGACAGTAGCTAAAAAGAAGGTTTTTGAATTTTTAAAAATACTAAATAAAATCAAAAATGTCCTCAAAAATTCTCAAAAATCCAACAACATGGCAGGAGCCATGTGTCAAATTTTCATCGAATTTGGAGGTGGTTTGATATTTTATTCAAAAATCAAAAGGGGGCACAGTGCACAGGGATGTAAGTGCAAATACCCGCAAGTCTGGGGGCCAAGGTGCAATTTTCCCAGCTAAACACGCGCGTGGCGCGTGCCTGGGGCACTCAGGGGCCTTCCGGTAAGAAAAACTAAGTCATTGGACCTTTTGGTAACTCGTACCAAAAAGTCCAGGGGCTTAGATGCAAATAACCCACTAAAATCCGCACATGCACAAATAAAACATTCACAGGGGTATAACTGCAAATACCAGAAAGTATATTCTCATTCAATAACCCTCCAGAACTACAGGATAAAAGATGCAAATAGCCCAAACAAGGCACGTGGCGAAGCACGTGAGGTCACATACACAGGGGCATAAAAGCGAAACTAAACAAGCACGAGGTCCACATTGCAAATTACCCTACGTAAATAAAATGACTAAAATATTTACAGGACTGACACGTAAAACAAAAAGCTAAGAAGGGGCCTAAGTAATTTACCCTTTTATTAATGTCGAGGGGCGGATGCACGACACGTGTCTGATCGAACGGTTGAGTTGACGCGCCTCGCACCAAGGCTAATCCTCGAGTCGATCCGACGGCTGGTGTGGGTCCACGTGGATGATCGGACGAAGGAGCTGCGACGTGGGTCTTCGAAGAGAGCCGGGCTCGGATCGGATGGACGAGGTGCAGCCACGTGTTAGATCGGAAGGCTGAGGGGCGTCGTGGCTTAACCTCGTCGCTCGACGGTGAAGATCGACCCTAGTAAGATCTGGCGGAGGAGGCTGCTCCGAGGATGGACGGACCCGATCTAATCTGGAGCACCAAGGTCGATCTGACGGCGGACGAGGATACCGCAAGAACTGGTCACCGGCGAGCTTCGCCGGCCTCGTGCGTGAGCGTGGGTCCTCGTCTGATACCTCTGAGGGGCTGGGGAGCTTCGCCGTGAAGTCCCGCACCCGATGCTCCACTCCGATGAAGGCTGGAAGCTCAGAAGAACTCCGGCGACGTGAACCACCTGGAGCTGCTGTGCCAAGACGCTCCGACCTCCAGATGAGGTCGATAGACCTGGAAACCTGCACAGAAAGAAAGAGGGGTCGAGGGCAAACTGCCTCGACCCGTCAGAGCGGGCGGAAGGTGAACGGTGAAGCGGTGCGAAGGGTCTCCGGCGAGCGGCGGAGGGAGGAGACCCGTTACCCTGCTCCGGGACGAGCCAGGGGGAATGGAGGGTCGGAGAAGGTGGAGAGGAGTGAGATGAAGGTGGTAGGCTGGTCGGATGGTCAAATGCGTGGACGGAGACGGCTGGCGGAGGTAGCGGAGCTACGCTACTGCAAATCTAAAAACCTAAAGCTACGCTACTCTACTGGCTACGGAGTCTACCTTATGGGCGCATTCGACTGGGCTGGAGCCAAGGAGGCTCCCGGTCGTTGCCTCAAGGGGTCGTCGAGCTCCCCGAGGCTCAGGCGCGCTCGCGGCGGCGCACGGCGGCGATTACCACCGGATCAATGGAATCCGTGCAACTCAGGCCTCGCTTCCACTCCAAAACACTCGCCTGTCACTCGGGTGGTCTGGAGGAGCTCCTTGGCGGCGAGCAGCGGTCCAGAGATAGCGTGAATAGGTCGCCGGTGACGACACTAAATAGTGCGGAAGGTCCGAGAAGATGATGATCGGGCGAGGTGCTCGGGTCTCGGATCCTCTAAACCCACCCCGGGCGAGGGTCCTGAACGATCGGAGAGCAATCAGAGCCCGGGGTTTGGGTACATGGCGGCCGGGTTAGGCGGGTGGAAAATATTGAAATCGGGTCGGGCGCAACATACCCGGCTCTGGTGGTCCTGGGGGGAGAGTTGACCGGGGGTCAACAATCCCCCGTGGACCAATCAGAGCCCGCCATGCAATTAAAACTTGACTTATTTATTTAGGCTAGAAAATGATCGAATTAGCAAAAACTTAAAACATGAAAAATATTTATTTTATTTTTCTCTATTTTTGGTGATTTTTAATTAATTTTTGGAAATTAAAATAAGGTATTTACATATTATAGCTATACATAGGTATATGTACAATATAGGATTTTTAATTTTGATTTTTAATTAATTGTTTTTATACATTTTTATTCCTATTTTATATTTTATTTATTTATAGGATAAAATAAGGAATAAAAGGCTATTTTTATTTTATTTTTATTATTTATATACATCGGTTAAATAATTAGTTATGTACACTATATACATGGCATATATACAAGATATTTTTGTGATTTTAATTTTGTAATTTTTATTTGATTTTTGTTTTGTTTCTTTTTATTTATTTTATTTACAAAATATAAAATAGAATATTTACAAAAAGGTTTGAAAATAAATTAGGTTATTTACAAGGTGAAATAAATAAAGGATAATGATCTATGTACATGGTGAAGGTTATTTTTGGATTTTTGCTTTTTAAATTTTTATTTTGTTTTTAATAGTTTATAAATATGTACAAAATATATACAAGCATATTTTTGGTTGAGGAAAATATTATTTATTTATTTACATAAATATGTACACATGAGCCCCTATCTCCCTCTACTTTGGTTTTTATGCGGTCAGGCCCATGCTGAGCCCTCCCTTGGGTTAGGTTGCTCAATATTTATTCTAAATATTTCCCTCTTTTTCTTTTTCATCTTTATTCTTCTATTTTTACACAAAAACATGCTAATTATGAATATTTACAAAAGGCATGCTTTTGCTAACTTTTCCTATTTACACATATCTACATGCATTTGCATAGGTTTTTGTAGCTAAAATATAAGAATAAAGAGTGATGAATGGGTATTCATCAATCACGTACATACACAGAGAGCAAATAGTCTGTTGTAATCACAGTTAAAGCTGACCTGCCGTAAATCATCATTTTCCTTTTTGCAATCTCGATTTTAAAATCCAACCTTATAGATTGAATCTTAGATTAATGCTCTAAATATCTTCCAAATTTCGCTCAAAAATCGGAGGTTATTTGCTATTTTATCTTAACAATCAAAGATCTAGGTCCTTTTTAAATGGAATTTAAGTTGCTTAAATATTGCTCGGATCATTGATCATTAAGATAAAATAACAAATAATCTCTGATTTGAGCGAAAGTGAAGGATATGTAGAGCATTAATGTAAGATTCAATCTATAAGGTTGGATTTTGGAATCGAAATCCTAAAAGAGAAAAAATGGATTACAATAGGTCTTTTGTAACTGAGATTACAACAGAGATTACAACAGACGATATGCTCTCACATCGACAAGAGAAATACTTTTAAATGAGGTAGAGACCTTAAAAAACACTCATCTCAGCTGCTTAATTCAACGGTGTTTTATTATAAAAAATCTGCATTATTAGTAACCAAATTAAAGACACCTCATTATAGTAATCTATGTGCTCAATTTCATAGGAGATCAATCAAAGTTTTTTTGTAAAAAAAAACATGATATGCATAATGTTATGTGCACATCTCTTATGAAGATAACCCTGCTCTAAACATATATACACAATCAGTACTATGAAAATCATATCTAAGTGATACTAATATCGTTAGAGATTTCATTACGTAGAATATTATGACCGTTTGATTCACGTGAGAAAAATTTCGGAAATTCCCAATTTGATAAGATTTTCGATTCCTTGTCCAGTTTTCACTATAGAAAGATTGGGCAACACACACTTTGTCAGCACTCATACATTTTTAGGCTGACATATTTGATCACAACATTAAGAATTGTAGACCAATGTATCGCCAAGATAGATCGATTTAGAATACAAAAAACTAGATCACTAACATCAATCTCGACAATTATTTTACAAGTAACTAAATGTCAACATTGCTTACCCCGTCTCGACGATTATTATTAACGTTGAGACGGGTTAAACTATCTCTACGTTTAGATAAATGTCGAGTCAGGCAGATCCTATCTCAATGTTTTTCCAAAGACAAACATCGAGATAGATAGGTTAGTTTTGTTATTGTGATATGTTGTTGGTTTAAATTTTTACAATGTTTAAATCTATATATAGAACATTGTCTTATTGCATGTAAAAATGGGATTCTTCAATCATCTGGTGATCTTCTTAATTGAAACAATTAGATGTTGACGCTTCATTAAATTATTGATTAAAGAACTTATATCAAGAAGTTTTTTCTAATAGCAAGTCCGGTAATTTCAAAGGTCCAACACTTTCCCTTGAGATTCGAACTCGGGTCCTGTAAGATGGAGGCACACTGCACTGTCACTAGACCACTCATCGAATTCTTATATTGACAACAACAAAATATCATTGATAATGAATATTGTGGTAATCATCAGTACCACTTCTCAGGGACGGAGTCAGAAAATTCTTCTAACGGGAGAAGGGAGAGGCAAATTATTTAGATATTATTTATCTAATTTATCTTGTCATTTTAATTGTTAATATTTGGGGAGGGATTCCTCTTTTGTAACGTGAGTTACAAAAGAGGTGTTGTAACTTTTTTTTTCAAATTTGTTTCTTAAAATACAACCTTATATAGAATCTTCGAATAATGTTATGCATATCCTTCTAATTTTGCTCAAATCCTAGATTATTTGCTATTTTATACTAATGATAAAAAGTTTGATTCTCTTTTAAATGAGATTTAAGTTGCTTAAATATTGATTGAACTTTTAACCACTAAGATAAATTAGGAAATGTCATCAGATTTGAGCGAAATTTGGAACATATGTAGAATATTAAAGGAAGTTTCAATTTATGAGGTTGGATTTGTGGAAACGAATTCAATCTATAAGGCGAGCTTCCAATAATTTCATAATTGATTGAAACTAATATTGGGAAGGTATTTTTTTACAAAAAATACCGATATAAAGTTATAATCGAACATAAATAATATCTATAAACATCATATTGACCAAAAGATCCCTACAAAACTCTTCATATCACTGAAATACACATTTATTAATGTGATATTAAGTAATACCATTAGATTTAATATGTTCAAACAAGTAACACTATATAGATATGTGTACCAATCCCTTATCACATTTCTTTATACATATTTTGACATGTGTACATGTATCTGCGTACTATTTTAAAATCGGCGTAGATAAAAATAAAGTTGCAAACATGCAGATATATATATGTATTGTATCCATATATGTATAAATTAGAAATATATGTAACCATATCCGTTTTAAGATCCTAAATAATGAAATAGATATACAAATCCATATCCATATATGCAAAGAAATGTAAAAGAAAAAACGTTATCTATACCATACATGCTAAAATAAAATCTATATATCCGTGACAGTTTATAAACGGGTATGATAATGGACATATACGGATATACAGTATCCGATCATGCACATCATGTAATATTAACAGTTAATTATTGTAGTTAGATCATATATATATATAGGGTAAAATGGGGCTGCCCCCAGGGAGTAGCCATCTTGGCTACTCCCACCCCTATTTTTCCCGCATTTTTTTATTTTTTTGGGAAATAAAAATTTGTATATTCATCGTTATATCCCTCTCACATTCTATTAAAATTTCGACAGAAACAGAGACTCCTAAGCCCTCCATCCAGACGTCATTTTTTTAACGGTCGCAGGATTTTTTAAATCGACCATGTTTGGATGAAGGCCGTAGGAGTCTCTGTTTCTGACGAAATTTTAATAGAATGTGAGAGGGATATAATGATGAATATACAAATGTTTATTTTTCAAAAAAATAAAAAAATACGGGAAAAATAGGGGTGGGAGTAGCCAAGATGGTTACTCCCTGGGGGCATCCCCATTTACCTCATATATATATTGATTCCTTTTGTTGATATATGGGGGTATTATAACATAACATATAATTTTATTATTAAATAATCTATTTCGATCATATATAATACTATATATTAAACACATATATATGGACTTAATTGGGAGCCAGGGGGATAAGCCCCCCCCCCCCTCCCCCCATCACTGCCACTTCTTACGATGTTTAATAGATAACATTGAATGTTATTCATCGTTAATTTAAATACATTTAGTATTTGTAATACCCAAAAAAATCGATATCTGTTTGGGTATACTTCTAGCGAAAGAATTATATGGTGAAAGTTTTAGACTATTGTTTTTGCCTTAAAAATTGTATAAATCAATGCTGTTTTTATCATCTATTACAATAAAAAAAATAAGGGTAAATTACAAAAAGAGGCCTCAACTATGCTTCGATTTTCATTTAGGGGCCTCTTTTTCAATTGTAACGAAGATGAGCTTGATCTTTTGTTTTCATCTCAAATATAGACCTTCATAAGCTTTTATACCCTTAAGTTGAGAGTTCATCCCCTATTTATTACAATTGCAAAATGCGACCCCTATTTCAGAATTGAGATATAGTTTGTTCCTTTTTTAAATTTTATCCAAATAAATGAGAATGACAACGAACAATAATTTGCTATGAAAATTTTGAATCTTGATATAGTGATAAATATATGAATCTTTTTTATTTTCAAACTATAATAGATAATTCGTAGCGAATAGCGTTCATCAAATATATTTAACATGACATAATGTTGGTATAAAATAATTGTCTGTTGCTATAAACGTTTTTTTTCTGCAATGATAGAGGAAGCATAATGCGCATTTAAAGATTATTCTCGAATTAAGTACGTCAAAGAATGATTAATAATATTCGAAGTCGAAAAGAAACTTCTCATTAAAATTTTCCTATCGACTACTAGGAATTCCTTTTCATCGGTCTGTCTCACTTCAAATACGGTTGTATACATAAAGATCTTTTACTTATATTTTCTAATAAGAGGATATTTACACCCATAATCCTGAGCAATCTGGTAATTATCTCAAGAACCCTGTGTAATAGCGAATTATGTCGGCAACCCCGAGTAATGGTTAACGTTTACTTATATAACCCTCTGTTACGCTCTGATATTAGCAGTAACCACGGTTGGGTTACCACCTACCACGCTCGAGTTACGAGGTGGTGATCGAACGGATGGGGTTCGTTGGTGCCACGTGTAGGGTCTCGATGGAAGTGTTTATCGAATCAATGAATAGTGCAAGGGTAACGAGGTGGATGTTTTAGCCCTCGTCCCGCCCTCGACATCGTCACCTATCTCTCCCGCCTTCGACTCATCCTCTTCGTCATCTTCTCCAAGTCGCGGAAGAAGAAGACCCCCCATTAGTCGTCGAGGAGACCCTGCCTGCCTCCTACACCAAGGAACCTGAAGCAACTTGAAAAGGGAAGGTATGTCCTCCCTGTCATCTTCGCCTCTAACTTTCTTCTTAAAATTCAACTGACTCATAGGAACGAAACCTACATGTACCTGATAGCATGGGTTGGTTCGAAGGACGTGAAGGGATCCTTAACATTTGTGTCCAGTATGGGAGATACTTCAAGAAGGTACGAGGGTGTGGTGGCGATAGGTACTTGCTGGGGAAGCAAGTCGTCATAGGGACAAACCCAGATTACACTTGTTGGTTCGACATCATCGAGGACATTGCAGAAGTTTTTCCATGGCAAGCAGAGGATTCCTTGCATATGTGCTACAAAATTCCTAATTTCCATCCATCTAGGTAAGAAACTATCTCATGGCCTGAATTTTTTGGCCCTAATCGCTTATTATTTAGGTATACGAATATCTAATCACTTTTTTTCTTCGTTAGGTATGCGGAGTTATCTGATGAGAAGCAGATGATGGAAATATTTCACTTGCACCAAGATGGGATGCAAATTGAGTTGGTGGTGGAGTTTGATCAAGATGCAGAAGCAGTCGATGCAGTGGAAGAGCATGCAAATGCAGACCAAGATCTAACTGCCTCGTTCCTAGGGAATGATGTGAATGAGACTGTGGAAGCTTTAGAGGAGTTGGGGAAGGTTAGGCATGAATCCTTGAATCGCTTGATTTTATCGCTTTCACCGAATGTGCGCAAGGGGATGACGTGGAGGGATTTACTACTGAAGCGATGGATTTGGACGGAAAAGGTTTGCAAATGGACATTGACCGGAATGATGTAGTGGAGATGGATGATGACCCTTATTTGGAGAGCCAGTGGATACACTAGGGGATGAATATGGGACACCCATCAGTCCCAACGCAATGGAGGCACCGATGAGAGTTCTCAGCAATCACGTATCGTGTATTCAAAGAGAGTGTTGCGCTCCTATACCCTATGTATTGACATAAGCGAATCAGAAGACTCCGATTTTGTTGTCGGTAGCACAAGTACCAATGATGATGATGAAGAACTCAGCGGGCTTGAGTCTAAGAATAGCTACCACTATCTCTTAGATTCAGATTTAGAGGATGTGGAGGACTTTGAAGGTCGAATATCTTCCAACGACATGGAGATTCCAGACATTGCAGTTGGATCTGAGTTCGATGGACACGATGAATTTAAACATGCATTAAGCACTTATTATCTGAAACATGAATTTGATGTGAGATATATCAAAAGTGAGGCAGCCAGGTGACAACCATATGCAGGGGAGAAGACTGTAAATGGCGAATCCATGCTTCTAGGCTCCAAGATAGCATGTGATTCTGAGTCAGGATGCTGCATGGGGAGCACAATTGTTCCTATGTCAGTAGGGTTGTCAATTCATTGGCTTCACAAGATTGGATTGCCAAGTACATTGAAGCATGGATCAGGGACAACCCAGAGATGACAGTCAATGCCATATCTCGATGGATAACCGAGCAATTCCAAGTCCATATACCTTACATGAGGTTATAGAGGGGAAGAAGGATTTCCCTAGATAAGATCCAAGGGAAGGTTGAGGATTCATATGAGAGACTTCCATCTCTCATTTATGAACTGAAGAATCGTAATCCTTCAAGTGTGATTCACTATAAAACTAAGAAGGACGATTCATTCCTACGTGTTTTCATATCGTTGAAAGCACAAAGGCAAGGTTTTATTGAAGGATGTAGAACTTTCATAGGTCTTGATGGTTGCCACCTGAAGAGAAAATACCTAGGAACAATTCTCTCGGCGACAACTTTGCATGGATGCAATGCGTTATTCCCAGTGGCATTCGCCATTGTAGAAAGCGAATCCAATGTCACATGGAATTGGTTCATGACTCATTTGAACCATGCTATCGAGTTTGGCAATGGTACTGGTTTAACTATCATATCAGATGCACATGAGGGTCTAGAGTTGGCGGTGTAGACCATCTTCCCCCAAGCAGAACACAGGACATGCATGCGACATCTGTATAAGAACTTTAAGAAGAAATTCCCCAGCGATGAATTAGAGATCATGGTTTGGTCTGTTGCAAGGGCGTTCGATGCCAAGCACTACAATCACTGGATGCCTGAGATACAAAAACATAGCATGGGTGCATATGAGTGGTTGGCAAATGTGCAGGAGAAGTGGAGTCGTCATCAATTTGTTGAGTCGGCAAAGTGCCATTATGTCCATGAAAGAAATTTCAAAGTGGTGGAGCGCCGATTTCATCTATCCCATCTCCGACTCCAAATGGGTAAGTCCTCTACATGTGGTACCCAAGAAGACGGGTATCACTACAGTTGTCAATGAGTCTGGAGAGGAGATCGCTACCAGAGTACCTACTTCTTGGAGGGTCTGTGTGGACTACAGACGATTGAATGAGGCCACCAAGAAGGATCACTTCCCGCTACCCTTCATTGATCAGATTATCGAGCGGTTAGCCAGGAAGAGTCATTACTGCTTTCTTGACGGATACTCTGGATACAATCAAGTGACCATTGCGCCCGAAGATCAGGAGAAAACGACATTCACCTGTCCGTTTGGGACTTATGCTTTCAGACGGATGCCCTTTGGTCTATGTAACGCTCCGGCGACATTCCAAAGGTGCATGTTGTCCATATTCTCGGACATGGTGGGTAACTGTTTAGAGGTCTTCATGGATGACTTCTCGGTCTATGGCAACGGGTTTGATGCTTGTTTTGACTGCTTAGACCGTGTGCTTCAGGCTGCATTCAGGTCAACCTTGTTTTATCCTGGGAGAAGAGCCACTTTATGGTGACTCAAGGGACGGTCCTTGGTCATATCGTCTCCAACAGGGGCATGGAGGTTGATCCGGCTAAGGTGGACATCATCAGAAAACTCAATCCGCCGTCCAATTTGCGTCAGTTACGGTCTTTTCTGGGGCATGTCGGTTTCTACCGACGGTTCATTCAGGACTTCAGTCGAATTGCCCGACCGCTCACTGACTTGCTGACAAAAGACACCGAGTTTATTGTTAATGATAACTGTCTTGAATCTTTTGAGACTCTCAAGAATATGGTTGTTTCAGCTCCTGTCCTTCAGCCACCCGATTGGTCTCTTCCATTCGAGATCATGACGGATGCTTTAGATTTTGCTGTTGGGGCTGTGCTTGGACAGAGGAGGGATGGTTTGCCTTTTGCCATTCACTACGCCAGCCGAACTTTGGATGCCGCTCAGCAGAATTACACTGTGACTGAGAAAGAGATGCTGGTCGTAGTCTTTGCTCTTGATAAGTATCGATCTTACATTCTCGGATCTAGAGTAATCATCTACACTGATCATACCGCCAACCGGTACTTAATGGCTAAGAAGGATGCCAAAGCACGTCTCACCAGATGGATCCTTCTGCTCCAGGAATTTGATATTGAGATTAAGGATAAGCCTGGAGTTAAGAATGTGGTGGTTGATCATCTCTCCAGATTGGAGAATCTTGAGGAATTTGAGCCCAGCGCACCTATCATAGAGACATTTCCATATGAGGCAATCTTGGTTGTCACCTCGCTCCCGTGGTATGCTGACATTGTGAACTATCTTGTTGCCAAGACGGTTCCACAAGGTTGGCCCAGGCAGAAACTCGAGACCTTCCTGGCGAAGGCCAAGTTTTACCATTGGGAGGATCCCGTCCTTTATCATGAAGGAGGGGACAGTATCTGGAGGAGGTGTATCCCTCAAGAAGAGCATCATAGCGTCCTCACATACTGTCACAAGCTTGAGGCAGGAGGACATCATTCTGGAAAAAGGACAGCACAGAAGGTGCTTCAATCCGGCCTATGGTGGCCTACTCTCTTCAAGGATTCTGATGAGTTCATGAAGAGATGTACTGACTGTCAAAAAATGGGAACCTGCAGACAGAGAGACATGATGCCCATGCAACCCATTCACTTTTATGAGGTTTTTGATGCATGGGGGATTGATTTCATGGGCCCATTTCCTAAGAGTCAGGGATTCGAGCATATTTTGCTCGCTGTAGATTATGTCAGTCGATGGGTGGAGGCCATCCCCGCCCGAGTCGCAGATGCTAAAACCTTTTGCAAATTTTTGAGGAAAAATATCTTTTCACAGTTCGGGGTACCTAGAGTCTTGATTTCAGACGGGGGTCTCACTTCATCAATGACAAGGTTAGGGCCCTTGCAGACAAGTTCGGCATTGACCATCGGGTTGCCACTCCATATCACCCTCAGACTAATGGTCTTGCCGAAGTATCGAATCGGGAGATAAAGACTATCTTGCAGAAAGTTGTCCGCCCAGACCGAAAGGATTGGTCACAGCTTTTGGACTCGGTCTTGTGGGCTTATCGGACTTCTTTCAAGAATCCATTGGGGACATCTCCCTTTCGTCTCGTCTATGGCAAGCCGTGCCATTTGCCAGTGGAGATCAAGCACAAATATTTTTGGGCAGTCACTGAGTTGCTTTTAGATCCCGAGAGTATGGGAGACCAGTGAAGAGCAGAATTGACAGCCCTGGAAGAATTGAGAGATACAGCCTTTTCCAACAGCCTACAGTACAAGGAGAAAGTGAAGACATGACACGATTCGCATATCAGCCATAAACAGTTTGAGCTAGATCAGAAAGTATGGTTGTTTGATTCCAGGCTGAAACTATTCCCAGGGAAGTTGCAGAGCAAGTGGAAATGTCCGTATGTGGTCAGAAAGGTACATGACAATGGCAACATCGACATATCCGAACCGTCATCTTCTTCTACCTTCCGCGTCAATGGTCAACGCCTGAAATTATATCTAGATCATGATCCACCGACTATTGACGTTGCCCCCATTCTTCTGGTATGAGATGTGTCCTTTGACTCTCATCATCTGCATCTCATACATGGTAATCAATTCCTTCTTCCACTGTACAGATCCATCTGTCCATATCACTCTTTCATCTGTTGATTTATTTTCTTCTTTTCTTCTTTTCTTCTTTTCCTTTTCTATCTTCTGTGTCTATCAAAAAGGTGTCGCCCCTTGTAGACAGTTTCCTATACTTAGGGCGTACTTTGTCCTAAGTA
The DNA here is from genome assembly GCA_037367405.1 of Ottelia alismoides. Taxonomy (NCBI): domain Eukaryota; kingdom Viridiplantae; phylum Streptophyta; class Magnoliopsida; order Alismatales; family Hydrocharitaceae; genus Ottelia; species Ottelia alismoides. The sequence goes on from JAZKJV010008506.1 coordinate 199,506, forward strand.
TAGGGGGGTTGGCACCCCGAGTTTCTTTCATTTTCATTTCAATCCTCTCCATTGTCTCCTCTTCTTGTCTATACTTAGGGATATTTTACCCTAAGTATAGGGGGAGACAATCTGAGTACGATCTGTTCATTCCCACCCTTGACCCTCCCTGTGTTGTGTACAGTCTACTATACTTAGGATTATTTGATCCTAAGTATAGGGGGGACGGTCAACTTCTCATTGGTTCATTCATTTATTTCTTTATTATTTCGACTTGACTATACTTAGTACGAGTTATGTCTTATCTTTTCTCTCCGATCTATGAGGACATAGCTCAAGCTAAGTATAGGGGGTCGTATATACTATGTATATACTTTAGCCATAACTCGTACTTTCGTATTTTCTTAATAATATGGCCAATAATTCCTTAAAATTCATTAAAAACCTTAATAAAAAGATGTGGTTATTCCTCGAATTCTTTTTGTATTTACTGATTAATAAATCAGGTGAAAATGTTTTTTGCAAAATGTTTGAAAAATAGTTGAAAATCCTTGTGAACATTTATTGAAAACTATTTTGAAAATATTTTGTTACATGTTTTCAACCTTTGTAAAAATGTGTGGTTTGTAAAAATTTCTTTTCTTTGTGTGAAATAAAATGTTTGAAAAATAATTTGCAAATGGTTTGAAAAATGGTTGCAAAAATATTTTGAAAAATCTATATATATACTGTTTTGAAAACCTTTGCAAAATGATTTTCAAATGTGTGTAAATGTTTGTAAAATGTTTGTAAAAACTAATTTGGACTATAGTTTTCAAAAATTGTGTGTAAATTGTTTTCAAATAAGTTTGAGGAATACATACATCACACCAAAATCCACTATATGTATATATATATATATATAATTGATCATTTACCCTTGTAAATTCTTAAAATCCACTTCTTGTAAATATAAGAAGCACTCCCGTGTACATATTTTAACCCAGCTTTCAGCCAAAATCTTTTTGTTTTCAAAAATCCCAAAAACATTTGCAAAATTAAAATCCAAAAACATTTGAAAAATCTTTTTGAAAAAGACAAAAAAATGCATATGCATCATCATCATCATGTTTTCAAAAATCCATAAAAATTTCAAAATCTTTGAAAATTGCATCACAAAAATATGTTCTGCATTCTGCATTGCATTGCATAACATTAGCATTTTTCGGATTCAGTTTGATAGTTGAACAAGTCTAAGTAAAATCTGGAGATTGGAGATTAATTGGACCTTAAAATCTACCTAATAACATGAACCTTTTAGGAACTGGGTTTGAGGTACTTCAGGTCTAGTTGGCTTAATTCTTTGAGGATCACGGGACTTGGTTCAATGGATTCTTGACTGCCTAAGTAGAGTATTTCGGAGCACACGCACGACTCTTGTTTATAATGACCTAACTTGGACACCTGCACCTTTCACATGGCTCAACTCAGTTGGAGTGGTGAGGGGATTGGATTTGCCGGTATGAGACACACACAAGTGGAAACACTTGTCCTCCTCTAGGGAGGGAAGTGCACCCCAACCCATCCAGTGATTAGGAAGTCTAAAGAAAGGAGGCTGTGGGTTTCGATAAAGCTTCAAAAGAGGGATAGTCTACTAGCTCAAGAGGAAAAACTCTTTATGTAAATGTTGCTGTATATAATATTCAAAAAAAAAGTTCAGGCATGTACAAAAATAAAAAAATCCTGCAAAGTATGTGAATATGTTGTATAGAAAATAAGCAAGCTTGAGTTCCAAAGTCAAATATGTGAGCCTGCAGCTGGATGACTTGACTACACTGGTCTTGCATCCCGGGGTAGGTAGCTACACTGGCTACCGTCCATTCTTCTCTTCACCCCCTCCTCTTGAGCTGGTTGCCACTTGAACTTAGAAGGGAATACCCCTCTCCTCGAGGATGGAGTTGCTGGATTGGGGAATCATTGGGTTGTCGTACTGGAGAAGTCAGTTTCTTTGTCATTCTAGTTGGGGAGAGCCACCATCACTTACACTGTACAAGTCAGATTCATAGTCGTAAGAGTTTGCGTATGAGTTGAAGTATTTCTGACCTGGCTATTGAGGAGACTTGGATAGAGTTTTGGGATTCTCAAGGGCTGTTGGATTTCATATTCGGTTCTCAATAAGGTTCCGCACGCACGAAAATTCCAAAGGTCCGACTTAAGCTCCAAACTTTGATTTTGCGAAGACAAGTTTGATAATCAAATAAGATCCAAGTTCTTCTTTTTCTTTTCTTTCTTTTCTTTTTTGCACTTATTGCATAAGTGTTTGCTAGGGACTAGCAAAGGTAAAGTATAGGGGGATGATGAATCCACATTTCATCATCATTATTCTATCATTTTGGCATCAGAAACCCTAGCAAATGCCTGTAAATACCCTTAAAATCATCATCTTAGCATCCATGCATGTGCATTCAATTAGTGTATAAAATACTGTAATTAAAGCCAAAATAATGGAATAAATAAAGAAAAGAAAAAGAATAAAATATTGTAAATATTTTATGACCCGAAACCCCGAGACCTAGGCATCTTGATGAATAGGTCGACAAGGAATAAAGTAGGGGGAGATAAGGTCAGAAATACAGATGAAATACCTATAGTTTTTATTCATTCTTTATTCATTTTGGGACCTATTTTTGGTTCCACTTTTTATACATAAAATAAAGAAACTTTGTGATGAAAGTTGTAGATAATTTTATAAAGAAAAATACAAAATTGATTTCACAGAAAAATAATGTACAGATAAAAAGTTATGGTCTGAATAAAATTCCAGAATCCCAACTTCCCAAACCCATATCTCACAAACGACAACTCCAAATGCAGCATACTCACCTTGAATTGTATATAGAAGAAAATAAGCTATCCAATGGTGGTGGTTTCGCATTTGGCGGAGCTACGGTTTGAAAGTTGAGTTTTGGACCCACATTGTACATTGTTCAGATTAAAATATTCAATTTATTCTTTATTCATTATTTATTCATTTTTATATTTTTATAATGTTGTAAATATTACTTATAATATATATGTTCATTAAAATCAAAATAAAAACCTAAATAAAACTTAAAATAAAATACATACATATTTGATACATAGGTATTATACCTGTACTTATATCTATATAAAATATACTTCTATTTTATTAATTATACAAAATAAATCAGAAAAATTAACTCAAAATATATGTATGTATATAAAAGTATTTTATAATTTTAGAAATTAATAAATAAAAATAATAGAATTAAAATACACAAAATAAAAATAAAGTAATAAAGTATATAGGTATTATACCTATAAGGGGTGTAAGTATAAACTTATAAAAATATGCCTCATAAAAATAAATAAAAATCATAATAAAATACTACATAAAATAACGAATATTTTTTATTTTATAACCATTAATCAATTCGACTTTATTCTATTTTTAATTGATTTTACAAAATAATTATCAGGATTTTTCCTGGTTGGTCCACGTGGACCAACCAGGAGGCGTCAACAGTTGACCTCGATCAACTGGACGCCCTACCTCCTATACCCCTGTCAGAAGTCGATTTTTGAGCCATTTTCTTGGCTTTTTCACGGCTAATCCTTGCACCATTTCGTGATGGTTCCTTTTGCAAGTCCAAACCTCGATCATTGGTCTATCTCGCCCTGTGATTACCTCGGGCTTTGGACCAACGTGATGCTCCAGGCGCCTTGATCATTGGAGCACTTTGGTCAGGGGTCAAACCAAATATAACGACCCCCCATGTTTGATTTGAATTTTGAGTCCCCTTGGTCCACCCCTCTCCGCCTCTCTGGTGCTCGGAGCATTGCTGGAGGTGACAGCTCCACCGCGCGCTTCTCAGCCAAGACGAACGAGGTCGAGGACGACTTCGCCACCTCCCGCAACCTCGGCGGTCGAGGTATCTTCTTCCCTCTGGCTCCAGCCATTGAGGGCCCCTTCCCTCTTTTATTTCATGCTCATTAGCTTAGCCATAGGTTTAGGAACATTAGCCCCAAAGAACTTTTGAGTTTCGTCGACTCCTTCGCCAAATCACACCCCCTCGTCGGAGCGCACCTCCGGCCACCCATCGCCACTTCGCCTTTCGCTCCGACTCGGTCCACCTAAGGTCCAGGCAATTTGCCCTGGACCTCTTAACCATTTTTGCAGGGTCAAAGGTCGTTGACTCGCGCCTGGGCGCGATTTTGTTGCTCGCTGGAGCTCAGCCGAGCCCTCCAGCTCCTCCGACCACCTGCGAGTGCCACGGCTGTCGCCGTGGTCATTTGACGCCGCCAGGAGAAAGAGAAGACCCTCAGGAAGCTCCTTGTCCATTTTGAAGCCTAGACGCCGCGGGAGCCGGACGGAGGAGCTCGAGGAACTTCGCCCCATCGGAGCTCCGTCGTGTTCTTCCACCTGCCGCTCCAACCGTCGGATCTTGGAGCCCACCCAGATTGCACGCCAGCCACTGGATCTTCCCACGCATCAACCGTCGATCATCCTTGGAGATCTGATCTCAGCCGCACATCCGCGAAACGTCATCAGCCGTCAATCGTTCTCCACGTGTCTATGTGGCTCCCCATCAGCCGTTGGATCACGCGCCAAGGGTATTTTGCAAATTAACCCTCGCGCATTTTTGTATTTACTCTTTAGTATTTAAACTTTCATCTGTAGTTGCAAAACTTTGGGTTATTTGCATGTAAGCCCCTGCACTTATTTTTATTTACATCTAGGTCCTCCGCCACGTCACCTCACGTGACCTGTACACGTGAGGTGGTGGGCTTTTTGCAAGGACCTCCTTGGGGTGTTGTCATTTCAGCTTAGTCCCAAGATTTTGTAATATAGTGTAAAACTTTGGGATATTTTGCATCGACTCCCCTGATAGTTTTGAATATTGCACTTAGGTCCCTGCCAGGCGCGTGTCTCGCACGTGTTTGGCTTGGGAGTTTTGTACTAAGCCCCCTCCGGGTTTTGTAATTGCTGTTTGGCCCTAAAAATTGAATATTTAGTGTAAAATTTTGTGGAAAATTGCATGTGAACCCCTGGATGTTTGAGAAATTGCAAATATACCCCTGCTAGGCCTGTTAATTGTTTGGATGCTTGTTGTAATTATTTAACTTATCTTTTTAAGTCCAAAAATTCCACAAAAATAGGTTTTAGCTCCTGTTGGCTTGTACTTTGTCGCCATATTTTCAGTTTTTGATTTTTTTTTATTTTTATATTTATTAAAAATCAAAAACATGCTTTTTATTGACTGCCTAGCTTAGAAAATTCCAAAAAATAGCAAAATACCTCTAAAAATTCAAAAAAATTCCCTAGTGTCTATTTTATCATATTTTAGTGTCAGTCCAAAAATCACTAAAAATCTCAAAAGAAAAACACTAACAATTTAAAAACACTCTAAAACTTCAAAAAATATATAAAATCAAAGAAAACTCCAAAAAATACAAACTCAGTTCCTGTTTGTTCTATATTTCATTTCCTTTATTAAAAAATTATTGTGAAAAATTTTGATTGCTGTTTGCTATTTTTAACTTCCATTTTATCCACAGCCAGCACATTTTCCACTGTTTTCTCTTATTTCAGTCTTTAAAAAATACCAAAAACACCTTGAAAAATACCCAAAAACCACAAAAACAGTAAAAAATCCTAAAAATATCAAAACATTTTATTTCTGAATTTTTGGTTACTTTGTGCATTTTTATAAATACTTTATCTTGTCTTTTATTATAGTGTCTTTATTTTCCAATATTGAAAAAGAAAATAGAAAAATATAAAATATAAAATTATAAAAATCAGAAAATTAAAAATCAAAATACAAAATTAAAAATTAAATAAAAAAAGAAGAAATAAAAAAATTAAAAATTAAAAACCCACAAAAATTCCTTTGATTGCTTGCTTAGTGTAGACATCACACACACTCACTTGCGCACATTTATTTGAACTGCCCTGCTTGCTCCCTGTGTTCGAACTCTCTGCATACTTGTCCCTATACACCATTTGTGCAGAGTTAAAAATAAATTTTAACTCCACATTATTTCTAATTTATTGATCTTTAGTGTGGGTTAATTGTTGATTAAATACAGGATTTTGTGTGGCCAAACACCGACTGTTGACTTGCCTTGTGAGTCAATACAACCGCACTCAATTCTGCGTTTATCATAGGGCTCATAATCATTAGCCTAGGCTTCTGAAGAAAAGACCTAGAGCACCTTCTACTCCAATTCCAAGGCTCGCTCCACCTCCTTGTTCATCTCTGTGGAGAAGAGAGATGAATGAGATATCTATTCCATATGGCTAGGGTCTCTTATATAGAGAGAAAACCCTATAGAGTACAAAAGGAAAAATACATAAATACCCCTGAGGGATTACCGAACCCGAAGGGTTGAAGGTTACGGAACCTGAAGGGTTAAGAGTTACGGAACTCGAAGGGTTATAAACATAATTGTAAGTGCAATAACTCTAACACTCACACTCAAGTTGGAGCATATCCATCTATTATCCTAACTTGGATACTAAGTACATGAAGCGCTTCATTAGAAGAGCCTTTGTGAAGATGTCTGCAAGGTGAAGTTCAACGGAGATGTGTGGAGTGCTGATTCATCTCCCTCGTACTGCATTATGAATGAAATGGCAATCAACTTCAATGTGTTTTGTCCTCTCATGGAAAATTGGATTGTTGGAGATGTACGTGGCATACTTGTTGTTGCAGTATAAGGGTACAAGAGTGGTGTCTAATGAAAGACCAGTAAATCCGAAGGCTAGGGTATAAGGTGCTAAATGGTCATTGCGACCCAAGCGATCGGGATCGATCAATCAAGAAAAAGAAGAGACCACCAAACAAATGAGAAAATCAAATTGAAACAAGCTAGCGGTCTTGCTATTAATTTAACATGGTATAACGACCAGGGTCGAACACAAGGAGCACGGATTGGCCTCACAGCCTACGAAGTAGTCAAAAAGAAAGGAAAATGAAATAAAAAGGTATTTTTGGTGGTTTTTAATTCTTTTTATATTTTTTTGGATTTTTAATATATAAAGAAAATGATAAATGCAAAGAAACAAGGCACTTAAACTATTTATTAAATGCACTAAAAATCAACCAAAAATTCAAATAAAAATATTTTTTGTGTGTTTTATAATTTTTAGTGTTTTTGGTGAATTTTGGGATTTTTCTGACGTTTATTTAATTTTCTAAAAATCAAACAAGCACTGAAATTGTAGGTACTGTCCAGCCGAGCTAAAGGGACCTAGATAAAATATCTAGAAGCCCCAAATTATCCTGGAGGTCTTTTTCCTGTATAGAGAAGAAAACAAGGAAAAATTGGGCACCTAAATTATTATTTTTGGGTTTTTTAATTTATTTCTTAGAATTTTTATATGATTTTAAGTGTTTTCAATTTTTAGGTGTTTACAGTAATGAGAAGTAGCCAAAATTGGCTAGAAAATCAAGCAAGCAAAGACAAACAGTAAGTAAATTTTTTGTAATTTTTAGATGACTTTTAATATTTTTTGTGATTTTTCTAATGAGACAGTAAAGAAAATAGATGTTTTTGAATTTTTAAAAATATCAAACAATGTCTAAAATGTCTCCAAAATTTATAGATTTACATCATGGCAGGAGCCATGTATCCAATTTTCATCAAATTTAGAGGTGATTTGCTATTTTATTCAAAAATAAAGAGGGGGCACTATGTACAAGGACCTATGTGCAAATACCCGACGTTCAGGGGGGTCTGGTGCAAATAACCCAAGTAAACACGTGCGTCGCGCGTGCCTGAGGCACTCAGGGACCCAAATGTAATAAAAATTACTTCCGAGGACTATTTGGTAACATGTACCAAAAGTCCAGGGGGTAATCTGCAAATAACCAAACAATATCCGCACATGCACAATTAAAATACACACAGGGGTATAAATGCAATATCTAAAAAGTATTCATTCATTACTTAACATCTCAGAACTACAGGGCATATAATGCAAATACACCAGAGAATCACATGTCGACGCACGTGTCACACCATACACAGGGGCATAGATGCAAGGTAAATAAAGTGTAAGGCCCTCTATGAAATTTTACCAAAAACTAAACAACTACACTAAATAATTACAGGACTAAATGCGAGTTAAAAGAAACATGATGGCCTAAGGGTAGTTTACCCTTTATTAATGTGGGCCGCAGGATGGACGCCACGTGGTGCTTCGGACGGTGGAGATCGGCGGGCGCTCCATGGCTGGGGTCCTCGCAACGATCAGATGGCGGAGGCTTCGCCACGTGGGGGATCAAACGGTGAAGGGTGTAGGTGGCCAACCCTCTCGCATCAGGCGGTCCAGATCTCCTCTCCAAGGATCGGACGATGACGGGATCTCCTCAAGGGGACGGTCGAGATGCGAACTGGAGGTCGAGGACGATCGGACGGTCGGGGAAGATACAAGAAGAACAGTTGGCCGGCGAGTTTCGTCGGCCTCGTGTGTGCGCTGTGATCCACCCCAGCTGCTCGTGAAGATCGGAAAAGCTCCAGCGTGACGCTCCGCAGCTGCTGGTGGTCTCCGATGACCCAGCTGAGTTCTGGAGAGCTCCGGCGAGGTCGGCGGAGGTAACGCTCCTGGACCGAATCGTCCAAGCCCTCAGACGAGCTTGGAAGGACCTGCAAAGTAAACCAGGAGACTCGCGGGTCGAGGGCAAACTACCTCGACCCGGTTGGGCGGGTGAAGGTGGTCGGTGGTGCGAAATGGGCGAGCTCCGGCGAAGGTGGGGACGGAGGAGCTCGAACCCCAGCTCCTGTGTGAGCTGGGTTGGATGGAGGTATGGAGAAGGTGCGCAGGGGGAAGGCGAAGGCTATGGCGAAGCCTGATGATCGAACGGGGGTCGGACGTAGACAGAATCAACGGCGAACGACGGAGAAGCAAATTGGGGGTAATTGAAAATTAAAGAAAAAGAAAGGACTACGGGGCTACTTGGGTGGTGAATGAGACTGGGGACGAGCAGTCGATGCTCTGGGTCGTTGCCTCGAGAAGCGTCTCCCTCCGAGGCTCGAGCTCCAGCTCAGGGCAGAGCACGGCGGTGCTTGATCGCTGGATCAATGGCTCGCACTCCTTCCTCGCTTCGGCAGCACCTGGAGTGAGCTGTCACTCTCACGCACGCACTGGAGCTCACAGGGGGGTGGAACGAATGACCAAAGATGCGAATGGAGGAGGCGGAGCTGGAGCTTTATACGCTGGGAGGTCCGAGAAGAAAGGTGCGGGTAGGGCAGTGGAGCGCGCGGATCTCGAGGTGGAGGCTCCGGCGAGGATCTCGGATGTATCATGGACGGATCGGACCCGGGGTTTAGGTGAGGGGGAATCGGGTTTAGGCGCTAAAATAGGGGGAAATCGGGTCAGGCGCCTAAGTCCGTGGGAAGTGGTCCTGGGGGGGGCAGTTGACCAGGCGGTCAACACTCCCCAGGGCCAATGGGTAACGGCCTCGTGGCTGATATTTGGAAGTGAAAATAAGGATAGCAAATGGCCGAATTAGGGAAAAGTTGAAACATGAAATATTTTTGTTTTATTTTTTTTCTATTTTTTTAGTGATTTTTAATTAATTTTTCAAAATAAAAATAAGGTATGTACATTATATAGCTATATATAGGTATATACAGTATAAAGGATTTTAATTTTTGATTTTTAATTTCTTATTTTTATACAATTTTATTCCCATTTTATATTTTATTTATTTACAACATAAAATAAGGAATAAAAAGATATTTTTAGTTTATTTTTATTATTTATATACATAGGTGAAAGAAATAGATGTGTACATTTATACACATGGTATATTTACAATATATTTTTATGTTTTTAATTTTGTTATTTTTATTTTTTTTTGTTTTAATTGTTTTTATTTTATTTATTTACACTATATAATGTAGAATATTTACAAAAATTTTGGAAATTAAATTTATTTATTTATAAGGCTAAATAAATATAGGTGTGATGGTCTATATACAAGGTGGATATATACAAGTGGCCTATTTTTATTTTCTTTTTAATTTTTATATTTTTCTTTTGTTTTTATAAATATATACAAATATTTACAAGCCTATTTTAAGCTATTTTTGGAAGGAAAATATTTTATTTTATTTACATAAATATTTACACATATGAGCCCCTATCTCCCTCTACTTTGGCTTTTATGCGATCAGGCCCATGCTGAGCCATCCCTTGGTTAGGTTGCTCAACATTTATTCTAAATATTTCCCTATTTTTCTTTTAATCTTTATTCTTTTATTTTTGCACAAAAACATGCTAATTATAGGTTTTCACACAATGCATGCTTTTGGTAATTATTTGTATTTACACATATCTACATGTATTTGCAAAGGTTTTTTGTAGCTAAAATATAAGAATAAAGAGTGATGAATGAGTATTCATCACCCCCCTATACTTAACTTTGCTAGTCCCTTAGCAAACACTTATTTGAAAAAGAAGTGAAAAATAAAGAAAGAAAAAGAAAAAGAGAATGTACATGGATCAAGGTTGATTATTAAACTTGCTTTTATTAAATTAAGGTATGGAGTTCGATCAGATCTTTGGATTATTAATGTGTCGGAACCTTATTTGGACTTAAGTTTAAAACTTAACAGCCCCTAAGTTCCACTAATCTATAATCAAGACTCCTCAATGCTCCAGATCAGAACAAGTCATCAATCACAAACCCTGAAGACCATGAATCTTTTCTTGTCCTGTGAATGTGAGGTCTAAGCTCTCCACCTCAGAAATGGCAACTTGACAACCCTCCCCAACAAGGTAACTCTATGACCTCAATCTGGCTACTCTTTCCTCGAGGAGCGGGGTATTCCCTTCTAAGTTCAAGTTCAACCGGCTCAAGAAGAGGAGGAAGAAGAGAATGGGTCAAGGCCAGTGTAGCCAAGTACCCTTGGAAGCTTGACCTGTGTAGCCAAGTCTCCCTGCTGCAAGCTACATCAGGTGGATCATGAAACCAAGCTTTGCTTACTGCACTCTATATACATACTCCGGTGGGATTATCATTTTCTATCAGACCCACCACTTTTTTGGAGTTATTCTCTTTTTGCATTTTTTTTTCAAGTGCATCTGTACAACATATACATGTGCAGCATATATACAAGGAGTTTTTCCTCTTAAGCCAGTAGACTATCCCTCTTTTGAAGCTTTATTGCAACCCACAACTCCCGTCGTTAGACCTCATGGCAACCAGACCAAGTTGAGACGCACTTCCTTCACTAAAAGAAGAAGAGAGGTTCTGCCTAGAAGTACTACCCTCATATGCTACCCCAAGTCAAGGAAGACTGCCTCCTCACCACCTCATCCGTGGAGAGCTCGGTGCATAGTGCTGGTGTCCAAGTAAAGCCATTGTCTATATGAGTCATGTGTTGTTGTTAAGTGCTCTACTTAGGCTCATTGAGATGACATGTGATCATAGCCTAGTGGACTCAAAGAATTAAGTCACCATGGACCTGAAAAGCCTTAAACCTAAGCCCTATAAGGTTCCTCTTAGAAGTTAGGTGGATTAAGATCTTAATCAAGCTCCATTTCTCAATTTGATTCCAGGCTAGTTTAAATGTCAACTATCATCCAGAAAAACTATATACATATGCACAAAAGATGCTATTTACAAAGTTTACAATCATGCAAAATTTTTGAAAAATGTTTTGAAATCATGAATGGATGATGCATGAAGTGCAAGTTTTGCAAAAAGTATTTACACACATTTACAAGATTTTTGCAAACTTTTGATTTTCAAAACATTTTGGAAAAATTTTGTACTATATACATAATTTTGATAAGAAAATATTTACACAAGCTTTACACAAAAGATTTTTGAAAACACTTTTACGAAAATAATTTGTACACTAGCTATTTATGTGCAAATAAAAGAATGTTTATGCACATGTTTTAGCCATTTTATTTATTTACACACTCACACAAAGTACGAGTTATGGCTAAAGTATATATGAAATATATACACACCCCCCTATACTTAGCTCGAACGATGTCCTCAGAGTCAAGAGCAATGAAGAAGACATAACTCGTGCTAGGTATAGGGACGTGAAAAGGAAGACTATATACAAAGATGAATAGATGAAATAGAAAGTCAAGAGGGTCTCGGGTCTTCCCCTTATACTTAGGATCAAGTAATCCTAAGTATAGCAGGCTGTTTACTAAGGGAAAACCGAGAGGAGAATGTACAGGGTCTACCCCCCTATACTTAGGGTGAAATATCCCTAAGCATAGGCAGCGAAAACAGGGGTACACAGAAACAAAAGAAATACCCGAAGGTCTCACATCCCCCCTATACTTAGGGTAAAGTGCACCCTAAGTATAGCATAATCACAAGATGAATAAAGGGATGTGGGACTAAAGAATGTAGTGATATAGACATCTAGATCTGTACAAGTCGGAAGATCAGTAAAACTCAGGCGTGAGATGCATTAGATGTGAGTCAAAGACCACATCTCACGCAAAATGAATAGGGGCAAGATCAGCGACCCGCGGCTCATGATCTAGAAATGGCTTGATCCGCTGGCCGTTCACTCGAATGGTACTCTCAGAAGACAACTCGGATATATCAATGCTACCGTTGTCATGTACCTTTCTGACCAAGTAGGGTCCCTTCCATTTTCTCTGTAGCTTCGCTGGAAATAAACGTAGCCTCGCATCAAACAGCCATACTCTCTGTCCAATCTCAAAATGCTTGTGGCTGATGTGAGAATCATGCCACTCCTTCACTTTCTCCTTATAATGTAGGCTGTTTGAGAAAGCTGTATCTCTAAGCTCCTCCATGGCTGCTAACTCTGCCCTCCTCTGGTCTCCTACACCATCTGGATCCATGAGAATATCTGTAACTGCCCATAGTGACCTGTGCCTCAGCTCAACAGGTAGATGGCACGGCTTTCCATATACGAGGCGAAAGGGAGATGTGCCCAATGGTGTCTTGAAAGACGTCCTATATGCCCAGCAACCGAGTCCAAATGCTGTGACCAATCCTTTCGGTCAGGACGAACAACTTTCTGCAATATAGTCTTGATCTCCCTATTCGACACCTCGGCTAGACCATTCGTTTGTGGATGGTAAGGTGTAGCAACACGATGGTCTATACCAAACTCGCTAGCAAGGGCCTTCACCTGGTCGTTGATGAAGTGAGACCCCCCATCAAAAATCAAAACTCGTGGAACTCGAACCGCGTGATGATGTGTTTCCTCAAAAATCTGCAAACTGTCCTCGCATCAGCGGCTCGGGCGGGGATAGCCTCAACCCAACGACTAACATAATCTACGGCTAACAGAATGTACTCAAATCCCTGACTCTTAGGGAATGGACCCATGAAATCGATGCCCCATGCGTCAAAAACCTCACAGAAGTGAATGGGCTGCATCGGCATCATATCACGCTGTCCACAAGTGCCCATCCTCTGACAGTCAGTACACCTCTTCACGAACTCATCAGAGTCCTTGAAGAGGGTAGGCCACCACAAGCCGGATTGGAGCACTTTCTGTGCCGTTCTCCTCCCAGAATGATGTCCTCCTGCCTCCAGCTTGTGGCAGTAAGTGAGGACGCTATGGTGTTCCTCCTGAGGAATACACCGATGCCAGACGCTATCCCCTCCTTCGTGGTAAAGGATGGGATCCTCCCAATGGTAGGACTTGGCCTTCGCAAGGAAGGTCTCAAGCCTCTGCCTGGGCCAATCTTGTGGGACTTTCCCAGCAACGAGAGAAAGTTCACAATATCGGCATACCATGGGAGTGAGGCGATAGCAAGGATCGCCTCATCTGGGAAGGTCTCACAAATGGGATCAATCTGCTCAGACTCCTCAGGCTGCTCTATACGGGAGAGGTGATCCGCCACCACATTCTTGACTCCAGGCTTATCCTTGATCTCAATGTCGAACTCCTGGAGTAGAAGGATCCATCTAGTAAGTCTGGCCTTGGCATCCTTCTTTGCCATAAGGTACCTGATGGCAGTGTGATCTGTGTACAGGGTCACTCTAGATCCAATGATATAAGATCGAAACTTATCTTGGGCGAACACTACGACTAGCATCTCCTTCTCTGTAACGGTATAATTCCGTTGGGCGGAATCCAATGTGCGGCTAGCGTAGTGGATAGCAAAGGGGACTCCATCCCTCCTCTGTCCCAACACGGCCCCTACGGCAAAATCGGAGGCATCCGTCATGATCTCGAATGGGAGAGACCAATCAGGCGGCTGGAGGACAGGAGCCTCAATCATACACTGCTGGAGAGTCGCAAAGGACGAAAGACACTTGTCATCGACAAGGAACTCGATGTCTTTCGTCAAGAGGTCAGTCAACGGCCAAGCAATTCTGTTGAAATCATGAATGAATCTCCGATAAAAACCAATGTGCCCCAGGAATGACCGTAGCTGCCTCAAATTGGACGGCAGTGCGAGTTTTCTAATGACATCAACCTTGGCTGGATCCACCTCCATGCCCCTGTTGGAGATAATATGGCCAAGCACCATCCCTTGAGTTACCATGAAGTGACTCTTCTCCCAAGATAAAACCAAATGGTACTCAATACATCGCTGGAGTACTCGGTCTAGGCAGTAAAGATAGGAGTCGAATCCGTCGCCGTAGACCGAGAAATCGTCCATGAAGACCTCCAAACACTCCCCTACCATGTCCGAAAAGATCGACAGCATGCATCTCTGAAAAGTCGCAGGGGCATTGCATAGCCCAAATGGCATGCGTCGAAAGGCATATGTACCAAAGGGACATGTAAAGGTGGTCTTCTCCTGATCCTCAAGAGCGATGGCCACCTGGTTGTAGCCCGAGTACCCATCCAGGAAGCAATAATGGCTCTTCCCTGCCAGTCTCTCAATGATCTGGTCAATAAAAGGCAGGGGAAATGGTCCTTCTTGGTGGCCTGGTTGAGTCTCCTGTAGTCAACACAGACCCTCCAAGAGGTGGGTACTCGTGTAGCAATCTCCTCTCCCGACTCACTGATCACAGTCGTGATGCCCATCTTCTTGGGTACCACATGCAAGGGGCTGACCCACTTGGAGTCGGAAATGGGATAAATAAAATCTGCACTCCACCATTTTGATATTTCCTTCATCACGACCTCTCTCAGGTTGGGGTTCAGCCACTGCTGGAACTCATGCGACGGCTTCGCCCCCTCCTCGAGATAAATATGGTGGGAGCACACTGATGGACTAATCCCCTGGAGATCTTCTACGCTCCATCCGATTGCCTTGCGGTTCTTTTCAAGAACCCCCATCAAACGGGATTCTTGCTCTCCGGTCAGATCGGCGGAGATGATGACTGGGTACATCTCAGGCTCACCCACAAGGAACCGATTCTTCAGCGAAGTAGGGAGCGGCTTCAGCTCTGGACAGCTGGGTGCTGGCAAATCTGGCTTCGGATGAAGGTGTGTGTACGGTGCTAAATCTGCCAAATCTGCCTGGGAGAAAGAAAACAAACTCTCGCAAACTGGATCGGGAGAAGGCTGCTCAACTGTGCTGTCTCTGATCTGCTCCGATCTACCTCCTCCTCATCTGTAGGCTCTGGTGGACTCAAGTCTGGCATATGATCATCACAATATGCCCACTCAGACTCTGAATCCGAGGGATCTGTATCAAACAAGGTGGCATCAGTACCATCGTCACACAAGGTGGCCTCAGTACCACCATCACTAGAAACCGTGTCGCGGTCGAGAACCGGCTCTGCTGCCACTGAAGTATCCTGGACCAGGGCTGTGTTCTCCAAGCTCTCCTCTGCTGTCATCTCGGCATCAGCGGTATCTGAAAATTCTGAAAATGAGAGGATGGCCTGTGCTGCAGGGTCTGCCTATGCTGCCTCGTCGTCTGTGATCACGAAATCATAGTCCTGGTGGATGTCTAGCCCGGCATCTGTCAGCTACTCTGTATCTGTGATGGTCTCTGAGCATGCTCTCTCTGGCTCTGTAGTCCTCGACCGTCTCTATTTGTACACTCTCGCCCTCGACGCGAAAGTATACCTTCCTACTATCATGATCAGTCACCGCCTTGGCTGTGGCCAAGAACGGACGACCGAGGATGATGGGGGTATCGGCCACTGAATCAGGGATCTCCATGTCCAACACTACAAAGTCCACGGGGAATTTCAGGCCCTGAATCGTGACGATAACGTCTCGTAGCATCCCCTTCGGCCTCTTGATAGATCGATCAGCAAACTGAAGGACTGTCCTGCTCTGTCGAAGAGTGTCCAGCTCGAAGCGGTCGAGAAGGGCTGCCGGAAGTAGGTTGATAGACGATCCGCTATCCAATAGAGTCCGGTCGAACCTCTGCTCACTAATCTGACATCTGACATACGGGGATCCTGAATCTGGCCTCTTGGCCGGCAGACGGTTCTTGATCGCGAAACACGTGGCCTTCGTCAGCACATGAATCTCTGACTGGTGGTTCCTCCTCCTCCTCTTGACTGTGGTCTGGTCTCTCAATGAACGCTGAAGAAGGGGGATGTGCTGCAAAGCCTCCTGAAGGGTCAGTTGTATATGGAATCGGTCGATCATGCTCTGGCTGAACTCCTCCTGCTCTCTCTTTTTTGGGTCTTTTTCTTTTTTCTTCCCCTTCCCCATCAGAAGGGCTCTAGGGAAGGGGATCACTGGGTCCTTCTCAGATGAAGGACTAGGAATATGTCTAGACGGCTCGACGGCCGGATCCGCACATACATCAATCACCACAGTGGGACCATAAGAAACTAAACCTTTTCATTTATTCAAAACAGTGTTCTGAGATACATCAGAATGAGGAAAAACAATAGCTCTCTCGATATGAACACCGGTGGCCTCAGTACCACCGCGGGCTGGCTGTTCTGGACGTCTCGCGGCCTCAGTACCACGTGCTGGCTCGACAACTCGGGTGGCGTCAGTACCACCTCCTCGGACTGGTGAAGTGGCGGCCTCAATACCGCCGGTGGAATCAGCATCCTGGGTGGCATCAGTACCACCGTCATCATCATGCGCGGCCTCATTACCGCTCTCCTCCTCCTCATCTGGCGCCCTGGATGGATCCTCGTGCCGTTGCTCAGACGAGGCGCCGCCTGCTGGTGCTCTACCGCTCCTAAGTGTAACAAAATCAGCATCAAACAGATCTGAAGACATATCATCAAACGGATCACTAGGAGTGGCGTGCTCAGTGAAAACTACCTGCTCAGACTTCCTCTTCAGGCTGTTGGGATTCGGCTCTATCTGGGCAGGAATGGTGGCCTTCCCTCTCACGATGTCCCGCATCTCCTGGCGGAACTCGTCCATCTCCCGTCTAAAGGTAGCCTGCTGGTCCGTGAGGAGGCGGGCTATGTCGTCCAAGGTAGGGCTCTCATATGGTGAAACATGGGAGCCCGACGGGTAGCCTCTCTGGTGGTGAGGCTGCTGGAACTGGTGCTGCTGGTGAGAGGGGTAAGAGGAAGGATGCTGCTGGTGAGAGGGGTAAGAGGAAGGATGCTGCTGCTGGTGTGGCTGGTGAGCCTGCTGCTTACGTCTCCAAGACTGTCCCTACTGCTGATAGGGACGAGGAACGAAGGATGACTGCTGGTGTGGCTGGTAGAGTGGGGGCTGCTATTGCTGGTGATCCCTCTACTGGCTATACTGCCCTCCTGATCGGATGACTACTGCTGGGGCTGGGTACCTCCACTCCCCTACCTGAATCCGGGATGGTCTCATTGGATCCCAGGGTGAGGATGGTCATACCAAATCCCGTTGACATCCATCAACGGCTCTTCGTCGTACTGGGCTGGCGGGAGTACTGCCAGAGGCTGACCCGGCTAGTATACCACCATCTTCAAGTCTGGAGATGGTGGTGACTGGTAAGAGGGCTGCTGCTGGTACGGCTCCGCCTGTACAAGGTGAACTTGTCTAGGCTGCTGAAAGGAGCTGGAGCGCTGGGACAAGCTGCTGCTGCCGGTATCGCCTCGTGACTGAAGATGGGGCTGTGAAGCGTCTGTGCCTCCTGGAGACACATGAGCTGGGTCCTCACGTCGCTCAGAGTCTGTGCCATCTGCTCCATCTGAGTGATGCCCTGGCACTGCTTCTTCTCAATCAGCTCCATCCGATCCAACTTCTCACTAATAATGCCCATATCCCCAGCGGATGACTCTTCCTGTGCTGCTGCAACGGCGGATGAACTGGATGGATCGACGTCGACCCGTGCTATCCTCTGGTACTGCACGGGTCCATTCTGAAAGACCGGTAAATCCGAAGGCTAGGGTATAAGGTGCTAAATGGTCGTTGCGACCCAAGCGATCGGGATCGATCAATCAAGAAAAAGAAGAGACCACCAAACAAAGTAGAAAATCAAATCGAAACAAGCTAGCGGTCTTGCTATTAATTTAACCTGGTATAGCGACCATGGTCGAACACAAGGAGCACGGATTGGCCTCGCGGCCTACGAAGTAGTCAAAAAGAAAGGAAAATGAAATAAAAAGGTATTTTTGGTGGTTTTTAATTCTTTTATATTTTTTGGATTTTTAATATATAAAGAAAATCATAAATGCAAAGAAACAAGGCACTTAAACTATTTATTAAATGCACTAAAAATCAACCAAAAATTCAAATAAAATATTTTTGTGTGTTTTATAATTTTTAGTGTTTTTGGTGAATTTGGGGATTTTTCTGACGTTTATTTCATTTTCTAAAAATCAAATAAGGACTGAAACTGTAGGTACTGTCCAGCCGAGCTAAAGGGACCTAGATAAAATATCTAGAAGCCCCAAATTAGCTTGGAGGTATTTTTCCTGTATAGATAAGAAAACAAGGAAAAATTGAGCACCTAAATTATTATTTTTGGGTTTTTAATTTATTTATTAAATTTTTAAAAGATTTTAAATGTTTTTCAATTTTGAGGTGTTTTCAGTAATGAAAAATAGCCAAAATTGGCTAGAAAATCAAGCAAGCAAAGACAAACAGTAAGTAATTTTTTGTAATTTTTAATGACTTTTAATATTTTTTGTGATTTTTCTAATCAGACAGTGAAGAAAATAGATGTTTTCGAATTTTTAAAAATATCAAAAGTGTCTAAAATGTCTCCAAAAGTTATAGAAAATTTTACATCATGGCTGGAGCCATGTGTCCAATTTTCATCAAATTTGGAGGTGATTGCTATTTTATTCAAAAATAAAGAGGGACACTGTGCACAGGGACCTATGTGCAAATACCCAACGTTCTGGGGGGTCTGGTGCAAATAACCCAGGTAAACACGTGCGTCGCGCATGCCTGAGGCACTCAGGGATCCAAATGTAATAAAAATTACTTTCGAGGACTATTTGGTAACAGGTACCAAAAGTCCAGGGGGTAATATGCAAATAACCCAACAATATCCGCACATGCACAATTAAAATACACACAGGGGTATAAATGCAATATCTAAAAAGTATTCACTCATTACATAACATCTCAGAACTACAGGGCATATAATGCAAATACATCAGAGAATCACGTGTCGATGCACGTGTCACACCATACACAGGGGCATAAATGCAAGGTAAATAAAGTGCAAGGTCCTCTATGCAATTTTACCAAAAACTAAACAACTACACTAAATAATTACAGGACTAAATGTGAAATAAAAGAAACAGGAGGGCCTAAGGGTAGTTTACCCTTTATTAATGCGGGCCGCAGGATGGACGCCACGTGTGCTTCGGACGGTGGAGATCGGCGGGCGCTCCAAGGCTGGGGTCCTCGCAGCGATCAGACGGCGGAGGCTTCGCCATGTGGGGGATCAAACGGTGAAGGGCGTAGGTGGCCAACCCTCTCGCATCAGGCGGTCCAGATCTCCTCTCCAAGGATCGGACGATGACGGGATCTTCTCAAGGGGACGATCGAGATGCGAACTGAGGTCGAGGACGATCGGACGGTCGGGGAAGATACCGGAAGAACAGTTGGCCGGCAAGTTTCGCCGGCCTCGTGTGTGCGTTGTGATCCTCCCCAGCTGCTCGTTAAGATCGGAAAAGCCTCCGGCGTGACGCTCCGCAGCTGCTGGTGGTCTCCGATGATGTACAACCGGGTCTGGGACATCACCATACAATTCTCGGCCATCTCCTCGTAGATGGCCCAGACCTGGTCGTGATCCTTGGTGAAATAGGACCCGCCACAAGAAGCATTCACCAAGCCCTGGAGCTCTGGTGTCAGCCCGCTGAAGAAGCTCTGCACAAGGTTGGGCTTCGAAATATCATGGTGCGGGCATCGGTCAGTAAGCTCACGAAACCTCTCCCATGCCTCATGGAATTGCTCGTTGGGGAGCATGGAGAAGTTGCTGATGAGGGATCTCGCTGCATTGGTCCGCCCGAGTGGATAGTACTTGTTCAAGTACTCGGTGCAGAGCTGCTCCCAGGTGTAAACATACTTCCCCAAATGTTTCAGCCAGGTGGCTGCTCTGTCTGCTAGGTAGAAGGGGAAGGCGATCATCCTGATCATGTCCTGGTCCACCTGACGGTCGTGGACAGTGCTGTAAATCATCAGAAACTCCTGTAAGTGGAGATGGGGCTCCTCAGTCGCGAGTCTGTGGATGCGGGGGAGTAGCTGCAAAGTGTTCGGGGGGAACTTGAAGTCCCCCACGATGGCTGGAAGTACTACCCAGTGGTGCGTCAACGTCGATCTAGGGTTGTACAACTCCCGCATCGGTCTCGTTGGTCCTTCGGCCGTGGCTGCGGCTGCTGCGGCTGCTGCATCAGCATCATCTGGGATCCTCGGCCCGTCTCTCCTCTGCTCTCGCTCTGCTCTCTCTACTCGCATCTGCTCCATCTCTCTCCTCATGTCGAGCATGAATGCTCCCTGATCCCCAGCTGCTGCTGGACGGTCTCCAACGAGGCGATCAAGGTGGAGTTGATCGTACCCTGGTCCAAGACGAAGTGCTCTCCTTGGGTGCGATC
Source organism: Ottelia alismoides (assembly GCA_037367405.1). Classification (NCBI taxonomy): domain Eukaryota; kingdom Viridiplantae; phylum Streptophyta; class Magnoliopsida; order Alismatales; family Hydrocharitaceae; genus Ottelia; species Ottelia alismoides. The sequence goes on from JAZKJV010008506.1 coordinate 220,370, forward strand.
CTCAGAACTACCGGCCATGGCGTCTGCAAAATCAAATGAGCCAAACTCAGGTGCTGATAAATCTGCCAATCTCTCCTCTGGCTCATATCTCTCAAAACCGAAAGAAAGGGGGTCGAGGGGGAACAGGGCGGAGTCGTACTCGGGCTCGGAGAGCTGGTCTCGGCTCTCGCGGGCCAACCTAGATGATCGGGTAGACGTGCCCGAAAGTGGTGCAGCCAGAGGCTGCCTAAGAGAGCGTCTACCCATCATATTGATCTGGCGAGTAGTGCGGATGAGATCTGGAGAAACTATGATCAACAACCAAACCTCTGTTCTCCAACGCAACACGAGCTGAAGACCGTAAAGGCTCGATCAAATTATCTTGTCAATTTTTATTAGGTGAACAATTAATCTATCAGAGCGCTTACGTGACCTGTTAGGATACCCGATGCTACTCCAACCAACTATCCCGTACGGAAGAGTCGGTAATCAGTCGAGTATAGCACCGGAGGGCTCTACCTAGGGTGCGGGTCACTCTCTCGCGCAATCAAACCAAACAATGAGGGGTTGCTCTCCCCAAGACAAATTTTTAGGTGGAGTGTCTTTTAGGTCAATAGTTTTAACCAGTCCCAATTTTATGGTTTTTCTTTTTAATATTTTTCAATAAAAACAAAGGCCTAACGAATTTTTCGGTTCTCCTGGTTATTTAGTCAAAAACAAGGGGGAGAAGACGAAAAAGCCGATGCGCGAAGAAATCAATGATGCATGCAGAGATAGAAATGCGTACCTTGCCTCCAGCACTCTATATGCAAGTGATCCGCGCAGAAATGTAAAGACAGGAAATAAACTACCTAGATGATGCAGCGGTGAAAACCGAGTCCTAGATGAGCAAGTCTACTCGCAGAACCGTCTAACTGGTCATCGACCTCCATCTAAAAGTCCGGTCTCGGTCTACCCCTCCTCTACCCAACAAATCTGGGTAGGAGAAAGCGCTTTGCGGGGCAGACTACGACACATAGGCTACAAAGGAGATGAGTCAGTTATTTTTATTAATCAATTATTAGTAGGTCCAATTAATCGCACTATAGGAACAAGCAGATAATTAGGTGTGGGATCCTACTAATTACGGCACAAGAAAGCAGAAAATCCTAAGTCTAGGGGCTCGAGAAAACCGCTAAGAACCGTCAAAGGCAGTAAAAAGAAAATCAAAAGCCGTGAGAAAAACCGCGAAAAATCTAAGGGTCCCCCGAGCACACCGGTGCTCGGCGAAACAGACCCTCTAGAAGTTCAAGCAAAGTCCAAGAGTCTCTGAGTCCCTGTATTATTTACAATAATAATCAAATAAATCCTAAACTAAACCTCTCCCACTCAGCTCTCCTCTCACGCTCTCCTGCGGCTCCGTACAGAAGGGAGCCGCCTCCAAGTTCCTCGGTTGCGTCGGCTTCTCGAAATCGGCCGCCTCGGTTCTCGGGCCCTCTAATTCTCCTTCTCTCTACTCCATTCTAATCTCTATTCTCATCTCGATTCTCTTTCTAATTCTCCTTCTCTCTTCATTTTATTTTTTAATCCCACTTCTCATCTCAAATTTCATTGTTATTTGATATCCGAAACCGTCTGATCTCTCTTCCATGTCCATCTAAATCCACATCCGATTCTCCCTTCCACTTCGGAACACCTCCATTTGATTTCTATTTCTCAGAATCCTCCGTCATCCATTCCGCTCCAGAGGGAACCACCATATATCTGAGGCTTTTGCCGTCTGGAGTTTTATCGTCAATAGCTGAGAATCACTGACGTGCAGAAGTCGAGACCTGAAGCGCAGAGCATTATCATGAGATCCATCTGTTATATCATCGAGCTGAGATTATTTGCATGCCTCTATAAACTCAAATCCGATCAATGACATACATCTGGAGCCGTGATCTAATACCTCCATCGCCATAGTTATTGTGTCGAGTTATAGCGTATCTCGAAGTTGCGTATCTAGAGACTGATGATACGAAGGCCACTTCGCCGATTTCAGTTCATTTGATTCCTCTTCTATGCCCATTCTCATCATCGGATGGCAATCTCAGATCCTTAGGATCTAATTTTGACCCTTTCACTCTTCCGCTGGAATCCCTACAGCTCTGTTCATCCATTTTTATCTCGGCCGAGTCCACAAACTCGAGCCGTTGTTCGTCTATTTCAGGTACCGGATATGATTGGAGCATCACACATCGGAAATTATCACTAACGTTTGCCGTAATGATCCGAACTCCTCGCATCACCAAGGTGCTCCACCATTTCACTGCCGCCTAGAGTATTGCTGGAGAGATCCTAGAGTTTGAATTTCCACATGCATGATCATTGACAATCAGATTCCATGGAGATTCATACACTTGCAAATGATATAAACTAATCCATCTGAAAAACACCACCTGATCAGCTGTCTTCTCGAATCCCTGCGAAGAAATCAGAGAAAGAAGATTTTGGTCGTTGTATCGACCAGGTGAGCTTTACAGAAAAAGATTAAGGATGACTTAATCTTTCTTGATTTTTATTTATACTCCTAAACAAATGTATAGTGGATTCGTACGGGAGTGTCGAACTGATGGAGGTAAACTGTATTAAACGAGGGAGAATCGATGGGAAAAAAACTTAGGCTAAGGGTCTCCTAATTTTTATTTTATTTTTAAAGATTTTTCTGGATTTTTATTTGAATTTTATGAATTTTGTATTATTTTTGCAATTTTTAATTATTTTATGATTTTCTTATTATTAGACAATATTTAAATTTTTATTTGATTTTAGTTTTGTTATTTTTATATCTTTAGTGTGTTTTACTGTTTTTATGGATTTTTAGATGGTTTTTATGATTTTTATGGGTTTTGGTTAACTTCTAATGTAGAAAACAAAAAGTTTATTGAAAACAGTGATGTTTTTTTAGAGTTTTAAGGTAGCAAACAGTAACAAAATATTTTTATTGTATTTCTGTAGAAAGTAGATGAAATTACCTTTAAAACGGTATGTTGTGCGTTTTTATTGGATTTATATTGAATTAGTTATGAATTTTTGAAGTTTTGGTATGTTTTATATTTTTTTATTGGTTTTATTATTTTTTTATTTTTTTATTCTTTTCAGACGTATTTAATACTGTATATATATGAAATATTGTATTTATACTAATATTCTTTATATTTTTATGTATTTTGGACTTTTATTTATTAGGTAGAAGTTATGTATGGTGTTAAGGTAACTGTACAGGGGTATAGGTGTAAAAATGCAGAAACTACAGGGGCGCGTGTAAATCCGAAGAAATTGGAGGGACCCTTGCGCAAAAGAACCAAATTCCACGTGCAGAGTCACGTGAATGCTCAACCTTCTTGTGAATATCAAAATTGCCGGGAATTCATGTGCAAATGTGCCAGAGAACGCGTGCCTGTTCACATGAAAACTGCTCCTTTTAGATCTGCTTGTGAATGTAAAATCTCCGGGGACTTTTCCTGCAAATTGTCCAAAGAAAAATGTGAACCTGCACGAGATAATCACATGCCAACCTTAAAGCAGTGGGGCGGTTCGGCAAAAACGAGTGGATGTCGACGCGTGGCTAGGTATCGGTGCAACAATTACAGCAAACACGTGATGGCACGTGAGGGCTTCAGCTTTGGACCTGTGCGGGAACCTGTTCGCAACGTGATGGAACTTGTCGGACACGCCAAAAATATCTACGCCCTTGATAACAGGGCTGATCACTCGGGTATAAGGTACTGAAAATAGGTTGTTGCGACCCAAGCGATCAGACGATGTGTATCAAGAAAAATCGAACCACTAATGGAAATAAAATCGGTCAAAACAGAAAGTAGCGGTCCTGCTATGTGATTAACCTGGTATAGCACCCAGGGTCGAACTCAAGGAGCACGGGTTGGCCGAGAGGCCTACGAAGTAGTAAAAATAAAGAAAATAAAAGAACAAAATATTTTTAGTGGTTTTTAAATATTTTTATATTTTTTTGGATTTTTAAATGATTAAGAAATTAAGAAAAAGGAATAAAAGCACACTTCAACAATTTATTTAAAGCACCAAAAATCAACCAAAAATCAAAACAAAAATATTTTTATGTGTTTTAATTTTTTAGTGTTTTTTGGTGAATTTTTGATAATTTTCTGATGTTTATTTAATTTTCTAAAAATCAAACAATGCCTAAAATAAAGGGTACTGTCCAGCCCAGCTAAGAAGCCTAGATATAATATCTAAGGGTCTCAAAATGGCCTGGAGGTAATTTTCCTGTAAAGAGTATGGAACAAGGAAAATTTAGGCACCAAGTTTATTATTTTTGGATTTTTAATTTATTTATTAGAATTTTTATGGGTTTTTGAGTGTTTTTAAGTGTTTAGTGGTTTTTAGTGGTGAAAAATAGCCAAAATTGGCTAGAAAATCAAACAACACAAAATAAACAGTACCTAATTTTTTTGTAATTTTCAGACACTATTTAATATTTTTTTGTGATTTTCTAAATTAGACAGTAGCAAAAATAAAGGTTTTTGAATTTTTAAAAATATCAAATGAAATTGAAAATGTCCTCAAAAATCCACAAAAATCCTACACCATGGCAGGAGCCATGGGTCAAATTTTCGTTGGATTTGGAGGTGATTTGATATTTTATTCAAAAATAAGAAGAGGGTATTGTGCATAGGGACTGAAATGCAAATACCCAGAGTTCTGGGGGTCCTGGTGAAAAATACCCAGCAAAACACGCGTCACGCGCGTGCCTGGGGCACTCAGGGACCTAAATGTAAGAAAAATAAGTCCCGAGGACTTATTGGTAACAGGTACCAAAAGTCCAGGGGGCTTACCTGCAAATTACACAAGAAATATCGCACATGCGGAATTAAATCATTCACAGGGGTATGAATGCAAATATCTAAAAACTTTCAATCATTTAATAACATCCAGAACTACAAGGGTATCTACTGCAAATAACCCAAAAAATCACGTGTCGAAGCACGTGTCCACAACTGGCAGGGGTATAAATGCAAATAACATAAAGCTTAGGGTCCGATGTGCAAATTAACCTAAAACTGAACAACTGACCTTAATATTTACAGGACTAAAACGAAATAAAAAGAAAAGCGGGGCCTAAGGGTAAATTGCCCTTTATTAAGCGGGGGTGCTGGATGCGCGCCACGTGTAGATCGGACGGCGGCTGGCAGTGGGCGCTCCAGATGACGTCTCCTCAGATCTGACGGTGCTGGCTGCTCCGGATATGAACGGCTCAGATTAGAACTGGAGCGAGGGGGGCGATGGACGGCGATGAAGGATCCTCGAAGAACAGGTCCCCGGCGAGCTTCGCCGGGCTCGTGCGTGCGCTGACCTCCTCCTTGGAGCGCTCTGATGGTCGGAGAAGAAAGCTGGAGCGCTCCCGCATCTACTGCGATGCTCTGATGACCGGCCCGAGCTCCGATAAGGTCGGACGAGGTCGGCGGAGCTTGGGCTCCTGGCCTGAATGACCAAGCCCTCAGATGGGCTCGGTAGGACCTGCAAAGTAGCTCAGAAGACTCGCGGGTCGAGGGCAAACTGCCTCGACCCGGTTAGGCGAAGCGACGGTGGCTTGTGCATCGGGGTGGCGGGCTCCGGCGAAGGTGGTGGACGGAGGAGCCCGTTCCCAGCTCCTGTGCGAGCTAGGTTGAGTGAGTGGGTGGAGAAGGTGCGTCGGACGAAGGTGAACGTAATGGGCGATTCCGATGATCGAAGTGGGTAGCGGGGTGGTCGGAATCAAAGAACGACGGCGGCAGTGCGATTTGGGGCTAAACGAAAATCAAAGGAAATGGCGGAGATAAATGGCTACCTGGATGAACGGAGAGACTGTGGCGGAGCTGGGGAAGCTCCCGGTCGTCGCCTCGAAGGTCGTCTCGGCCCGAGGCTCGAAGCTCACTCAGGTGGCGGAGCTGCAGCGGCTACGTCGCCGGATCGATGGATTCACTCCCTCTCCTCGCTGCAACAGGTCGGGGATGCGAGCTGTCACCTCACACACTCTCTGGAGCTCACAGGAGAAGAAGGAGAATGGCCAAAGATGGAGAGAGGATGCGGCGGAGCTCGCTTATGTATGCTGGAGGGGTCCGAGAAGGATGGCTCGGGTAGGGTCGTGGTGGCCCGCGGATCCCAAGGTGGATGCCCGGCGAGGATGTCGGATGTAGGAGGATCAAAACGGAGTCGGGGTTTGATGAAATGTTGATCGGGTCAAGCGGGCGAAATTTCGAGAAGTCGGGTCCGGAGCTCAGACCCGCGGAAAGTGGTCCTGGGGGGGGTAGTTGACCGGGCGGTCAACATCCCCAGGACCCAATGAGAATGGGCCACGTGGATGAATATTGAAGTGACAAATGAGGACAGCTAGGGCCCGATTCAGCCAAAACTCAAAACATGAAATATTTTTCTTTTATTTTTTTCTATTTTTTGGCGATTTTTAATGATTTTTTTCGAAATGAAAATAAGCTATATACATAGTATGTATTATATATAGGTATATATACAATATATAGGGTTTTGATTTTTGAATTTTAAATGTTATTTTTGTGCAATTTTATTCCTATTTTATATTTTATTTATTTTCATTATAAAATAAGGAATAAAAAGGTATTTTTATTTGATTTTTATTATTTATATACAAAGGTAAAATAAATACATATATACATTGATATACATGGTATATGTACAATGTATTTTTATATTTTTAATTTTCCTATTTTTATTTTGTTTTGATTTTAATTGTTTTTATTTTATTTATTTACATTATAAATTATAGAATATTTACAAAAATTATAAAAGTCAATTTTTGCATATTTACAAGGCTAACTAAATATGTGTGTGAGTCTATGTACAAGGTGGCTATACAAGAAGTGTTTTTGTTTTCTTTTTAATTTTTAATTTTTATTTTGGTTTTATATTTATAAATATATATACAAGTATTTACAAGCATATTTTTGGTGAGGAAAATATCTTTATTTTATTTACAAAAATATTTACCCATGAGCCCCTATCTCCCTCTACTTTGGCTTTTATGCGATCAGGCCCATGCTGAGCCCTCCCTTGGGTTAGGTTGCTCAATATTTATTCTAAATATTTCTCTCTTTTTCTTTTTAATCTTTATTCTTTTATTTTTGCACAAAAAATGCTAATTATAGGTCTTTACACAATGCATGCTTTTGGTAATTATTCCTATTTACACATATCTACATGCATTTGCAAAGGTTTTTGTAGCTAAAATATAAGAATAAAGAGTGATGAATGGGTATTCATCACCCCCCTATACTTAACATTGCTAGTCCCTTAGCAAACACTTATTTGAAAAGGAAATGAAAAAGAAAGAAAGAAAAAGAAAAAGAGGATGTGCATGGATCAAGGTTGATTATTAAACTTGCCTTCATTAAATTGGGGTATGGAGCTCGATCAGATCTTTGGATTATTAATATGTCGGAACCTTATTTGGACTTAAGTCTAAAAACTCAACAGCCTCTAAGTTCCACTAATCTATAACCAAGACTCCTCAATGCTCCAGATCAGAACAAGTCATCAACCACAAACCCTGAAGACCATGAATCTTTTCTTGTCCTGTGAATGTGAAATCTAAGCTCTCCACCTCAGAAATGGCAACTTGACAACCCTCCCCAACAAGGTAACTCTATGACCTCAATCTGGTCACTCTTTCCTCGAGGAGCGGGGTATTCCCTTCTAAGTTCAAGTTCAACCGGCTCAAGAAGAGGGGGAAGAAGAGAATGGGTCAAGGCCAGTGTAGCCAAGTACTCCTGGGAGCTTGACCAGTGTAGCCAAGTCTCCCTGCTGCAAGCTACAACAGGTGGATCATGAAATCAAGCTTTGCTTATTGCACTTCTATATACATACTCCGGTGGGATTATCATTTTCTCTCAGACCCACCACTTTTTTGGAGTTCTTTTTTTCTTTTCTTTTTTTTTCAAGTGCATCTGTACAACATATACATGTGCAGCATATATACAAGGAGTTTTTCCTCTTGAGCCAGTAGACTATCCCTCTTTTGAAGCTTTATTGCAACCCACAACTCCCGTCGTTAGACCTCATGGCAACCAGACCAAGTTGAGACGCACTTCCTTCACTAAAAGAAGAAGAGAGGTTCCGCATAGAAGTACTACCCTCATATGCTACCCCAAGTCAAGGAAGACTGCCTCCTCACCACCTCAACCGTAGAGAGCTCGGTGCATAGTGCTGGTGTCCAAGTAAGGCCATAATCTATATGAGTCATGTGTTGTTGTTAAGTGCTCTACTTAGGCTCATTGAGATGACATGTGATCATAGCCTAGTGGACTCAAAGAATTAAGTCACCATGGACCTGAAAAGCCTTAAACCTAAGCCCTATAAGGTTCCTCTTAGAAGTTAGGCGGATTAAGATCTTAATCAAGCTCCATTTCTCAATTTGATTCCAGGCTAGTTTAAATGTCAACTATCATCCAGAAAAACTATATACATATGTACAAAAGATGCTTATTTACACAAATTTTACAATCATGCAAAAATTTTTGAAAAATGTTTTGAAATCATGAATGAATGAGGCATGAAGTGCAAGTTTTGCAAAAAGATATTTACACACATTTACACAAGATTTTTGCAAACTTTTGATTTTCAAAACATTTTGGAAAAATTTTGTACTATATACATAATTTTGATACAAAACTATTTACACAAGCTTTACACAAAAGATTTTTGAAATCATTTTTACAAAAATAATTTGTACACTAGCTATGTATGTGCAAATAAAAGAAGTTTATGTACATGAAAATTTTTAATTTTTGTGATTTTTAGCCATTTTATTTATTAACACACTCACACAAAGTACGAGTTATGGCTAAAGTATATATGAAATATATACATACCCCCTATACTTAGCTCGAACGATGTCCTCAGAGTCAAGAGTGATGAAGAAGACATAACTCATGCTAGGTATAGGGAAGTGAAAAGAAAGGCTATATTCAAAGAAGAAGAATGGAAAGTCAAGAGGGTCTCAGGTCTCCCCCCATACTTAGGATCAAGCAATCCTAAGTATAGCAGGCTGTGTACTAAGGAAAAACCTGGGTGGAGAATGTACAGGGTCTACCCCCTATACTTAGGGTGAAATATCCCTAAGTATAGGCAGCAAAACAGGGGTAGACAGAAACAAAAGAAATACCCAAAAGGTCTCACATCCCCCCTATACTTAGGGTAAAGTACACCCTAAGTATAGCATGATCAAAAGATGAAGAAAGGGATGTGGGACTAAAGAAAGTAATGATATGGACATATGGATCTATACAAGGCGGAGGAACAGTGAAACTCATGCGTGAGATGCATTAGATGTGAGTCAAAGACCACATCTCACGCAAAATGAATAGGGGCAAGATCAGCGACCCGCGGCTCATGATCTAGAAATGGCTTGAGCCGCTGGCCGTTCACTCGAAAGGTACTCTCAGAAGACAACTCAGATATGTCAATGCTACCGTTGTCGTGTACCTTTCTGAACAAGTAAGGTCCCTTCCATTTGCTCTGTAGCTTTCCTGGAAATAGGCGTAGCCTCGCATCAAACAGCCATACTCTCTGACCAATCTCAAAATGCTTGTGGCTGATATGAGAATCATGCCACTCCTTCACTTTTTCTTACAATGTAGGCTGCTTGAGAAAGCTAAATCTCTAAGCTCCTCCAGGGAAGCTAGCTCTTCCCTCCTCTGGTCTCCCATACCATCTGGATCCATAAGAATATCTGTGACTACCCAAAGTGACTTGTGCCTCAGCTCAACAGGTAAATGGCATGGCTTGCCATACACGAGGCGAAAGGGAGATGTGCCCAATGGTGTCTTGAAAGACATCCTATATGCCCACAAAACCGAGTCCAAAAGCTGTGACCAATCCTTTCGGTCAGGGCGGACGACTTTCTGCAGTATAGTCTTGATCTCCCTATTCGACACCTCGGCTTGACCATTCGTCTGTGGATGGTAAGGTGTAGCAACACGATGATCTATGCCGAACTCGCTAGCAAGTGCCTTCACATGGTCGTTGATGAAGTGAGATCCCCCATCAGAAATCAAAACTCGTGGAACCCCGAACCGCGTGATGATATGCTTCCTCAAAAATCTGGAAAATGTCCTCGCATCAGCGGCTCGGGCGGGGATAGCCTCAACCCAACGACTCACATAATCCACGGCCAACAGAATGTACTCAAATCCCTGACTCTTAGGGAATGGACCCATGAAATCGATGCCCCATGCGTCAAAAACCTCACAGAAGTGAATGGGTTGCATCGGCATCATATCACGCTGTCCACAAGTGCCCATCCTCTGACAGTCAGTATACCTCTTCACGAACTCATCTGAGTCCTTGAAGAGGGTAGGCCACCACAAGCCGGATTGGAGCACTTTCTGTGCCGTTCTCATCCCAGAATGATGTCCTCGTGCCTCAAGCTTGTGGCAGTAAGTGAGGACGCTATGGTGTTCCTCCTGAGGAATACACCGACGTCAGACGCTATCCCCTCCTTCGTGGTAAAGGACGGGATCCTCCCAATTGTAGGACATGGCCTTCGCAAGGAAGGTCTCAAGCCTCTGCCTGGGCCAATCTTGTGGGACTTTCCCAGCAACGAGAAAGTTCACAATATCGGCGTACCACGGGAGTGAGGCGATAGCAAGGATCGCCTCATTTGGGAAGGTATCTCTAATGGGATCAATCTGCTCAGACTCCTCAGGCTGCTCTAATCGGGAGAGATGATCCGCCACCACATTCTTGACTCCAGGCTTATCCTTGATCTCTATGTCGAACTCCTGGAGTAGAAGGATCCATCTAGTCAATCTGGCCTTGTCATCCTTCTTTGCCATGAGGTACCTGATGGCGGTGTGATCTGTGTACAAAGTCACTCTAGATCCAATGATATACGATCTGAACTTATCTAGGGCGAACACTACGGCTAGCATCTCCTTCTCTGTAACTGTGTAATTCCGCTGGGCAGAATCCAATGTGCGGCTAGCGTAGTGAATGGCAAATGGAACTCCATCCCTCCTCTGTCCCAGCACTGCCCCTACAGCAAAATCGGAGGCATCCGTCATGATCTCGAATGGGAGAGACCAATCAGGCGGCTGGAGGACAGGAGCCTCAATGACACACTACTGGAGAGTCGCAAAGGACGAAAGACACTTGTCATCGACAAGGAACTCGGTGTCTTTCGTCAGGAGGTCAGTCAACGGTCGGGCAATCCTGCTGAAATCCTGAATAAATCTCCTATAAACCAACGTGCCCCAGAAATGATCGAAGCTGCCTCGGATTGGACGGCGGTGCGAGTTTCCTAATGACATCAACCTTGGCCGGATCAACCTCCATGCCCCTGTTGGAGATGATATGGCCAAGCACCGTCCCTTGAGTCACCATGAAGTGACTCTTCTCCCACAAGAGAACCAAATGATACTCAATGCATCGCTGGAGTACTCGGTCTAGGCAGTCAAGACAAGAGTCGAATCCGTCGCCGTAGACCGAGAAATCGTCCATGAAGACCTCCAAACACTCCCCTACCATGTCCGAAAAGATCGACAGCATGCACCCCTGAAAAGACGCAGGGGCATTGCATAGCCCAAATGGAATGCGTCGAAAAGCATATGTGCCGAAGGGACAGGTAAAGGTGGTCTTCTCGTGGTCCTCAGGAGCGATGGCCACTTGGTTGTAGCCCGAGTACCCATCCAGGAAGCAATAATGGCTCTTCCCTGCCAGTCTCTCAATGATCTGGTCAATAAAAGGCAGGGGGAAATGGTCCTTCTTGGTGGCCTGGTTGAGTCTCCTGTAGTCAACGCAGACCCTCCAAGAGGTGGGTACTCGGGTAGCGATCTCCTCTCCCGACTCACTGATCACAGTCGTGATGCCCGTCTTCTTGGGCACCACATGCAAGGGGATGGCCCACTTGGAGTCGGAAATGGGATAAATAAAATCTGCGCTCCACCATTTCGATATTTCCTTCATCACAACCTCTCTCAGGTTGGGGTTCAGTCGCCGCTGGAACTCACGCGACGGCTTCGCCCCCTCCTCAAGATAGATATGGTGGGAGCACACTGATGGATTAATCCCATGGAGATCTGCTATGCTCCATCCGATTGCCTTGCGGTTCTTTTCAACAATCCCCATCAAACGGGATTCCTGCTCTCCAATCAGATCGACGGAGATGATGACTGGGTACATCTCAGGATCGCCCGCAAGGAATCAATACTTCAGCGAAGTAGGGAGCGGCTTCAGCTCTGGAATGCTAGGTGCTGGCAAATCTGGCTGCGGAAGAAAATGAGTGAATGCTGCTAAGTCTACCAAATCTGCCTGGGAGAAAGAAAGCGCACTCTCGCAAACAGGATCGGGAGAAGGCTGCTCAACTGTACTGTCTCTGATCTGCTCTGCATCTGCCTCCTCCTCATCTGTAGGCTCAGGTGGACTCAGGTCTGGCATCTGATCATCACAATCTGCCCAATCAGACTCTGAATCCGAGGGATCTGTATCAACCGCGGTGGCATCAGTACCACCATAAAGTAAGGTGGCCTCAGCACCACCATCACTGAAAGTCGTGTCGCGATCAAGGACCGGCTCTGCTGCCTCTGTGGTATCCTGAACCAGGGCTGTGCTCTCCAAACTCTCCTCTGTTATCATCTCGGCATCAGCTGTATCTGAAAATGAGAGGATGGTCTGTGTCTCAGGATCTGCCCAAGCTGCCTCATCGTCTGTGATCACAAAATCACAGTCCTGGTGGATGTCTGGCTCTGCGTGTGTCAGCTGCTCTGAATCGATGCTGGCCTCTGAGCGTGCTCTCTCTCTAGCTCTGTAGTCCTCGACCGTCTCTATTTGTATACTCTCGCCCTCGACGCGAAAGTACACCTTCCCGCTATCATGATTAGTCACCGCCTTGGCTGTGGCCAAGAACGGACGATCGAGGATGATGGGGGTATCGGTCACTGAATCAGGGATCTCCATGTCCAACACTACGAAGTCCACGAGGAATTTCAGGCCCTGAATCGTGACGATAACGTCTCGTACCAACCCCTTCGTCCTTTTGACAGATCGATCAGCAAACTGAAGGACTGTCCTGCTCTGTCTAAGAGTGCCCAACTCGAAGCGGTCGAGAAGGGCTGCCGGAAGAAGGTTGATCGACGATCCGCTATCTAATAGGGTACGGTCGAACCTCTGCTCACTAATCTGGCATCTGACATACGTGGCCCCTGAATCTGACCTCTTGGCTGGCAGACGGTTCTAGATCGCAAAACACGTGGCTTTGGTCAGCACATGAATCTCTGAAGTGTGGTTCCTCCTCCTCCTCCTCCTCCTGACTGTGGTCCTCTCTCTCAAAGATCGCTGGAGAAGGGGGATGTGCTGCAAAGCCTCCAGGAGGGTCAGCTGGATGTGGAATCTATCTATCATGCTCTGGCTGAATTCCTTCTGCTCCCTCTTTTTGGGATTTTTTTCTTTTTTCTTCCCCTTCCCCATCTGAAGGGCTCTAGGGAAGGGGATCACAGGGTCCTTCGCAGATGAAGGACTAGGAAAATGCCTAGACGGCTCGACGGTCGGATCCATACATACATCACTCACCACAGTGAGACCAGAAGAAGCTAAACCTTTTCCTTTATTCAACATAGAGTTCTGAGATACATGAATTGAAGGAAAGACAACATCTCTATCACAACAAACACCGGTGGCCTCAGTACCACCTCGGGCTGGCTCTCCTGCTGTTGTTGCTGGACGTCTCGCGGCATCAGTACCGCGGGCTGGCTCGGCTAAACTGGTGGCGTCAGTACCACCTCCTCGGACTGGTGAAGCGGCGGCCTCAGTACCGCCGGTGGGATCAGCATCCTTGGTGGCCTCAGTGCCACCGTCAACATCTGTAGCGACCTCAGTACCGCTCTCCTCCTCCTCCTGTGGTGCCTCCAAAGTATCCTCGTGGTGAAGCTCAGCTGAGGCACCGCCGCCTGCTGGGGTCCTACCGCTCCTAAGTGTGACAAAATCAGCATCGAATAGATCCGAAGATGTATCAACAAATGGGTCACTAGGAGTGGCAAGCTCAGTATGTACTACCTGCTCAGATTTCCTCTTGAGGTTGTTCGGGTTCGGCTCGATCTGTGCAGGGATAGCGGCCTTCCCTCTCATAAGGTCCCGCATCTCCTGGCGGAACTCGTCCATCTCCCGTCTAAATGTGGCCTGCTGATCCGTGAGGAGGCGGGCGATGTCATCCAAGGCGGGGCTCTCATGGGAGCCCGAAGGGTAGCCTCTCTGGGGATGAGGCTGCTGGAACTGCTGCTGCTGGTAAGAGGGGTAAGAGGAAGGGTGCTGCTGGTGCTGTGGTGGGTGAGCCTGCTGCTCACGTCTCCAAGACTGTCCCTGCTGCTGATAGGGACGAGGGCCGAAGGATGATGGCTGCTGTGACTGGTATGCTGGGGGCTGCTGCTGCGACTGGTGATCTCTCTACTGGGAGTATTGCCCTCCCTGACCTGACGGCTGCTGCTGGGGCTGGGCACCACCATTCCCCCACCTGAATCCGGGATGGTCTCGTCGGATCCCAGGCTGGGGGTGGTCATACCAAATCCCGTTGACATCCATCAACGGCTCTGCATCGTAGGGGGCTGGCGGGAGTACTGCCAGAGGCTGGTCCGGCTGGTAGACCACCATCTGCATGTCTGGAGATGGTGGGGACTGGTAGGTGGGCTGCGGCTGCTGGTACGGCTCCGCCTGTACAAGGTGAACCTGTCTAGGCTGCACAAGGGTGCTGGAGCGCTGGGACGAGTTGCTGCTGCTGCCGGAGTCGCCTCGCGGCTGAAGACGGGGCTGAGAAGCCGTTTGTGCCTCCTGGAGACACAAGAGCTGGGTCTTCATATCGCTCAGAGTCTGTGCCATCTGCTCCATCTGAGTGATGCCCTGGCATTGCTTCTTCTCTATCAGCTCCTTGCGGTCCAACTTCTCGCTGATGATACCCATGTCCGCAGCGGACGACTCTAACTGTGCTGCTGCGACTGCAGACGAACTGGATGGACCTGCATCTACCCGTGCTATCCGCTGGTACTGCACGGGACCTGACTGCGGCTGGGGTCTCTGAGTGTACAACCGGGTCTGGGACATCACCATGTAGTTTTCGGCCATCTCCTCATAGATGGCCCAGACCTGGTCGTGGTCCTTGGCGAAGTAGGACCCGCCGCAACAAGCGTTCACCAGACCCTGAAGCTCTTGCGTCAACCCGCTGAAAAAACTCTGAACAAGGTTCGGCTTCGATATGTCATGGTGCGGGCATCTGTCAAGGAGCTCTCGGAACCTCTCCCATGCCTCGTGAAACTGCTCGTTGGGGAGCATGGAGAAGTTGCTGATTAGGGCCCTCGCTGCATTCGTGCGCCCGAGTGGATAGTACTTGTTCAAGTACTCGGTGCGGAGCTGCTCCCAGGTGTAGACAAACTTCCCTAGATGCTTCAGCCAGGTGGCTGCTCTATCTGCCAGTGAAAAAGGGAAGGCCATCATACGGATCGTGTCCTGGTCCACGTGGCGGTCGTGGACAGTGCTGCAGATCATCAGGAACTCCTGGAGGTGGAGATGGGGCTCCTCAGTAGCTAACCCGTGGAAGCGGGGGAGTAACTGCAGGGTGTTCAGGGGGAACTTGAAGTCCCCCACGATAGCCGGCACTACCACCCAGTGATGCATCAGCGTCGATCCGGGGTTGTGTAACTCCCGCATCGGTCGTGGTGGTCCTCCTGCTGCAGCGGCTGCCGCTGCGGCGACGGCTGCGGCTGCTGCTGCTGCGGCTCGTGCCTCTGCATCTGGCTCATCATCAGGCTCGCTCTGATCTCGCTCTGCTCTGAGCCTCTCCAATTCTCGCCTCATCTCAATCATAAACGCTCCTGATCGCGTAGCTGCTGCTGAACTATCTCGAGTGATGCGATCAGGGTGGAGTTGATCGCTCCCTGGTCTAGTACAAAGTGCTCGGGCTGACGGGAGTGATCATCAGAACTGCCGGCCATGGCGACGTCTGCAAAATCAAACGAGCCCAACTCAGGTGTTGTCAAATGTATAAGTCTCTCCTCGGGCTCGTGTCTCTCAGGTCTGAAAGAAAGGGGGTCGAGGGGGAACAGGGCGGAGTCGTACTCGGGCTCGGAGAGCTGGTCTCGGCTCTCGCGGGCCAACCTAGATGACTGGGTAGACGTGCCCGAAAGCGGTGCAGCCAGAGGCTGCCTAAGAGAGCGTCTACCCATCATCTTGATCTGGCGAGTAAGGCGGATGAGATCTGGAGAAACTATGATCACAAAACAAACCCCTGGTTCACCAATGCGACGCGAGCTGAAGACCGTGAAAGTTCGGTCAAATTATCTTGTCAATTTTATTAGGTGAACACACAAAATATTAGAGCGCTTACGTGACCTGTTAGGATACTCGATGTTATCCCAACCGACTGGCCCGCACAGAAGAGTCGGTAATCAGTCGGGACTAGCACCGGAGGGCTCTACCTAGGGTGCGGGTCACTCTCTCGCGCATCCAAACCATACAATGAGGGGGTTGCTCTGCCCAAGACAGAATTTTTAGGGTGAGCGTATTTTAAGATCATTAGTATTAACCAGTCCCAATTTTATGGTTTTTCTTTTTAATCTTTTTCAAATAAAGACAAACGGCCTAACGAATTTTTTTGGTTCTCCTGGTTATTTAATCCAAAACAGGGGGGAGAAGTCGAAAAAGCCGATGCACGATAAATCAATGATGCATGCAAAGTCAGAAAGGCGTACCTGTCTCCAGCACTCTACATGCAATATGATCCGCGCATAAATGTAAAGACAGAAAGGAAACTACCTAATTGATGCAACGGGAAAGCCGAGTCCTAGACGAGCAATTTCTAGCGCAAGAACCGTCTAACCGGTCACCGACCTCCAAGCCAAAGAGTCCGGTCTTGGCCCGTCCCTCCTCTGTCCGACAAATCGGGGGTAGGAGAAAGTGCTTTACAGGACGGGTTGCAGCACGTAGGCTACGAAAGAGGTGAAGCGGTTATTTTTATTAATGGATTATTAGTGAGTCCAATTAACGTTCTATAGGAACAGATAAGCAGTTAAGTGTTGGGACCCTACTAATTACGACACAAGCAATAAAAATTCCTAAGTCTAGGGGCTCGAGCAAAAACCGCGTAAACACCGGAAAAGGCAGTAAAAATAAAAAGAAAACCAAAGCCGCGAAAAACCGCAAAAAATCCTAAGGGTCCCCCGAGCACACCGGTGCTCGGTGAAACAGACCCGCTAAGTCAAAAATAGTCCAAGTCTGAGTGTCCTGTATTATTACAATAATAATGCAAATAAAAAGAAATCCTCGCCCACTCAACTCTCTCTCACTCTCTCCTGCGGCTCCGTACAGAAGGGAGCCGCCTCCGAATCCCGCGGTTGCGCCGGCTTCTCGAAATCGGCCGCCTCGGTCCTCGGGCCCTCGCAAGACAGAGAAAAATGGTCAGAACCAGATAATCAAATAATAATAAAAGAAAAAGAAATGGAGATGAAAATAAGGGTATATGTGTAGAAAATGCAAAATAAAATAAACACACAAAAATAAAACAAAAACAAAAATAAAAGAAAAAGAAAATAAAGAAAAAAAACAAACATAAAATATAGACAGAAGCCGCGAAAAGCCCGAGCTCTGAAAGAGCCGCGAAAAACCGCGAAAACAAAAATAAAAATAAAGAAAACAAACTACTAAGCCGTGCTCCCCGACAACGGCGCCATTCTGATAACAAGGCTGATCACTCGGGTATAAGGTACTAAAAATAGGTCGTTGCGACCCAAGCGATCAGACGATGTGTATCAAGAAAAATCGAACCACTAATGGAAATAAAATCGGTCAAAACAAAAAGTAGCGGTCCTGCTATGTGATTAACCTGGTATAGCACCCAGGGTCGATCTCAAGGAGCACGGGTTGGCCGAGAGGCCTACGAAGTAGTAAAAATAAAGAAAATAAAAGAACAAAATATTTTTAGTTGTTTTTAAATATTTTTATATTTTTTTGGATTTTTAAATGATTAAGAAATTAAGAAAAAGGAATAAAAGCACACTTCAACAATTTATTTAAAGCACCAAAAATCAACCAAAAATTAAAACAAAAATATTTTTATGTGTTTTATCTTTTTTAGTGTTTTTGGTGATTTTTTGATAATTTTCTGATGTTTATTTAATTTTCTAAAAATCAAACAGTGCCTAAAATAAAAGATACTGTCCAACCGAGCCAAGAAGCCCTAGATAAAATATCTAAGGGCCTCAAAATGGCCTGGAGGTAATTTTCCTGTAAAGAGTATGGAACAAGGAAAATTTAGGCACCAATTTTATTATTTTTGGATTTTTAATTTATTTATTAGAATTTTTATAAGTTTTTGAGTGTTTTAAAGTGTTTAGTGGTTTTTAGTGGTGAAAAATAGCCAAAATTGGCTAGAAAACCAAACAATACAAAAGAAACAGTAGCTAATTTTTTTGTAATTTTCAGACACTATTTAATATTTCTTTGTGATTTTCTAAATTAGATAGTAGCAAAAATAAAGGTTTTTGAATTTTTAAAAATATCAAATGAAATTGAAAATGTCCTAAAAAATCCACAAAAATCCTACACCATGGCAGGAGCCATGTGTCAAACTTTCGTTGGATTTGGAGGTGATTTGATATTTTATTCAAAAATAAGAAGAGGGTACTGTGCACAGGGACTGAAATGCAAATACCCAGAGTTCTGGGGGTCCTGGTGCAAAATACCCAGCAAAACACGCGCCATGCACGTGCCTGGGGCACTCAGGGACCTAAATGTAAGAAAAATAAGTCCCGAGGACTTATTGGTAACCGGTACCAAAAGTCCAGGGGGCTTACCTGCAAATTACCCAAGAAATATCGCACATGTGGAATTAAATCATCCACAGGGGTATGAATGCAAATATCTAAAAACTTTCATTCATTTAATAACATCCAGAACTAAAAGGGTATCTACTGCAAATAACCCAAAAAATCACGTGTCGAAGCACGTGTCCACAACTGGCAGGGGTATAAATGCAAATAACATAAAGCTCAGGGTCCGATGTGCAAATTAACCTAAAACTGAACAACTAACCTTAATATTTACAGGACTAAAATGAAATAAAAAGAAAACGCGGCCTAAGGGTAAATTACCCTTTATTAAGCGGGGGTGCTGGATGCGCGCCACGTGTAGATCGGACGGCGGCTGGCAGTGGGCGCTCCAGATGACGTCTCCTCAGATCTGATGGTGCTAGCTGCTCCGGATATGAATGGCTCAGATTAGAACTGGAGCGAGGGGGGGCGATCGACGGCGATGGAGGATCCTCGAAGAACAGGTCCCCGGCGAGCTTCGCCGGGCTCGTGCGTGCGCTGACCTCCTCCTTGGAGCGCTCTGATGGTCGGAGAAGAAAGCTGGAGCGCTCCCGCGTCTACTGCGATGCTCCGATGACCGGCCCGAGCTCCGATGAGGTCGGATGAGGTCGGCGGAGCTTGGGCTCCTGGCCTGAATGACCAAGCCCTCAGATGGGCTCGGTAGGACCTGCAAAGTAGCTCAGAAGACTCGCGGATCGAGGGCAAACTGCCTCGACCCGGTTAGGCGAAGCGACGGTGGCTGGTGCGTCGGGGTGGCGGGCTCCGGCGAAGGTGGTGGACGGAGGAGCTCGGTTCCCAGCTCCTGTGCGAGCTGGGTTGAGTGAGTGGGTGGAGAAGGTGCGTCGGACGAAGGCGAACGTAATGGGCGATTCCGATGATCGAAGAGGGTAGTGGGGTGGTCGGAATCAAAGAACGACGGCGGCGGTGCGATTTGGGGCTAAATGAAAATCAAAGGAAATGGCGGAGCTAAATGGTTACCTGGATGAACGGAGAGACTGTGGCGGAGCTGGGGAAGCTCCCGGTCGTCGCCTCGAAGGTCGTCTCGGCTCGAGCCTCGAAGCTCACGCAGGTGGCGGAGCTGCGGCGGCTACGTCGCCGGATCAATGGATTCACTCCCTCTCCTCGCTGCAACAGGTCAGGGATGAGAGCTGTCACCTCACACACTCTCTGGAGCTCACAGGAGAAGAAGGCGAATGGCCAAAGATGGAGAGAGGATGTGGCGGAGCTCGCTTATGTATGCTGGAGGGGTCCGAGAAGGATGGCTCGGGTAGGGTCGTGGTGGCGCGCGGATCCTAAGGTGGATGCCCGGCGAGGATGTCGGATGTAGGAGGATCAAAACGGAGCCGGGGTTTGATGAAATGGTGATCGGGTCGAGCGGGCGAAATTTCGAGAAGTCGGGTCCGGAGCTCAGACCCGCGGAAAGTGGTCTTGGGGGGGGGGGGTAGTTGACCGGGCGGTCAACATCCCCAGGACCCAATGAGAGTGGGCCACGTGGCTGAATATTGAAGTGACAAATGAGGGTAGCTAGGGCCTGATTCAGCCAAAACTCAAAACATGAAATATTTTTCTTTTATTTTTTCTATTTTTTTGGTGATTTTTAATAATTTTTTCGAAATGAAAATAAGCTATATACATAGTATGTACTATATATAGGTATATATACAATATATAGGGTTTTGATTTTTGATTTTTAAATGTTATTTTTGTGCAATTTTATTCCTATTTTATATTTTATTTATTTTCATTATAAAATAAAGAATAAAAAGGTATTTTTATTTGATTTTTATTATTTATATACATAGGAAAAATAAATACATATATACATTGATATACATGGTATATGTACAATGTATTTTTATATTTTAAATTTTCCTATTTTTATTTTGTTTTTATTTTTATTGTTTTTATTTTGTTTATTTACATTATAAATTATAGAATATTTACAAAAATTATAAAAGTCAATTTTTGAATATTTACAAGGCTAACTAAATATGTGTGTGAGTCTATGTACAAGGTGGCTATACAAGAAGTGTTTTTGTTTTCTTTTTAATTTTTAATTTTTCTTTTGGTTTTATATTTATAAATATATATACAAGTATTTACAAGCATATTTTTGGTGAGGAAAATATCTTTATTTTATTTACAAAAATATTTACCCATGAGCCCATATCTCCCTCTACTTTGGCTTTTATGCGGTCAGGCCCATGTTGAGCCCTCCCTTGGGTAAGGTTGCTCAATATTTATTCTAAATATTTTCCTCTTTTTCTTTTTAATCTTTATTCTTTTATTTTTGCACAAAAACATGCTAATTATAGGTCTTTACACAAAGCATGCTTTTGGTAATTATTCCTATTTACACATATCTACATGCATTTGCAAAGGTTTTTGTAGCTAAAATATAAGAATAAAGAGTGACGAATGGGTATTCATCATCCCTCACGTATCGCGCACGTGAGGACGTTAAGCGGCAGGAGCGTGGTGTTACTGTGTGCGTTGGATTTCGCCGCAATCGGACGGATGGACAGCTTCGTTCAGGAGATAACCACTGTTCGATTCAACGGTGGTTCGGCGAATTCGAAGTCGGACTCTCACGACGGCGAAGGTTTGACTCCAGATGCAACTTAGATCTGTCGCAGCTCTAGGCAGACGTTTCAATTAGATCTCCAGCTTGAAGGTGAATCTCCAGGAGGTTGCTATAGGTGGTTGCGAGCTCGGATTTTTTCATTCAAGCGCTGCACAGATCTGGAAATGTAGAATGCGGGTGATGACGCCTGGGAAGTCGATATTCGCCTCAACGCGCGGCGCGCAGTGGAGGCTGGTGCACAGCGGGGCCGATCTCTCGCTGGCGGCGATCTCGCCTGAATCCCTCGCTCGACCTCGCTTCAACGGAGGAGAAGGGAACTGCCGTCACTCTTGTCCTCTCTCACCGGAGCTCACAGGAAGGTGGAAGAAATCAAATGGCGGATACCTGCTCCGGCAGGGGTGGAGTTCCTTTTATAGGGAAGAAGGAGGTCCAGGTTCGACGAACCTGGACGGAAATCTGGCAGGGGTGTGCCTGGACGGGAAATAGGGAAGATGAGTTTCCTTGGGGAGCAAGCTGCCGGTTCCCGTGACCGGCGGTGGGTGGTGTCACCGTTGAGGTCGGTAGGATACCGGAATAACGGCCGATCGGTTGAGGAGATTGGAGGAGAGGAAGAAGATGGGTGGGGGCTTGAAGAAGAAGAAGAAGGGAAGAAGAAGATGACGGGGAGAAATTTGGGAAAGTATGAGAGAGAAGGTGGAAAAGAAAAGAGGTAAAGAGAAAAAATAAGGCCAATGACAGCCTGCCATGTGGCGGAAATGAGAAGAAAATAGGAAAAGACAAAATAGAGAAGAAGACAAAGAAGTTATATATAAAGATAGGAATAAATACCTCATATATTAAATTAAGTAAATAAATAGTGTGGATAAAAATATAATTAAATAAAATAAATAAATAAATTAAATAAATTATTTAAATAAATAAATAAATAAAGTATTATTTTTTTAAAAAAATAAGGTTAATGTATTAAATAATATATAAGTTACGGCTTATTGTATAATATACCAATACGGATCCCGAAAACCGCATTTTTCGCATTAACTCCGAGTTTAGCGAAACTAGTGTCATTTTTTAGATAATTGAAAAATATAATTTTAGGGATAGAGTTTGCTAATTTCGGAGCTCATACGGCCGAGTTATGAGGCCCGGACGAAAAAAGTAGCGGCTTCGGGCCTCTGGATTTTTTTAGTATTTTAATTTATTTTTATTTTTATATTTTTATATACAATTTTAGATTATTTTAAGAAAAAGAATTAAGTTAATCCTATTTATGATTATTTAATTAAAAATCGGGGAAGTTTCTACATATAGTACATATAGACAACGGGTCCAAAAAGCCGAAACTCACCGGTTTTATCCGAATATTTTTCTGATATTTTTAATAAATAGTACTATATACAAAACGGATTTTAAAAGTGAGTTTGGTCAATTTGGACTTTTATATAAATAGATATGAACCTCGAAAGTTGACTTTTACGACTTTTTCGGGTCATTACAGTTATTTTATTTTTAAGCCGAAATATTTTTCTAATATTTTTATAAAATATTACATGTTTTTATGAACAACTTTTATAAAAGGAGTGCTTTCATTTGAGGTGATTATGATAATAAAATAGGTGAAGTATTTACATGGTGAAAATGGTTAATTTATATTTTTGGTCTTTATTTTCTGAATATTTTTATAAATTATGATCCTTATCTCCCCCTACTTATTTCTCTTGTCTACCCGGTCAATATTGACCTGGTCTCGGGGATAGGATCAGTTTGTATATTACATATACAACCTTCTTATTTTTATTTTTATTTTCCTTTTTCTCTTTATTCTTTTATTTTGGTGAAAATAAGTGTTAAATATATAATATTAATATTTGTGGTTAGAATGTTAATTAGATGGAATTAGTGGTTATTTACATACATTTTGCCAAGGATTTTAGCCAAAATGAAAGAATAAAGGTGATGAATCACGGATTCATCATTCCCCTATACTTTACCTTTGCTAGTTCCTTAGCAAACACTTATTCTATAAATAAGTGCAAGCAAAAAGAAAAAGAAAAAGGAAAATAAAAGAACTTAGAACATGCTAGTTTCTTTAAACCGAATTTTACTTCGTCCAAAATTTGGAGCCTGGATTTAGACCTTTGGATTAATAGTGTGTCGAGACTCTATTAGACTTAGGATTTAAGCCTCGACAGCCCTCAAGTTCCACAAATCCTTATCCAGATTCACCTCAACAGCCAGCTCAGATCCACCTATCCATCACGCAAACTTTTCGGCTTTGAAAGCAATCAGTACTGTGTGTGAGAAGTTTTAGCTCTTCCTGCTTAGACAAGCGAAGAAACCGCCCATACAGCTACACACTTCCATTGGGCCCTTATCCAGCAGCTCAGTCCTCGAGGAGGGAGGTATTTCCTTCTGAGGTCAGGTCGTGCTGTGTCCACAATCGAGTAAGAGAGAAGCAAGAAGAATGAGAAGAGAACTGGAGTGTGATCAGTGTAATCACATCTCCGGTGAAGCCTGGCCAGTTTAGCCAAGTCTCCATGAAGACATGCAGGCTTTTCTGAAGCTCGGACCATTGTGGTCATTTTTGGAATTTGGTGTATTTGGCTTCTTTGGTAGTAATGATTGTTGCACTGTATCGCTCTTTTATGCCCCGACGGATATAACATCTTTTCATTCCGCCCATTTTTTAGGGTCTTGGAAAAATTGTGCCAGCAGATCCTTCCCTCATCCGAAGCTTTATTTCAACCCCAATCTCTCCCGTCTTTAGACATCACCACCGTCAGATAAGGATGGAAACACACCACCGAAATGGATTGCCCTTCGCAACCCCGGGAAGGTCGAGCTAAGTGCACAGTGCTTGAGTTCAAAATTGATTCAAATGGAGAAGAGTTTAACGGATGACACTAGGTGTCCTAATTAGGCACTTTCAAGTTGAATTCCGAACACGGTCTCATGGAACCCGAAGAATTAAGTCTATCAGACCTGAAGAGTCTCAATTCCCGTTCCTAATAAAGTCCCTCTAGAATTAAGTGGATTAAGGCCTAAACCAAGCTCCATCTCTCGGACTTAGATCCATACGGTTCAAGAATCAAACTTGTTCTGAAAAATGCTAATGAATGTAACAATTTTTTTTATGAGGTAGATTTTTCGGCTTAAATGCTTTAAGTGGATTTTAAAAAAAAATTGCAAATTTTTATTGGATTTTAAAACTTTTCAATTTTTAGGGGTATTTTTGTAAAAATTAGTGGATTAATTCCATTTTTCAAAAAAATTACACGGATTCTAGTGTATTTTACAAAGGATTTTATACAAATTTTATATACAAGTTATACGGACCCGATCGCCTTGCGGTTCTTTTCAAGAATCGCCATCAGACGGGATTCTTGATCTTAGGTCAGATTAGAAGAGATGATGACCGGAAACATTTTCAATTCACCCGCAAGTAATCGATACTTCATGCTTTGAGGTAACGGTTTGAGTTCAGGGGGAGAAGGGACAGGGAGGGCGGGTTTGATTAGAGCCTGGGTGTAGGCTACTAGATCAGTGTGCATGAGCTCTGCCTGCTCTGACTCAGAAAGATCTAGAGATTGTTGGATGTTCTGATTCGATTTGGTCTCCAGGTTGGTTGTAGGCTTTGATAAAGGAGTCTGAAGTGATAGGAATTCGGCTAAGCACTGCCAATCAGCATCGTCGGAATCGGAATGATCTGCAGATGACTGACGGCTCTGATGGTTCACTTCAGACTCGGAGGGATATAGGATATATGAATGATCTGAGAAGGTATCAGAATCGTCCCTGTCAAGAGGGTCGTTGTTTGGCTCTAGGATTGTGCTCTCCAATCTTCCATCCTCAGATATCTGAATCTCGGCTTCAACTGAAGGTGGAATGAAAGATTGGGTACTCGGTTCGGCCCAGACGGCCTCATCATCAGTTTGTACGAAATCACAATCCCGATGACTATCGCGCTCATCGTCAGAAGCTCGTTCTGATTCAGTTGATTTGGAGTTCTGGTCTTGGATCGTCTCTATATGTATACTTTCGCCCTGGATGCGAAAGTACACCTTCCCGGTACCATAGTCGGAAACGGCCTTTGCTGTTGCCAGAAAAGGTCGTCCTAATATGATCGGGGTATCGGGCACACATTCAGGGACCGCCATGTCCAACACGACGAAGTCCACGGGGAATTGCAAACCCTGAATGGTGACGATAACGTCTTCGATTAAACCCTTAGGCCTCTTAACTGATCTATCAGCAAACTGCAAGACCGTTCGGTTTGGCCGAAGAGGCCCGAACTCGAACTTGTCGAGTAAGGAAGATGGAAGGAGATTAATTGAAGATCCGCTGTCTAATAAAGTCCGATCGAAAGTCTGATCGAGGATCTCGCATCTGACATACGGTGCTCCCGTATCTGATCTCTTGGCTGGGAGTCGATTCTGAATGGCATAACATGTATCCTTGGTTAACACATGGATTTCAGAACAGTGATTGCGCTACCTCTTCTTTCTGCGGACGGTGGTTCGTTCTTTTAAGCCTTTCTGCAGAAGAGGAATGTGAGCCAAGGCTTCCGAAAGAGTGAGTTGGATCGTAAACTTTTCGAGCATCTCTTTCGTCAGATCATTCATTTGAATCTTTTTAGGGTTTTATTTTTTAGCGCCTTTTCCTAAGCAGAGTGCTTTCGGAAAAGGTATCTGTACATCCTCCGGGTTACTCTGTACAATCGGAGGATCAGAAGAAGTAGAAGCAAATGTTTTTGGAGAACGAGGACTTGCTTTCTTCGAACAATCAGAAAGATCAAGATCTTAATCAACAATCTTTTTATTCCTTTTTCGGTTTCTTCTCTTTTGTACAATTTTTTGGGATTTCTATCATCATCATCAGAAATGAAAAACGGTAAAGCAGCTATGTCGGCGTTCGGCTCTGGCTGCTCTTCAGACTTGGTGACTTCAGCACCACCTTCTTCATCGTCAAAGGTTGCGGCTTCAGCACCGCCATTAATGTCGTCTACAGGCTCGCTTGCATGATCCGAAGTATCGTCCTCGAGCCTAGTAAAGTCTCCGCCTACTGGAATCCTACCGCTCCTAAGAGAGATGAAGTCAGCGTCATCACAGTAAAGATAGTCATCGGAGAATACCTGTGATTGGATGGTGGGCTCGGTCAAATCTACCTGCTCAGACTTTCACTTCAGGTTGTTCGGGTTGGATTCTATCTGAGCAGGCAAGACGGACTTCCCCTTGACGAGGTCAGTGACATGGGTTTTGAACTCATCCATTTCTCGCCTGAAAGAAGCATGCTGATCACTGATAAGGTTAGCGAGATATTCTAATGCTGGGTTGTCATGGAAAGGTCCATGAGACTCGGATGAGTTGCCTCGGTGATACTGAGGCTGCTGCGGAGCTGGCTGCTGCTGTGGAGGATATTGCTGCTGCTGCTGAGGTTGGTAAGTGCTCTGCCTCCACTAAGGGTTCTGATATTGCCGAGGACTATAATGCTGTTGCTGATGATCTCTGTTCTGCCCCATGGGTGCCTGCGGTTGCTGCTGGGAAGAGGCACCTCCTGTTGACCAACGAAAACCAGGTTGATCACGACGGATCCCTGGTTGCTGCGATCGATCATACCAGATCCCATTAACCTCAGTCAATGGCTCAGGCATCTCAGAGTATGCTGGGGGCATAGATGCCAATGGCTGATCACTCTGATACACCACCATCTGGGTGTCAGATGATGGTGTCTGCTGGAGCTGTGGGTACGCCGAGGGATGATGAGCGGGCTCAGAATGCACATGGTAAATGTGCTGAACTGGAGGCCTAGGAAGGATGCCTCAGTCTCGGCTACCTGAGTCAGCCTGTGATCTCGAAGACCGGTTGGAATCTGTATATAACTCTTGAAGGTACATAATCTGTGTCTTCAGATCACTCAGGCATCGTTCGAGCTCGTCAATCTTATTGATCTTGTCTAGGTTCTGGCACTTCTTCTCGATGATTTCCATTCGATCCAACTTCTGGCAGATGATCCCTATATCAGCTGATGGAGATTTGAGAGGAATAGAAACGACAGAAGATGGATTCCCTTCTATCTGTGCCACTCGAGAATGCTGGTGATAAGTTGGTGGCTTCGTCTGGTTGTAAACTCGAGTCTGAGACATTGTAGTATAATTCTCTGCCATTTTCTCGTAAATGGCCCAGACTCGGTCTTCGTGCATCGAGAAATATGATCCACTACAGACGGCATTCACCAGTCCCTGTAACTCCGGTGTCAGCCCACCGAAGAAGCTCTGTACAAGAGTCGGCTTCGAAAGGTCATGGTGGGGACATCGATCTATGAGCTCTCTAAAACGGTCCCATGCCTCGTGGAACTGTTCGTTCCCGATCATGGAGAAATTGCTAATCATGGCTCTAGCAGCATTCGTTCGACCTAGAGGATAATACTTATTCAGATACGTAGTTCTCAATTCCTCCCAGGTCGAAATGTATCTCCCTAAGTGTTTCAGCCAGTAGGCTGCTCTATCAATAAGGGAGAAAGGAAACGCGATCAGTTTGATCGTGTCCTCGTTCACTTCCGCATTATGCATCGTGCTGCAGATAAGCTCGAACTCCTGAAGGTGCAAGTGCGGCTCCTCAGTAGATAGCCCGTGAAACTTGGGCAGCAACTGGATCGTCTGAGGTCGGAACTCGAAGTTACCGTGGATGACAGGGAGACGGATCCATCGATGGGTCGTAGTAGCTCCAGGGTTGTAGAGTTGCTGCATCGTGCGGTTCGGGTCCTCTGGAGGCCTCTCTGGTCTATCTTGCGGCTCCTGATCCTCAGGTCCTGGAAGCTCAGCTGCAGGCTGATTTCGCTGCGCA
Source organism: Ottelia alismoides (assembly GCA_037367405.1). Taxonomy (NCBI): domain Eukaryota; kingdom Viridiplantae; phylum Streptophyta; class Magnoliopsida; order Alismatales; family Hydrocharitaceae; genus Ottelia; species Ottelia alismoides. The sequence continues at coordinate 248,629 of JAZKJV010008506.1, forward strand.
CGAAGCTGAGTCAGCTCAGCTCGGACATCATTCATCATTCTACCTTGCTCCCTAATCTGATTATGTATTACCTCAATGGAAGCAAGTAGACCGCTGTTGATCACAGCTTGATCGATAACAACTGAAGTGGTCTGTGGTCCTTTGCCAGCCATGTCGTTTGGAAAGGAGAAAGAATCCAAATCAAGCTTCGTCAAATCAATGTGTAGCTGATGATTATCTGGAAGTGGAGGTAATGATGGTAGAGAATGATGAGGAGAAGAAATCGACGACGAGCTCTCAGGGTTAGAGTCACGCCCGGAAGGAACAGATCGAGTGGATTTCGGTTTGGGACGAGAGTTATCCCGAACCGATCTAGATGAACGGGTTGGCTCGCGAGAGAGTGGATCGTTCAGAGTCGAACGAAGCGATCGCCTTCCCATCATCTTGAGAGATTATTGATTAGATCTAGAAAGATTAGACTCACACTGCAAACAAACACAAGACAAACCCCGAGTTCACCAACGCAACCCTTGTGATGACCGTAAGAGTTCGGTCATTTATCTTTTCGGTTTTATGGTTGATTGGCAAACAACGTTCTCTCAGATAAACGAGATTAGATAGGTGCCCGAGACTTCAACGTCGTACTGTCCCGAGTTCTCACCAGAACTCACCTAGTCTCAGCCAGTATGGAAGTAAGTACGGACCGTTTCCGACTACCCGTGTTACTTGAGGACGGAGCCTTACGCAGTGTCCTCTAAACCTTCCACTCTGCTAAGTGAACTCGGACCGTTGCCGGCTACCCGAGAGCTCCCACTGAAATAAGGTGAATCAAGGTGTGAACTAAGTAGTATTTCGATAGAAGCCCGGACTATGGCTCTACCTTATGTGTCGTCTCTCTCTCGCGGATCTGGAGATGAGATCGATGATTCGGTTTTTCGGGGATTGCTCTCCCAAAACAAGTGAGTCCTTACGTTTATTTTAAAATCAATAGAATTAGCAGTCCCTGTTTTAATTTTCGATTTTCACTTTTTTTTGGATATTTTCAGAGAAAAATCGTCTAACGTATTTTTGTTTTTGGGATTGGCCCTAGATACAAGCACCTAGGTATCGAATCCTATGCAAGCATCTAAACTAAGCTAAGCTACAATGCGCAGAGAAGGGAAAAAGCCGTAAAACACCTAACAAGCACCTAACTCGGAAAAGCTGCGGAAAACCGTCGAGAAAATCACGATCGAGAAAAGCCGCGGTGGGTGCCCTACTCCCCCAGGAGTACAGCCCTAGTGAAACAGACCCCGAGAAGATACAAGTCGGGATGCCTTTACGAGGCCCCTTTCTACGACACTTTTTTATATGTTTTTTTAAAAGAAAATTACAAGAAATTCTAAACTACTTGGTTTCGCGGTTTTGAGCTGCGCAGCTCGAGTTGTGTTGCACAAATCAAAAACAAGAAACCGTGAAGTCAGAGAAATAAGATCGCAGAAATAAAATCTATCCTAAGGTCTTCGCGATCCTCCTAGCGCTGCCTCCCCGGCAACGGCACCATCTGAAAAACACCACCTAATCAGCTGTCTTCTCGAATCCCTGCGAAGAAATCAGAGAAAGAAGATTTCGGTCGTTGTATCGACCAGGTGAGCTTTACAGAAAAAGATTAAGGATGACTTAATCTTTCTTGATTTTTATTTATACTCCTAAACAAATGTATAGTGGATTCATACGGGAGTGTCGAACTGAGGTATGCAAACTGTATTAAACTAGGGAGAATCGATGGAAAAAAACTTAGGCTAAGGGTCTCCTAATTTTTATTTTATTTTTAAAGATTTTTCTGCATTTTTATTTGAATTGTATGAATTTTGTATTATTTTTGCAATTTTTAATTATTTTATGATTTTTTTATTATTAGACAATATTTAAATTTTTATTTGTATTTAGTTTTGTTATTTTTATATCTTTAGTGTGTTTTACTGTTTTTATGGATTTTTAGATGGTTTTTATGATTTTTATGGGTTTTGGTTAACTTCTAATGTAGAAAACAAAAAGTTTATTGAAAACAGTGATGTTTTTTAGATTTTTAAGGTAGCAAACAGTAACAAAATATTTTTATTGTATTTTCTGTATAAAGCAGATGAAATTACCTTTAAAACGGTATGTTGTGCGTTTTTATTGGATTTATATTGAATTAGTTATGAATTTTTGAAGTTTTGGTATGTTTTATATTTTTTATTGGTTTTATAAATTTTTTTATTTTTTTATTCTTTTCAGACGTATTTAATACTGTATATATATGAAATACTGTATTTATACTAATATTTTTTATATTTTTATGTATTTTGGACTTTTATTTATTAGGTAGAAGTTATGTATGGTGTTAAGGTAACTGTACAGGGGTATAGGTGTAAAAATGCAGAAACTACAGGGGCGCGTGTAAATCCGCAGAAATTGGAGGGACCCTTGCGCAGAAGAACCAAATTCCACGTGCAAAGTCACGTGAATGCTCAACCTTCTTGTGAATATCAAAATCGCCGGGAATTCGTGTGCAAATGTGCCAGAGAACGCGCGCTTGTTCACATGAAAGCTGCTCCTTCTAGATCTGCTTGTGAATGTAAAATGTCCTGGGACTTTTCCTGCAAATTGTCCAAAGAAAAATGTGAACCTGCACGAGATAATCACATGCCAACCTTAAAGCGGTGGGGCGGTTCGGCAAAAATGAGTGGATGTCGACGCGTGGCTGGGTATCGGTGCAACAATTACAGCAAACACGTGATGGCACGTGAGGGCTTCAGCTTTGGACCTGTGCGGGAACCCGTTCGCAACGTGATGGAACTTGTAGGACACGCCAAAAATATCTACGCCCTCACATATCGCGCGCGTGAGGACGTTAAGCGGCAGGAGCGTGGTGTTACTGTGTGCGTTGGATTTCGCCGCAATCGGACGGATGGACAGCTTCGTTCAGGAGATAACCACTGGTTCGATTTAACGGTGGTTCGGCGAATTCGAAGTCGGATTCTCACGGCGGTGAAGGTTTGACTCCAGATGCAACTTAGATCTGCCGCAGCTCTAGGCAGGCGTTTCAATTAGATCTCCAGCTTGAAGGTGAATCTCCAGGAGGTTGCTATAGGTGGTTGCGAGCTCGGATTTTTTCATTCAAGCGCTGCACAGATCTGGATATGTAGAACGCGGGTGATGACGCCTGGGAAGTCGATATTCGCCTCAACTCGCGGCGCGCAGCGGAGGCTGGTGCACAGCGGAGCCGATCTCTCGCCGGCGGCGATCTCGCCTGAATCCCTCGCTCGACCCCGCTTCAACGGAGGAGAAGGGAACTGCCGTCACTCTTGTCCTCTCTCACCGGAGCTCACAGGAAGGTGGAAGAAATCAAATGGCGGATACCTGCTCCGGCGGGGGTGGAGTTCCTTTTATAGGGAAGAAGGAGGTCCAGGTTCGACGAACCTGGACGGAAATCTGGCAGGGGTGTACCTGGACGGGAAATAGGGAAGATGAGTTTCCTTGGGGAGCAAGCTGCCGGTTCCCGTCACCGGCGGTGGGTGGCGTCACCGTCGAGGTCGGTAGGATACCGGAATAACGGCCGATCGGTTGAGGAGATTGGAGGAGAGGAAGAAGATGGGTGGGGGCTTGAAGAAGAAGAAGGGAAGAAGAAGATGACGGGGAGAAATTTGGGAAAGTATGAGAGAGAAGGTGGAAAAGAAAAGAGGGAAAGAGAAAAAAATAAGGCCAATGATAGCCTGCCATGGGGCGGAAATGAGAAGAAAATAGGAAAAGACAAAATAGAGAAGAAGACAAAGAAGTTATATATAAAGATAGGAATAAATACCTCAAATATTAAATTAAGTAAATAAATAGTGTGGATAAAAATTATAATTAAATAAATTAAATAAATAAATTATTTAAATTATTTAAATAAATAAATAAATAAAGTATTATTTATTTTAAAAAATAAGGTTAATGTATTAAATAATATATCAGTTACGGCTTAGTGTATAATATACCAATACGGATCCCGAAAACCGCATTTTTCGCATTAACTCCGATTTTAGCGAAACTAGTGTCATTTTGTAGATAATTGAAAAATAAAATTTTAGGGATAGAGTTTGCTAATTTCGGAGCTCATACGGCCGAGTTATGAGGCCCGGACGAAAAAAATAGCGGCTTCGGGCCTCCGGATTTTTTCAGTATTTTAATTTATTTTTATTTTTATATTTTTATATACAATTTTAGATGATTTTTAGAAAAAGAATTAAGTTAATACGGTTTATGGTTATTTAATTCAAAATCGGGGAAGTTTCTACATATAGTACATATAGACAACGGGTCCAAAAAGTCGAAACTCACTGGTTTTATCCGAATATTTTTCTGATATTTTTAGTAAATAGTACTATATACAAAACGGATTTTAAAAGTGAGTTTGGTCAATTTGGGCTTTTCTATAAATAGATATGAACCTCGGAAGTTGACTTTTACAGCTTTTCCGGGTCATTACAGTTATTTTATTTTTAAGCTGAAATATTTTTCTAATATTTTTATAAAATATTACATATTTTTATGAACAACTTTTATAAAATGAGTGCTTTCATTTGAGGTTATTATGATGATAAATAAAATAGGTCAAGTATTTACATGGTGAAAATTAGTTAATTTATATTTTTGGTCTTTATTTTCTGAATATTTTTATAAATTATGATCCTTATCTCCCCCTACTTATTTCTCTTGTCGACCCGGTCAATATTGACCTGGTCTCGGGGTTAGGATCAGTTTGTATATTACATATACAACCTTCTTTTTTTTATTTTTATTTTCTTTTTTCTCTTTATTCTTTTATTTTGGTGAAAATAAGTGTTAAATATATTAATATTTGTGGTTAGAATGTTAATTAGATGGAATTAGTGGATATTTACATGCATTTTACCAAGGATTTTAGCCAAAATGAAAGAATAAAGGTGATGAATCATGGATTCATCAAGGGTATATATGCAAAATTGCAAAATAAAATAAACACTCAAATCAAACAAAAGAAAATAAAACAAAATAAAGCAAAAATAAAATATAAACAAAAAGCCGCGGAAAGCCGCGAGCTCTGAAAGAGCCGTGAAAAGCCGCGAAAACAAAAACAAAAATAAAACGAAAACTACTAAGCCGTGCTCTCCTGCAACGGTGCCATTCTAAAAGACTGGTAAATCCGAAGGCTAGTGTATAAGGTGCTAAATGGTCGTTGCGACCCAAGCGATCGGGATCGATCAATCAAGAAAAAGAAGAGACCACCAAACAAATGAGAAAATCAAATCGAAACAAGCTAGCGGTCTTGCTATTAATTTATCCTGGTATAGCGACCAGGGTCGAACACAAGGAACACGGATTGGCCTCGCGGCCTACGAAGTAGTCAAAAAGAAAGGAAAATGAAATAAAAAAGTATTTTTGGTGGTTTTTAATTCTTTTTATATTTTTTTGGATTTTTAATATATAAAGAAAATGATAAATGCAAAGAAGCAAGGCACTTCAACTATTTATTAAATGCACTAAAAATCAACCAAAATTCAAATAAAAATATTTTTATGTGTTTTATAATTTTTAGTGTTTTTGGTCAATTTTGGGGATTTTTCTGACGTTTATTTAATTTTCTAAAAATCAAACAAGGACTGAAACTGTAGGTACTGTCCAGCCAAGCTAAAGGGACCTAGATAAAATATCTAGAAGCTCAAATTAGCCTGGAGGTATGTTTCCTGTATAGAGAAGAAAACAAGGAAAAATTGGGCACCTAAATTATTATTTTTGGGTTTTTAATTTATTTATTAGAATTTTTATATGATTTTAAGTGTATTTCAATTTTTAGGTGTTTTCAGTAATGAAAAGTAGCCAAAATTGGCTAGAAAATCAAGCAAGCAAAGACAAACAGTAAGTAATTTTTTTTGTAATTTTTAGATGACTTTTAATATTTTTTTATTTTTCTAATCAGACAGTAAAGAAAATAGATGTTTTTGAATTTTTAAAAATATCAAACAGTGTCTAAAATGTCTCTAAAATTTATAAAAAAATTTACATCATGGTAGGAGCCATGTATCCAATTTTCATCAAATTTGGAGGTGATTTTCTATTTTATTCAAAAATAAAGAGGGGGCACTGTGCTTAGGGACCTATGTGCAAATACCCGAAGTTTTGGGGGGTCTGGTGCAAATAACCCAGGTAAACACGTGCGTCGCGCGTGCCTGAGGCACTCAGGGACCCAAATGTAATAAAAATTACTTCCGATGACTATTTGGTAACATGTACCAAAAGTCCAGGGGATAATCTGCAAATAACCCAACAATATCCGCACATGCACAATTAAAATACACACAGGGGTATAAATGCAATATCTAAAAAGTATTCATTCATTACTTAACATCTCAGAACTACAGGGCATATAATGCAAATACACCAGAGAATCACGTGTCGACGCACGTGCCACACCATACACAGGGGCATAAATGCAAGGTAAATAAAGTGCAAGGTCCTCTATGTAATTTTACCAAAAACTAAACAACTACACTAAATAATTACAGGACTAAATGCAAAATAAAAGAAACAGGAGGGCCTAAGGGTAGTTTACCCTTTATTAATGCGGGCCACAGGATGGACGCCACGTGGTGCTTCGGACGGTGGAGATCGGCGGGCGCTCCAAGGCTGGGGTCCTCGCAGCGATCAGACGGCGGAGGCTTCGCCACATGGGGGATCAAACGGTGAAGGGTGTAGGTGGCCAACCCTCTCGCATCAGGCGGTCCAGATCTCCTCTCCAAGGATCGGACGATGACAGGATCTCCTCAAGGGGACGGTCGAGATGTGAAATGGAGGTCGAGGACGATCGGACGGTCGGGGAAGATACCGGAAGAACAGTTGGCCGGCGAGTTTCACCGGCCTCATGTGTGCGCTGTGATCCTCCCCAGTTGCTCGTGAAGATCGGAAAAGCTCCGGCGTGACGCTCCGCAGCTGCTGGTGGTCTCCGATGCCCCAGCTGAGCTCTGGAGAGCTCCGGCGAGGTCGACGGAGGTAACGCTCCTGGACCGAATGGTCCAAGCCCTCAGACGGGCTTGGAAGGACCTGCAAAGTAAACCAGGAGACTCGCGGGTCGAGGGCAAACTGCCTCGACTTGGTTGGGCGGGTGAAGGTGGTCGGTGGTGCGAAATGGGCGAGCTCCGGCGAAGGTGGGGACGGTGGAGCTCGAACCCCAGCTCCTGTGCGAGCTGGGTTGGATGGAGGTATGGAGAAGGTGCGCGGGGGGAAGGCGAAGGCTACGGCGAAGCCTGATGATCGAACGGGGGTCGGACGTGGACGGAATCGACAGCGAACGGCGGAGAAGCGAATTGGGGGTAATTGAAAATTAAAGAAAAAGAAAGGACTACGGGGCTACCTGGGTGGCGAATGAGACTGGGGACGAGCAGTCGATGCTCTGGGTTGTTGCCTCGAGGAGCGTCTCCCTCTGAGGCTCGAGCTCCAGCTCAGGGCGGAGCACGGCGGTGCTTGATCGCCGTATCAATGGCTCGCACTCCCTCCTCGCTTCGACAGCACCTGGAGCGAGCTGTCACTCTCACGCACGCACTGGAGCTCACAGGGGGGTGGAACGAATGACCAAAGATGCGAATGGAGGAGGCGGAGCTGGAGCTTTATACGCTGGGAGGTCCGAGAAGAAAGGTGTGTGTAGGGCAGTGGAGCGCGCGGATCTCGTGGTGGAGGCTCCGGCGAGGATCTCGGATGTATCATGGCCGGATCGTACCCGGGGTTTAGGTGAGGGGGAATCTGGTTTAGGCGCTAAAATAGGGGGAAATCGGGTCGGGTGCCTAAGTCCGTGGGAAGTGGTCCTGGGGGGGGGGCAGTTGACCGGGCGGTCAACACTCCCCAGGGCCAATGGGTAACGGCCACGTGGCTGATATTTGGAAGTGAAAATAAAGGTAGCAAATGGCCGAATTAGGGAAAAGTTGAAACATGAAATATTTTTGTTTTTATTTTTTTTCTATTTTTTAGTGATTTTTAATTAATTTTTCAAAATAAAAATAAGGTATGTACATTATATAGCTATATATAGGTATATACAATATAAAGGATTTTAATTTTTGATTTTTAATTTCTTATTTTTATACAATTTTATTCCCATTTTATATTTTATTTATTTACAACATAAAATAAGGAATAAAAAGATATTTTTAGTTTATTTTTATTATTTATATACATAGGTGAAAGAAATAGATGTATACATTTATACACATGGTATATTTACAATATATTTTTATGTTTTTAATTTTGTTATTTTTATTTTATTTTTGTTTTAATTGTTTTTATTTTATTTATTTACACTATATAATGTAGAATATTTACAAAATTTTGGAAATTAAATTTATTTATTTATAAGGCTAAATAAATATAGATGTGATGGTCTATATACAAGGTGGATATATACAAGTGGCCTATTTTTATTTTCTTTTTAATTTTTATATTTTTCATTTGTTTTTATAAATATATACAAATATTTACAAGCTTATTTTAAGCTATTTTTGGAAGGAAAATATTTTATTTTATTTACATAAATATTTACACATATGAGCCCCTATCTCCCTCTACTTTGGCTTTTATAAGGTCAGGCCCATGCTGAGCCCTCCCTTGGGTTAGGTTGCTCAATATTTATTCTAAATATTTCCTACTTTTTCTTTTTAATCTTTATTCTTTTATTTTTGCACAAAAACATGCTAATTATAGGTTTTTACACAATGCATGCTTTTGGTAATTATTTGTATTTACACATATCTACATGTATTTGCAAAGGTTTTTGTAGCTAAAATATAAGAATAAGAGTGATGAATGAGTATTCATCATCTAACATGCCAAGTTCTATTAGGAAAGAGACAAGCCATATGATCTCACAAGTGTCCTAGGCCATTGCCTGTATTCTACTTCCGCATTGGATATGGGGACCAATGTCAGCTTCTTGCTTTGCCAAGTGACAAAATTATCCCGAACAAACATGGGTATTTTGTAGTGGATTGATGGTCATCCGGAAAGCTAGCATAGTCAGAATCTGTATAGGAGGACATATTAGTGTACCCATTCACCCCATAAAAAATCCATGTTTGGGGATTCCTTTAAATATCGAAGGATCAAAAGAACATCCAACCAGTGACTGTAAATAGACTTCTCCATATGCTGACTGGCTCTACTTACAACATATGATATATATGGCCTAGTAATAGTGAGATAGAGTAATTTTCTCACTGAGCTTTTGTATTGTGTTGCATCCTCAAAAGGTGGATTAGTAAATGTTGAACATTTTCTCACTTCCGTAGGGATGCCAGATGGCTTGCATCCAAGTAGTCCTGTCTCAGTCAGACTATCGAAGCAATACTTCCTCTGTGAAAGATGGAGCCCCTCTACAGTGCGTATTACCTCGATGCCAGGAAAATAACAAAGTTGGTTGAGGTCTTTTGTGCAAAGACCTTCTAGAGGAAGGTCTTCGTCTCCTGAATGTCATCTACATCATCTCTTGTGATAACGATATCATCAACATAGATAGCAAGAATGATCGCACCAGTAGACCATCACCTAATAAAGATAAAGTAGTTAGATGTTGTACTCTGGAAACCAAGTGTGTTGAACTCTGTAGTGTGCATGTCAAAACATACACTGGGGCTCTGCTTCAGGCCATAAATGGCCTTGCGTAGTCGACATATATGCTCCCCCTCGACTACATACCCCGACGGTTGCATCATGTAGACCTCCTCCTCGAGATCACCATAAAGAAAGGTATTCTTCATATCAAGTTGATAAATGGGCCAAGACCTATTGGCAACAACACAGAAAATCACACCTATCAATGCCATTCTGGCAACGGGCATGGTCTCAAAATAATCAACTCCAAAGGTTTGTATGAAACCTTTGGCAACAATTCTGGATTTCAACCTATCAATAGAACTATCAAGCACCTGTTTGGTTGTGAAGACCCATTGACAAGCCACAGGGCAAACTCTCAAGGGGCATGACACAAGATCCCATGTGCCATGGGAGGTAAGTACATTCATCTCCTCATCCATGGCATGTCGTCGACCATGGTCCTGCATTGCACTGAAATGATCTCTTGGAACAAAAATAACATTCAGAGCATCTGCAAATCTCTTGTCATAGCTAGATAAACCATCTGTAGAAGTAAACTATGACATGGGATGATATGTACTATACCTTTTTTGCTTGTGTAGAGCTATAGGAAGCTCCTCGGGTACATCTGGGACAACACTGATGGGATCTCTTGAAGTGATCATATCATCCTATAAAAAAGGAATAGGCAAAGATATAGATGCTGGTGTAGAATGTATAGAGGTATGCTGGCGAGTATAGACGATTGGTGTAGGAGGGAGGTCTAGATGAATGTCACTCACAGTCTAGGTGAAATAACTTGTTTGCTTAAAGAAAATGACATCAATAGACGCATAGTATCGGCGCCCAATTTGATCATAGCAACGTTAGCCTCTATGGATACGAGAGTACCCAAGGAAGCCATATATGATGGCACGAGAAGATAATTTATCAACTGCATGGAAGTTATGAACAAAGGCAATATAACCAAAAATTTGCAGAGGTATGAGAAAAGAACTCAATAGAGTAAACTAAGGAAAATGGAGTTGCCCTTTCTAGAATAGACGAAGGAACATGGTTGATGAGATAAACTGCAGTAAGGATAGCATCTCCCCATCAATATTTAGGAAAGCTCATTTGACTAACAAGTGTGGCAACATTTAGCAAATGTCAGAGTTTCCTCCCAGCTATATGATTCTGTTGTAAGGTATATGGACATGATGTTTGGTGAACAGTTCGTTGGGACGCAAAGAAAGAGGTCAAGTCTTGTTGTGATAACTCAAGAGCATTGTCAGTATGAATGATCTTAACAATGCTAGAAAAGAAGGTTTTAACATATTAAAAGAAATTTATAATAATTTGATTAATCCCTGAACGCTCCTTTAATAGATATAACCAAGAAGATCGACTATAATCATCAAAGAAAAATATAAAATAACGATGACCACTTAATGTGCAGATTAGACAAGGTTCCCAAACATCACAATGAACAAGTTGAAAAGCAACAGTACTGCGAGACTCAGTACGAACATGAAACAAAGCTCAATGGTGTTTCACGAACTCAACACGCTTCACATTGAAAGGGCTTCAGATCATAGATTTTAGGAAACATCATGGAGATGGCATTGGTAGAGGGATTCTCAAGATATAGATGATATATAAGCGGATCTTCGGAGATAGGTGCCGCACCAACAAAATTGGAATTTGAGGTATGTCAATATAATATAGGTCATTCTTCTCATGACCCCCATCAAAAATTTGCCTTGTCTGAATGTCCTGGAAATAACAACAAGACTCATCAAATATCACAAGGCAATGAAGCTCAACACAAAGCTTGTGAACTGATGGCAAGCTAAGAGGAAAATTAGGAGCATAGTGAACCCTGAAAAGTCAGAGCTTGGAAGAGAATTCCATCGTTTTGACAGTGGTAATCGATGATTGAGTCCCATTGGTGACTGGAACTCACTTCACAGAGGTAGATGGTATGTAAGACATAAGCAAACTACCTTCTCCGGTGAGATGAGTAGAGGCACCGAAATCAATAATACAAACTGGAGCAGGAGGGACAACAAAGTTGGCTATTATACTTGAAGGAGTAGCTAGAGTAGTAGTGGTAGTGTTACAATTGGTAGTAGGCCCTGGAGCCTGAAGGATCTACACCAGGCTGGAGTAATCTGAGTCATTAAGATGAATAGTCTTTCTACAGGAGGTTGCTCTAGGAGATGCTTCTTGCATATCATAAGCATCCTCATAGGCGTTATTGGCGTGATAAAAAGGTACGCCAAACTTCTGCCAGCATCGTTCAGTCGGGTGGCTCCACCTACCACAGTGAGTGCATGGGGAAATAGAGTCTCACCCACTGTCACAACCGAAGTCACGGTCTCATCCTGATTCCCATCTACAACCAATAACCATGACTTGGATCACGACCGCATCCTCCTCGTAAGCCATATTTACCTCCTCGCACAGATGAGACGATGTGTGCAAAGTTCTCTGTTGAAGGTAAGACGGGAGGTCGGGCAGCCAATGTATCGAGTTTCTCAAGTCGACCAAATATGGCTTTCATTGTTGGCAGTGTGTCTGATATAAGAAATTGCCCCTTTGTTGCATGGTATATATAATACATTCCATCAAGAAAGTAGTATACCTTCCAATTAGAACGCTCTTGTATATGTTTGGTGTAACACGAGGGTTGGAATATTGCAAGCTCCTCATACAAGATGGAGAGATGTCTGTAGTACTCAATGAGAGTGGAATCACCTTGAGATGCCGACCAGATTCACCCGTAAATGTCTGCAAGGCGTGACTTCGTCTTCTTCTGGGAGTATGTTTGCTCAAGATCCTCCCACATTTCTTTAATTGTATTATTGTAAAGATAACTTGAGGTAATGTGAGCCTCAACATTGTTGGCCATCCAGTTGATAACCAAGTAGGTGTCTGTCTGCTAGTTGTCATACTCTTTATCCTTTTCATCTAAAAGATCTTTAGTAAGAATGTAGATTTCCTCTAACCACTAATGAACACTATAAAAGATTGAGACTAGAGCACATAATATTTCGTGTCCTTGAGTTTAATAGTAGTACCTTGTGCCATAATATTCGTGGCCAACGGCTTTGTCTTAGTAGAAGAATGTGCCATGGTGATCTTAAGATAGAAAGAAGATATTGTGATCAACTAAGGATGCATGAAAGGGCTAGAAAATGCCCTATAACTCACGTTTTCCCTTGAAGAAGGGCTGAAAATCCTTAATGAACAACATATTTGGATTCCTAGAAGCGTTGAGCAGCGCTAGCGGGAGGGTTGCGACCTCCTGACGGCACTAGTGGGCCTTTATAGGTGGTTCCAGAAACACTGGTAGGTGTTGGATATGCTCCTTTGGGGTCGACATGCTGCATTACATGTGATTGGATGGCCTTGTGCGAGGCCTTAGTTCGTGGAAGAGGACCCGCACAGGCTTTTGCGAGGCTCGAAGGTGGCGGGGGAGATTTTAGGTCAGAACCCCGGGCTAGGACCGTTGCTCTGATACCATGTGGAGAAGAAAGATGAATGAGATATCTCTTCCATAGGTCTAGGGTCTCTTATATAGAGAGAAACCCCTAGAGAGTACTAAAGGAAAAATACATAAATATCCCCGAGGGGTAATGGAACTCGAAGGGTTGAAAGTTAAAGAACCTGAAAGGATAAGAGTTACGGAACCTAAAGGATTACAAACATAATTCTAAGTATAATAACTCTAACAATCTCTATCCTTCGTCTTCTTCTCATGTAAGGTTTCTTAAACTTTCTTCTTATTTTGTTGCTTTTTCTCTAGTTTACTCCTAGTAACACACACGCTCTATTCTATCGATTAAAATACATCTAAACCTTTGCAATGGAATCTTGATTTTCACGCTTACACTCAGTAATCATATCCTCATTCAAATCTATTCCCCCACCTCAGTTCGGCTCTCTCGTTCGCACAAGGAGAGGCTCCATCAGGTCCTCCAATCATTTCATTCCAGCAAGCTACCCATACCACTTCATCTCATCCTAAATTGCCCCCTTGTGTTTGCTCTTCTTTTTTAACACTACAAGTTCTAGACCCCTTCAATGATCAGAGATCATCGAACATTATCGATCCAATTTTTATCCATTCAGCAGCAGACTCTGTCCATACACATCAGCCAACATCGAAGATTCTTCGACGAACAACCTTCATCGTCAGGACTTCTATCAGGATCCTGGATCTTCAGATCCATAAGAATCATCAGGAGGAAGGTGTAGTCACTTGTTGAAAGCCGGCCCCCTTCGCTATTGCATGTGGAGGTGTTTCTCGAGGGAGGAGATACAGGCACCGTTAGATCGCCTACTTTGGACGCGATCCAACGGACCATGCGATGCCACGAAGCTAACCTAAACCATCATTTCAGACAGAAGGTACGGAGCACTCTGACAAGATATGAAGAGCTTTAAAGTGACACGTGGCCCCAACCAACCTCATTGCACGTGCAGCCTGCAAGTAACACTGGATTAGTTGCAACTGTGTTCTTCAAGATTTATAGAATTGCAGATAAATCCTTACATGCAGTGAAATTGATATTTGTCTCCAAGAAACTTTCTGTAATTGCTTTTGGGTTCATTTTGGACTTGTTTGTGATAAAACTTCGTATATTTTTATTGCATCTGTACCCTTAGATTAAAACATCAATAGTTTTTAATCTATAAATATATTTGTGTGAATTTGGTCTCATTGGAAAACTTGTTTAAAGATATACATCTTGGTGTGCTTAATTGTTATTTTTTTATAAATCATGCTAGATTTTTCATGGACATTTATTGATCTTGTAAACTCATGAAGTGAATACGAAATCAGATGCTTTAATTAAATTTTTTGTGATCTGTCTTGGTAGTTTAATTGTTAAGTACATTAAGTCATTGTTAAATTTATTGATTAATTAATCATTAAGAAACAAATAAAATTTTATTCATCTTTTACTTGTTAATTCATTAAATTCATTGAACAACGTAGTTGTCTTGAGACCTAGGTCATCATTTAATTGATTTATAGGCTCAAAATAATTTCTTAATACATGATCTTAGTTGTGTTTGTCATTCTTCTGTGTTTATGCATTTTGTGTGTATTTAAATTAAAAGCATAAAACAAATTTTGAAAAATTGCATTTGTTTGAGTTTGTATGTGCAGTTTCCTTAACCTAGAACATTTAATTCACAATAATAATAAATTATCATTTAAATTTAATTAAACAACTACTATAGTACTTTTGTTCAACCCTGGACTTGCATAGAATATAAATTAACACTAAGTCTTCTTCGATGAGATACCTAACTCAGTTCTATATGAATGGGAATCAACCATACTATAACTAGTGATTATTATATATGCCGATTTACACTTCATCAGATGATGTCATTGTTAGGGATGCAACACATTATTTAATTTTTTAGTGTTGATTCTTTATCATTGTGATTTTTAGTATTCTTAGTTAAGGTGCTTGTTGTGTTGTATTGTTGTTGTATTTTTTGTGATTCTTGGCTACTTTGGCTTGGTAAGTTATTCTAAGAATATTGTGTGATATTTGATTGTTTTTTTACAGCTCACGAATCCGACGATGCCCGAAGGACCATGAAGGTGGGGAGCTTGGAGCTTCAGCTGAAGAGACCACAAAATAATTAACCACGGAAGACTTTTTAGCTAGATTAAGTAGTGTGTTATACTATATTTTTGTAGTATTTGTGTAATTTGTCTATGTATTATTTTGTAATTAATTTCTCATTTACAACGATTCTCAATTGAGATCTCGCGCATGTAAAAAAGGTCAATACTTATTTTATTGTGGGTGGTTGTGTTGAGAGTGATTCTCAACTTAAGTGGCAACTTAGGTTCAGGCACTAAGCCAAATAGATAGATCTTAAGTCATTATTGTTTGATCTACTTCGTAACATACACTACAGGAAGTTCCAGCTTTGGAGACGACAACTGACGACGGTCATAGCATGACCGTCCCTAATGAAAGCCTTTAGGGACGGTCATGACAAAACCGTCTCCAATACTTAATATCAGGAGACGCTATGCGAGCTGGAGTCCCCTTTTGTAATAGCTTAATAGGGACGGTCAGTACGACCGTCCCCTCTGCGTAGGGGACCCATTGGGGACGGTCTGGACCGTCCCCTATACGCTTCTGTTGGCGTCGCCTCCGGTCTTATATTTTTTCTGGCGACCAGAGGGGACGGTCCATGGTGACCGTCCCCTTTGCCCTGGCAGGTCTTTTGGGGACGGTTCTGACCGTCCCCAATACCGTTCTGTTGACGTCGCCTCCGGGTTTTTCCCTTAAAGGGAGACCAGAGGGGACGGTCAAGATTGACCGTCCCCTCTGCTCTAGCAGGTCCTTTGGGGACGGTTGTGACCGTCCCCAATACGCCTCTATTGGCGTCGCCTCCGATAGTTCATACTTAAGTGGCTGAACAGAGGGGACGGTCACCAAGGACCGTCTCCTCTGCCCTGAGAGGTCCTTTGGGGACGGTTCTGACCGTCCCCATAACACTTCTGTTGGCGTCACATTAGGTCAGTGGCCTGACCAAAGGGGACGGTCGCACGAGACCGTCCCCTTTGCCCACCAAAGGGGACGGTCTTAAGTGAACCGTTGCCGATCGTCTCCAATGGGGACGGTTCTTACGATCGTCCCCATTGGTTAGATCGAAAAAAACCCCTTCGACCTTCGTTCTTCCTCACTTTGCCCTCTCCCAAAACTGCCGCCCAAAGTCGCCTCTCCCGACCAACGTCGCCCCTCCGCCCTCTTCGTGTTTCCGATCGTCCTGAATCTTATTTTCTGGTATATAGTAACACTCCTTTGTATTTATTCTTATTTATTTTGCTTGATATTCATGTTTGGGATGTTATTCCCCATGTGAATGGGTTTTTTTGTTGTTAGGTTAGAGTTGCTAGATTTGGGTAATGTAATATGCTTTTCCTCATGTTATGATGAATTAATATCTTGTTGTTTATGATAAAACATAAAGATTTAGAGATACATGTTGTTTAATGTAATATCTTGTTGTTTAATGTAATAGCTTGTTTTATAATAATAGGATGAAATCTCTAATAATAGGAATACATTGTATAGAGAAACATGTTCTAGGATGAAACTTGATTTAGATTAAACAACATGTTATAGGATGGAACTTGATTTAGATTAAACAACATGTTATAGGATAGAGGATAACATGTTATTGGATGGAACATGTTAAACAACATATTGTAGGATAGAGGATAACATGTTATAGGATGAAACATGATATAGGATTAACATGTTATAGGATGAAACATGTTATAAAACATTGCTTGTTTATATTAAATATAATGTGCTTGTGTATATTAGATCTAGAAATTCTTATTGTGTATAAGAGAAACACTTGATTAGGGTTTAGGGTGGAAAAACTTGTTATCTATAATAACATAATGGTGGTGGATTTTATTCTGATTGTGCAGTAAAATGGATAAGTCATGGATGGATAAGAGATACGATGATTTTCAACAATATAAGAGAGGAGTGATCGGGTTCTTGGATTGGGCATTTGAAATAGAAAGAGTTAATAAGAAATTTGGTGGTCTTAAGATTTATTGTCCATGTGTGAGATGTAAGAATATTAAATGGGATGTTAGAGAGATAGTGTATAACCATCTTATACTCAACGGATTTTGGTTACATTACTCCATTTGGACTGAACATGGAGAGGGTATAGATTTGTGAATGGATGAGGATATGGGCGTAGATGCAGGAGTCAGTACACAAACCTTGAATAATGTTGATCACGAGCTATTTGAACTAATGGACGATTTAAGAAGACCTGAGGCACAAGACAGTGGTTTAGATGATGGGTTATCGAGCAGTTTGCCAGATGTAGAAGATATATTGGCTCCTGGGATGGAAATGACACGTTTGCAGTTTTTATTAGAGCTGTTTAAGATGAAAGTAAGGAACAGACCAACTGCAGCAATGATGTCAGATGTGCTGGGTTTAATACGGAAGTTATTAAATAATCCTCAGAATTATCCTAAGGATTGGAAAGAGGCAAAGCAACGATTCCGATCGCTTGGTCTGAAATACGAGAAGATCGATGCTTGTGTTAATGACTATATGCTTTTTCGAGGAGAGAATTCGGATTTAGTTCTTTGTCCATATTGTAAGGCTTCCAGGTATAAAGAAGAAAGAAATGATTTAAAAAGAAAGAAGAAGTCAGTGAAAATTTTACGATACTTCCCATTAATTCCAAGACTGGAACATTAACCTTGACATTCTTGGAAGCATACCATATTCTCAAGTTATGTCTTACAAGGGTTATATTGTGAATGGATACAGATTTAGAACAAAGTCCGCCGACGAGATGAAATCGACGCAAATGTCAGGTGTTATAGTAAAAACAGATTTGCCTTCAGGTTTAGACGGCTATTATGGGGAACTACTTGACATAATAGAGATCAGTTTTACTCATGAATGTCGATGTGTTCTTTTTATGTGCAATTGGTTCTTTTTATGTGCAATTGGTTTGATGTTGGTCGCGAGGGGATAGGATACCAAAGAGACAGAAATGGGATCATTTCATTGAAACAATCTGGGAAATTGCAAACAAATGAGCCTTTTACACTGGCCACCCAGGTAGAACAAGTTTTCTATATTCCAGACAACTTAAGTGATGGAAGGATCATACCCGTGAGAACAGTACCAAGAGATTTTTTTGATGTCAACGATGATGATGAGTTGTTAAATATAAACGAGGCATATCAAGCTGAAATACAAGAAAATCCAACACAAATTGTAGATGCGGATTTTTAAAATGTAAGTTTACCATCATTTATTTTCCAATTTTTTGATGTAATATGTGAATTATATCACTTTTGTTATATCTAGTTCAAATATTTTATAATATGCAGATATGCCTCCACGTCCTAGACGCATCCGGGATGCACCGCATGTACCACAGCGAGGGAGTGAGACCTCCGATCCTGACAGATCGAGTAGCTCGGGCAGACGTAGAGGCCCATCTCAGTGCAGAGTGTTGGACCATCTGCGTCCTGGTGAGACACTCAGGGTGCGGATAGTTGGAGGCGATGCGGTGGGGGAGAACATAGCTGTTTTCCAGAGTTACTTGGGGCAGGTGTGCAGAGCCAGGGTCCCTCTCCACATTACAGACTTCTGTTTAGTGGAGCGGTCAATAAAAGATGCCATTCTTCATGATTTGGAGGTATTTATAATAATAACAAACCAAATTTTTTCTTCAATATATATAAACTTATTTATGATTGCTTTGATAACTTTGCAGTCTAGTTTTTCCTGGGACCGTGACCTGGCCATTGATGCTCTGATTTTAGGCCATGGGGCGGAGATGTTGCATAAATATCGAGGTCGTGTGAAGGCCTGAGTGGGTACTTTGCTTTTTATTTAAGTATAAACTTATTTTTCATCATATAGGTATATAATTAATTTTCTTTACATTTTAAAGTACTTCAACCCCGAGCTTCCATTGGAAGCCAATTTGGCAAATTGTCCTCCGAATGTACCCGCTGAACAATGGAGGGTGATGGTTTATATTTGGATGGGAGAAGAACATACGGTATGTGACATAAAAATATGCATTTTATACATATATCATTTGGAATTCTTTTATTAAAATTACTATCTTCGTATAGGGCATCTCAAGGAGAAATGCTGAAAATCGGAGGAAAGGTTTCAAGTCTACCCATAGAATGGGAAGAAGAAACACAAATCAACTGAAGGATGACTTTGTAAGTAATCTACATTATTATTAGTGTTAAAATTGTAACTATTATATATGTATTAAAATGGTATCCTAAGTTTACTAATCTTTTCACATTAGGAAGTGGAGAATGAGAGAGTGCCCAGCCGAATGGAAGTGTTTGAGAAGTCTAAGAACCGCGATGTGGGCGGGGAAGTTCATTGGGTGGATCCTGCCTATGGTCCAATTCATGTAAGTTATTCATAAAATATATATTTGCATCTTTATTACAAATTAAATGAATTTGAACTTAAATAAATTTGTAGGAGGAGATGGTCAGGCTCACAACCACTGGCTCTGTAGACCACACCGGAACGAGTCATCCACCTCTTACTCCTGATGCGGCCTTCCTCCAGGCGACCAGTCCAGAGTATCAGGGACGCGTCCATTGTGGTGGTCGTGGTGCCACCATATAGAATTGGTATGGAGTAGGGACCGACTCGACCTCTCAGAAGACACAAAGGGAGAGGGAACTAGAGAGTCAGGTGTCTAGCATGAATATGGAGATTCAGGATTTGCGCCAACAAATGGCGATTTTCAATGCATTCATGCATGCACATCAAGGAGGAGCGTTGACTAGCCACCCAACAGTTGATGATAATACCGCTGCGAGGCTAGGCGACGACGATGACGGTGAAGAAGAAGATGATGCTGATGACGACGAGGACGACGACGAGGACGAGGATGAGGACGACGAGTAGGATAGCTTACTTAGTTTGTAGGGTACTTTAGTATATTGTATAACTATTTTGAACAATTATTGTAGGATATTGTAGTATTTTGAATGCATGTGTTGTTGGACGAGGTCTTTATGAATGTGGATTGCATTTTTTTGTCTGGTGATCGTAATATTTATTATGAATACAGATTTTTTGTAACAGGGCAAAATGAGGATCAAATAGGGGGCAATCGAAATTTTTTTTGTTAGCAGATGAACAAAGGGGACGGTCATTGCGACCGTCCCCTTCGTTCTGAGAGACGGTTATGACCGTCTTCACTTTCTCTCTTTTGGGATGGTCATGACCGTCCCCCCTGACTGACTTTAAGGGACGGTCATGATCGTCCCCAATAAGATGCTTTAAGGGACGGTCACGACCGTCCCCTATGCCAGACTTTTAGGGACGGTCCTGACCGTCCCCTATGTGTGGGTATTGGGGACGGTTTGTAATACCGTCGTGTATACCAAATGGGATGCGACCTTTGGAGACGGTCTTATGACCGTCCCCATTGATCAGAGGGGACGGTCAAGTTATCTTTAGCGACGGATGTTGACCGTCGCCTGTTCTACTCTTTCTTGTAGTGATAGGACACACAACTTGATATCATAAGATTCACAATTGCAAAAATCTTAGAAGATTCATGATATGCACGTAAACATCATTCTATCTAGCCCAATAAAATTGGATTCTTTGTCGCTAATAGAATTATTGTTTAGGTGCAGATTCTCTCGATTTGCATCATCTAGTGTAACATTTACAAATTCAGTTTTGCATCCACATGGAGAGTGTTGGGAATCATTATAAGTATTCCTAATGACTGCGTGCATCATTTCTTTACAATTGCATTCTATTTTCCGCTTTCTCCCTCAGTTTTTTCCAATCTAGGATTAAAGGAAAAGGGATTGTACGTTAGACATTTCTTGTGGTCACATAATTCAAAGTGAATTGATGTAAATCGACCTTAATAATTTGGAATAAAATCAACCTTGTATTACAGGAAGTAAAACCCTCATTATTTACAGGTACTTGCCCTCAAACAAAGTGGGTGAGGATGAATCCCTAAGATTAGAGCCTAAATCCCTAGACTTCCACCCTAAATTTACAGGTTTTACTTTTGCAAATTTGAGAGCTGCACATGGTTATCTTCGACCTTAGAAATACATTTTGAGTGTCTTCACTTAAAGTTTCTTTTAGGGTGTGATTGAACCTAACAGCCCAAGAACATCACTCCATTGATCGAGGGCCTATTAAGACTTCGACTAGGTGTAGCAGAGACCCCATATGAGCTTGCAAAATATTGTTTGAATCATTAACATAAGATTACAAAGATAATAAATAAGTTGAAATCTTACGACTTTCACGTGTCGAGTTGGTGAACATATTTAAAGGGATTTGTTTGCATCATATTGTGTGAATTGAATCCACACATTTTTCATGCACCATAGTTACTTGGATCTATTCTTGAATCGCGTGTGCTCTTTTATTGTACTCTTTTGAAATCGAAGATGGATAATTGGCTGAAATTTTGTTTGAACTTCGTGAATATTTCAATGAACCGTTTAAATATCATGTTTTCCAAGGTCCAATCCTCTTCTTCTCATGGACCTTCCTGTATTAGAAATGACACCATGTTTCGATCCAGTGTATCATGATTCATTTTTAGGGGGTGGTTACATCCCAACCAAACCCTTTCTTTCTTCTCTTCTCACTGAGAAAGACCATTGCATTGGTAAGATCGATTTGATTTCCATATCTTTGTCTAGATCTCAATCCAATCCACTTTTGATGAAGGTTTAGAAGATACAATAAAAATACCTCCTAAGAGACATCACGGAGAGGAGGATGAGTGAGAGGACCCAATAAATGTAGTACTAGCTAGGCTAGCAGAATCCGAGAAGAATGCATCACTTATGAGAGAGCAGATTGACCTGTTGAATTTGGGTAGAAATGCACCTATGGATGTGGCATACATCTTTGGACAATACCAAATGACCAATTGGTTTAATCCATTTGAGCCGGAAGTAGAATACGAGTTGAAACCACAATTTCTGAGTTTATTGCCTCATTTTCATGGGATGCACATGAGGGGACATATGCATTCCTTAAGGACTTTGAGTTAGTTTGTACTAATCTTAGGCATTTGAAGGTTAGCTAAGACTAAATTAGACTCAAAGCCCTTTCATTTGACATGAAGGATAAGGTTGACTATGGGATGAAGAACCTCGGAGTAGTTATAACTACCTTTGTGAACTTCAATGACCTCTTTTTGAAGAAATTCTACCCTTTGAGTAGAACTAATTTTATGTGCTCATGCATAACAAGTTTCTCCCAACTTTCCAATTAAGCTTTCTGTGATACATGGGAGAGATTCAAAGATAACTTACAGAAGTGTCCTTATCATGGCTTAGATCTTACCATCCTTGTTCAATCAGTTTATTGTGGTCTACACCTTGAGATGCAGGGTTTCATTAGTGCTTCTTGTGGAGGTAGTTATACTTCACAAGGTGTGGACACCGTCTGGAAAGTGTTCAAGTCGATGGTCGAGACAAGCAGAGCACAGACCGCGAGTAGAGCTCAGTTGGAGATCCTTATACCATTCTTATCAAAAGGGAAAGCAAAGGCTACAGTTGATCCTTTTCATATGGGCATCATACCATACAAACTCATAATAGTTGAGAGGATCGATAGGTAGATCGATGAGTTGGACAGTAACTTATCCAAACTACCAAAGCAGATGGCAGAGCTGTCTGAGAAGTTATCCAAGATGAGGATACCTGTTCTGACTGCATCTGTTGCTCTTGTGTACTGTGTTCAATATATTTAGGAGCAACAGATGTCAGGGCCACCACAGAGGAGCCTTCCCAGGTGTGGGAGGTAAATGGTGTGTGGTACACCAATGACCTTACCGGGAAGGGGTGTTCTGGGGACCGTTTCTCTTACCAGCATCCGTAGATCTTCTATAATGCATCATTTACTCCTACACCTATTCCAACACCACAGAGTTTTGGAGCGTACCCTCTCAGGCACCGAAGAAGAAATAGCAATAGTACATCCGTCAACAGACGTACCAATTGGTCCAGCATGTCCCTTATATTCAGCATTCTACCCACCTGCAACAGTACCACAGCCATCAAGGTCAGTCTTCACGTTCTTCTTAACCTTCTTCATAGTAGAGACACTCATCTTTAAGCTCCACAGATTTTTCAGAGGCAGATTCTTGAGGATATGTGTTCCTCCAGGAATGAAGTACAAGATTCCAAGGTTGATCTCAACCGTCTATCCCTTTTACATGACGAGTGTACTACCCCTTCTATATCGATTTTTGCCCAGGTTCAGGCTAATCAGTTAGTCGTTGATCAATGCCTAAAGGGGTATTTTGCATAACCACCCCTCCATTTTTATTTTCATTTTAGTCCATAAACTTTCAGTAGTAATTGATTTATTTTTGTAGTATTTGCATTAAAATCTCCACACTTATTTTGTTTGCAATCGAGTACAGTTCATGTTACCTCACGTTCGTATATATATGAGGGTACGCGACATTTTGCAGAGGATCACCTGTTGGTTTTTGTTATTATTTAGTCGAAGGAACTTGTATTTAAGTGTTATAACTTTTGGAAAATAGCAAGTAGGCCCTCTAACTTTTTGAATATTGAAAGTATACCACTGCCAACACGTATTAAATTAAATATTTCTGGGAATTTTGTGCATGGGTCCTTGGACTTTTGAAATGTGATCTCGAACGACTTGCATGTTTATGTAAATTATATTTAGGTCTATACCAGCAAAAGTACTTTCATTTTACGTATTTCCTTTATTAAAAATAGCATTTTGCATCCAAAAATCTTAGAAAAATTATTTTAGATGCTTAGGACTATATTAAATCATAAATTTTTTTCGTAAGGCCATTAAAGGTATTTTCCTATTTTTAAATTACAAAAACATTGCATATTTTTCCTGTTTGCAATTAAAATACAAAAAAAGTAAAAACTCACTCTTAAAATTTCCAGAAAAATTTGAGTATATTTATTATTGTATTTTGCATCTTCAGATCAAAAATCACTAAAAGTTATTATAGAAAACACTAAAAATTGAAAAACACCAAAAAAAATATAAAATTATTTGAAATTAATAAAAAAATCCAAAAAATTAGTTTCTATTTCTAAATATTATCTATATTATATATTAAAATATTTTGGAAAATTTCAAGGTATTTATATATTTTTGAATGCTAAAATAATCCAACCTATTAGTAACCACTATTTTAACATTTTTATTCAAGTAGAAATATAAAAAATAGCAAAAATTATAAGAAAAAATATAATAGAGAAATTAATAATAATATAAAAAGATTTTGTTTTATATTTTTTGAAAATATATAGGTATATTTATAACTATAATACTATTATTTATTTTTTAGATTTGTTATTAATATCTATAATTCCTTATTTAATTAGAAATCCTTAAAAATAAAAAGCATTGTACTTTAGGGTACTTATCTGATTTTTTCTATATATTATATATTAATATCTTTTTTAGTTATTATATTATACATATTATCTATATATACTTATATATATTTCATATATATTTTAAAAAAATAATATAAAAATCAGAAAATATAAAAAGAAAATATAAAATATAAAATTAAAACAAACAAAAAACATACAAAATAAAATTCCATAAAAAATATAATATATTAAAATCCATAAAATAAAAAATCCCTATAAAACACATAAAAACATTTGTTGATTTTCCTTTTAGTTGTCAATTTCTGTGGCTATCCACGTTGCTCGTTTGTGGTTCAACCCCTACACTTGCATACTATACATAGCATTTTATAGGATATAATAAATTTTAGCCCACCACATTTATTACTTGAGCATTGTTGTGGGTTAATTGTTGATGTACTAGATTGTGGATATTTGGGAGCTGAGAGAGCGGTCGACACAATGATTGTCGAACCTGACTTGTCGTCTACTGTAGACCCTCCAAAACTGGACGATGGGATCCTCTCGCTAATCTAGTTGTTCATCAGATGGTATTCACGGAAAAACATCAGGAATCATGTGTTTGCACATTATTGCACCTGTACAGGGACCTGTTCAAAATACTACAATGTTCAGAAACCTTCTTGCAAAACCTTCAATGTTCATGTGTAAAGCACATGCAAGCTATTATAGAAGGACATGTTTGCAAAATACAAAAGTTATAGGGGATAAGTGTGTAAAATGTCTATCACGTGAGGTGCACGAGCAAGTCTTAAGCGATGCTGAACCTGAAGAAGCTGTGATGAATCTCGGTCATTGATTGTAGTGGATCTAACTATCATAGTTTAATATGGACTACGATGGGATTCTTCCCCAATCTAGGTTTCCATGTGATTAAGCTCTCGAAAGGGGGGCTTTTGCTTCTCAAATCATGTGGTTCGGCTATGGATATCGAGTGAAGGTTTTGGTGATCAGATCGACGATTTTTTTTGTTGTGGTCCGTCATATTGTCCGATGCTTCGACTTCAGCCAAGTCTATAAGATCAGTTCAAGCATCTCAGATGTACAGATGAAACGTGCGATGGTAGAGAAGGTGGTATGATTGCAAGTCATGAAAGATGGCTAGATATGTTCCTTGATTGGTTTACAAATGAAGGTGATGAATGCTTCAACTCAATCTTCAGAGGATGATGAACCTGCAGGTGTTACCCATGACTTGAAAATGTTGTCTCGGTCGGAGTTTAATCCGTTCGAAGAGAATTGTGTGGAATGGAATGGATGATCCTAGGATGAAGGTGAAGGAAGAAGATCGATGCTCTTATCTAAAAGGATAGAGATGATTGGATCGTGGAAAAAGTTATGGAGAAAATGATTTATGGAGAAAATGAGTGAATTCGGATGTGAAACATGAATGGATCGAGTTGGATTAAAATGAAAAATCGAAAGCAAGTAGAGAGATTGAGAAGAGAAAGGAGGAAGAGGAAGGATTCTAACTTGGGAATGAATGGAAAGGACAAAGGATGCGGCCTCCTATGACGGAGCTCGGTGGAGTTCCGTCAGATTCTAGTTTTAACACACCGATATACTTGGGGCGGCTTGGCACATGGTGAAACAGAGCCTCGTTGTGGCGGAAATCTCACCGTGACTTCTCTCTCCTCCTTGCTATGACAGACGGGAGACACACTGTCACTCGATCTCTCGTTCGGAGCTCACTGGTGAAGGAATGAAAATGGCAGATCGATTAAAAGGAGGAATGTGGAGCACTTTAAATAGGTGGGGAAGAGGTGGAGTCACTGGAGAAGGAAGAGGAGGTTGAAACAACCTAACGACTTGGCAGTTGGCATGGAGAAGGGAGGGGGACCATATGAGGAAGAAGGAGAAGGAGAAAAGAAGAAGAGAATAAGGAGAAGAAGGGAGGAGGAGGAAGAAGAAGGTTGACTTTCTGCCTTCTCTCTTCCACGTAATAATAATGAGACACATGGGCATGTCCGCTACATGACAAAAGGCACGAGGACAAATAACATATACAAAAATAATAAATTGACTATACATCAGATATTAAATAATAAATTAATTTAAATAAGTAAATAATATAAAAAATATGTTAATTACTTAATAATTTAATATTGAATATTAATTAAATAAATAACATTAGTTAAATAGTTAGATTAAATAAATACTTTACATTATAGGTTTATTATACATATTTAATGATTATATACAATTATTTTTGGTTCTGTTAAGATGTAATAATTTTTATTTTTATTTTTATCTACAATGTATAATATAAATAAAATATTTATAGAATATGAAATATAAAATAAATACTAAAGAATAAATATAAATAAAATTAAAAGGGTTGTACATATATACCAATAGGGTCCCAAACATATTTTTTGCATATTAACTCCATTTTTGGTGAAACTACTTTCATTTGATAGATAACTTATAATATGAACCTTAAAAGCGAGTTTTCTCAATTCAGAGTTTATATGGTCGAGATATGAGGTTTAGAAGTTATAGTTTATGACTATTGATTTCAATATTTATTGACACTTATTCAAGTTTACTTTACATTTTTCATATTTTCTACCGATTTTTATGTATATTTTAATAAACAAATTAGGTTAATTAGAGTCAGTATTAATTCTAAAGAAAATTGAGAAGTTTAATATACATATAGAACTGTACCACTGAGCCTGAAAACCAAAACTCACACGATTTATTCTAATATCTTTTAAGTATTTTTAGTAAATAGTATAAACTATAACTAGAGGTTTAGAAGCGAGTATAGTCAATTTGGAGTTTTTATAAATAGTTATGAACCATGGATTTTTGTATTTACAGCTTTTTTCAGTTCAATGTACCAAGTTATCTATACACTAAATAATTTTTCTTATATTTTTATAAATTAATATAAATTATTATAAATAAGTTAAACAAGAAAATATTTGTATTTTAAGTGATATGAATGGTAAATAAAATAGATAAAGATATGTACAAGGTGTGTAATGTGTATATATATTTGTGATATTTATTTTTTGATATTTTTATAGATTATGATCCTTTTCTCCCCTACTTATTTATTTTGCTAACCAAGTAATTATTGACCTAATCTCGGGGTTAGGATCGATATGTACATATTTATATATTTACATCCTTCTTAATTTTATTTCCTTTTTCTCTTTATTCTTTTATTTTAAATTATAAGTGTTAAATATGTAATATTAACAAATGAAGTTAGTATGTTAATTAAGGAGAGTTAGTTGGTATTTACATGTATTTTACCAAGGATTTTTAGATAAACTAAAAGAATAAAGGAGATAAATCATGGATTCATCAATATTGTGGAATATAAGAGGATTGGGAGAGAAAACAAAATGGGATCCTTAAAAAAACTTGAAGAATAAACACAACTAAAATATGATATTCCTAAAAGAGACACGATTCAAATGCGATCCACCGCTGCCGTCAAGAGGATGGTGGGTTTGTGGTCCAACTTATTGTTGGCTATCAAGGATATTTTAGACAACTTCATCCGAATTCCGGGCATATCGCCCAAGTGCACACCTGATGACTTTGGTATGACACTTTAGTTGGGTTTGTTGAGGCACCCACTTCCAACGACATACTTGGACCTCACACTTGCTTACTCCTATGGGAGGAACAAAGTGGTTCACCATATGGAGGATTGGGTAAGGGCCTTGCTTTGTGGTTGGAAAACAAAGGCCCTATACACGATCGGCCGACTGCATCTACTTAAATCTCTCATTGACGGTGTGCTTATTTACTAAGAGACCAGTATCCTAATCCCTTGTTCTTTTTTCAGGAGGATCGACATGCTTTGCATCGACTTTCTATGGGGCTATGGTCGTCATGTTATTGCTTGGGCTAAGGTCTCCCTTACTAAGGTGGACAGTGTACCTGGATTGGGGTCACATTATACCATACGTGGTGCAATGCTTGAGGCTTGGTTTTGGTGGCTCCTAACCTCGTACTCTTCTATCTGGACCCTATACATGCTGGAGAATACTTGAAGAGCCTCTCCTTTTGGGAGGTGTCTCAGGCTAATTCTGACTCTTTGATTTGGAAGAATTTGTTGGCTAGTCGTGACACCCTATAGGTCATAATCTCCATCTCCACACCTTTCCTGACATGGACCCATTCCACCAAGGGATTCCCCTTTGGGTAAGCTTGAAACCTTACCCGATCTTGTGGTATAGAGATTCCCTGGGCTGTTAAGGTTTGGTGCAAACAGGCAACCCCAAAGCAATCTTGTGTACTTTACCGTGTTACACTGAATAGGTTGCCTATCATCCCCTTTGGGTAAGCTTGAAACCTTACCCGATCTTGTGGTATAGAGATTCCCTGGGCTGTTAAGGTTTGGTGCAAACAGGCAACCCCAAAGCAATCTTATGTACTTTACCGTGTTACACTGAATAGGTTGCCTATCACTTATTGTCTCGCAAATCATGGGTTATGTGCAGGCTCATTGGAATGTCGGAACCATATCTTTTTCGATTGCACCTTCTCGTATGGGGTCCTATGGTCCGTGTTCAGTGACATGGCATTGTTAAAGGTTCGAAATTCCCTTTTCTAATAACTGGAATTAACGTTAAATTTCGTTGCAGGCTGGAAATTCAAATCAACCAAAAAGACCAGTTAATTTATTATTCAATTAAAAGCGAGGGGTATAATTTATATTTTACTTGGGAATGCCCAAGGTCAAACTCAAGGAGGTCACTATCTCCTTCAGTTGATTCTCAAGCAATGTAGAGACTAAAATTTTTAGGGAATAAAATTTTTGTTATTTTTAATGCAATCAATAAATGCAATGCAATTATGGAAAAGTTCACGGACCAAATTGCAAATTTTGATCAAATAAACTCCAAACCTAATGAAATTTCACCAGAATGTGTATGAATGCAAAATAAACTACTGCATTTTTGGGAATTTTTGGATGCAAGATGAAATAATTACGAATTAAATATGAATGCAAGGTGATTTTGAGAAAATTAATTTTAATAAATGGCAAACACCTATATTTGTTAGAGATTGAATTATCCTAGATAGGTCTATCATGAGAGGTATCCATAATCACTTTTAATTCCTTAAGTACTAAGTGTGGAATTAATTTAAAATAAATTATTCAAATCACTAATTATTTTATTGCGATCTCGATATTATGCAAATAAGATGATTTTTAGTAACAATGAATAAATCCACTAATTCCAGATTTCCTAAATTTTTGGAACTATGGTTAATTTTATATGAATTTTAAAGCATAGTATGGGTAAAATATGCAATTTTCACAAGAAAATTAACAATTATTTAACCATAGATCATAAAAATATTAAGCAAATGCCACAATTTAAAGAATTAGATAAATAATAAAATTACTATTTTTATGAATAAAATAATATTGAATTGAGGTTCAAATGAAATGAGGAATAGAGGGATCTAAGTGCAAACTACAAATTAAAATATGCTAAAATAAATGTGCATGAGGACTGAAATGCCATTACTGATACTCGAAGGGTATTTTATGCAAAATGCCCAAGAGGGGCACGTGCCACACACATACCTCTTTGTAGGAGGGACTTTCTAGTGATTGATGGTTCCGTAGGGAGTCCAATAATAATTCTCCTCAACCCTGTGTGCCTTGCATGTGTGGTGGGAAGGATAGAAATGACGGTTGCGATACGGTATGAGCCGGCTCGGTGGGGGTGCTGCAGAGGGCTTCTGTCTGGAAGTGATGGCAGAGAATCGGCAAGGGCAAGGCAGAGAAAATGGACTTGGCCAGACCAATAAGGTGGCATGCGGAGGCCGAGGCATGGCGAGGTCACATCGATGGTTGAAGGCAAGGCAGAGCAATCATGGAAATTATCTTACGGGGGCTCTACGTTCGAGACAGAGGGCTGGAGGTCGATTTGAGCAGTCGCTACGGAGTCAGACATTCGGCGACGAGGGCCTATTGCTGGCGGGTGGAAGTCTTTGGAGGGAGGTGATGCGACTAGCTTGTGGGGACTCTCCGACTATGGAAGAGGGGCTGCTAGGGGGAGCCCACTCAGCCACAAGGATGGTGTAGGCATTGCCGATCGAGATGCATGGTTGAAAGCATCTCGCTGACTGCGGCTCCCAAGGTAGAAGAGTAGCGAGGATGGTCGACGTATAGGATGCAAAGGTGGTGCATCGCTTGAGGTAGCATGAAGCGGTGCTTAGTACGTCGGTCGAGAGTGGAGCTGGTTGGTGGAGGTCAATGGTCGGCACTCAAGGTGTTGATGGCCTCGGTCGATGAGGTGATGGGGGTGTAGCCGATGGGTGACGGTGAAGATGAATGGAAGGTAGGATCAAACGGAGTAGTAGAGGTGGTCGGGAGGTATGATGGCCATAGCAGTGATTGGACGGTATTGGTAGAAGAAGCATAGTAAAGAAGGAGAAGAATGGGGAAGAGGGAAAGAAGTAGAGGAAGAAGAAGAATATTGATGAATCACGTATTCATCATGCTAAAATTGGTCATTTAGACTCTGTCCCCCATCATCCACTTGCAATTAATCATTGATAGAGCATTATTAGCATTCATACATGTGTAAATAATATCTGCATTTCATCATGCATAAATTGCATTAAAAATCCATTGTGTAAATTAGCCCAAAAAGCCGCTAACTTCTTACATTTTTAGTTAATTCATTCTAACTCCGATTGACCTGAAACCATCTCCATTGTGTAGATATTACTAACTTTATTAAATAAAAAATACAAAAAAATTACTAACCCCAATAAGTGTCAAATAATCCCAAAGTCAAATTTCACATCTGACAGACTAAAATGAGCATATCTCCTACATACAGTGTCCGATTTTGGTCTACTCAATTTTAAAGTACTCCATTTTCAAACACCTTCAAAACAAGACCAATTTCATAAAATTCGGAGCTCATATGTGAAAGTTGGGTTCTAGGCCTCTTTTGCGCATTTTAACTTCTTGCTAATTTTGACCTGAGACTTTATGTGCTTAATTAACTCTTTTAATTTTATTTCTTTTTCATTTGTGTCCTTTGATGAAAGTTTTAATAAGAAATGCAAAATTCAAATCCAGATTAAAACTGAGATCAAAGAAATAGACCAAGTACAAGTGTTCGTTGTCGGTCTGTGCAAAAGTTGAGCGTTTCTTACTTTTATTTTATTTTCCTAATTTCTTATCCTTTAAAAATCCAAAAAAATTAGATTAATGTGTAAATAATTTTCTTCTTATTTATCGTATTTTTTCTAGAATTTTTGTCCCCTCTAAAACCACCAAAAAAATTACAAATCTCAAAAATGCGATTTTTCGTACACAAGGAAAGCCACCAAAAATACCACTTTGCACAGGTGACCTCTTTTGCTTCTGGGCCCTTCATGAAAGTTGTAGATCTCGTCGAGACGAACAACTTTTGTGAAGAAAATTTTTCGATCCGAGGTCATCTTCTATCACTTTTTCTCCTCTGAAAATCTGAAATTTTTTGGTGCCACATGACAGCTCCAGGGCGTGCCACGTGGCACCCCGCTCTTCTCTCTCCAGACCATCCTCGGCTCACGTGCCTAGTACGCGACCCCTGTCATCTTCTTTCTCCAGCCGTTACCCTCCCTCCGCCCGCTGTTTCTCCTCCTCCTCTCGTAACCGCCGACCTCCACCAACGCTCTTCCTCCTCGCGCGTAACGCCTGCGCCGCGGCCGCTCCCCTTCTCCAGCCGTTACCTTCGCCCTCCTATAAAGAACCCATCCTCGCCAGCCGTAAACCCCATCCGCCATTACTGGAGTTCTGCAACCCGCCGTCTTCCTTGGTGACAGCAAGAGACGACCGCCGCGGCTACCTCTCTCCGGCGTGATCCAAGGGTACAGTCTCGTGCTTGACTGCCCCTTGTCTTCCACCGCTCCCCCCTCCGAACGCCGCCGGCCTTGCACAGGCCGGTGCTCCCTTCTCCCTCTTTCACCGTCTACCCCCAGTTTCCCCCCTCGTGGTTTTTCTGGCTAACCATTTGCAGGAACCCGCCACCGCGCCCTCGCCCTTGAGTTCAGCCGCCCCCGCCGAAGGAGGTACACCCGTGCGACGACCGCACCGCCTCCGCCGATCGCCCCTTCACCGACTGCCTCGCCAGCGCCTCCGCCTCGCGCGAAGGTCTCGTCGTTCGCCTCCGCCCACCACGATGCACAGGCGTCGTTGGATCGGGTACTCCTGCCCTTGATCCAACGGTCGTGCTTCCGACACGTGGCCCCACCGAGCCTCACTCCCGAGCCATTGCCTCGGGATCTCCGAGCCTCGCCCGGGCCTTCACCTCCTCCAAGCCTGAGCCAAGTCCGCCGAAGCTAAGGTCCGCCGCCCGAACCTCAGGCTCGGGTTCCCGAGCCTCTGCCTCCGCATCCGAGCCTTATAGAGCATGTGCAATGCACGTGCTTTTGGGAAAATTGCACGGACGCCCCTGGCCTTTTCAGAAATTGCAAGAAGGCCCCCGCCAGGGGTAAATTACGCACGGACCCCTCTGCCTTTTCAAAACTACAGATAAGTCCTTCCAGGGACTATTTTGAAGGAAAAACTTTATTTTATTTACAGTTTAGTCCCTGAAAGTTCATATTAGCATAACTTTTTCATACGAACTCTGTTTTGAGCTTATAATATGTCGTTTTGAAGCTATTTTCATGCTCTACAACTTAGCATAGTTTGTGGACAGATCTGGTTGTTTACTATCAATTATTCTTTGATGATCTTTATTGACTTTTGCAGACTAAGTTTGACATATCTGTGCCATATCTCCCTTGAAAATCTTAACGATTTATTTTTGCAGGGATTTCATCTATGCATTGATGCAATTGAACTTAGATTTGAGGACTTATTTTATGCAGGGGTTAAATGAAGGAGATTGAGTAGACATATTGACTTGTGGATTGCAAACATCTCTTAAGAATATAATTTCAAGAATTTTGGAGATAATCTGATATCTATACGTGCATCAGGGATTAATTTGATATATCTTCTGGATTTGATATTATTTGATATGTGATTTCATTTTGTGGATATTGATTAATCGTATTGGGATTAAATATCATTAAATCACAGATCCTGTGCTTCATTCTTTCTATTTCATTTTCTTCATATTGCACCTTTCATCATTGCATTGCATTGTATATTTTTCTCAACATAAGAAATTAACCGAGCATTAATTAATTACTTAATTTGATTTAAGACCGTGCAACTAAAAATCTCCGTTCCCTGTGTTCGACCTTGGTAAACTTACCAAGTAAAAATATTCCACAACATTCAAAGCTTGTGGTATTTTTGACGACCGAAATCCGCTTCCTATACTACAATTCCTCATTATTAAAGAGGTGGATTTCGCGTTCATCAAATGGCGCCGTTGCCGGGGAACGGCGAATTTTTAGGGTTTTAAAATCATTTCAGTAATTGGTTTTTGTGAAAATTGATTTTTTTTCTGCATTTTTGCATTTCTCTCTTACTTCTGCTACTAACCGCAAATTCTCTCTTTGCAGACTTCTGGGAGCTGGAATTTGATATTAATTCATGGATCTGCTAAGAAGACCGAATTTTAATTTTGTGAGAGAGAGCTTAGCATAGGGTTAATTTTTTACAATATTCTCAGGGTCCCTCTCTTTGAACCCTTGTAATAATTAAGACTAAACATTCTTGTGGTGTGTCGGGTCTGTTTCAACCCCTTCTGTGTGGTTGGGACCTGACTTGAGTGGCGTAGGACTTAGGCACATATACGCTTGCCTGTTTATCTTTGATTGTGCTCGTAATCTTTAGGCCACACTTTTTCACTAATTAAACGCACTATAGATCGTTCAACATTAGCCAAAAATTTTAATCAATTCTTCCCGCTAATAGAACTATCTGTTTAGGGCGTTTTCCATCTGTGCATATAATTTAGTGTAAATTTTAAATTCCTTATCTTGCATCCCGCATGAAGAACGCAAGGATTCACTGTAAGTCCTTCTCTTAAGCATGCATCATTGATTTACGCTTGCATTGGCTTTTTCGATTCTCCCTCCTCGAGTTTTACAACTTAGGGATTAACGGAATTGGGACTGCTCGTTAGGCATGAATTTATGTGCTCACATAAACTACAGTGATAACCTTAATCTAAAATTGGGACTGCTAATCAAGGTGACTGTATATAAACTGACCTAAAATTAACTTTTGTTTGGTGGAGAGAAACCCACTCATTGTTTGTGTAAGGACAAGATCGCACACCTTAGGGTAGAGCCAAAAACCGAAATGCTTCATTCAGACTACTGAGTTTAATATAATTAGCTACTTTTCAGTGAGGGTCTCGGGTAGCCGTTTACGGTCCGACTTCCCTTAGCAGAGTAGGTGGTTTAGAGGACACCGCATAAGGCTTCGTCCTCAAGTAACACGGGTAGCCGTCTAAACGGTCCGTACTTACACCTATACTGGCTGAGAGTAGGTGCAACTAGTTGTATGAACTTGGGACAGTCTTTGTGAAATATTTCGGCACCTAACAGCTCCGCTTAATCTGCAAGAGTGTTTTGTCATTAAATTAAAACTTAAAAGATAAGCGGCCGAACCTTGACGTGCCTTCATCTGTGTTGAGTGGTGAACTTGAAAATTGGCTTGTGTTTGCTTTGTGTCTGCTTCTTCGTAAAGATTCTCTCCATCCTCCTTGTCTTGTTCTTTTCACTCCTTTGCTAAGGAATCTCTTATCCTTATCAAAAACCTCATTCAATTCAGGCACTTACACTTAACTCTTCCTTTCTGAAGGTAAATCACAATGCCTCCAAAGAAGAACCCTGGTGACGATGAGAATAACAATGACCCCATCCATGCCCTCTTGGCTAGGATAACGACTGCCGAACAAACCAATGAACTACTTAGGACGCAGTTGGAAATAATACAACAAGGCGAGGCTGCTATGGAAGACACGTATCTCTCGGAATTAGATGAAGATTATAATTGATTGAGACCTGTTCCCCCTGAGGATGCGTTCGAACACAAACTGCATTTCCTTGCACTATTGCCAAAGTTCGGAGGAAATAACCATGAAGAACCATATATCTTCCTTCGCGACTTCGAGTTAGTCTGTGCTAACCTCTGCCACCCTAAGGTTAGCCAAGACTACATACGGTTGAGAGCTGTCCCCTTCGCCTTGACTTATAAGGCGGCTTACTGGCTAAAAATTCTAGGGGAAATAGTCACGACATGGGCCACATTCAAGATTCTGTTCTTAAAGAAATTCTACCCAGTTAGTAGAATTAATCAAATGAGGATCAAGCTCACGAGTTTTACCCAACACCCGAACGAACCATTTCATGAAACCTGGGAAAGATTCACAGACTTAGTACAAAAATGCCCAGGACACGGGATAAGTAGAATGATGCTGGTCCAAAGTCTTGTGAGCGGGCTGAACCCTGAGACTCAAGGGTTGGTTAGTGCATCATGTGGAGGAAGCTATATGGGGTGCCACGAGGACACCGTCTACAAGGTGTTCGAAAGACTTACTGAGTCTAGCCGGGCACAAACCACTAGCTGGGCTTACATAGCCGGCTCTAAAAAGATGGTGAATAATCTGACAACCGACCACAATGCTGACATGGGAATAATAGCTGATAAGCTAACTATGGTTGAGCAGATTTATAAAAAGGTGGATGAGATCCGTAAATCATCTGATATGGAGAAATTAGCTAAATTACCGAAATAAATGGAGGAATTGGCTGATAGGGTATCAAAGATTGCACCCCCCGCACCCATACACCAAATTCACTACATTCAAGGTAAGGGGGTAGGGCAACATAGCCATTGGGGTGGAGACCAAGTCTTGTCCTCTCAAACTGATGAAACCTCCGCTCAGACTGATTATGAGGAACCTCCACAGGTCATGGATATAAACGGAGTCTAGTACAATTTGGAACCAGTCAATCGCTCAGGCCAAAACTCTACTCCAAACCCTCATCCACCGCAACCCCAGCCCACCTACCAGCCTCAACTACAGCAGAGGCAGCAATATCGAATGGGTTATTAGAACCCGCAACCTCAACCACAGCAGAACCAACGCCAAAGCCAACAAGGGCAATATCAATGACCTCAGGCCAAACAGGGCCAAGGGTCCTCCTCCTCCTCTTCTGCTATCTCTCCAGAACTCCAGCGAGTGTTGGATGAGCTTCATGACATGAGAGTCGACATAAATCGACTCTCTCGTTGGAGAGATGAGGTGACAGCACCCCAGACCGTGATTCCAGCTCAAGTCCAGGCTAACCCAAATAGCCTTGGACACAATTAGGTATTAATCTCTGACTATTCCATACCTGAGCTTAAGCCCTCCTCAAATAATGACTCTTATCATATCTCTCTTAGGAGCGGAAGGACCGTAACCATTCCTGATCGAGCAAAGGAACACGATGACATAGACCCAGTGTCCACCAATTCACACAACCATGGGGGAATTGACAAAGGAAGACAGGAGGAGAAAGAACAAGCCCCACCCACACCACCCGGATATAATGGAGAGTCTGAGTCAGACAAAGATATGCCACCAAGACACCAACCTCTAACCTCAAATTTCCCTGTTTTTAGTCCGAGTCAGAGTCCTGTACGAACTTTTTCATTCAATAAAAGTGATGATGTTGATCACAACAAATCTATTCCTTTCCCCCGTGCTCTTACGGCGGGGAAGAAGAATAACATAAAAAACCAAAAAAATGATGAAGAGATGGCCCGCATATGCAAGGAAAATATTAAGGTCACTCTGTCCCTAGACGAAATGATAGAAAGATACTCGGCTTTTCGAAAATACTTGAAGGTGAGATGCACACCAACTAGGGCCAGCAGACAAACTCCTAGCCGAACAAAGAAACACATACTCTCAGTAGCCACATCTCGTCTTATAAAAAATGAGTTGCCAAGAAAGAAAAGAGACATGGGTGCTCACTTCGTCACTAGCTACATCAAGGAAATCAAGTTTGCAAGAACATTGTTAGACAATGGATCATCCATCAATCTCATGCCCACAACCCTATATGAGCATCTCAATCTGGGTCCCCTTAAGCAATCTACAGCTGTACTTCAATTCGCAGACACCTCAACTAAGAGACCTAGGGGCGAGATTCGAAACATCGTCATCAACATAGAGGGACAAAACTACCCAGTCGATTTTACAATTCTTGACATGGATGTCCCTAGAAATTGGAAAGATTCCCAGATGATACTAGGGCGACCCTTCCTTAGGACCGCAGGAGCTATATTTGATTATACATCTGGGAGAATCCAGTTCGGAAAAGTTGAACTTAAAATGCAGCAAACTAGGTTCCAAAGACCTGACACTGAGTCGAGCACCGAGTCTGAAAAATCAGAAACTGAGACTAAAATTACAGAACCAAAAGCTGGGTCCTGGAGACAAAACCCAGCCGCTATGATAGAATCAACCTCATCTGGTGAGGAAATTGTTGATGACTTAGTCTGCCAGCTCATCCATGCATCTACCTATACTCTTGGCGACTCAGAGGCACTCTTGACCTGTCAATCCATTCTCCTTATGGACAATCCTTGAGTAAGGTACACAGATCGGACGCGGCGATTGCCACACCTCATTCCATCATTAGCGATCCGATCCCTGATACAACCATGATGGTGGTCAACATTGATACACTACAAGCGTCCACATCACAAAAACAAACATCACAAACAAAACCAGATTCGATAAACATCATTGACTTACCTGAACTCAAACCATTGCCCCCTACACTTAAGTATGCCTTCCTGGCAGGACAAAAAGGACAATTTCCGGTCATTATCAGCTCACACCTGACCGAAGAGCAGGAGATCCGCCTGCTTAATGTTTTGGAGAAAAACCGCAAAGCTATAGGCTGGAGATTGTCTGATCTTCCAGGGATTAACCCAGCCCTGTGCTCACACCATATTTACTTGGAAGATAATGCTAAACCCTCCCGTGAATGCCAACGTAGATTGAATCCAAACTTACGGGAAGTGGTTAAGACTGAGATCGAAAAATGGTGTAAAGCTGGGTTCATATATCCCATCTCCGACTCCAAATGGGTGTCACCTTTGCATGTAGTCCCGAAAAAGTCAGGACTCCAGATTATCACCAATGAGAAGGGAGAAGAGATTACGACACGGGTACCTACGTCGTGGCGTGTCTGTGTGGATTACAGGCGCCTGAATGCCGCAACGAAGAAGGATCACTTTCCGCTGCCTTTTATTGATCAAATCCTGGAGAGATTGGCAGGGAGAGAATACTTCTGTTTCTTAGACGGGTACTCGGGCTACAATCAGGTAGCCATCGCCCCCAAGGACCAGAAAAAGACTACTTTCACATGTCCCTTCGGCACATACGCATTCAAGCAAATGCCTTTTGGGCTTTGCAATGCCCCCGGCACCTTTCAGCGGTGCATGATTGCGATTTTTGCCGACATGGTCGGGGATTTCCTGGAAGTCTTCATGGATGACTTCTCGGTCCATGGTGATTCATTCGATGATTGTCTAGTGCACCTGGATCGAGTCCTCCAAAAGTGTAGGGAAGTGAATCTGGTGCTCTCTTGGGAAAAAAGCCATTTCATGGTAAAAGAGGGCATTGTACTAGGGCATGTCATCTCCAAGAAGGGAATGAAGGTTGACCCTGCCAAAGTTGATGTGATCAAAAAGCTTGAGCCACCCACAAATGTGAAACAAGTATGGTCTTTTCTAAGGCATGTCGGATTTTACAGGAGATTTATCAAAGACTTTTCAAAAATTGCCCGACCGTTAACAGGCCTTCTTGGGAAAGACACCGAATTCCTGGTAGATCATAAGTGTCTAGAAGCCTTTGAATTACTCAAGAAAAGAATCATTGAGACACCCGACCTACAAGCTCCCGACTGGTCTCTTCCCTTCGAGATCATGACAGACGAATCTGATTTCGCTGTAGGGGCTGTATTAGGACAACGAAAAGATGGAATCCCTTATGCTATTCACTACGCAAGCAAGGTTTTAGACCCTGCTCAGAAAAATTACACTGTGACCGAAAAAGAAATGCTTGCGGTGGTGTTTGCCTTGGAAAAATTTCGATCAATACTTCTAGGATCTAAGGTGACAGTTTACATAGACCATTCTGCCATTCGCTATTTAATGAACAAAAAGGATGCAAAAGCACGACTTCTGAGATGGATTCTACTGCTTCAAGAATTTGATTTGGAGATTAAGGACAAACCTGGTGTTAAGAATGTCGTGGCTGATCATTTATCACGGATTGAACATAACAAAATTCCGGAATCTGAATCCATCCGTGAAACCTTCCCAGACGAGTCAATTTCTGCTATTGACTCGCTCCCTTGGTATGCAGACACGGTAAATTATCTCGTCACCAATGAAGTTCCTCAAGGTTGGCCCAGAAACAAAATCGTTCGACTCATATCTGAAGCGAGACACTATCATTAGGAAGATCCTTTCCTTTTCTTTGAAGGACCGGATTGCATATGGCGAAGATGTATTCCTCAAGAGGAATATCAAAGTATCCTCAATCTATGCCACACCTTGGAGGCGGGAGGACGTCACTCTGGGAAGAGGACCGCTGAGAAGATATTGCAATGTGGATTTTACTTGCCGACCTTGTTTAAGGATGCTTATAATTTTGTGAGGTCGTGCCACATCTGTCAGAGAATGGGAGGAACCATTGGTTCCAAAGATGCCATGCCTATGCAACCAGTGATCATCTGTGACGTATTCGATGCATGGGGCATTGACTTTATGGGCCCATTCCCCAATAGTCAAGGATTTGAATATATTCTTCTCGCGGTAGATTATTTATCTAGATGGGTGGAGGCTATCCCTACTCGAGCTGCAGATAGCAAAACTTTTTGCAAATTTTTGAAAGATCATATTATTTCGAGGTTTGGAATTCCAAAAGTTTTAATATCTGATAGGGGAAGCCACTTTGTCAACCGGGAGGTGAAGAAGTTGACTAAGGAATACAGCATCGAGCACCGTGTCGCTACTCCTTACCACCCACAATCCAATGGCATGGCCGAGGTGTCAAACAGGGAGGTTAAAGGAATTTTACAGAAGCTCGTTCGCCCTGATAGGAAGAACTGGTCCCAACTCCTGGACCAAGTTCTGTGGGCTTACCGGATGGCTTATAAGACCCCATTGGGAACCTCCCCGTTTAGAATGGTATATGGAAAACCATGCCATTTGCCCGCTGAGCTCGTCCATAAATCAGAATGGGCAATCAAAAAGATTAATTGGAACTTTCACCAAGGAAAGAAGAACCGAGACATGAATTTGAATGAACTGTCTGAAATCCGAAATCATGCTTACGAAAACAACACCATCTACAAAGAAAAAGTAAAGAGATGGCATGACAAGAACATTCGAACAAAGATCTTTGTCCCAGGGCAGAAAGTTTGGCTATTTAATGCAAAGTTGAAAATTTTCCAAGGAAAATTGAAATAAAAATGGACGGGACCCTTCATTGTAAGAGAGGTACATAATAATGGGAGTGTTGAGATCTCAGAGACCGCAGATAGCGCGCAAACATCTATAGTCAACGGTCAGCTGCTTAAACATTTTGTCGAATCCAATGAGCAATTAGTACAAGTTGAACAGATCTCCTTCACTCAGGGCATAGGTTTTGATGAAAAATTTGATCTGCCCAGATAGCATACCTCTCCGGAACTTACACTCTCTTGTACATCCGAAATTTCCCGGTTTCCCATCTGTAATTAACCGATTATACTTAGGCTGACCTGAGCCTAAGTATAGGGGGACCGCATCCATTGTTTATACATTGCTTCTCTTCTTTTGTTTTTTCATCTCTCTATATTTAGTATGAGCTATGTCAACATTTCACTTTGTGCCATGGGGACATAGCACATGCTAAGTATAGGGGGGTGTGTTTGTATTTTATCTACTTTATCAATAGCTCGTAATTTTATTGTTTTTATCTAATATCGGGGATGGGTACAAGTAGTGTGTATAATACCTTTTTTTTCTTTATTGAAAAAAATATTTCACTCATGGTCTTGCATTTCATCAAGCATTTCATGCATTCCTTGGTCGATATATTCCTGACACATTCACCATCACTCAAGGCTTGAGGATTTTTGAGGACACTTGATTTCTGAGATCTTGAGATTCCGAGTTAGCCTGCTTTAGTCATTAGGGTTTTTAACTTAATTATCCACACTTCCCTAGTTTGAAAGATTTGAGCGCTATATTTCACTCTTCATCTCTACCTTCAAAAAGAATATGATCAGCACAACCACTCCCACAACTGCATGATTGATGAGATGAGTTGAGATATCACTTGAGGAACTAGGACTAGAGATTTTGAGTTTAGACCCGAACTGATGATATTCGAGAATGGGATAAAGTTAATGAAGGCTTCAGAAAACCTGAGTGTCAGCAAGAACCTAGCCAGTATGTGAACAAGTTCATATACTATCTTTTTGATGTTGACCTAAGTGCCAGGGTGTGATGAAACTTAATGAAATTTGTTGATCAGTGTGCGCCATCTTTTGGTAAAAGCAGTGGAGCTAGCCAACAAAAGAAAAGAAAATGAAATGTCAAAGAAAAGCTCTATCATCCAAAGTCAAATTCCAAATGAGCTTCCACCAATGGCAAGCGCTCCCAAAATTTTCAAAGTGTCCACTTGGACCAAACGCTAATTAGGACCAAGGAGTCGGGCTGACACCATAAAGGGGCTCTGCATCGTAAGCGATACAAGTCTGGGTGTCGAAGGTATCTTAGATACTCAAAAGAGACACACCCCAGTGTACTCCCGGAAAAACAAGTGCAGACGACTCCAAATTCTCTTGACGGACACATTGATCAACAAAATAAAATATACTTGTGTTGAGTAATAAGGCACTCGAGAGGCACCTTGTTCCAATGAAAGGGAGAGAAAATCAGACACAATCCTATGCCCTCCATCAACTGGCCGTCCATCTACACTTTCAAGTCTGACAAACTAATGAGACGGTTGACTGAAGCAAGAATAGACTTATTCCCTAGGGTTGAGGGTCAGGTCTAGAGGAGAGTCTCTTGGATTGGAACTTTGGGTGATGACTCGACTTGACTCTCATGATTGCAGTACACTAAGAATCATATCCTTATACTATATGTACAAAAAGAGTGTCTGAAAATTAGAGAAGTTGGGTTCCTTTTGATTAAAGCTTGGGTGAGCTCAGAATTTTAGGATCACTCAAATTAAGGGTCTTCTCTGAATTAAAGCCTTGAAAATTCACATACACAGTCAGGGATGTATTCAACTAAGTCATTCATTCATGCTCAGGGACGAGCATGGTCTAAGTATAGGGGTATGATGAATCCCGTATTCATCATGCTAAAATTGGTCATTTAGGCTCTGTCCCCCATCATCCACTTGCAATTAATCATTAATAGAGCATTATTAGCATTCATACATGTGTAAATAATATCTGCATTTCATCATGCATAAATTGCATTAAAAATCCCTTGTGTAAATTAGCCCAAAAAGCCGCTAACTTCTCACATTTTTAGTTAATTCATTCTAACATCGATTGATCTGAAACCATCTCTATTGTGTAGATATTACTAACTTTATTAAATAAAAAATACAAAAAAATTACTAACCCCAATAAGTGTCAAATAATCCCAAAGTCAAATTTCACATCTGACAGACTAAAATGAGCATATCTCCTACATACAGTGTCCGATTTTGGTCTACTCACTTTTAAAATACTCCATTTTCAAATACCTTCAAAATAAGACCAATTTCATAAAATTCGGAGCGCATATGTGAAAGTTGGGTTTTGGGCCTCTTTTGCGCATTTTAACTTCTTGCTAATTTGACCTGAGACTTTATGTGCTTAATTAACTCTTTTAATTTTATTTGTTTTTCACTTGTGTCCTTTGATGAAAGTTTTAATAAGAAATGCAAAAATTCAAATCCATATTAAAACTGAGATCAAAGAAATTGACCAAGTACAAGTGTCCGTTGTCGGTCTGTGCAAAAGTTGAGCGTTTCTTACTTTTATTTTATTTTCCTAATTTCTTATCCTTTAAAAATCCAAAAAAAATAGATTAATGTGTAAATAATTTTCTTCTTATTTATCGTATTTTTCTAGAATTCTTATCCCCTCTAAAACCACCAAAAAAATTACAAATCTCAAAAATGTGGTTTTTCGTACACAAGGAAAGCCACCAAAAATACCACTTTGCACAGGTGACCTCTTTTGCTTCTGGCCCCTTCATGAAAGTTGTAGATCTCGTCGAGACGAACAACTTTCGTGAAGAAACTTTTTCGATCCGAGGTCATCTTCTATCACTTTTTCTCCTCTGAAAATCTGAAATTTTTTTGGTGCCACGTGGTAGCTCCAGGGCGTGCCACGTGGCACCCCGCTCTTCTCTCTCCAAACCATCCTCGGGTCACGTGCCTAGCACGCGACCCCTGTCATCTTCTTTCTCCAGCCGTTACCCTCCCTCCGCCCGCTGTTTCTCCTCCTCCTCTCGTAACCGCCGACCTCCACCAACGCTCTTCCTCCCCGCGCGTAACGCCTGCGCCGCGGCCGCTCCCCTTCTCCAGCCGTTACCTTCGCCCTCCTATAAAGAACCCATCCTCGCCAGCCATAAACCCCATCCGCCATTACTGGAGTTCTGCAACCCACCGTCTTCCTTGGTGACAGCAAGAGACGACCGCCGCGGCTACCTCTCTCCGGCGTGATCCAAGGGTACAGTCTCGTGCTTGACTGCCCCTTGTCTTCCACCGCTCC
The DNA here is from genome assembly GCA_037367405.1 of Ottelia alismoides. Taxonomy (NCBI): domain Eukaryota; kingdom Viridiplantae; phylum Streptophyta; class Magnoliopsida; order Alismatales; family Hydrocharitaceae; genus Ottelia; species Ottelia alismoides. The sequence goes on from JAZKJV010008506.1 coordinate 292,958, forward strand.
CCCCTCCGAACGCCGCCGGCCTTGCACAGGCCGGTGCTCCCTTCTCCCTCCTTCACCGTCCACCCCCAGTTTCCCCCCTCGTGGTTTTTCTGGCTAACCATTTGCAGGAACCCACCACCGCGCCCTCGCCCTTGAGTTCAGCCGCCCCCGCCGAAGGAGGTACACCCGTGCGACGACCGCACCGCCTCCGCCGATCGCCCCTTCGCCGACCGCCTCGCCAGCGCCTCCGCCTCGCGCGGACGTCTCGCCGTTCGCCTCCGCCCACCACAACGCACAGGCGCCGTTGGATCGGGCACTCCTGCCCTTGATCCAACGGCCGTGCTTCCGACACGTGGCCCCACCGAGCCTCGCTCCCGAGCCATTGCCTCGGCACGTGCTTTTGGGAAAATTGCACGGACGCCCCTGGCCTTTTCAGAAATTGCAAGAAGGCCCCCGCCAGGGGTAAATTACGCACGGACCCCTCCGACTTTTCAAAACTACAGATAAGTCCTTCCAGGGACTATTTTGAAGGAAAAACTTTATTTTATTTACAGTTTAGTCCCTGAAAGTTCATATTAGCATAACTTTTTCATACGAACTCTGTTTTGAGCATATAATATGTCGTTTTGAAGCTATTTTCATGCTCTACAACTTAGCATAGTTTGTGGATAGATCTGGGGTTGTTTACTATCAATTATTCCTTGAGGATCTTTATTGACTTTTGCAGGCTAAGTTTGACATATCTGTGCCATATCTCCCTTGAAAAACTTAACGATTTATTTTTGCAGGGATTTCATCTATGCATTGATGCAATTGAACTTAGATTTGAGGACTTATTTTATGCAGTGGTTAAATGAAGGAGATTGAGTAGACATATTGACTTGTGGATTGCAAACATCTCTTAAGAATATAATTTGAAGAATTTTGGAGATCAATCTAATATGTATACGTGCATCAGGGATTAATTTGATATATCTTCTGGATTTGATATTATTTGATATGTGATTTCATTTCATGGATATTGATTAATCGTATTGGGATTAAATATCATTAAATCATAGATCCTGTGCTTCATTCTCTCTATTTCATTTTCTTCATATTGCACCTTTCATCATTGCATTGCATTGTATATTTTTCTCAACACAAGAAATTAACCGAGCATTAATTAATTACTTAATTTGATTTAAGACCGTGCAACTAAAAATCTCCGTTCCCTGTGTTCGACCTTGGTAAACTTACCAAGTAAAAATATTCCACAACATTCAAAGCTTGTGGTATTTTTGACGACCGAAATCCGCTTCCTATACTACAATTCCTCATTATTAAAGAGGTGGATTTCGCGTTCATCAAATATACATGATGGTTGTCGATCGCGTGACAAAGATGGAACTTGACGGAGAGCACTAATGTTCTTGTCTCCAGAAGGTCGATGATCACCTTCGAGACTGAGCAGCACAACGCGCTCGCTGTAGTAAAGCTTGGGACCAAGCTTTGGATCTCGCCCATTGTTGATGGTTGAACGTGGCCGCCTTCCAAATGGGGTCCAGGTACTGTCACCAGCTAGAGTGTCGAGTCTGGTGCTCTACCCTCATTATGGTGGCAGATGAGGTTTGACAAGGAGTGGTCGATGATGCTTTAAGGGAGGTTGGGATGGAGGCACGATGTAACGTCTCGGGCTTAGGTCCCTAGTCAGTTATCGAGGAAAACTGGCCCCGACAACATGTTGGGTTCGGGCCCAATTGGACCCGTTGACAACCACCCAAAATGCTTAAGCCCAAGTTATCAAGTAGTAATCCCCACCACTTAAAAACCACACCCACACTTTGTGAGTTTTAGGTATGGCACTATGTTTGGATTGGGGTGTTACAACCTCCCCAACTATATTCACAACGTCCTCGTTGCGACATGGTACATCACTTATTCCCAGTGACAGTGACGGTTGCATGCTCCGGGTAGCCTTTTCCTCCAACCTCTTTGTAGGGGTGGCTCCACCTCTCGGGCAACCCTTTCCACTATCACAGGGAACATGGCTCATTGTTTTCGGATGTTCAGTCTCAATCTATTTGCATATTAGGATTTTCGAAACAAATCTACAATCTCTATCTTAATCGTTGGCCACTAGTAAGATCATCGAATATCTTTATACATTTTTATCATGTATGGATGAATAGTGTCCATCGATCTCTAAGATTCGTATAATGTCTCCTACTTTAACTTATTATCATCAAGAATCCAAAATATTTAATAGTATATCGCACCGATTCCATTAATAAAATCACATTATTCCTTATTAGATGTTTCAATCATTTTTGAAAGATCAATATTTTTTCAACTTTGATCCTTCAGATTACCTAAAAAATTTTCTTGTTGTAACAATAATCTCACCAATCTATTAAAGAAAATATTGTCTTTACTAACTCCAAGTTAAGAGTAGGATACTCCAAGTAAAAAAATTGGATAGTTACTCTCTCGTGATCTTAGTTGGCATGATGTATAATTAATACCTTTTTCATAAAGCATGCCCTACTTTCTTTGTCAAATGTATCAATGTGAACTACAAGCCTCTAGTGTATAATAGTAAGCTCCATGATAGGGTCATGGTCAACTTTCACTTTTTTTAAAGAACTTCAATCACACTCCTACAAAATATACAAACTGTGCATCCTTTCTAATGAGGCTTGTCATCATTCTAGTAATGTATAAGAAAGTTCTACATGAATCACCAATATACCTTGTCACCCTAGCAATCCATGAATCTTTAAAATATTTCTCAACAGATTCCAAGGTAATATTGCTTTCATCTAAATTCACCATCTTCAATGTCATCGATCATTATATAAGATAATACTAAAGAATATGATTTGTCCAACCCAATTTACATTTATAGCACTTTGCATAAAGCTAATGATGACAAAAGGTTATAAATATAACATCGAGATGTACTTGATATTTCTCCAGATCACCAAAGTATATAACATTGTTGTCCACAATTATGATCATAATTTTATCATGATCCTCGGAAAAACTCTATTCATAAATTCTGTAAAAGCTACAAGAGTACTTGTGAGATCAAAATGCTTGATAAAATATTTCACAATGGCTAATCCTTAGTTTGAAAGCTATTTCTAGAATGTTCTTTTTTTCTCCACTTATATGGTAATTCAGAAATATATTTATTTTAGAAAAGATTTTTTTCTCTCCATAATCAATAAACAAATCATTTATCCAAGATAGTAGGTATCAATTCCTCAAAATTACCTTATTCATAGATCATAAACCAATGTAGATACAATGTGGCCTAACTTTCCTTATTCACAGAGTGAAAAATATTCCATGTGGAAAAAATCAAGTCACGGAGTCTCTTATCCAATTGTTATTGCAATTGATTCTCTTTAAATTCAATAGGTATCATTCAATAAGGGACTTTCCAAAATTAATGCGGCATATGTGATAGCAACAGTGGAAAATCCTCATGATGTGATAGAATGATGATCCGGAAAGGCATCCAAAAGGAATATGAAACATTGGAAGTTTGATGTAACCAAGATGACTATGTACTAGGAGCTAATTGGGTATCTGGTATAATAATTAACCATAATTCAATGGCTTCTCATTTTCTCTTATCATATTCTCATTCTTCTCCAACTCCATAACTTTATCGCATACTCTTTGACCATGTTATTACCACGTCTAAGGTAAAATCACTTCAATCAATGGAGAATATCTCCGAAAAGTAGATTCTATTATGCTCAGTCGGTTAATATTTTGCCATATCCTTTAGATAAAATATCCCAAATATTCTTTTCCTAATGATAGTATGTAATTTCAAAAAGTCGTCTCCATTGAGTGCATTGATCCAATGCTTAACTTTTCCATACCATGTCTACCCTATAGGATGAATGGATTGTTGAGAATAAAGACCTTCAGTATAAATCCACCAAATCTTTGTGCATGATACTTTCATTGCTGAGTCATAATTGTTATCAACTCTAGTAATTATTGATGTGTGTACTTAGCAATCTCATTATTCAATAATGACTCACGCTCTCGGGTCATCTTAATTCCATAATGATAGGTCCTCTTTTAGAAGTCAAAGGGCAACTAGTTGTATGTAATACGTAGGTTTGACTCTATTCATGTCAGTCTTGGATCACTATCTATTGTGGATATCCTATACCCAGAGGAACTCTAGCTCTGATACCATTTGTAACGGAACGAGTCGTGACGACCGGCGGAAGCATGCAACATTAGGTCACAGGACCGAACCGTTACCGGAAACTTGCATGGTACTCAATGAGCATAGAGACATAATATTGGGATTTTTACACCCATAATCCTGAGTAATTTCACAATAACATTCATAACCCTATATAATAATGAATTACACAAAAAACCCTTGATAGTCACTCCTTCATACACTCATAACCCTCCGTTAATTTAATATTTAACTCAACCATATGAATGAGTTTAGCTAACTCATCGTTAATCCAGCGGTTAGTAAACAAACAAAATAATACCCATCTCTCTTAAACCTCCATCCACCTTCCCTTCACCCTCCGTTCATATGAACCTCTCCCCTCCGACCTCCCTTCCCTTACCGTCGACCAACCATCTCCCAACGTCCCTACCACACTTTAAACCGCAGGGACGGTACGAGTACGAGCGAATGGCATGCTGCGAGCTTTGAGCTGGGGAGGATCATGCTTCGAGTAGGTGGGGGTCGAATAGGAGCACGGGGATCACTTGGCAGCAGGAGGGTGGGGGGAGTCCGAGCTGGGGAGGAGCAGGCTCGGTGGGGGATGGGTTCGAGTAGAGGAGGAGGACATAAGCGGTGGGGGTTGAGGTGCTTCTAGCCCGCTGGGCGGTGGGGTGGGTTGGGGGCATCCAACTCGGTGGCTGTGGAAGGACCTGCACGACCGAGGGAGAAGGGGGGTGTGATTGGGTTGGGTATGGCGGTTGGTCGAGCAGGGGGCAGGGGAGGGTAGCTCGGGGTTGGGTGTGGCAGCGGGTCGAGCAGGGGGAAGGGAAGGGTAGCTCGGGGGTGGGGGTGCAATTGGGTTGGGTGTGGCGGCGGGTCGAGCTGGGGGCTGGGGGTGCGATTGGGTTGGGTGTGGGGGCGGGTCGAGTAGGGGGCAGGGGGTGCAATTGGGTTGGATGTGGCGGCAAGTCGAGCAGAGGGCAGGGGAGGCTAGCTCGGGGGTGGGGGTGTGATTGGGTTGGGTGTGGCGGCGGGTCGAGTAGGGGCAGGGGAGGCTAGCTCGGGGGTGGGGGTGCGATTGGGTTGGGTGTGGCAGCGGGTCGAGCAGGGAGCGGGGTGGTGCGATTGGGTTGGGTGTGGTGGCGGGTCAAGTAGGAGGCAAGGGGGGTGCGATTGGTTTGGGTGTGGCGGCGGGTCGAGCAGGGGGCAGGGGAGGGTAGCTCGGGGGTGGGGGTGCGATTGGGTTGGGTGTGGCGGCGGGTCGAGTAGGGGGAAGGGGGTGCGATTGGGTTTGGTGTGGTGGCGGGTCGAGCAGGGGGCACAGGAGGGTAGCTCGGGGGGTTGCTATTGGGTTGGGTGGCGGCGGGTCGAGCAGGGGGTGGGGATTGGGCTCGAGCAGGTGGCGGCGACGAAATCCAATAGTGGGTTCAAGCAGATGGACCTGGGCGGTGGGTTGGGGGGGAGGAAGCTGGTGCACCGCGGCGGCGGGGGCAGAGCTTCGAGGAGAGTTTGCTTGGCGCCGAGATGAGGAGTTCGATGGGTGGTGGGGGACTTCGAGCTCGACGTGAGGGGAGGAGGGTTAAGATGGCATGTTATTGCAAATAAAAATGTGCTTTAGGGGCAGTTTCATCCTTTTCAATGAAAATCGTCAAACATAACGTGTGTGACAAACGGAATTTAACACAGGGTTATGTCATGTAAGAGTTAACCATTACTCAAGGTTTCTCATGTAATTCGCGATTATACAGGATTATGAATGTTATTGCAAAATTACTCAGGGTTATAGGTGTAAAAATCCCTATAATATTTAACTAAAGTCCAGTCAACATGAAAGTTCTCTTATTACAATTCCAACATGGATAACATTGCAAAAGGATCAACAATAAAACTAGAAATTCAAAGTTCCAGTGGGCATAAAACATCCTTTCATAAAACGATACATGAATGGTCTGTACCAGTTCAACTTCACGAAGATGGAGAGTTGTCTTGAACTGGAAAATAAGTCACAGCTCATGTTCTCCTGAAAAAACAACACATGTTATGAGCTAACGCTCAGTATGTGCCGTGTTGGGGTCAAGCTGGCTAGCGTGGAAAAACAAGTCTCCCTATGCTAAATTTAAATATGTAAGAAACATAAACCGTACGTGCAATTACTTATTGATACATCTAATTAACTTGCACGATTTCCTTATTGCATATAATACTAACTTATTCTCACATACTTTCATTATGCAACTCATTTTCACATAAACATGCATACGACAGGTTTTCCTTCTGAAAATGTTCGTTTAAGCCATAATTACATATATATACACCCTTAAAGTTTGTCATATTTGCATATATGCCTTAACATTTTGATAACTTTCACTTATACCCTCATAATTTTTCATAATTACATATATACCCCAATTACAATCATAACACATGCATATTTCCATTACTTTGCCAAAGTGGCACGCATATGCCTTAGCAATTTCATAAACTTTACACATACGCTTGATTTGTTTAGTGGTTAAAGTTGTCTTGATTGTTAAATCTTTAAACGACTTTGGTGGCTTTGGTGGCTTTGGTGGCTTTACCGCTGGCACAAGCGGTGAATGAACATGACATACTTGACAGTGTAGCTACAACTGTAAAGGACTTATCTTTCGCCCCATTCGGCGAATCGTACGTCTTCAGAAGGCATTGGCCTCTTTTTAGGCTTACGATAATTGGACTCTAGAGGTGGCTCCCACCATTAGGTGTAGCACTTAGCTCCGCTTATCGTTATCGTGCCATTACTCTTGTCAATGAACATTCCAACTTTATTTCCCTTTTCATACAATAGTGGTTCATGTGAGCCTTTTAGTTTCACTAACAAGGGAGTCTTCATTCCAAAATACATAGTTGATGTATATATACACACACACACCCGTGCTTTCATTCCTTTTCACCTACATATCTTTTTCATATGGTTGACAATAATTCTCCTTAAGTTTAGTTAATGCCAAAAGAACTTAACTTATTGTATGTATTTTCTTTTTAGACATGATGTATCTTTATCGAACTTGAGTACCACGGTGTTCTCCTTAACTCTAAATTTTATATTCTATACCATAAATATTGTGGGATTATGTTCATATAACATGTTACATGTAGGATAGTTTCTGGACTTAATAAGTATATTTTTCATCATGTAGTTAGCGGAGGTCTGTGTGCTGATAGGTGTGGGCAAAATATTATTACACAATGATGTACGCGCTCAAAGAAAGATAGCTTGGATTTTTCAGTTAATTATTAGCATTATCTAGGTCATAAGTATTACTATAAAATAAATTGATATTATTATACAAACTTAAGAATATACCCAATACCTTATTCGTGCATGCCTATTATGAATAGAAGTAGAGGGATATTTTGACAAAGCATATGCTATTTCTGGAGACATCATTCACGGGTTTGCATTGACATAAACACCATGATGGTCTTAATCACCTCCCCTAAAATAGAAAGTCGGATATTGCTCAATTTCAACATCCATGCACTAATAATTTCACAACTTTCGTGACACTCATCAAAATACTTTTAAAAGTTATGACTAATGAATACGATTTTCCAGTAAAGATGACGTGAAAATAGATACAAAAAATCTAGAGCATTCTGTATTTTTTATCCATCTATGCATTAACCTTGACATGAAGTCGCAGAGAATAATATTACACTTGACGGATTTGACCCATCTAATCAATTATTAATATACGATAGTAACACCATACAACTTCTGGAATAGGTGTGACTCTATTTTCTTTGATCAAGAATGAAGGATACAATCATGTATATTGGCTAATAATATCAAAAATAAATTTAAATCATGGCTTGCAAGAATATATGAAATGCAAATGTTTATCAAGAACGAAAGCTTGAAAATAATATATCACCATTTTGAAGTGTTACTGTATCGTACAAGTCCTATGGGTTCGACACATACCTCAAAGCTGACTAAACGTATATACGAGATCTCTACGTCCTTCTCCTTACTTCCAAGCCGGCGTGCTCCTCCAACGATCATCAGAAGGAGGAGGTCACCTGAGAACTGGAGAGCGAAATGCAGGAGAAGCATATCATTCTGATGACGTGTGTACTTAGCAATCTCATTCTCCTTAGTATTTACTGACGTGTGTACTTAGAAATCTCATTATTCAATGATGACTCGCGCTTTCGGGTCATCTTAATTCCATAATAATAGATCCTCTTTTAGAAGTCAAAGGGCAACTAGTTGCATGTAATACGTAGGTTTGACTCTATTCATGTCAGTCTTGGGTCACTATCTATTGTGGATATCTTATATCTAGAGGAACTCTAGCTCTGATATCATTTGTAACGTCCTGGGCTTAGGTCCCTGGTCCGTTATCGAGGAAAACTGGCCCTAACAACTTGTTGGGTTCGGGCCAAATTGGACCCGTTGACATCACCCAAAATGCTTAAGCTCAAGTTGTCAAGTAGTAATCCCCACCACTTATAAACCACACCTACACTTTGTGAGTTTTAGGTATGTCACTATGTCTGGGGTTGGAGTGTTACAACCTCCCCCACTTATATTCACAACGTCCTCGTTGCGACATGGCACATCACTTATTCCCAGTGACAGTGACGGCTGCACGCTCCAGGTAGCCTTTTTCTCCAATCTCTTTGTAGAGGGGGCTTCACCTCTCGGGTAGCCCTTTCCACTATCAGAGGGAGCATGACTCTGATACCATTTGTAACGTCCCGGACTTAGGTCCTCGGTCCGTTATCGAGGAAAACTGGCCCTGACAACTTGTTGGGTTCAGGCCCAATTGGATCCGTTGACAACCACCCAAAATGCTTAAGACCAAGTTATCAAGTAGTAATCCCCACCACTTATAAATCACACCCACACTTCAAGAGTTTTAGGTATGGCACTATGTTTGGGTTGGGGTGTTACATGCGATTGCCCGGGAAGACGTGGGGAGGTATTTGTGATGAGAGAGGAGAGAGAGAGAGGGTGAGGGAGAAATGGGCAGTTGGGTCGTGTGGGTTGGTTGGGAAGATGTGGGGAGAGAGAGAGGGCAGAAGACGCATGGGTTGTTAGCGAGCATGCGACGGTTGCAACGCGGTTCCTGTGGTTGGGTCATGGGCAAGGAGATGGAATGACAAAGATGGAGAACGAGGAAAGTACACGTAGAGGGTCGTGGAGAGAGAGAATGGAGGGAGGCACATGGGAGATTGCAACACGACCGCGTGAGGTGAGGCGATGATTGCTACCACTGTAAGACACATGCACGGAGGGGAAAGCCAAAAGCACGGAGAAGGCAGAGGGTGTCGGTGTGGATGGGAGAGAGAGAGAAGAGGTGCCATATGGCACGCATCGGGGTGGCGATGTGGCGGGGGTAGATAATAGAAAATAAATTAGAATTAAATATTAAAAAATTAAAATAACTAATAATAAATAAAATAATAAATAAATAAATAAAGATAAATAAATAAAACAAATAATATAGTTAATAAATAAAATAAATAATAAAAAATAAGGGTACACGTGGCGACTCCAGGAGTTGCCACTTGTCGCTCGCAGAAAATCAAAAATTAAATGTAAACAAAATTTAAAAAGAAATAACAAATTTGGTCAAATTAAAAAGTGGTCAACACGAAAGTTGCTCTCTTAACAAGATCTAGAACTTTCGTGAAGGATCAAAAATCAAAATAAATCATCTATACAAAAAGTATTTTTAGGTGGTATCTTATTATATAAAATACCGCATTTTGGTCTTTTGTAATATTTTGTCATTTTTAAAAATAAGATAAAAATTAAAGTAAAAATATATAAAATATGAATAAATATTTACAACTAATCTATTTTTTGTATTTTTGATAATTAAGAAAATAAATATAATACAATGACATATATACAATATACAATAGGGGCCCAAAACTCAAGTTTCACATATGAACTCCAATTTTTTTGAATTTGGTCTTGTTTTTAAGTTAATTGAATGTACATTAATTCAAAAATGAGTAGGTGTCCATAGGAGACTGTATGAGAGAGATATTCACGTTTTAATGCTCTTAATGTCAAACTGGGGTTTGTGATTTGTTAGTCAATTTTACAAGTTAGCATTTATTGATATTTTTCTTTTATTAGCTGTTAGTAATATATACACTATAGAATTGATTTTATTCAATTCCGACTAAGTAAAAAATAAATAAAATTGGAGAACTAAGGTGAATATACATGTGATATTTACAAGTGAATTTGGCTTCTTATTTAATGCAAAAATGCTTGCTGAAATGTATACATTAATTCTAAGTACAAGAATGGTAATAATACAAAATAAATAAAGAAATGCAACTATTACTTAGGAACGAATCCCTATTTTTAACTTTTAGAGTAATCAATCATTGATTCATCACGTTGCCCCAACCACCTCTATTTTGCCGAATTTTTTGGAGTGGATTCGACATGCAGTCGTGGGTGACCCCTACCATTTCTCTTGTGTTGCTATTGTTGTTGTGATCGGGATGATTTGGCTAGAAAGGAACCGAAGGTGGGCTAAAGACTAGTCCTCCATTGAGAAGGTGACATTTTCCGTTGTGGCTAAAGTTCGTGTTCTAGTGAATTACGGTTGGATATGGGAGTCCTCCTCCAATTTCTTCTCTTAATCTACTTAAATTTGCTTTTTAATCCCTGTAAAATGTTGCTGAAGCACTAACTCCTCGGGTTGGAATATCACATTTTGTTAACAAATTTTGATTACATATTTATATTTGCAGAAAAAGAAAATTTACATACCGCAAAAAAGAGGGCGGGAATCCTTTGGGTGGACCTCAAATAAGAAAATCGTTACTTGAGGTATTCTTTGTTGATGAGAAACAAATAATTTCCAGCTGGGTTGGGCAGAGTTGGGTTGGGTTGGGTACTATTCATAGAGGTATCCCCTCCTCACAATTTACTATTCGCTCAGCCAACCCAACCCAACTAAACCCTACCCAACTCTGGCATCTAGTCCTGACGGTATGATTGTTTGATTCATTAAAAAAATTTGGCCGATTCTAAATTGGACTTTATGGATATCCCGAAACAAATGGAGAATCTTCAAGAGATTTGAACCCAAGAGATTTTAGGAATCTGAACATTACAATTATGGGATTTTTACCCGGCAGACCCTATAATCTTTGCCAATTACCTCTACGATCTTTGAAACATCGATATTCCTCCCTCAACCCCGTAAACGTGGTAACCATTACCCCACATACCTCGTGGTTAACCCCCGTCCATTTTTCCGTTAAAGCTGACCAGATTCCGTCTCCCCTGCTCTTGCTCGAGACCCCGTCCTTCCCCGACCGCTGCTCGAAGCCCCGCCCTCCCCGACCGCAGCAAAGACCCCCCGCCCACTCCCTTGCAGCCCCCTGCTCCTGCTCGAGGCCCCCCATTCCCCGACCGCTGCTCGAAGCCCCACCCTCACCCACCCTCCCCGACCGCTGCGGATCCCCCGCCCACTCCCCTGCAGTCCCGGGCTCCCATGCTTGAAGCCCCCCCCCTTCCCCGACCGCTGCTCGAAGCCCCATCCTCCCTGACCGCCGCGGATCCCCCGCCCACTCCCCTGCAGCCCAGGACTCCCCTGCTCGAAGCCCCCCCGACAACAGCGCCACCATATAGGTCGAGCCCCGCCATCCTCCTCCCTCCACCATCTGGCCGCCGCTCGAAGCCCCGCCCTCCCCGGCCGTCGTGGCCCTGCCCACTCCTCTGCAGCCCCAGACTCCCCCGCTCGAAACCATCCCCCCCCCCCCCCACCCTCGTCCAGGTCGAGCGCCCCGCCAACCTCCTCCCCTCCACCATCAGGCCGCCGCTCGAAGCCCCCCCCCCGGTCCTCCTTCAAAGCCCCCCGCCTCCCCACCCCCCCAGCCCTGCCAACGTCCGCCAGATCGAGCGGCGGCCCGCCGCCGAGGAGTTCATACCCCGCCGACCTCCTCCCCTCCACCCCCGTCGAGGACGAGCCGCGCGTCCCGCCCCCCGCCAACCTCCTCCAGGTCGAGCCCCGCCGCAAGGAAGGAGGATTTCTTTCTTATCTTGATTAATTCTAATCGTCCGATTGCGGATTGGTTAGATTAACTCATTTTTAACCCAAGGAAAATACCTCTAGATGTGCCAATTTAACGGTAGGGTTTGTGGGGTAAGAAGGAGAAAGTTTACAGGGTCGAGGGAGGAATATCGATGTTTCAAAGGTCGTAGAGGTAATTGACAAGGATTATAGAGTCTGCCGAGTAAAAATCCCTACAATTATTGCATTACTATTCAAGAAGGAGAGTCCTACTGAAATTGAAAATTATAGACCGATTAGTCTCATAAACCTTCTAATCAGAATTGTTTCCAAAGTCCTGGTGAATTGATGGACTCCTTTTCTCGACAAAATCCATTCCGCCCACACTATGAGCCTTCATGAGGGATCGATCAGCAGCTGATGCCTTTATGATGGCTACTGCTATTATAGAATGTTGGAGTCGAGCGAATACTTAGGCTATCGTCCTTAAGATTGACTTCTCAGAAGTAACGCAAAAATTTATATGCAAGATTAGGGCTTTTCTAGAAACTACAAAAACATCCTTTATGGTAAATGGAGCTTCAATGAGTTTTCTTAAGGTGGGTCACGATGTTCGCCAGGACGAACCATTGTCGTCGCTTTTATTTATACATGCGATACTATATCAATGACATGCTAGCAAGATTAGTAGATTATGGTAAATGTAGGGGATTTCTTCAAAAGGGGATGAACTTGATGATCACAAGCATCTAAAATCACAGACGATTTGTTGATCTTCCTAGAATTTGTTGGTCTAGCTACTTGATCAAAATTTAAAAAATCATTGCAAAAGCATCACAAGTTTGCTTGATGCGCGTGGGTTTCACTCTAACAACAAGTTGTAATGAAAAGGATAATTAAGCGTTCTCGTTTTTTCATCCGATGTTAAATCCTATTGTGGATGTTATTCTCTTTTTCAATTCTATGATTTATTTCGAGAGGTCAAGAATAAATGATCCAAGCGCCTTGCTTAGGGTGCTCTATGGTTGGAAGCTTGAATTGGACATTCTATTTTTTTGGCCACTGCACTGCTCTCTGTCTTACAACTGCTAACTTTCAATCTCTGATACTACTTTAACCTTTGATGAATTGATGACCTTTGATCGTTTTTTTATAACGAGAATCAAACAAGTTCCTCTATCCATCTCGTCTTTTTGCTCTTCTTTCATAAATTAAATGTCGTGATCTTTTATCAAATCTAATCTATGGGCTCGCATAAAGGAAGACGGACTTGCCTTTTGACATACAAGCATTATGAGATCTACTCAAATTATTTATTATTAATGGCATTGGCTACTTAAATGGACATATGCATGGTTTTATTTGGGTTGTGTTTAGTTGAAGAATGGTTTTGTGTGGGTTGTGTTTAGTCCCATATCATGAAGCGGTGACTTTTGGTCACATTGGTGGGGCTATATAAAGAGCCCCACATTCATTGTAACCTTTGAGAAAGATGAATGCAATATCCGCTCTTTGAGGCGGTTCTCTCGTGGTTTCATCCCGCTCCTCAAGTAGCAGGGGTTCCACGTAAATAAAAGTCTCATTTATGTTTTATCTTTGCTCTAATTCACTTCTGCATTTCATATTTCAACATGGTATAAGAGTCTGTCGATTTCGGAAGAATCCATTTTTCTCAGAGTTCGAGTTTTTTAGTGTGATTATTCTATATTCTTCGGAGTTCATGATATGATCAAGCCTCTTGATTCAAGCTACAATTGGTTCAAGAAAAGTTCATAAGGTTCCTGTTAAAATCCAATCCTATGCTTCAACAAGTTTTTTTAATCCATAATCGATGATGATGTCGTTGTGCTTCTCCTCCAAAATTACCTACTGCAGCAAGCCATCTCAAGCATCCATACCACGTATGCACCCTCCGCGGGGCACATCCTCTATCAACGGATGCAGTACCTTCCTATTCAGCCGCACCCAGCCCACCCACCTTGCGGCGGCGGCGCCCTGACGAATCTCCATCTCATCACCTTTATTCTATCATTTTGGCCTTAAAAACCCTAACTAATGCATGTATATAGTATTATTTTGGTACAAATTAACATTCATTTTACTTTTTATATAAAAATATTTAAGATATATGTAGACTAATACGTAATGGTTTATCTTTATGAACAGAGCAAGATACTACATAGGTTAAATCTTCACATTCTACGGTACCACACATATCATAAGCTATACACGTTTGTAATACATCTAAATATAAATACCTCAATGAATATGGCAACTAAATGGGATAAATTTATACATCACTTAAACTTCGACACATGTTATAAACATCTATATACTTATCTCTTTGATAATATGAAACCTGAATATATATTATTCTACGAAAGATACGAATGTATCCTCAGCATAGCTAAACATAATCTACCAATAAGTTCATTAATCTTGGAATTTTCTAAGCGTCTCTGGAAAAGAGTAAAGCCATTTTACACAATCAAAACCCATGTTACACATTTGTAACATAGATAGATGCCAATCCGCTACAAGCCCAAGAACTTTAGATGTCCTCTAAATATTTTGTTTTTTTTTTCAAAAAAATCAAAAAAGCTCATGGTCATGATTGGGAGGAGGGAAAGCCATGCTTCTCCTTCGTCCATCGCTTCCAGCCATTACTTCCCGCTTACATCCATTGGTGACCCCCCACTCTTGGCAGAGCAGATCCTCTGTTGTGGGTTTACCCGCAACATCGACTTTTCTTCCCCGCTATTTTTTATTTTTGTCAAAATTGATTAAAAAAATCTAACGATGTAGATAGATTATATGATTATTGTTCTACATATATAACTATCAAATTTTGTATAAAGTTATTTCTAGCCATTTTATTTTAACGGCTAATGTTTGATCATTTTTAAAATAGGTTATAACTCCATAAATGTTGACTTTCCCTTTTTATCAATAAGATAAAATAGTTATTAATTGATATTCCCATCCACTGTGTTTCCATTGATGAAATCTACTCGTCTAAGCTGCTTATCTCGTTTGTATGCTTAACTTTATGATTCGATCGAATGTATAGATGCACTAATGGTAGAATAAGAGGAACCTTACCCCCATTCACTTGTTCAGCTCTAATTTTGTACCTTCTTTTGTTTGTCACTTTTTTTAATCTTCCTTTAATCCATTCTTTTTCTTCTCCGCCCTCATGCTTAGGTACGTCCACTTGAGGATTAGTAATAGGTAAGCATGGAGGCCTCCTTTATAAAAAAATCAATTAAAATCATAAAATACACAAAATATCAACAATATTTTCTCCTTTTTGCTTCCTTTTGATCCTAATATACCAACTTTTTGGATGGTGCATTGCTATACTATGATGACAAGATTATTTTTAAGCATAAGCTGGTTAAGGAAATCCATTTCTTTATTCATATATACATAATTCTTTCTTAGATATCACATGTACATATAAACCTATTAAAAAACCTTAAAATTTTATATTTTCCAAAAACTTGTAAAAAGTTTCGAATCACAAACATGTAGAAAACGATGCATATAAAGAGAAATCCAAAAACATATGCATAAGCATTTGAATCCATGAGAATTAACATATCCAAAAATAAAACAAAACTAGCATATCGGTGACATTCCAAAAGAGAACATACTTAAAATCACTATAAAAGTAGGAATACAAAAAAAAACTATAAAGTAAACTCTTCCTTTTGCGAGTTTAGACCGTGTTTTGAAAGAAAACTTAAAGAATCGAGTTCAATCTTGATCTTAATATGCCTTATCTATGTAGAGATTTATTGGGATGTCAATTAAAATTTTCATGTTTATAACTTAGTTATCCAAAGTCCGAATTTTTTACTCGAAATTAGACTGATGTAGCTAACTAAAGTGTCATGAACATGCTTAGAACTACGTGACAATTGATCTATTCAGAACTCTTATGCAATGTACCTAGCTCAACTCAAATAAGTGAGCAAAATATATCGCTATTAAGGTGTGGTCCGAGTATGGTTGCTCGTCGTGTGCAATACACAATGGGGCCATGGGAAGTACATGATCTGACGCATCCCCAACCTTGTTGAAATGGTCGCATGAACCATCCTTGGAATAATGTCATACTAGAAACTATAAATGTTTATGCGTGGGGTATGATTATTATTGTATTCACCATGTTAAGACATGAGAAATTAATACACCGTTTTCCTACTTAAAATAGATGGAATAATCCTCAAAAATATGCTAATATACTCCATTATCCAATTCTGAGTCATGCATTCACTTACATGGTATACCACATAAAAACACTAAGATATAGTAAAATAAAAAGTCACAAAATATTGTGGTATTTCATATGCAATCTCATTTTGGTATAATATCTACATGTACTAATGTAGAAAGGATAATAAATAATTTCAAGGATATACCAAGCTAAATAGGTCTATGCTATTGTATTAAATTATCTATACTATATACTAAAACGGGGTTCTTCCCCCGTACTTCCTGCAAATGACACTTAACCTTCTATATTTGAGCCCCATTTGAATGATATGGGGAAATCCTCAAGTGCATCACGAAAGCGTAAGGATCGCATTGAATGGGATCGGGAGCGACTAGTCGCAATAGTTGCTCCAGGCAGCAGAATTTAAAAAAAATAAAATGATAAAACCACATGATCCAAGAATATTTCTTGGATCATTTCATCTAAACCACAAATAGGTTCTAAGGTTACCTCTTGAAGTGTGGTTGCGATCGAGTCTCTAAATCAAGAGACCTCCTGTCTCAAGTACGATCCAACAGAGGAGACGCTTGCGAGTGCGTTGATTAGACGCGTGCTCCTCGCAATCCATGTTGATGATCCTAGCGGCGGATCTCCTGATCTCGTCATAAGAGATCCAACATCTTCTTCACGAGCGAGGCGCACTGAAGGAGAGGGCGATCCACAAGTAGATGATCCGTTAGCGTAACGATGGTGCTGCGACGATGACGACTCTCACAATGGCTCCATGGTGGACGACCATTATGAGAGAGAGAGAGGTTTGGCGTGTAGAGAAATAGAGAGGGAGAGAGAGCATCCATAATCGTGTGTCTCGAAGAGCAAGGGGTGCCTCTTCTTATATAGGATTTTGGGAGCCCATGGATCCCAATCTATGGACATCGCACAATCAATGGATGAGATTGATTTGTGTTTTTTTCAATGGCTAAGATGTTGTTGTAAAAACACAACAACAAATGATTTAATTTAAAATAATTTATATTGATAAATTAATATAATTAATTTCAGATCAAATCAATTGGCTAGTCTTAGAGATAATGATGAGAGTAACCACATCCCCTAAAAATAGGAGACGACCATTCTTTTCATGAGATCTCACTATCTCATGAGATCTCATTATCTCATGTGATCTTATTATCTCATGGTATCTCCAATATATTGACAACAACAATTGTTGTAAATTATTTAACAAAAATAATTCATAATTATCTCGTGAAATATTGCAATCATACCATTGAAAAAATGTGAATCACATTCACATCCCAAAATAAAATGTAAATTATATTTTCAATTAATTGCTAATGTGAATCCAATTCACATCAATAATTAATCAACAAATATAAATCACAAATTGCTCTCTCTTATATATTATAAATCAAATTGATAATATATATGATTAATATGGATAGTGCTATCTACATTTTTCATATCCATGATAATTAAATCACATTTAATCATCTTAGATCTCTATTCTCATGTGCCAAAATAATATAAATCACATTCACATTATTTACATCTTTGATAATTAAATCACATTTAATTATCTCAGATAACTTTTCTTATAATATGAATGAAATTCATATTATTTATGATAATCAAATCACATTTAATTATTCCTTTTTCTCAATGCTCGGATATATAATATCAACAATGAAATTATCCATGAACTATTTCAAGGATAATGCGCTTTATTCACGGATAGAGATAAGGACAGGGCGATTGCATTATTCCACATATACTGACTTGGATATTGTGATCACATCTCAAATACAGATATTGCGGACCTCCCATAGATGTTAGATTAAATCAAAGCCGTAGATCTAATCTTCTCATTGTATCTAAATCACATTCAGATCAATGTCAAATATTTGGACAAAGATTAGATCAATTCTCTATGAGAGGAGTCACTAAAATCCAGAACTGTTTCAACACTCCCTCAGAATGGAAGCGTCATGGTTATACAATCATTTATGATCACATCACTCTTAAGTGTTCCCAATACATGTACATCATGCATACTGGAAGACCCAGATTAAACCTGAAGTTTTAGATCACTTTTGGACTGTCTCCTTCATGGTTTTATCATTAAGTTTCCCATTCGATCATTGGGAGTTGGTATCGATCATATAATTTCCAAAAGCATATATCATACCCAGGTGTTGATCATATACTTTCCAAAAGTATATATCAAACTTACCAATTCGGTCAAGCTTCCAAAGTGAGACAACCATGCATGGAATTTGATTTTTCCAACTATCTCATAAGTGAGCTCATGTCTTCCGGTTCAGTAATGAACCTGTATGATCCCTTCAAGAGATTGTACTACTCATATGCCCTTGCATGCATACCAGCGTGCCGGTGTATAGACCTTGGTTAGGTCATCAACCTATTGGTCTTCCAAATGTACATACTCAGACATATAGTAATACATCTGCCTCCATTCAGAGGATGTGTGCCTATATCATGACAGCATACGACATAGGACTTTGGTTATCTCGATCTCGTTAAGTCAACTCCTAGACCTAACTTGTCTAACACCTCTGAATCTCTATTCCTATGCAGAGGACTTGCATCAAGAGGTCGGTTAGATATTAGCCAAATGAGAAAGGATTGCCATCTCCTACTCAGGTTGGAGATCATCTCTTAACAATCATTTGAGGGTGCTTAATGAGTCCTCAATCTAACTCATTAGATATTCATCGAAGCACCAACCTTTATGATTCAATAATTGAATCAATAGTTGTATGATCATCAAGATGTCCATGGTACATAACCTTAATTGTATTAAGGGGCCTATTATGTAAATTGGTGATTCTTCATTTCAGATCAGGGGATGATATTCGCAATAACATTTATTGCATAATGGCTCGTTGTGGCTCGCATGTCCAACAATCTCCCACTAGCCCAAAGAGTAACTAATGAGCTAATCATTTAAACACACATTCATACGACAATCATAGGATATTTAGAAAAATAGCTAGTTAAGATGATCAGTCACTCTTTTCTTAAGAGACTACGCCAAGTCCATTTACGACACTTGCATATCCCTTAGTAGCAGTGCTCACATCCAATGTGAATGTTACATCTTATGCAACCAATACTCAATTTTGTCAGTTATAATGTCCTTGACACTATAGCTTAATAATTACTATAACCATTATTTCCATAATCCATATGAGAATACCCTTATTCTTGGAGATATCTATCTCCCAAGGTATCTGCGGTTAAGACCTTTAGATTACTTTCCATAAAGTCTTAATTTCTTGAAGATAAGACTTAGAGATCACTATCTCGAAAGTCTTGTCATCTTTGAAGATGTTGTTATTACTGAAATCAAGTGTTTCATCTCCATAGTAGGATTAGTAGCAGTTTACTACTCACACTGCATGGCATACATCTGACTTTTGTACACATCTAGTGTACACTTGGCTTATCGTAACTGATGCGCAAGGGCAAGCAGTTCTCGCATTCACTTCCTCAACTCCTTGAGGTGGTATCCCTTTAGATAGGTCAGTAACATATCTTAAGGTATGGAAGCCTTTCTTGGAATTTTCCAAAAAATAGAATATGTCTAAGGTGTACCACTAATGTAACGGTCCCAATACCCTCTTTTCTATGCTTCTGAACACCTTCAAAACTAAGATACAAGAGGTATCCATGAATTCAAATCTCAAGGTATGGAATTACCAGTCAATAAAACGCTTATTACTATCCTGATATCATTCCAAATGATCAGGATATCATCTACATTTAGCATGATGAACACATTGTCACTCCCACTAAGCTTCATATGGTTCATCAAGATTCTATTCGAAATCATAACATTTATAATTTCATCAAACCTTATGTTCCAACTACAAGAATATTATTCGAGTCCTTAGATGGAGTTATTTAGCTTGCAAACCTTGCTTTCTTCAACATGAAGCCATGGGGCTACTTCATATGGATATCCTCAAAGAGGTATTCATAGGGGAATGTAATCTTGACTCGCATATTGAAGATGGTATAGTCAAGTTGTGTAGGTATAGTCAGCAATAATCTGATGGGTTTAAGCATGGTCACTGGAGAGCAAGTCTCATCAAAAGTGATGTCTTCTCTTCAGAATGTATCTTGAGGATACGAGCCATTCTTTGAAGGTCTCTACCTTCTCATCAGGTTGCATCTTTCTCTTCAAAATCCATTTACACCTTAATGGGTCTTACCCATATAGGTGGATTCTCAAGGGTCCATATACAATACATGTATATGAAGTCTACTTTAGACTTTATTGCTAACATCTATCTTTTCATGTCATGATCTTTATAAGCTTCATCACATAAAGTAAGATCATTATCAAATTTAACTGACACACAAAACACATACTCAAACTCATTTAAAGATGTATGAGTGTTTCATATTTAATCATCCTTTTAGTTTCTGATTTCAGGAGCCTCATCATCATCTCAAGATTGAATGAGTTCCTTCACTTCATTTTCTTCTTGATTCTCAAGAGTCTCATCCTCTAAGAATCACATTCTCAGAGATGAGATCTTTTAAGAATCTCAAGGTCATAAAGTAGGTATCCAATACCATCCTTTATTCTCCTAATGAAGTAGCATTCTCTAGTGCTCGATTCCAGCTTACTTGCATGAAACCTTATTAAAGATATACATTGTAATCTCTACTACATATATACTTGAAAACTAAGAGGTAATAATGCTAATATTCATCATTGATAAGATCTTGTCATATATGATCCAATTGTATTTCCCCTACAACTCCATTAAGTTTTGGTGTATCAAGAGGAGTGAGATGAGAGTGATATTCATATCTCAATAAGGCATTCCATGAATTCATCTAATAGATACTTGCTAACTAGTTTAGATTAAATTCGTTTCATCTTCCTTCAAACTTTGGTTCTAAATCAAAATTGTGAAATCTTTGAACATTTCAAAGGTTTCTAAGCATCTTCCTTCAAACTTTGGTTCTAAATAAAAATTGTGAAATCTTTGAACATTTCAAAGGTTTCTAAGGTGAAGGAAAGAAATCTTATATCACAAATAATCATTAATAGACATCACATATTCATAATGTTTATTCTGATATAGATGATCCATATACATCAATATGTATGGGATCTTGAATACGTCAGCATCTAACCCCATTCCCAGATAAGGGTATATTGGATATTTTTCTTTGAATACAATATTCGTAAGTATGTAGTTTTGAAATTTTAGATATTCTAAAGTTTCATCTCTTACTAGTATATTGACCAAATCAACAGACAAATGTCCAAGGATTGATGCTAGATCATTGTCAAATGATCTTCATCCTCCTATTCATCTAATAAGGTTTAACTTTCAGTATTAGAAATCTTAATGAACCATTCATTAATTTTTTTAATTTAGTAGAGTCCACTAAATGTTAGATTATTATCTGAAATACATCCATCATAATTCTTTATGATAGGTTTTTTCCAGAATTCATGGTTATTTTCAACACTTAGAAATAAACTATAAGTGTATTCTAATATGCAGGTCATAGAGACATTCTCTAAGACTAAGGACTCTCCCACTGAAATTAAGAAGTCTATCTATCCAATAGAGATTGTTGCAATAATTGCATCGATATCCATGTGGATGCCTATTAAACCTTAAGATCAAAATTATAGTCTTCTAATACATATGCAACCAATTTGCAAGTGTTATTAGAAGATTGAGATACAATTATTTGACTTATAATCTTATCAAATAAGAAAGTCAATTTCAATGATTATATGTAGATGTAGATTATTTCGATGTACTGTCTAGGTCCTTCTCTAAGGATCCTAGATAGACTAGATAGTCACACTATCAATGATCGACTTATTGCAGTACTGTCATTCATCCAAATCTTTGGATGTCATATGTATGGAAACCATAGAAGTACAGTTAACACTTTGACTTTCCTTCTAACTTGGGTCCAACCCATGCTTCCATTGCGCTCTTTTCATCTATAAACAACATTTGCTTAAGACAAAGGATCTCTTACTTTTAATTCAAAATATTTCAATATAATAGTATTTCTTCATTTATACATTCTTCATTATTCATATAATATGAATATTATGAAGCTTCATGAATGACTAGAGTACGGATAATAGAATGATGACACTCATCATATCTACATCTATCTTAACTCTTAAAATTATTGGTTGAGGTAGGTACTCAAACATTTTGAATACACCTTCTCCTATAGAGACACCATTCTGCATAATGCAGAAAAATCATGTCATTCGTGATTAAATGTTGAGAGCACATATATTTGCCAAAAACATCTTCCTAGATTTTATAAGGATTATTTGACAATTACGATCATTATCGACATGTCACTTCAAAAGTACATTCGATGATATCAAGACTATAGAGACATACAAACCCTAGGGTTGTAGTCCTATTGTCTATTTAATTGTCATTCCTCATTATTACGAGGAAACTTGTACATTGCAACCACATACATTATGTATTCAACTGCAAGTACAATATCTTGACCGTAGATCTAATCCATGATATTTTATTGATTATTATTGAGTATAGTATTGAGTGATTTTAATGAAGGATTATCTGAAATAAGAAATTTGCATAAATATATATAAATATATTGTACATTGATTTAGGAATTTTTATATCAAAGTTATCTTGCCTTGTCAACACTGAAAGTTCATTTCCTTAATCACTTTCAATGTGAGAGATATACTTACCATTATATCTCAAGCAAGATCTGGGGTCTCCTCTTTATCTTTGTAACATCCCAATAATATGAGAACTTGTGACTCGCATAAAGAGAAACGGGAACACATTCTGCCTTGCAAGTCCAACTTGTATTTCCCAATTCGGTCTTTAACGCCCGAGCCCATCACCTCCAAGCGAGTTGACCCGTTGTTAATTGAACCAACCGTCAAGAGGATTAGAACTCGCTATACATAATCCAACATCACCCCAATAATATGAGGAACTGATATTGAGGTCACTACGTATATGGCCTTACTCTTTTGAGAAGCAAAGAGCCCGATCCAGATGCACTTGAATACAAGAGCTGTCACTTTGGACATGCATCTCCTACATACAATCCATGGCGACGAAACCCTTTGCCTTGACGGGAGACCATGGATGTCACTTATGTGATCCTCCATATCATGTTTAAATTCTGATTAATCATTATGAATCATATTCATTATGATTAATTTTTCCAAGGGTAATAACAACTCTATTCATAAAAGAGTGTTTTAATTTTAATTAGATTCCAATTAATGTAATCATTTTAAATTAACGATCCAATCAATATCCAACAGACATTTTTAATGGTTATTTGAAAAATGGTATTATCTCAAATACGTATTATTTCTAATTTTAATAATTAGAAAAATACATCATGATCTCTCAGTCATTATCCGTTCCCTACCCTCTATCATGGTCAGTACCGACGGGAGTGGGACAGACCGCACCGGTGCAACCTGCTACCCCAACGCTCCCTGACTAGACACCATATCCGCCTCAGGAAAAAATAATGCCAAGTCAATCACTTTGTACTTGAGATGATAATCGGTTTTTCAACCGAAGTTATACTATATATTAATAATAAAAATATTTTGATTAACATTATAAGAAGATTTGCTAAATAAATCCCCAAACATATTCAAGCAATATGTTTGTTGGAAAGTGTATGATGTAACCAATTTGTGATCTAAATCAAATCTAATTAATCATTGGTTGAGGTAATGTCATTTAATGGAACAATTACTATCAAATATTTCCCAAATATTAATCCGTAATGATTCCAAGAAATTAACCATTAATTTTACAAGTTTCTTAAATGACGATCACAAGGTTGTAGGTAAAGATTGCAATTTCTAACAGTGACCCTCACTAACTAAAAATGACATATATATTTCATTCATTTTAAACCCAAATTAAGCAAAATAAATTTATAAAGTTTGTTAATTTGATTTAAAATAGAAACCATATGATTAGCACACATTTCCATGCATTTCAAAATTGTAATTAACCCCTTAATTACGTCATTATCCGCTACCCCCGAAACAGTGGATATATGGTCATTAAAATGATCATATCTTGAGTTATTGGATTCTAAATCATACAAACTCAAATCCTACAGTTTTCTTATTTAATGAGTAACATTACTCAATTGAAAAATTCGTGTTTAAATGTTTTAAATGTTTAAATGTGAAATACGTAAAAAATTCACAATCCCTTATGAACCCAAGTTTTCTTAGGTTTATGGATCGTATCCAAAACCTTCAACTGTCTCTGATACCACTTGAAGGATATAGGTAAATCCTCAAGCGCATCACGGAAGCGTGAGGATCACATCGAATGCGATCGATAGCGACTAGTCGCACTAGTTGCTCCGTACAGCGGAATTTTAAAAAAATTTAAAATGATGAAACCACATGATCCAAGAACACTTCTTTGATCATTTCATCTAAACTACAAATAGGTACTAGGGTTATCTCTTGAAGCGTGGTTGCGAGTCTCTGAACCAAGAGACCTCTTGTCTCAAGTCCGATCCAACGGAGGAGACACTTATAAGTGCGTTGATGAAATGCATGCTCCTCGCAATCCATGTTGATGATCCAAGCGGTGGATCTCCTGATTTCGTCATATGAGATCCAACATCTTCTTCACGAACGAGGTGCACCGAAGGAGAGGGAGATCTATGAGTAGATGATCCGGCAACATAACGACGATGCTATGGCGATGACGACTCTCACAATGACTCCATGGTGGACGACCATTATGAGAGAGAGAGAGAGAGGTTTGGCGTGTGAATAAATAGAGAGGGAGAAAGAGCATGCATAATCGTATGTCTCGAAAAGCAAGGGGTGCCTCTTCTTATATCGGATTTTGTGAGTCCATGGATCCCAATCCATATGCATCACACAATCAGTGGGTGAGATTGATTTGTGTTTCTTCTAATGGCTAAGATGTTGTTGTAAAAACACAACAACAAATGATTTAATTTAATTTAATTTATATTGATAAATCAACATAATTAATTTCAAATCAAATCAATTGGATAGTCTTGGAGATAATAAGGAGACTAACCACATCCCCAAAAAATAGGAGACGGCCACTCTTCCCATGAGATCTCACTATCTCATGAGATCTCATTATCTCATGAGATCTTATTATCTCATGGTATCTCCAATATATTTACAACAATAATTGTTGTAAATTATTTTACAACATAATTCATAATTATCCTGTGAAATATTGCAATCACGTCATTGAAAAAATGTGAATCACATTCATATCCCAAAACAAAACGTAACTTATATTTTCAATTAATTATTTAATGTGAATCCAATTCACATCAATAATTAATCAACAAATATAAATCATAAATATCTCTCTCTTATATATTATAATTCACATTTATAATATATATGATTAATATGGACAGTTCCATCCATATTATTCATATCCATGGTATTAAATCACATTTAATCATCTTGGATCTCTATTCTCATGTGCCCAAATAATATGAATCACATTCACATTATTTACATCTTTTATAATTAAATCGCATTAAATTATCTCAGATAACTCTCCTTATAATATGAATAAAATTCATATTATTCATGATAATCAAATCACATTTAACTATCCATTTTCTCAATGCTCGGATACATAATATCAACAATTAAATTATCCATGACTCTTCCACGGATAGTTGGAGATAAGGGCAGGGCGATTGTATTGTTCAACGTATAGTGACATGGATATTGAGATCACATCTCAAATCCATATCTTGTGGACGTCCTATAGATGTTTGATTAAATCAAATCCATAGATCAATCTTCTCATTACATTCGAATCACATTCAGATCAATGTCCAACATTTGGTCAAAGATTAGATCACTTCTCTACGAGAAGAGTCACTAAAATCCAGACCTATTTCATCACTCCCTCAGAATGGAAGCATCATGGTTATACAATCATTTATGATCACATCACTCTCAGGTATTCCCAATATCTGTACATCCTGCATACTAGAAGACCCAGATTAGACCGAAAGTTTTAGATCTCTTTTGGACTGTCTCCTTCAGGGTTTTTATCATTAAGTTTACCATTCGATCATTGGGAGTTGGTATCAATCATATAATTTCTAAAAGTGTATATCATACTCAGGTGTTGATCATATACTTTCCAAAAGTATATATCAAACTTACAAATTCGACCAATCTTCCAAAGCGAGATGATCGTGCACGGAATTTGAGTCTTCTCAATATCTGATGAGTGAGCTCCTGTCTTCCAGTTCAGTGATGAACCTATATGATCCCTTCGAGAGATCGTATTACTCATATACCCTTGCATGCATACCAACGCACTGGTGTATAGACCTTGGTTTGGTCATCAAGCTATTGGTATGCCAAATGTACATACTCGGACATATAGTAACACATCTGTCTCCAGTCATAGGATGTGTGCCTATATCGTGACAGCATATGACATAGGACTTTGGTTATCTTGATCTCGTTATGTCAACTCCTTGACCTAGCTCATCTAACACCTCTGAATCTCAATTCCTATGCAGAGGATCTGCATCTTAAGGTCGGTTAGATTTTAGCCAGATGAGAAAGGATCGCCATCTCCTATTCAAGTTGGAGATCATTTCTTAACAATCATTTGACGGTGCTTGATGAGTCCTCAATCTAACTCATTAGATATTCATCCAAGCACCAGCCTTTATGATTCAATAATTGAATCAACTGTTGTATGATCACCAAGATGGCCATGTTATGTAACCCTAATTGTACTAAAGGACCTATTAAGCAAATTAGTTATTCTTCATTTCAGATCAAGGAATGATATTCGCAATAATATTTATTGCGTAATGGCTCGTCGTGGGCTCGCATGTCCAACACATTATTCTGCCCACACTTGTTGCAAATGATACTTTACCTTCTGAATACCTCTCGGACACATTTCCTGCAAATTAGCCTTTCAATTTTCTTAGCCAAAAACCCTAATTCTACCTTACGAAATAGAAGCCCTCTCTCTCAACCTCTCCGTACAATATCTTCATTGGCTCTCCGTGTAGCCTCAACGTTGACTTGCGAGATCGAAGCCCTCTCTCAGCCTCTCTGTAAAGGCTCTTCATTGTCTCATTGTGCAGCCTCTCTCATGCTCAATTTCTGCAAAGGATTAAAGGTTAAAAGTAATTTATTTACTTATGTCTTTTAAGAACCATCTCTGGAAAATTTTTTTATCTGGTCTGCTTTTTTTGTAATAGCTTGATTGTCATTGGAATTTTCTTCTCTTTCATCCTTCACAAGACCTGTGTTTTCCCCTCTTTTTGTGGTCATTGGATCATCATTGACTTTTCAAGAGGTCGGTCACATATCAGCATAAATGAGAAAGGATTGCCATCTCCTACTTAGCTGGAGATCATCTCTTAACAATCATTTGATGGTGCTTGACGAGTTCTCAATCTAACTCTTTAGATGTTCATCCAAGCACCAGCCTCTATGATTCAATATTTGAATCAACAGCTATATGATCGCATGTCCAACAAGTATGTCTAGTGAGGCTGTTGATGCTGCCTCCA
This sequence comes from Ottelia alismoides, assembly GCA_037367405.1. NCBI lineage: Eukaryota > Viridiplantae > Streptophyta > Magnoliopsida > Alismatales > Hydrocharitaceae > Ottelia > Ottelia alismoides. Next base: position 321,036 of record JAZKJV010008506.1, read on the forward strand.
CTGTTGTCCCTGATAAAGGGACGAGGACCCTGTTGGTACTGCTGGTGGGAGTAATGGGGTTGCTGTTGCTGGTTGTTCTGATGGCCTTGAGTGGGAGGCTGTTGTTGGGATGAGGTGCCACCAGTGGTCCAACGGAATCCGGGGTGATCACGCCGAATCCCAGGATGTTGTGGGTACTTGTCGTACCATATCCCACTGACTTCCATCAATGTCTCATGCTCAACGGGTGGTGGAGGAAGAACTGCCAGTGTTTTATCCGGTTGGTAGACCACCATCTGAGTGTCCTGAGATGGTGGTGGTAATGGGTAGTAATGTATCTAGTGGACCGGCTCTGCCTGGATGTGGTGAACCTGGCGGAATGTGAAAGAAGGCTGGGTGGAGTGATGAATACTCAGTCATCACTCTTTATTCATTTATTTTAGCTAATTATTTTGGCAAAATACCATGTAGATAGTTGTAAATATAATAAATTACCATTGAGCATGCTTTGTGTAAATATCAATAATTAGCATGTTTTTATGCAAAAATAAAAGAATAAAGAATAAAGAAAAAGAAGGAGATATTTAGAATAAATATTGAGTGACCCTAATCCCAAGGGAGGTCCAAGCATTGGTCTGACCGCCAAATAAAACAAGCAGAGAGAGACAGGGTCATTCATCCTTGTACATATTCCTCCTTCATGTATATATATTTTATTTTCACAAAATAAAAATAAAAATGTTTTTCTCTTATTTTTTATATATTTCTAAAAATAAAAAAATGAGAAAAATAAAATAAAACCAAAAATAAAATCATTTCTCTCTCTATATATTGTACACATACCATGTATATATGTATCTATATCTATTTACTTGACTTTTTTAAATAATCAATAAAAATAAAATAAAAATTATTCTATACTCTAAATTTTTGTTGTAAATAAATAAAATATAAAATTAGAGTATTTATACAAAAATAAGAAAATAAAAATAAAAGTATAAAATACATAGGTATTTTATACCTATATATAATATAATATATTGTGCATACCTTAATTTATTTTTCATAAAAATAAATAAAAATAACTAAAAAATAGTTTGAAAATGAATAAACATTTTTCATTTTGTAAATATTTTAAAATAAAATCATTTTCGATTTTTAATTTAATTTATAAATAAATTTGACTCTGGATTTTTGTGATTGGTCCACGGGGATTGTTGACCTCTGGTCAACTCCCCATCCCAGATCCCCTCTTCGCGTATCTTGCTCACCGGCCCGATTTCTCCGATATCTCTGGAGCAGATCCGACCACCGTTTGCCCTGATTCCACCGCTCGCCTCTTCCCCTTGGATCAGCCACCCTCGCGGATCCCTAGTGCGAGGCAGATCTTTCTTGGTTCGTGTGAACGTGCCTGTTCAACCTTGTCACCTGGAACTGCGTATAAATCCTTCCATTTATTTCCCAGCTCCCCAGCTCATGCTGCAAGCCCTCATTCTACTCTAGAGAGTTTTCCCTCAGTGACAGTGACCGAAAACATCCTTTGGTGGTCGGAGAGAGCGCCTGTAGTCGTTGCTCAAGGCACGTGGCCGGAGCAATGCCACGTTAGAGCCTCCCAGCCCACCGCGGCTTGGTCGAGGTGATGACCCAGATCGCCGCATCCCCCTGGAGCTAAGGATCGTCCTTGGACCCTCAGGTAGACCCTTCGTCGACCCTAGTTCCCTTTTATCTCAAAACATTCATCGGCCCTCCGCCGGCTCCGAACCAGTGGTCGGAGCTCCGTCTGCCATCCTTCGTCGTTCAGATCGACTCCCCGTTCCACCGTCACCCTTCCCCATAGTCTGATCACCCCGATCTTGGCTATCCAAGCCAAGATTGGGTAGGTTCCTTCTGTCACCTTCGCCAGAACCTTCCCTCGCCGTCCCCGTCGCTTCCCTTCGTGTTTAACCCAATAACCCTCGTCGGAGCATTTCTCCGAGTAGTAGCTTTGTTTGCAGGTCAAGGAGCGCAAGATTACCCCCCAACTCGCATTTCATCCACCTCGTCGGAGCTATCCCAAGTCACTACCCCCTTCCCGGAGATCCGATCGATGGATGCTCCATCCGCCACCACCACCCGTCGCGAAGGAGGGTTGCAAATCGAACCCCTCATATTGATCGATCATCAGACGACTGGAGAGTCACCAGTTCTCCGATGAACCTCGTCCAGCAGGTGTTCATCTAGGATCCTTCTTCACCGTCGGATTGACGCATCCTCCCTAGTTGGCATTTGGACCGTCAGTCGCCTGCACCTTGTCAGGCCATTAGATCTGCTATTTAACGGCCCTCGTGCGCCCACGTTCGCACATGCAGGACATCCATTGGATTCGCCAGGTGGTTGCACCAGAGCCATACGTCTTCAACCTACCAGGACGTGCCACCTGTCACCCACGTGAGCCGCACGCCCTGGAATGGGTAACTTGCTTCCGTACCCCTGTAGTTTCCTTATGTTTTTCTTTAGCTTATAAAATAAATTAGTACGTTGTGGAATTTTTGCATATTAGCCTCTATTGTTTTCACTATTTGCATTTTAGTCCTTCTTGTATGGTGGTACGTGCATCGTCACGTGTATTTTTGGTGTATTTGCATATATGTCCCCGAGCTTTAGTAAGGTTCTGATATGATATTTTAGTTTTCATATTTACATATATGCCCCTATGAATGTTGAGTTTCGACATGTGCTGAATATTGTGTGAAATTTGCAAGTGGCCCCTCGGACTTTTCTTGCGTGTTATCATTTAGTCCTTGGAGCTTCTTTTTCTTGCATATTAGTCCATGTGTACTGTGAGTGTTTGATTAGTTGAAATAAATATCAAATATTATCCAAATTTTGTGAAATTTGGATACATGGCTCATGCCATGTTGTAAAACTTTCTATGAATTTTTGGATTAGTTTTGTTTCCATTTTCTATTTTTAAAAACTAAAAAACCTTGAAATTTGCTATTATTTAAATTGAAAAATCAACTAAAAATATTAAAACCCCTCCAAAAATTCTAATAATTTTAATATTTGCTTGTTGTGTTTTTGATTCAGTTCAATTTTTGTGTGATTTGGACTTATAAAACCCCTAAAAGTTGAAAAACCCTAAAAAGCTTATAAAAATCATTAAAAAATCTTAAAAAATAAAAAAAATACAATTTCAATTTCATTAGTTAGCTTTTTATTTCTAGTTTACAATAAAATTATCTTTGGAATTTTATAGCTATTTAGATATTTTTAAATAGCCTTTAGATTCTGGCTGCACATTGATTTGCATTTTTAACCTTGTTTCATTTTTATAAAATCAACTAAAAATCATAAAAATCTGAGAAAAATATCAAAAACACTTGAAAAAATATAAAATCCAAAAATATTTTTATTTTAATTTTCTGACTCTTTTTGTTGTGTTGAATAAATATTTGTTTGTGCCCTTTTTCACTTCTTTTACATTTTTCCTTGTTTTAAAAATCACAAAAAAATTGAAAAATTAAAAATCCACCAAAAATAGTTTATTCTTTTTATTTTTAAGTCCCGACTACTTCGTAGGTTTTTCTCCAAATTGTGCTCCTTGTGTTCGACCCTGGTAGCTATATCAGGTAAAATAAAATAGCGAGGCTGCTATTTGTTTGACTTGTGTGATATTTTGTTTGATGGTCTTGATTTTTCTTGATTGAGTCCGACCCGAGAGGTTGAGGTTGCAACGACCACTGACAGCTTCTTGCTTTAGTCGCTCAGGTCGCTCATCAGAATGGCGACGTTGCTGGGGAGCACGGCTTAGTAGTTGGCTTTTTCACGGCTTTACGTTCTTTTGCGGTTGTCTTTTTATTTTATTTTTTTATTTTTCTTTATTTGTTTTCTTTTTATTTTTGTTTGTTTTCATTTCTTTTTATTTTATTTGTCTTTATTCTTATTTTTGCATTTTATTTTTCATCTTTCATTATTCTAATAATCCGTGGACTGACTTATCTCTTGTTTGACTTTCTTATGAGGGCCCAACGACCAAGGCAGCTTTCTTCGGGAAGCCGACACAACCGCGGGATTCGGAGGTGGAGCCTTTCTATATAAAGCTGCAGGAGAGCGCAAGCGAGGCGAGCAGGAGATTGGGAGCTTATCTTAGAGTAGTTTAGACTTAGCTTAGTTTTACTTTCCAGTTTATTATTATTGTAATAATGTAGGGACACACTCGGACTCTCTTGGACCTTAGTTGATTTTCGGGGTCTGTTTCGTCGAGCATCGGTGTGCTCACGGGACCTCACCGCATTTTCACCGGCTTTTTGATTTCAATTGCCTTTTCTTTTTATTTGATTTCTTGAGGATTTAGCCTTAGCTTAGGAATTTCCATTGCTTTGTGACGTAATTGATTAGGGTCCAACCTTAATAACTTTGCCTATTCCTATAGATCGAATAATTGGACCTTAATTAATTCATTAATAAAAAGTTAACCTGGTCACTCGACGGGTCACGTGCCGCTAGATGACGTATACATCGCTGGCAGGATCCGTTGTGGAGGACACCGATCAACATCAGAGACTAGACCCCGACCCCTCCCGTTGACCCATTAGCTACTGTGCTTCACGTGTAGAAATTTCTGTTAAGGTCATTTTCCCCGTTGCATCATTTAGATTAGTTTACTTCCCGCCTTTAAATTTTTGCGCGGATCATTTTGCATGTAGACTGCTGGAGAAAGGTACGTCTTCTATCTCGTGCATGCATCATTGAGTTTCGTCGCGCATCGGCTTTTTCATCTTCTCCCCCCGTTTTTGGACTTAATAAAAATCTAGAGAACCAAAAAATTCGTTAGGCGTTTCTTGTTTTTGAAAAAGACCTAAAAAATCAAAACCATAAATTTGGGACTGTTTAAGCAAACTTGACTTAAAATCCACTTCACAAAAAATTTGTATTGGGAGAGAAATCCCCTCATTGGATGGTTTGAATGGGCGAGAGAGTGATACGCACACTAGGCTAGAGCCATATCCGGCCCTTCTTCAGACTACTGGTTTTGAGCTAATCGTTCTCAAGTACGGATCGCTCTAGTCTCCGGTAAAGCAGGTCGTGATATCCTTAACAGAGCGAGTTGATCGGGTAGCCGGTAAATGGTCCACGGCTTGTAATGGATGGGAAAGATCTAGTTTGGGATCGGGACATTCTCCTGGGGGCATTGGATTCCCAACAGCTCGCTTAATCGCTCTGATAGATTGTCTTATCACCTAAATAAAAATGACAAGATAAAAGACTAAACCTTCACGGTCATCAGCTTTGCGTGCGTAGGTGAACCAGGGGTAATGCTTGACCATCTTGTTTGCTATTCAGATCTCATCCACCTTACTCGCCAGATCGAGATGATGGGTCGAAGGTCCCTTAGGCTGCCTCTGGCTGCACCGCTTTCGAGCACTCCGACCCGCTCATCTAGGTTTGTTTACGAGAGCTGAGACCTGCTCTCCGAACCCGAGTATGACATCTTGTTTCCCCTTGACCACCCTTCTACTACCAGTCCTGAGGTGCCCGATCAGAGAGAGAAGCAGCCAGTTGATTTAGCGGCACATGAGTTTGGGTCTTTTGCCTTTGCAGAGACCATGGCCAGCAGCGAGGACCACACCGATGGCCCCAGAGCAGAGCAAAAATATGTGTTGGATCAGGGTGCGATCAACAACACCCTGTTAGCCTCCCTTGAGACGATGCAGAGGCAGATTCGTGATCAGGGGGCTTTCATGGTTGATATGTGCTGGGAGATGGAGCAGATGCGAGCAGATCAAGAACAGCGCAGGCCCGGTGGAGGAGATGGACCCGATGGTAGACAGCCTGAGGAGCCTGTACAACCAGTAGCAGCAGCGCACCCGATGAGAGAGTTGCACAACCCTGGTGTAACTCTGACACACAGATGGATTGTTCTGCCAGCTATTGCGAGGGACTTCAAGTTCCCGCCTCAGACTATTCAGCTCCTTCCTCGCTTCCACAGACTTGCCACTGAGGAGCCGCACCTTCATATCCAGAAGTTTGAGATGATCTGCAGTACTGTCCACGATCACCAGGTGGACGAGGACACCATTTGGATGATGGCATTTCCTTTCTTCCTCACTGATAGAGCAGCCAACTGGCTGAAGCACCTTGGGAGATTTGTGACTACATGGGAACAACTCCGGAATGAGTATCTCAAAAAGTATTATCCACTCGGCCGGACCAATGCAGCTAGGGCCCTGATCAACAATTTCTCCATGCTCCCCAGCGAGCAGTTTCACGAGACGTGGGATTGCTTCAGGGAGCTTACAGACTGGTGCCCACATCACGACATTTCGAAGCCCAACCTTGTTTAGAGCTATTTCTGTAGGCTTACACTAGAGCTGCATGGGTTAGTGAATGCATCCTGTAGAGGCTCATACTTCGCCAAGGATGCGGATCAGGTCTAGGCTATCTATGAGGAGATGGCTGAGAACTACACGGTGATGTCACATACCTGCCTCTACACACAGGGGAAGCCCCAGCCGCATGTCGTGTCCTATCAGAGCATAGCATGGGTTGATGTCAGCCCTTCTACTTCATCAGCGGCAGCACCACAGGCAGAGTCGACAACCGCTGACATGGGTATCATCAGCGAGAAGCTGGACTGGATCGAGTTGATCGAGAAGAAGCAGTGTCAGGGTATGTAACAGATAGATCAGATGGCACAGACGCTGAGTGACCTAAAGACCCAGATCATGTATCTCCAAGAGGCAAAGACGGCTTCTCAGCCCCGTCTCAGCTCACGGGCAGACCCAGGCAGCAGCAGCATGACTCAGCCCTCCGCCTAGTACCGACAGGTCCACCATGTCCATGCGGAACCATATCAGCAGCCACAGCAGCAGTACGTCCACTTCCCACCATCTCAGGACATCGAGATGGTGGTGTATCAGCCTGACCAAGCCCTGACAGTACTCCCTCCACCCACTTACGAGCAGGAGTCGTTGATGGATGTCAACGGGATATGGTATGACCGACCCCAGCCTGGGATCCGACGAGACCATCCTGGATTCCGTTGGACGAACGGAGGTACCAGTACCCAACAGCAGCCTCCATTTCAGGGTGGCCAGTACGGCCAGCAACGAGAGCATCCCTAGTTCCCATCACACCAGCAGCAGCCACACCAGTCCTACCAGCAGCATGGTCCTCGTCCCCACCAACATGGACAGTCTTGGAGGTAGCCACAGTAGCCTCAGCAGTATCACTCCCAGCTCCCTTATCTCTCTCACCAGTAGCAACAACCTCATTACCAGAGATTCCACCCATCAGGTTCTCATGGGCTCGCCTATGAGAAACCCGCCTTAGACGACTTAGCATGCCTCATCTCCGAGTAGCAGGCCACTTTCCAACGGGAGATGGATGAGTTCAGACAGAAGATGAGAGAGATTGTGAAGGGGAAGGCCGCCATTCCTGCCCAGATCGAGCCCAATCCGAACAACCTCAAGAGGAAGTCTAAGAAGGTAGAGTTCACAGAGATTACCACTCCTAGTGGTATACTTGGTGATATTTCTGCATACATTTTTGATGCTGACTTTGTCACACTTAGGAGCAGTAGGATGCCAGCCGGCGGTGCCTCGTCTGAGCGACAGCCCCATGCAGCTTTAGGAGCACCAGACGAGGAGGATAGCGGTGCTGATGTCGCTCATGATCATGATGATGAAGGTGGTGCTGACGTCACCAAGGACGTCGATCCAGCCGACGGTACTAATGCCATTGCTTCACCATATGGAGGAGGTGGTGCTGATGCCACCATTGTTGTTGAGCTAGAGTGCAGTATTGATGCCGCTATTCCAGATGCTGAGGGTAGCGCTAAGACCACCAGTTCTTCTACTGTTGTTTTTCCTGATCTTCATGTATCTCAGGATGATTCTGTGAATATGGAAAGGGTTTATTATTTGCGAATCCATCTATGTTGGTTGATGATTTATGTATGGATTCCACTTTTCCACAACAGCATAGACCCGATCCTAGTCCTTCATCTGAGAAGGACCCATCCATCCCCTTTCCCCAAGCACTCCGCTTGGCTAAGGGGCCTAAAAAAGAAAATCCTAAAAAGTCATACCAGCTAGTGTTCAGGCAGCAGATGATGGACAGATTTCACATACATCTGACTCTACAGGAGGCTTTGGAGCGCATCCCTCTCTTCCAGAGATCCCTCAGAGACAGGACTACCATTCGGAGGAAGAGGAGGAACCACCAGTCATAGATCCATGTGCTCACTCGCACCACTTGCTTTGCTATCCAGAACCGTCTGCCAACCAAGAGGCGAGATGCAGGAACCCTTATGTCAGATGCCATATTCATGAGCAGAGGTTCGACTGTACTCTATTAGACATCGGATCTTTGATCAACCTACTTCCGACAGCCTTACTCGACCGATTCGAGTTGGGCCCTCTACGACAGAGCATGACGGTCCTTCAGCTTGCTGATCGATCTGTCAAGAGGTCGAAAGGGTTGCTGAAGGACGTTGTCGTCACGATTCAGGGCCTTAAATTCCCAATGGACTTCGTTGTGTTGGACATGGAGATCCCTGAGTTCATGACCAATACCCCCATCATTCTAGGACGTCCGTTCTTTGCCACAGCCAAGGCAGTGTCCGACCATGATAGCGGGAAGGTGTACTTTCGCATCGAGGGTGAGAGTATACAAATAGAGACGATCGTGGAGACTAGAGCCAAAGATTCAGCTTGTTCAGAGCCGCCTTCAGATTTAGAGAAGATGACAGAGGTAAGGCGAGACATCCACTAGGACTGTGATTTTGTGATTACAGATGATGAGGCAGTTTGGTCCGATCCAGTTGCACAAACCATCCTCTCACCTTAGATTCTGCTAATGCACAGATTCCAACAGAGGAGAGCTTGAAGAGCACATTCCTGGTTCATGATACATTTCAGGCAGCAGAGCCGGTTCCCGATCACAAAGTAGATGATTCTTTTGATACCGATTCAGATCCCTCGGAGTCAGATATAGATTAGGCAGAGTTTAATGATTTGATACCGTGTCTGACTTCCACATACCCAGAAGCTAAGGTGGAGACCGATTCCATGCAGAGTAGAGACACACCAACCGAGAAGTCTTCACCAGATTCAGAGTTTCAACGATAGTTCTCATTCTCCCATGTAGATTTGGTCGCATTCACTCAGACTTTTCAGAGGCCAGATCCGCCAGCACCCAGTTGTCCAGAGCTGAAGCCTTTGCCATCATCACTAAAGTATAGGTTCCTTGAGGGTGAGCATGAGATGTACCCAGTCATCATCTCAGCGGATTTGACTGGAGATCAAGAATCTCGTTTGATGGAGATTCTTGAAAAGAACCACAAGGCGATAGGATGGAGCGTAGCTGATCTCTAGGGGATAAGTCTGGCCCTATGCTCTCACCATATCTATCTCGAAAGGACGTGAAGCTGTCACGTGATTTCCAGCGACGGCTGAACCCAAACCTTCAAGAGGTTGTCATGAAGGAAATCTCGAAATGATGGAGCACTGATTTTATCTACCCCATCTCCAACTCCAAATGGTTCAGTCCTCTACATGTGGTGCACAAGAAGACGGGCCTCACCACAGTTGTTAGTGAGTCTGGAGAGGAGATCGCTACCAAGGTACCCACTTCTTGAAGGATCTGTGTGGACTGCAGACGATTGAACCAGGCCACCAAGAAGGATCATTTCCCGCTGCCTTTTATTGATCAAATTATAGAGAGGCTAGCCGGGAAGAGTCACTACTATTTTCTGGACGGGTACCCCGGATATAATTAGGCGGCCATTGCATCCGAAGACCAGGACAAGACCACCTTCACCTATCCCTTTAGGACATATGCTTTCAGACGGATGCCCTTTGGTCTATGTAATGCCCCGGCGACATTCCAAAGGTGCATGTTGTCCATCTTTTCGGACATGGTGGGTGAGTGCTTGGAGGTCTTCATGGACGACTTTTCGATCTATGGTGATGGGTTTGATGCTTGTCTTGACTGCCTAGATCGCGTCCTCCAGTGATGCATTGAGGTCCATCTTGTGCTTTCTTGGGAGAAGAGTCACTTCATGGTGACTTAAAGGACAGTGCTTGGCCATATCATCTCCAACATGGGCATGGAGGTTGATCCGGCAAGGTGGATATCATTAGGAAACTCAGTACAACGTCCAATTTGCGACAGTTACGTTCTTTTCAAGGGCATGTCGGTTTCTACCAGCGGCTCATTCATGATTTCAGCAGGATTTCCCAGCCGTTGACTGATTTGCTGACGAAAGACACCGAGGTCATTATGGATGATAAGTGTCTAGCATCAATTGAGACTCTCAAGAGTCTAGTTGTAGAGGCTCCTGTCCTTCAGCTGCCTGATTGGTCTCGCCTATTCGAGATCATGACAGATGCCTCCGATTTTGCTGTAGGGGCCGTGCTGGGACAGAGGAGGGATGGAGTACCATTTGTCATACACTACGCTAGCCGTACTTTGGATGCCGCTCAGTGGAACTACACAATCACTCAGAAGGACATGCTAGTTGTAGTGTTCGCCCTAGATAAGTTCAGATCGTACATCATTGGATCTAAGGTGACCATTTTTACTGATCATACCGCCATCAGGTACCTCATGGAAAGAAGGATGCCAAAGCTAGATTGACCAGATGGATCCTTCTACTCCAGAAGTTTGATATAGAGATTAAGGACAAGCCTGGATTCAAGAATGTGGTGGTGGATCATCTCTCCCGATTAGAGCATCTTGAGGATTATGAGCAGATTGAGCCTATTTCAGAGACCTTCCCAGATGAGGCGATCCTTGCTATCGCCTCTCTCCCGTGGTACGCCGACATTGTGAACTATCTTATTACCAAGAAAGTTCCACAAGGTTGGCCCAGGCAGTGACTTGAGACCTTCCTTGCGAAGGCCAAGTTCTACCATTGGAAGGATCCCATCCTTTATCATAAAGGAGAGGATGGCGTCTAGCGTCGATGCATTCCTCAAGAGGAGCACCATAGCGTCCTCACATACTGCCACAAGCTTGAGGCAGGAGGACATCACTCTGGGAGGAGAACAACACAGAAAGTGCTCCAATCCGGTCTATGGTGGCATACCCTCTTCAAGGATTCTGATGAAGTGAAGAGGTGTACTGACTGTCAAAGGATGGGCACTTGTGGATAGCGTGATATGATGCTGATGCAGCCCATTCATTTCTGTGATGTTTTTGACGCATGGGGCATCAATTTCATTGGTCCATTCCCTAAGAGTCAAGGATTCAAGTACATTCTGTTGGCCGTGGATTATGTTAGTCGTTGGGTTGAGGCCATCTCCACACGAACCACAGATGCTAGGACTGTGTACTGATTTTTTTGGAAGAATATCATTTCACGGTTCGGGGTGCCTAGAGTTTTGATATCTGACGGGGGTCTCATTTTGTCAACGACAAGGTAAAGGGCCTTGCTAGCGAGTTCAGCATAGACTATCGAGTAGCCACACCTTATCATCCTCAGAACAATGGTCTTGCTGAAGTCTCGAACATGGAGATCAAGACTATTCTGTAGAAGGTCGTCCACCCTGATCGAAAAGATTGTCACAACTTTTGGACTCAGTCTTGTGGGCATATCGGACCTCCTTCAAGATGCCTTTGGGCATATCTCCCTTTCACCTCGTTTATGGCAAGCCATGCCATTTACCTGTTGAGCTGAGACATAGGTCACTGTGGGCACTTACTGATATCCTTTTGGATCCATTGAGTGTAGGAGATCAGAGGAGGGTAGAGTTAGCATCCTTGGAGGAGCTTCGAGATGTAGCCTTTTCGAGTAGCCTACAGTATAAGGAGAGAGTGAAGGAGTGGCATGATTCTCATATCAGCTACAAGCAGTTTGAGCTAGGACATCGAGTACGGTTGTTTGATGCCAGGCTTCATTTATTTCATGGGAAGATGCAGAGTAAATGGAAGGGACTCTATCTAGTCCGAAAGGTACACGACAACGGAAGCATCGATATATCTAAGTTGTCATCTGAGTCTACCTTCATGTTAACGGGCAGCGGCTCAAACCATATCTAGATCATGAGCTATTGGTCATTGACGTCTCCCCTATTCATTTTGCGTGAGATGTGGTCTCTTGACTCAGACCTATTGCATTACACGCCTGATTATCATTGTTCTCCCGCCTTGTATAGATCCAGTTGTCTATATCACACTATTCTTCAGTCCAACACCCCATTTGCATCTTTGATTATGCTATACTTAGGGTGCACTTTACCCTAAGTATAGGGGGTGTGAGACTTTTGAGTTTCTTTGATTCTTTTTTATCTCTGTTTTGCGGCCTATACTTAGGGATATTTCACCCTAAGTATAGGGGAGGTAGACCCTATACATTCTTCACTCATATTTCCCTTTGTATACAGCCTGCTATACTTAGGATTATTTGATCCTAAGTATAGGGGGAAATCCCGAGATATTTCCATTCTATTCTTTCATTCGTCTTTGTAGTATAGTTTTTCTTTTTCACTTCCCTATACTAAGCACGTGTTATGTCTTCTTCATCGCTCTTGATTCACTTTGAGGACATCATTCGAGCTAAGTATAAGGGTCGTATATATTTCATATATACTATATCCATAACTCGTACTTTGTATGAGTGTGTTAATAAATAAAATGGCTAAAATCCTTAAAACCCATAAAAATAAAAAAATTTTCTTGTACATAAAATTCTTTATTGCACATACATGGCTATTTGTAAAAATTATTTTTGTAAAAATGTTTGTAAAAGTCTTTTATGTAAAGAGTTTGTAAATATTTTTATATCAAAATTATGTATATAGTACAAAATTTTTGTAAAATGTTTGAAAAACAAAAAGTTTGCAAAAGACCTCTTGTAAATGTGTGTAAATACTTTGCAAAACTTCTGCATTCATGCATACATCCATGTTTCCAAACATTTTCAAAAATTTTGCATACTTTCAAAAAATTTCCAAAATTACATTTTTGTAAATACTTGTATAGTTTTTCTGAATCATAGTTGACATTTAAACTAGCATGGAATTAAATTGAAAAATGGAGCTTGGTTAATATCTTAATCCACCTAATTATAAGAGGAACCTTATAGGGCTTAGGGTTGAGACTTTTCATGTCCATGGTGACTTAATTCTTTGAGTCCACTAGGCTAGCAATGAGGTCTAAAGACAGGAGTTGTGGGTTGCAATAAAGCTTCAAAAGAGGTATAGTCTACTGGCTCAAGAGGAAAAACTCCTTATGTATATATGCTGCACCATGTAGATATGTTGTACATATGCAATCAAAAAAATGTGTGCAAAAAGAAAAACTCCAAAAAAAATGATGGGTCTGATAGAAAATGAAATACCACCGGAGTATATATAGTTCAATAAAGCAAAGCTTATGTTACCCATGCCCATCTCATAAAGCTTGCAATAGGGAGACTTAGATATACTGGTTGAGCTCCCAAGGATACATGGCTACACTGGCCATGGTCCATTCTCTTCTTCCTCCTCTTCTTGAGCCGGTTGAACTTGAACTTAGAAGGGAATACCCCACTCCTCGAGGAAAGAGTTGCCAGACTAGGGTATTAGAGTTACCTTGTTGGGGAGGGTTGTTGCTTTGCCATTTCTGAGGTGGGGAGCTATATCACTTACACAGTACAAGAAAAGATTCATGTTCATCAGAGTTTGTGTATGTAGACTTGTTCTGATCTGGATTGTTGAGGAGTCTTGACCATAGATTAGTGGAATTTAGAGGCTGTTAAGTTTTAAACCTAAGTCCAAATAAGGTTCCAAAAAATTAATAATCTAAAGATCTGACTGAGCTCCATACTTCAATTAATGAAGACAAGTTTAATAATCAGCATTGATTCACCTTCTTTTTCTTTTCCTTTTTCTTTTTCACTTCTTTTTCACATAAGTGTTTGCTAAGGTACTAGCAAAAGTAAAGTATAGGGGGTGATGAATACTCATTCATCACTCTTTATTCTTTTATTTTAGCTAATTATCTTGGCAAAATACCATGTAGATAGTTGTAAATATAATACATTACTATTGAGCATGCTTTGTGTAAATATAAATAATTAGCATGTTTTTGTGCAAAAATAAAAGAATAAAGTATAAAGAAAAAGAATGAGATATTTAGAATAAATATTGCATGGCCCTAATCCCAAGGGAGGACCAAGTATAGTATTGGCCTGACCGCCAAATAAAACAAGTAGAAAGAGATAGGGCCATTCATCCTTGTACATATTCCTCCTTCACGTATATATATTTTATTTTTACAAAAATAAAAATAAAAATGTGTTTCTCTTATTTTGTATATAATTCTATAAATAAAACAAAAATGAGAAAAATAAAATAAAATCGAAAATAAAATCATTTCTCTCTCTACATTGTACGCATACCATGTATATATGTAATAAAATCATTTCTCTCTCTACAATGTACACATACCATGTATATATGTATCTATATCTATTTATTTCACTTTTGTAAATAATCAACAAAAATAAAAAATATTCTATACTCTAAATTTTATGCTGTAAATAAATAAAATATAAAATTAGAGTATTTGTCCAAAAATAAGAAAATGAAAATAAAAGTATAAAATGCATAGGTATTTTATACCTGTATATAATATAATATATTGTACATACCTTAATTTATTTTTCATAAAAATAAATAAAAATCACTAAAAATAGTTTGAAAATAAATAAACATTTTTCATTTTGTAAATATTTTAAAATAAAATCATTTTCTATTTTTAATTTAATTTACAAATAATTTTGTCTCTAGATTTTTGTGATTGGTCCACGGGAGTTTGTTGACCTCCAGTCAACTCCCCCTCCCAGATCCCCTCTTCGCGGATCATGCTCACAAGCCCGATTTCTCCAATATCTCTGGAGCAGATCCGACCATCGTTTGCTCCGATTCCACCGCCCACATGTTCCCCTTGGATCAGCCACCCTCGCGGATCCCTAGGGCGAGGTGGATCTTTCTTGGTTCGCGTGCTCGTGCCCGTTCAACCTCGTCACCTGGAACTGCTTATAAATCCTTCCATTCGTTTCCCAGCTCCCCAGCTCGCACCGCAAGCCCTCAATCTACCCTAGAGTGTTTTCCCTCAGTGACAGCGACCGAAAGCATCCTTTGGTGGTCAGAGAGAGCGTCTGCAGCCGTTGCTCAAGGCACGTGGTCGGAGCGCCGCTAGGTTCGAGCCTCCAAGCCCGCCGCAGCTTGGTCGAGGCGACGACCCATATCGCAGCATCCCCCTGGAGCTAAGGATCGTCCTTGGACCCTCAAGTAGACCCTTCGTCGACCCTAGTTCCCTTTTATCTCAAACCATTCATCAGCCCTCCGTCGGCTCCGACCTAGTGGTCAAAGCTCCGCCTGCCATCCTTTACCGTTTAGATCGACTCCTCGTTCCACCGTCACCCTTCCCTCATAGTCTGATCACCCCGATCTTGGCTATCCGAGCCAAGATTGGGCTAGGTTCCTTCCGTCGCCTTCGCCGGAACCTTCCCTCGCCGTCCACGTCGCTTCCCTTCGTGTTTAACCCAATAACCCTCGCCGGAGCATTTCTCCGAGCAGTAGCTTTTGTTTGCAGGTCAAGGAGCGCAAGATTACCCCCCATCTCGCATTTCATTTACCTCGCCGGAGCTATCCCAGGTCACTACCCCCTTCCCAGAGATCTGACCGGTGGATGCTCCATCCGCCACCACCACTCGACGCGGAGGAGGGCTGCGAATCGAACCCCTCTTCCTGATCGATCATCAGACGACCGGAGTGTCGCCAGTTCTCCAGCAAACCCCGTCCAGCAGGTGTTCATCCAAGATCCTCCTTTACCGTTGGATTGACGCATCCTCCCTAGTTGGCATCTGGACCGTTAGTCGCCTGTGCCTCGTCTGCTATCTAACGGCCCCCGTACACCCCCTTTCGCTAACGTAGGACATCCGTTGGATTCGCGAGGTGGTCACACCAGAGCCGTACGTCTTCAGCCTACTAGGATGCTCCACTTGTCGCCCACGTGAGCCGTACGCCCCTGGCGGGTAACTTGCTTCCGTACCCCTGTAGTTTCCTTATGTTTTTCTCTAGTCTGTAAAATAAATTAGTTCATTGTGGACTTTTTGCATATTAGCCCCTATTGTTTTCACTATTTGCATTTTAGCCCTTCCTATACGGTGGCATGTGCATCGTCATGTGTATTTTTGGTGTATTTGCATTTATGTCCCCGAGCTTTAGTGAGGTTCTGATCTGATATTTAAGTTTTCATATTTGCACTTATGCCCCTATGAATGCTGAGTTTCGAACATGTGCTGAATATTGTGTGAGATTTGCAAGTGGCCCCTCGGACTTTTCTTGCATGTTATCATTTAGTCCCGGGAACTACTTTTTCTTGCATATTAGTCCCTATGTGCTGTCACTGTTTGATTAGTTGAAATAAATATCAAATCTTATCCGAATTTCGTGAAATTTGGACACATGGCTCCTGCGATGTAAAAATTTCTTTGAATTTTTGGATTAGTTTTTTTTTCATTTTCTATTTTTAAAAATTAAAAAACCTTGAAATTTACTACTGTCTAAATTGAAAAAACAACTAAAAATATTAAAAACCCTCCAAAAATTCTAAAAATTTTGTTTTTTGCTTGTTGTGTTGTGTTTTTGATTCAGTTCGATTTTTGTGTGATTTGGACTTATGAAACCCCTAAAAATTGAAAAACCCTTGAAATCTTATAAAAATCATTAAAAATTCTTAAAAAAATGTAATTTCAGTTTCTTTGGTTAGCTTTTTATTTCTAGTTTACAATAAAATTGTCTCTGGAATTTTATAGGCTATTTAGATATTTTTAAATAGCCTTTAGATTCTGGTTGCACATTGATTTGCATTTTTAGCCTTGTTTTATTTTAAAAAAATCAACTAAAAATCATAAAAATCATAAAAATCTGAGAAAAATATCAAAAACATTTGAGAATTTATAAAATGCAAAAATATTTTTATTTTAATTTTCTGACTCTTTTTGTTGTGTTGAATAAATATTTGTTAGTGCCCTTTTTCACTTCTTTTATATTTTTTTCCTTGATTTAAAAATCACAAAAAATTTTGAAAAATTAAAAATCCACCAAAAATAGTTTATTCTTTTAATTTTTGAGTCTCGACAACTTTGTAGGTTTTTTTCCAAATCGTGCTCCTTGTGTTCGACCATGGTAGCTATACCAGGTAAAATAAAATACCGAGACCGCTATTTGTTTGATTTATGTGATATTTTTATTTGGTGGTCTTGATTTTTCTTGATTGAGTCCGACCCGAGAGGTTAAGGTCACAACGACCATTGACACCTTCTTGCCTTAGTCGCTCTGGTCACTCACCATGGAGATGCTATTGCTAGGATCAGCGCGTGACCTGGGAGGCTGCTGAATAGACGCATGTGCCTCCTGAATGCATAGGATCTGCATCTTCAGGTCACTCATGATCTTAGTCAATTAGTCCTTCTATGCAAGACCTTGACTCTGCTTCTTCTCAAGGATCTCGATGCGGTCCAACTTCTCGCTAATGATTCCCATGTCGGTTGCGGTGGTTTCGGCCTGAGCTGCTGCTGTTGATGGTGTGTGGGTACCGGCATCGATGCGTGCAATCCTATGATATGCAACTGCCTATGGTGGGATCTTCGGTTGTGTGTAGACTCTGGCTTGGTCCATGAATGTAAAGTTCTCTGCCATTCCTTTATAGATCTCCCAAACCTCGTCTTCACCCTTGGAAAAGTAGGATCCACCACAAGAGGCATTAACAAGCCCCTACAGCTCCGGTGTCAGCCCACAAAAGAAACTCTGAACAAGGTTGGGCTTTGATATATCGTGATGTGGACATCGATCAATGATCTCTCTAAATCGATCCCAAGCCTCATGGAACTGTTCATTCGGGATCATAGTGAAGTTTTTTATCATAACTCTTGTTGTGTTGGTCCGATGGAGTGGATAATACTTGTTCAAGTACTCGGTCTGGAGCTGTGCCTAAGATGTGAAGTACCTCCCAAGGTGCTTCAGCCAATAGGTTGCTCTGTCAACTAAGGAGAACGGGAAGGCAATCATCTTTATCATGTCCTTGTCCACCAGTCTGTCGTGGACAGTGCTACAAATCATCTCAAACTCTTGCAGATGGAGATGAGGCTCCACGATGGCTAGCCCATGGAACTTGGGCAATAACTGAATGGTCTGGGGGCGAAGCTCGAAGTTCCCGACAATGGGAGGAAGCTGAATCCATCGGCGAGTGAGGGTTGTAGCTGGGTTGTACGATTGTCTCATGGTCATCGGTGGTGGCCTCTTCTGGTTAGGTTCTCCTCCTCCGCCGTTTGCTTCTGGTATATCTCCACCGCCCTCAGGTCTTTCTCTTATGTCCTCTCACATTTGTGCCAGCTCTCTCATGATGTCACCCATGAAGGCTCCCTGGTCTCTGATCTATCTCTGCATGGTTTCCAGGGAAGCTAACAGTAAAGTGTTGATGGCAACCTGATCATATATAAACAGAGGTGGTTCCTGCTCATATGGGTGTTCCTCTCTACCGGCCATATCTCGGGTCTTTGCAAAGGCAAAAGTACCCATGTCAAGAGCCGTCAAATGTTCAAAATTCTGTGTTGCTGATGAATCTACGTTTCATCATCTTTATTCTATAATTTTGGCCTTAAAAATCCTAGTAAATGCGTGTAAATAGGCTTAAATGAGGTATTTTAGCATTCATTCATCATTGTGTAAATAGTGTATAAAATGTGGTTTTTAAAGCCAAAATTATAGAATAAAGAAAAGAAAAGAAAAAGAATAAAATATTGTAAATATTTTATGACCCGAAACCCCGAGACCTAGGCATCTCGATGACTCGGTCTACAAGGAATAAAGTAGGGGGAGATAAGGGCCAAAATACAATAAAATTTCCTTTTAATTCCTTCATTCTTTATTCATTTTGGGACCTATTTTGGTTCCACTTTTTATACTTCAAATAAAGAAACTTTGTACATGAAAGTTGTAGATAATTAAAAAAATAAAAGGGATTTTTACTCGACAGACCCTATAAACGTTGCCAATTGCCTTTACAACCTTTTGCAAAACGTAATTACCCCATCGACCCTATAAATTACCCCAATAACCCTCACGAGCTTCAAACAAAGTAAATGCGGGGTTCATGTGGTAAGAGTTGGCAAGTTTACGGGGTTGAGGAGGGAATTATGTTGCTTCAAAGGTCGTGGAGGTAATTGGTAAAGTTTATAGGGTCTGCCGGTTAAAAATCCCAAAATAAAAATACAAAATTGATCTCACTGAAAAATAATATACAGATAAAAAGTTCTGGTCTGAATAAAATTCCAGAATCCTAACTTCCCAGACATGTATCTCCCAAATAAAAACTCCAAATGCATCAAACTCACCTTTAATTGTATATAATTTAAAATAAGCTATTTAATGGTAGTGGTTTCGCATTTGGCGGAGCTACGGTTTGAAAGTTGACTTTTGGACCCCTATTGTATACTTGTACAGATTAAAATATTCATTTTATTATTTATTCATTTTTTTATGATTTTATATTTTTATAGTTTTGTGAATATTATTTATAATAAATTTGTGTATTAAAATCAGAATAAAAACTCAAAGAAAACTCAAAATAAAATACTTGTATATAAAAGACATAGGTAAAATTCTTATATGCATACTTGTATAATTTATACTTATATTTTATTAAGTATATAAAATACACCATAAAAATAAAATAAAAATATATTTAAGTGTATAAAAATACTTTATAAATATATAAATTAATAAAAATAAATAAATTAATTAAATTCACAAAATAAAAATAGAATATTAAAGTATATAGATATATACCTATAAAGAGTATAAAGGCAACTACTAAATTAATACCTCATAAAAATAAATAAAAATCACTATAAAATAATTTATAAAATAATAAACTTTTTTTATTTAATAACCTAAAAATAATAATATGATTCACTATTTTAAAATGATTTTACAAAATGTTTTTCCAGGATTTTCCTGGTTGGTCCACGTGGACCAACCAGGGGGTCTGGAAAGTTGACCGGCAGGTCAACTCTCTGACCCTCTCCTGGAACTTGTCAGTGACCTCATTTTCTGCCTCGATTCGCGGATTTTTCAAGGCTCGTGCTTTCACCAAATCGCTTAGCACTCTTAAGGACTTTTTTCTCCCCTACCCTAGAGCTTACACGCCCAATGTTAAGATCGGGGATTGGACCGCTGACTTCTCTGTTCAACCTCGATCTTCGAAGCTGTTCCATCATCTTTCAAAAAACACCCCTCTTCCTCCTTGACCTCTTGAACCCTTCTTGACCATTTTTTCATCCTCTTCTGGCGAGCTCAGGACTGGACCTCGTGACAGGAGGTCCTCCAGCCCTCGAGAGAGGAGGTTAGACGGCCGGGAGGCGCTTCCAACCCCATCTCCGGCCTTGGCTGTTGAGGTACACATCTCAAGCTTCTTCAGCCTTTGAGGTCCTTCTTTTCCTCATTTTATTTGTGTTTTCACTTCGTCGTAGCTCGAGGATTCCATTGCACATTGTTCGTTCGCGTTTCACCCAATCAAACACCAAATCCACACCTCGCTGGAGCTTACTCCGGCGAGCGCCCATCTCGTCGTTCTTACGCTCTTCTCGCCCACGGGAGGTCGTGGCAATTTGCCTACGACCCCCTTCACATTTTTTTGCAGGTCCTACTTAGTTCAAGCACGCCTGGAGTGCGTTCGGTGTTCGCAAGTGATACTTGGGGGTTGCGACCCCGCCGACCTCGTGGGTGATCACCGGACGTTCTCCGGCCTTCCTGTTACCTTCAGCAGATAAAGGGAGCCGTCGTCGTGCTCCTGGGCCCCCTCGCAGCGGCAGAGGACGACGGAGGAAGGCAGGCACGACGGCTCAAGTTCGTCGGGCCTGCGTTCTGGCCCTGTTCTTCCAAAGCTTCTCCGAGCCGTTGGATGTACCCTTGTTCTTGCTGACCTTATTTGAACCGTCGGATCGAGCCCTCCAGTAGCCGTTGATCCTAGGAGTAGGATCTAATCTGGGCCGTAGCAGCCGAAGGGGCATCACGCACCTGCGACACGACACGTGGCGTTAGTAAATGCATATCTGTTGTTCGTTCACGCCATAGTTGGGTATTTTTTGATTTCTACCCTAGCCTTTTTTGTATTTTAATATTAGACGTTAAAAATTTTCTAGGGTGTTATAAATTTTTGTGATATTTGCGAACAGAACCCTAAAGTTTTGTAATATTACAGAATAGTCCTCGCCTGGCTCACGTGCTTAGCGCGTGTGCTTTGGCATTTTTGCAGGAACGTCCCTAGCTTTGTAATGATTTATGATTCACCCGCAAACTTTGTTATTTAGTTTAATATTTCGTGGAAAATTTTTAGTTAGGCCCTCGGACTTTTCTCATATTATAAAAATGCCCTTGCTAGTATGACTTTTCTTTATGCTTCCTTTATTTATTGCATGCATCTCTAAAACCCTGAAAAATCCACAAAATTAACTTTACATTCCTGTTGCATTGTAGTATCATGCTATATTTTTATTTTGCATTTTTATTGCATTTATTATTTATAAAAATTTAATAACTCTCATTTTCATCACTATTTGCATTATAAAATCCATAAAAAATATAAAAACAACCTAGAAAATTCCCAAAAAAATATATTTTGCATATTTTAGTGTCTTTTAACTCCAGTATAAAAATCATTAAAAAATACAAAACAAAACTCTAAAAATTATAAAAGCCCAAAAACCATCCAAAAAATATTAAAAATCCATAAAAAATCCTAAAAATACAATCTTTGTCTCTAAATTTTCCTTGTTTTATTATCTTTTATTGAAAATTAATTTGGAGAATTTTTGTTGCTGTTTCCTTTTTTAGTTTTCCATTTTAGTTTCAGCTCTTCATTTTATTCACTGTTTTCAGTATTTTTGACTTTAAAAATACCAAAAAAATAGGAAAAATATAGAAAAATAAAAAAAAACATTAAAAATATAAAACACCTAAAAACTTTTTATTTCCCAATTTTCCTTATTTTTACATCTTTTTATTAATCTATTATCTATCTCTTTCTTACTTTGTATATATTCTATTTAAAGAAAAAGAAAATATAAAATAATATAAAACATAAAAAGAAAATATAAAATCAGAAAATTAAAAACCAATATACAAAAATATAAAAAATAAAATTAAAATAATATATATATATAATTAAAAACCCACAAAAATAGCATAGATAGACAAATTCTCACATTCACATACTTATGCATTCACTTTCCCCGTTTTACCTGTCTGCTCCATGTGTTCGACCTCTCCACATACTTGTACCTATACACATCTTTGTTGTAGAGTTATAACAAATTTTAACTCCGCACATTTACTTTATTGCTTGATTTATTTGTTGTGGGTTAATTATTGATTAATTGAGATTTCGTGAGAGGTCGCTCAGCGACACTGTGGTCTCGCCTTGTGTTGACTACTTTAGACCCTCGCCAAATCCTGATTAACAAATGGCACCGTTGCCGGGGAGCAACAATGCGTAGTTCGATTTTTGCTTTGTGATTGTGACACTTGTCTATATTTTTACCTTCTGTATTTGCTCATTTATTTGATATCATTGTTTGACTTGTCTAATCACTCTTCCTTGTTGGACTTTGTGCGAGGAACCACGGATCGAGGGAGGTGCTCCACCCTAGGCGCCGGTGCACCCACGTGAAGGCGGCAAGAGACTTCTGACCTAGCATCAAAGAAGGCAGGGAGGACTTGAGAAGACAGTCATACTTTTGAGCATTTTTGTGTAGTATTTATTTTTGTAATTTAAGTGAGAGAGAGAGACTCTATATTTGTAATAATATAGGTACTCGGACATTAGGACTCTCGAGCCTAATTTCCAAGTGATTGTTCACTTAGGGGCTCACTGTGGTTTTTCGATTTTTTCGCATTTTTTATTTTTGTTTTCCGGTTTTGTTTTCCTTACTTTGTGTGATTGAGCCCCTAGTTTTAGGATTGCATGTGTTAGTTAAGGCCAATCACTTAATATCTTGCATGTACCTATAGCCGTATTTGGACTTAGTCAAACTATAAAACAGTCGCTTCATCATCTTCAAGCCGTCGTGCCGTGAGCCCACCCTGCCAAGCGCTGCTCCTGAACTCGAGTTGTCGAGAGGAGGAGGGGTGAGCCTAGACCGGACTCTTGGATTGAGGATCGGTGACGGACTTGTTGTTCTTCATGATAATAGCAATTTCTGAAACTTAGGGCGATTTCATCGGCTTGCATTTGCATATAGATAGGTTTCAATTCTGCTGAGCATCTTTGCATGTAGAGTGCTGGAGGCAAGGTGAGCATTTCTCTGTAGCATACATCATTGATTTGCCGCTTGCATTGCTTTTCCGACTCTCCCTCTGATTTTGCCAACCTAGGTGCTTAAAGGAATTGACTCCCTAATAGGATCGTGCATTCTCATTAAAAATCCAAAAAAAGTGAAAATCAATAAAATTGGGATTGCTAATATTACTCGAACCTAAAATCGATCAAAAAGAAAAATCTTATCTTGGGGTGAGCAATCCCCTCATTGTCTTCGTTTTACATTGCTCACGCACACACTAAGGTTAGTACCCAAATCCCATTTCAGCCCCCTAAGTGTTTGCACAATCTTTGACTTCTCTCCTAACTCTAAAACAGACAAGATAAAAAGACCGCATTTGTGGTCTTCACCGAGTTGAGTAGGTGAATTGAGGGTTTGATTTATTTTCATTCTTGTTTGTGATTTTTTTATGTGTATACTAGATCATCCCTGTGCATTTGCGCCTTCTTCTTCACTCTCTTTCGTGCTCTCCTGATCATTTCCTTTTGCTTTCGAGATGGACCCCTGGAGCATTTTCTATCCGGATTTTGCGGATCCCTCGTTCACTCCAATCGTTACACCTCCCTTTTATCAGGAGGATCCTCCTCCTATTTTTTTCTGATTTTTATACATACCCACCCCAGCCACAGTGTCAGACGTCGGACTTCTACCCACACCCACCTCCACCTCCTTATTTTCCACTTTCACATCCACCCGAGACTGACCTGTTGGAGTCACCTTTCACGATGTCCACACTTGAGACCTTGACCCAGTTCATGGAGCAAATGAATTCGAGGATTGACAACCTCACCTGCATGAATAAGAGCCACATTGATGCTTCATGATCTGACGATTTGGAATCATTTGAGGATTTCCATTAGAGCTTGCAATCGCCCAAAATACAAAAAATGAGAAAATTTTTAAAAACCAAAAAGAGTTCGGGAGACCTTTGATCGAGTCAGGCTGTGAGGAGAGCGCCCACTTGCCAGACCCTTTGACCACGCCTGCACTCACACCTTGTCCCACCCTTGACCCCGAGGATGCCGATGTACAGACTGCTCTTGGCACGCCTCATGTAGATGATGATTCCGACTTCCTCCCATGTATGGAGGAGGTTCAAAAATTCAACAGGCCATGACTGATTTATCCGTGGCCACCATTCATGAGATTATCCGTGCCCCACTGATGAATACTCATTCATCACTCTTTATTCTTATATTTTAGCTACAAAAACCTTTGCAAATACATGTGGATATGTGTAAATACAAATAATTACCAAAAGCATGCATTGTGTAAAAACCTATAATTAGCATGTTTTTGTGCAAAAATAAAAGAATAACGATTAAAAAGAAAAAGAGGGAAATATTTAGAATAAATATTGAGCAACTTAACCCAAGGGAGGGCTCAGCATGGGCCTGACCGCATAAAAGCCAAAGTAGACGGAGATAGGGGCTCATGTGTGTAAATAATTATGTAAATAAAATAAAATATTTTCCTCCCAAAAAAACTTCAAATATGCTTGTAAATATTTGTACATATTTGTAAATATAAAAACCAAAATAAAAATAACAAAATTAAAAATCCAAAAATACTTTATAAATATACCATGTATATAAATGTATATATGTATTTATCTCACCTATGTACATAAATAATAAAAATAAAAATATCTTTTTATTCCTTATTTTATATTGAAAATAAATAAAATATAAAATGGGAATAAAATTGTATAAAAATAACAATTAAAAATCAAAAATTAAAATCTTATATATTGTATATATACCTATATATGAACTTACTATGTACATACCTTATTTCTATTTCGAAAAATTAATTAAAAATCACTAAAAATAGAAAAAATTAAAAGAAAAATATTTCATGTTTTGAGTTTTTATTAAATAAGCCATTTGCTATTTTTGATTGAATTTTAAAATATTTTCCAAATGGCAGCCTCCCATTGGCCCTGGGGATTGTTGACCGCCCGGTCAACTACCCCGCCCAGGACCACTTCCCACGGGTCCTTAGCGGGTAACCCGTTTCTCGAATTTTTCCCGTCCAAACCCGATCTCCTACCACCTAAACCCCGGGTCCGACTCCTTAATGATGCATCCGAGACCCTCGCCGGAGCCTCTACCTCGGGATCCGCGCGCTCCATCGCCCTACCCGCGCCTGTCTTCCCGGACCCTCCACCTTATATATTCTCAGCTCCGCCACCTCAAATCTCATCTTTGGCTATTCGCTTCCACCTCCAGTGAGCTCCATTGCGTAGGCGAGAGTGACAGCTTGTCCCCCGTGGTGTCGAAGCGAGGAGAGGGTGCGAGTCCCATCGATCCGGTGTGTATCACCGCCGTGCTCCGCCACCAGCTGGAGCTTGAGCCTCGGAGGGAGACGCTCCTCGAGGCGAAGACCCACAGCACCGCCAGCTCATCCCTAGTCTCTCCGTCCACCCAGGTAACCCTATCGTTCTTTCCTTTTCGTTAATTTTTAGTTTCCCCCCAAATCGTTGCTCCGTCGTCCATCGTCGATTCCGTCCACGTCCGATCACTATCCGACCATCAGGCTTCGCCATAGCCTCCGCCTTCCTCCCGCGCATCTTCTCCGCATACCCATTCAACCCAGCTCGCATAGGAGCCGGGACTCGAGCTCATCCGTCCCCACCCTCGCCGGAGCTCGTCCATATCGCCCCATAGACCACCTCCATCAGCCTAACCGAGTCGAGGCAGTTTGCCCTCGTCCCGTGAGTCTCTTGGTCTACTTTGCAGGTGCGTCCAAGCCCGTCTGAGGGGTTGGGTCATTCAGATCAGAGGCTCTTCCTCCGCTGACCTCGCCGGAGCCCTCCAGGGCTCGGCTGGATCATCGGAGACTACCAGCAGCTGCGGAACGTCATCGCGGAGCTCCTCCGATCTTCACGAGCAGCAGGGGAGGTCACGAGCGTGCGCCTTGGGCCGGCGAAACTCGCCGACCAACTATTCTTCCTCGATCCTCACCGACCGTCCGATCATCCTTGACCTCCAGTTGCCATCTGGGTCGTTCACTCCAGGAGGTCCAGCCACCGTCAGATCAGATGAGGAATGATGCCAGCCGCCCGATGCGCGAGGGTTAGCCACCGATACCCTCACCCGTTCGATCCAACACCTGGCGACACCCCCGTCGTCGGATTTGCCCGAGTAGCAAAGCTTTGGAGCGCCACCTGATCCAGACCGTCCGAAGCACCACGTGGCGTCCATCCTGCAGCCCGCATTAATAATGGGTAATTTACCCTTAGGCCCCCTCAATTATTTTGTTTCGCATTTAGTCCTGTAATTACGTAGTGCAGTTATTTAGTTTTTTGTACTTTTGAATAGAGACCCTTGTGCTTGAGTTTATTTGTTGATATGCCCCTGTACGTTGTGTGACACGTGCTTCGACACGTGGCTTTTTGGCTTATTTGCATCTTATGCCCTGTAGTTCCCAATGTTAATGAATGAATGAAAGTTTTTGTGTATTTGCATTTATACCCCTGTGCATGAAACATTTGAGCATGTGCAGATATTTTTGGGTATTTTGCAGATAAGTCCCTGGGCTTTTGGTACCTGTTACCAAATATCCCTCGGAACTTATTTTCTACACATTTAGGTCCCTGAGTGCCTCAGGCACGTGCGACACACGTGTTTACCTGGGTTAATTGCACCAGACCTCCCAGAACTTTGGGTATTTGCACATAGGTCCCTGTGCACAATGCCCCTTTTTATTTTTGAAAAAATAGCAAACATACTCCAAATCCAACGAAAATTGGAAACATGGCTCCTGCCATAGTGTAAAATTTTCGAGGATTTTTGGAGACATTTCTGTGGTGATTTGATATTTTTAAAAATTCAAAAACATCTTATTTTGTCACTATCTAACTTCAAAAATTACTAAAAAATATTAAAATTCATCTAAAATTCACAAAAAAATTACCTGTTGTTTGTTTATGTTTGTTTGATTTTATAGCCAATTTTGGCTATTTTTCATTACAGAAAACCACTAAAAATTGAAAAACACTTAAAAAATTATAAAAATTCTAATAAATAAACCTAAAACCCAAAAATAATAAATTAGGTGCCCAATTTTTCCTTGTTTTCTTCTCTATACAGGAAAAATACCTCCAGGCTAATTTGTGGTTTTTAGATATTTTATCTAGGCCCTTTTAGCTCAGCTGGACAGTTCCTACTGTTTTTGATACTGTTTGATTTTTAGAAAAATAAATAAATATCAGAAAAATCCCAAAAATTCACCAAAAACACTAAAAATCATAAAACACACAAAAACATTTTTGTTAGAATTTTTGGTTGATTTTTAAGGCATTAAATAAATTGTTGAAGTGTGTTGTTTTCTTGTTTTTATCATTCTCTTAATTAACTAAAAATCCAAAAAAATTATAAAACAATTAAAAACCACCAAAAATACTTTATTTTCTTGTTTTATTTCCTTTTTGACTACTTCGTAGGCCGCAAGGCCAACCTGTGCTCCTTGAGTTCGACCCTGGTCGCTATACCATGTTAAATAAATAGCAGGACCGCTAGCTTGTTTTTGACTGATTTTATCTCTTCGTGGTGGTCTATTTTTCTTGATTGGCACATCTGAGTGATTGAGGTTTGCGACGACCATCTTAGATACACCTGATTACCTTAGTCGCTCGGGTTTTCGTGCCATCAGAATGGCGCCGTTGCCGGGGAGCACGGCTTAGTAGTTTTATTTTTACTTTATTTTTGTTTTTGTTTTCGTGGCTTTTCGCGGCTCTTTCAGAGCTCGCCGCTTTCTGCGGCTTTTTGTTTATATTTTCTTTTTTGCTTTATTTTGTTTTATTTTATTTTATTTTATTTTTGTTTTTGTTTGACTTTGAGTGTTTATTTTATTTTGCATTTTTGCATATATATATATCCTCATTTTATTTTCATTTCTTTTTCTTATTATTATTTGATTATTTTTATTGGTCTGACCACTTGTCTCTTGTCTTGTGAGGGCCCGAGGACCAATTCGGTCGATTTTGAGAAGCCGACGCAACCGCGGGACTTGGAGGCGGCTCCCTTCTGCACGGAGCCGCAGGAGAGCGTGAGAGGAGAGTTGAGTGGGTGAGGAGTAGCTTAGGTTTATTTTTCCTTTATTTGATTATTATTGTAATAATACAGGTACTCAGACTTGGACTCTTGGACTTGATTGGATTAGCGGGTCTGTTTCGCCGAGCACCGGTGTGCTCGGGGGACCCTTAGGACTTTCGCGATTTTTCTCGCGGCTTTTGATTTTTCGCTGCCTTTGACGGTTTTGCGGTTTTTCATCGAGCCCCTAGATTTAGGATTTTATACTTGCTTGTGCTGTAATTAGTAGGATCCCCACACTTAATTATCTGCATGTTCCCATAGTGCGCTTAATTGGACCTACTAATAATCAATTAATAAAAATAACTGATTCATCTCCTTCGTAGCCTACGTGTCGCAGTCTACCCTGTAAAGCGCTTTCTCCTACCCCCGATGTGTCGGGCAGAGGAGGGGTAGACCGAGACCGGACCCTTTGGCTTGGAGGTCGGTGACCAGTTAGACGGTTCTGCGAGTAGACTTGCTCATCTAGGACTCGGTTTTCACCGCTGCATCATCTAGGGTAGTTTCTTTTCTGTCTTTAAATTCTGCGCGGATCACTTGCATGTAGAGTGCTGGAGGCAAGGTACGCATTTCTATCTCAGCATGCATCATTGATTTCATCGCGCATCGGCTTTTTCGTCTTCTCCCCCTTGTTTTGGATTAAATAACTAGGAGAACCGAAAAATTCGTTAGGCCTTTGTTTTTATTTGAAAAATATTAAAAAGAAAAACCATAAAATTGGGACTAGATAAAACTATTGACCCTAAAAGACACTCACCCTAAAAACTTGTCTTGGGGAGAGCAACCCCCTCATTGTTTGGTTTGATTGTGCGAGAGAGTGACCCGCACACTAGGTAGAGCCCTCCGGTGCTATGCTCGACTAACTACCGACTCTTCTGTACGGGACAGTCAGTTGGGAGTAGCATCGGGTATCCTAACAGGTCACGTAAGCGCTCTGATAGACTGTTTGTTCACCTAATAAAAACTGACAAGATAATTTGATCGAGCTTTTACGGTCTTCAGCTCGCGTGCGTTGGTGAACAGAGGGGTTTGCATTTTGATCATAGTTTCTCCAGATCTCATCCGCACTACTCGCCAGATCAAGATGATGGGTAGACGCTCTCTTAGGCTGCCTCTGGCTGCACCGCTTTCGGGCACGTCTACCCAATCATCTAGGTTGGCCCGCGAGAGCCGAGACCAGCTCTCCGAGCCCGAGTATGACTCCGCCCTGTTCCCCCTTGACCCCCTTTCTTTCGGTTCTAAGAGACATGAGCCAGAGGAGAGATTAGCAGACTTGACATCGCCTGAGTTTGGCTCATTTGATTTTGCAGACGTCATGGCCGGCAGTTCAGATGACCGCACCCGCGGAGAACACATCGTATTGGACCAGGGTGCGATCAACTCCACCCTGATCACCTCGTTAGAGACAGTACAACAGCAGTTGAGGGATCAGGGAGCTTTCATGATTGAGATGAGGAGAGAGTTGGAGCGACTCAGAGCAGAGAGAGATCAGAGCGAGCCTGAGGATGGACCAGATGCAGAGGCACGAGCCGTAGCAGCAGCAGCAGCAGCAGCCGCCGCCGCAGCGGCAGCCGCCGCGGCCGAGGACCACTGAGACCGATGCGGGAGTTGCATAATCCCAGATCTACACTGATGCATCATTGGGTGGTGGTGCCGTCTATCGTGGGGGACTTCAAGTTCCCCCCGAACACCCTGCAGTTGCTTCCCTGTTTTCACGGACTTGCCACCGAGGAGCCCCATCTCCACCTCCAGGAGTTCTTGATGATCTGCAGTACTGTCCACGACCGCCATGTGGACCAGGATACGATTCGGATGATGGCCTTCCCCTTCTCCCTAGCAGACAGAGCAGCCACCTGGCTGAAGCATTTGGGGAAGTTTGTTTACACCTGGGAGCAGCTCCGCACCGAGTACTTGAACAAGTACTATCCACTCGGGCGGACCAATGCAGCGAGAGCCCTGATCAGCAACTTCTCCATGCTCCCCAACGAGCAATTCCATGAGGCATGGGAGAGGTTCCGTGAGCTGACTGACCGATGCCCGCACCATGATATCTCGAAGCCGAACCTTGTGCAGAGCTTCTTCAGCGGGCTGACACCAGAGCTCCAGGGCTTGGTGAATGCTTCTTGTGGCGTGTCCTATTTTGCCAAGGATCACGACCAGGTATGGGCCATCTACGAGGAGATGACCGAGAACTACATGGTGATGTCCCAGACCCGGTTGTATACACAGGGCAGACCCCAGCAGCCAGGACCCGTGCAGTACCAGAGGATAGCACGGGTCGACGTCGGTCCTTCTAGTTCATCCGCAGTCGCAGCAGCGCAGGCAGAGTCGTCCGCTGCGGATATGGGTATCATTAGCGAGAAGTTGGACCAGATGGAGCTGATTGAGAAGAAGCAGTGCCAGGGCATCACGCAGATGGAGCAGATGGCACAGACTCTGAGCGACATGAAGACCTAGCTCATGTGTCTCCAGAGGCACAGACGGCTCCCCAGCCCTGTCTTCAGTCGTGAGGTGATACCGGCGGTAGCAGCAGCTCGTCCCAGCGCTCCAGCTCCTTTCAGCAGCCTAGACAGGTTCACCTTGTACAGGCGGAGTCGTACCAGCAGCAGCAGCCCTCTTACCAGTCACCACCATCTGCAGACCTGCAGATGGTGGTATATCAACCGGATCAGCCTCTGGCAGTACTCCCGCCATCCCAGTTTGATGCAGAGCCGTTGATGGATGTCAACGGGATTTGGTATGACCGTCCCCAGCCTGGGATCCGACGAGACCATCCCGGATTCAGGTGGGGGAGGGGAGGTACCCAGCCCCAGCAACAGTCATCCAGTCAGGGAGGGCAGTATAGCCAGCAGAAGGATCACCAGCCGCAGCAGCAGCTCCCAGCTTACCAGCCACACCAGCAGTCGTCCTTCGTTCCTCGTCCCTATTAGCAGCAGGGACAATCTTGGAGACGTGAGCAGCAGGCTCACCAGCCAAACCAGCAGCAACATCCTTCCTCCTACCCCTCTCAGCAGCACCGGCAACAGTTACAGCAGCCTCATTACCAGAGAGGCTACCCGTCGGGCTCCCAGGAGAACCCCGCCTTGGATGACATAGCCTGCCTCCTCACAGACCAGCAGGCTACATTTAGACGGGAGGTGGACGAGTTCCGCCAGGAGATGCGGGACATCATGAGAGGGAAGGCTGCTATTCCTGCTCAGATCGAGTCGAACCCCAATAGCCTCAAGAGGAAGTCCGAGAAGGTAGTTTACACTGATCATACCACTCCTAGTGACCCGTTTGATGATATGTCTTCAGATCTGTTTGATGCTGATTTTGTTACACTTAGGAGCGGTAGAGCACCAGCAGGCGGCGCCTCGTCTGAGCGACGACACGAGGATCCATCCCGAGCGCCAGATGAGGAGGAGGAGAGCGGTACTGAGGCCGCCGCTTCACCAGTTCGAGGAGGTGGTGTTGATGCCACCCGAGTAGCCGAGCCAGCACGCGGTACTGAGGCCGCGAGACGTCCAGCACAGCTAGCCCGTGGTGGTACTGAGGCAACCGGTGATCATGTAGAGAGAGCAGTTGTTTTTCCTCATTCTCATGTATCTCAGAACACTGTTTTGAATAAAGGAAAAGGTTTAGTTTCTTCTGGTCCCACTGTGGTGATTGATGTATGTGCGGATCCGGCCGTCGAGCCGTCTAGGCCTTTTCCTAGTCCTTCATCTGAGAATGACCCTGTGATCCCCTTCCCTAGAGCCCTTCAGATGGGGAAGGGGAAGAAAAGAGAAAAAGACCCAAAAAAGAGAGAGCAGGAGGAGTTCAGCCAGGGAATGATCGACAGATTTCACATACAGCTGACTCTTCAGGAGGCTTTGCAGCATATCCCCCTTCTTCAACGATCTTTGAGAGATAGGACCACAGTCAGGAGGAGGAGGAGGAACCACCAGTCCGAGATTCATGTGCTGACGAAAGCCACGTGCTTCGCGATCCAGAACCGTCTGCCGGCCAAGAGGCCAGATTCAGGAGCCCCATATGTCCGATGCCAGATTAGTGAGCAGAAGTTCGACCGGACTCTATTGGATAGCGGATCGTCTATCAACCTCCTTCCGGCAGCCCTTCTCGACCATTTCGAGTTGGGAACTCTTAGACAGAGCAGGACAGTCCTTCAGTTTTCTTATCGATCTGTCAAAAGGCCGAAGGGGTTGTTGTGAGACGTTGTCGTCACGATTCAGGGCCTGAAATTCCTCGTGGACTTTGTAGTGTTGGACATGGAGATCCCTGACTCAGTGACCGATACCCCCATCATCCTCGGTCGCCCGTTCTTGGCTACAGCCACGGCGGTGACTGACCATGATAGCGAGAAGGTATACTTTCGCGTCGAGGGCGAGAGTATACAAATAGAGACGGTCGAGGACTACAGAGCCAGAGAGAGCATGCTCAGAGACCAGCACAGATTCAGAGCAGCTGACAGATGCCGGGCCAGACATCCACTAGGACTGTGATTTTGTGATCACAGACGATGAGGCAGCAAGGGCAGACCCTGCAGCACAGTCCATCCTCTCATTTTCAGACACAGCTGATGCCGAGATTATAGTAGAGGAGAGCTTGGAGAGCACAGCCCTGGTCCAGGATACCACAGATGCAGCAGAGCCGGTTCTTGACCGCGACACGGTTTCTAGTGACGGTGGTACTGATGCCACCTTGTTTAATGCAGATCCCTCGGATTCAGAGTCTGATTGGGCCGATTGTGATGATCAGATGCCAGACCTGAGTCCACTAGAGCCTACAGATGAGGAGGAGGTAGATGCAGAGCAGATCAGAGACAGCACAGTTGAGCAGCCTCCCCCCGATTCAGTTTGCGAGAGCTTGTTTTCTTTCTCCCAGGCAGATTTGGCAGATTTAGCAGCATACACACATCTTCTTCCGAGGCCAGATTTGCCAGCACCCAGCTGTCCAGAGCTGAAGCCGCTCCCTACTTCGCTGAAGTATCGGTTCCTTGCGGGCGAGCCTGAGATGTACCCAGTCATCATCTCCGCCGATCTGACTGGAGAGCAAGAATCCCGTTTGATGGGGATTCTTGAAAAGAACCGCAAGGCAATCGGATGGAGCGTAGCAGATCTCCATGGGATTAGTCCATCGGTGTGCTCTCACCATATTTACCTCAAGGAGGGGGCAAAACCGTCGCGTGAGTTCCAGCGGCAGCTGAACCCCAACCTGAGAGAGGTCGTGATGAAGGAGATATCAAAATGGTGGAGCGCAGATTTTATTTATCCCATTTCGACTCCAAGTGGGTTAGCCCCTTGCATGTGGTGTCCAAGAAGACGGGTATCACGACTGTGATCAGTGAGTCGGGAGAGGAGATTGCTACACGAGTACCCACCTCTTGGAGAGTCTGTGTTGACTACAGGAGACTCAACCAGGCCACCAAGAAGGACCATTTCCCCCTGCCTTTTATCGACCAGATCATTGAGAGACTAGCAGGGAAGAGCCATTATTGCTTCCTGGATGGGTACTCGGGCTACAACCAGGTGACCATCGCTCCTGAGGATCAGGAGAAGACCACCTTTACATGTCCCTTTGGTACATATGCCTTTCGACGCATGCCATTTTGGCTATGCAACGCCCCTGCGACTTTTCAGAGGTGCATGCTGTCGATCTTTTCGGACATGGTAGGGGAGTGTTTAGAGGTCTTCATGGATGATTTCTCGGTCTACGGCGACGGATTCGACTCCTGTCTTGACTGCCTAGACCGAGTACTCCAGCGATGTATTGAGTACCATTTGATTCTATCTTGGGAGAAGAGTCACTTCATGGTGACTCAAGGGATGGTGCTTGGCCATATCATCTCCAACAGGTGCATGGAGGTTGATCCGGCCAAGGTTGATGTCATTAGAAAACTCGCACCGCCGTTCAATTTGAGGCAGCTACGGTCATTCCTGGGGCACGTTGGATTTTATAGGAGATTTATTCAGGATTTCAGCAAGATTGCCCGACCGTTGACTGACCTCTTGACGAAAGACACCGAGTTCCTTGTCGATGACAAGTGTCTTTCGTCCTTTGCGACTCTCCAGCAGTATGTGATTGAGGCTCCTGTCCTCCAGCCACCCGATTGGTCTCTCCCATTCGAGATCATGACGGATGCCTCCGATTTTACCGTAGGGGCCGTGTTGGGACAGAGGAGGGATGGAGTACCGTTTGCTATCCACTACGCTAGCCGCACATTGGATTCCGCCCAGCGGAATTATACAATCACAGAGAAGGAAATGCTAGCCGTAGTGTTCGCCCTGGATAAGTTTCGATCTTATATCATTGGATCTAGAGTGACCCTGTACACAGATCACACCGCCATCAGGTACCTCATGGCAAAGAAGGATGCCAAGGCCAGACTTACTAGATGGATCCTTCTACTCCAGGAGTTCGACATTGAGATCAAGGATAAGCCTGGAGTCAAGAATGTGGTGGCGGATCATCTCTCCCGTTTAGAGCAGCCTGAGGAGTCTGAGCAGAGTGATCCCATTCAAGATACCTTCCCAGATGATGCGATCCTTGCTATCGCCTCACTCCCGTGGTATGCCGATATTGTGAACTTTCTCGTTGTTGGAAAAGTCCCACAAGATTGGCCCATGCAGAGGCTTGAGACCTTCCTCGCGAAGGCCAAGTCCTACCACTGGGAGGATCCCATCCTTTACCATTAAGGAGGGGATAGCGTCTGGCGACGGTGTATTCCTCAGGAGGAGCACCATAGCATCCTCACTTACTGCCACAAGCTTGAGGCAGGAGGACATCATTCTGGGAGGAGAACGACACAGAAAGTGCTCCAATCCGGCTTGTGGTGGCCTACCCTCTTCAAGGACTCTGATGAGTTTGTGAAGAGGTGTACCGACTGTCAGAGGATGGGCACTTGTGGACAGCGTGATATGATGCCGATGCAGCCCATTCACTTCTGTGAGGTTTTTGACGCATGGTGCATCGATTTCATGGGTCCATTCTCTAAGAGTCAAGGATTTGAGTACATTCTGTTGGCCGTGGATTATGTTAGTCGTTGGGTTGAGGCCATCCCCGCCCGAGCCGCTGATGCGAGGACAGTTTGTAGATTTTTGAGGAAGCACATCATCACACGGTTCGGGGTTCCACGAGTGTTGATTTCTGATGGGGGTCTCATTTCATCAACGACCAGGTAAAGGCCCTTGCCAGTGAGTTCGGTATAGACCATCGTGTTGCTACACCTTACCATCCACAGACGAATGGTCTAGGCGAGGTGTCGAATAGGGAGATCAAGACTATATTGCAGAAAGTCGTTCGCCCTGACCGAAAGGATTGGTCACAGCTTTTGGACTCGGTCTTGTGGGCATATAGGACGTCTTTCAAGACACCATTGGGCACATCTCCCTTTCGCCTCGTATATGGCAAGCCGTGCCATTTACCTGTTGAGCTAAGGCACAGGTCACTTTGGGCAGTTACAGATATTCTCATGGATCCAGATGGTGTAGGAGACCAGAGGAGGGCAGAGTTAGCAGCCCTGGAGGAACTTAGAGATACGGCTTTCTCAAACAACCTACATTATAAGGAGAGAGTGAAGGAGTGGCATGATTCTCACATCAGCCACAAGCATTTTGAGATTGGACAGAGAGTATGGCTGTTTGATGCGAGGCTTCGTCTATTTCCAGGGAAGCTACAGAGCAAATGTAAGGGACCCTACTTGGTCAGAAAGGTGAACGACAACGGTAGCATTGATATATTTGAGTTGTCTTCTGAGAGTACCTTTCGAGTGAACGGCCAGTGGATCAAGCCATTTCTAGATCATGAGCCGCGTGTCGCCGATCTTGCCCCTATTCATTTTGCGTGAGATGTGCTCTTTGACTCACATCTAATTCATCTCACGCCTGAGTTCCACTGATCTTCCGCCTTGTATAGATCCAGATGTCTATATCATCACATTCTTTCGTCCCACATCCCTTTCTTCATCTTCTGATTATGCTATACTTAGGGTGCACTTTACCCTAAGTATAGGGGGGATGTGAGACCTTCGGGTATTTCTTTTGTTTCTGTCTCCCCCTGTTTTTGTTGCCTATACTTAGGGATATTTTACCCTAAGTATGGGGGGGGGGTAGACTCTGTACATTCTCCACTCGGTTCTCCCTTAGTGTACAGCCTGCTATACTTAGGATTACTTGATCCTAAGTATAGGGGGAAAACCCGAGACCCTCTTGACTTTCTATTTCATCTATTCGTCTTTTTATATAACCTTCCTTTTCACTTCCCTATACCTAGCACGAGTTATGTCTTCTTCATCGCTCTTGACTCCGAGGACATCGTTCGAGCTAAGTATAGGGGGGTGTGTATATATTTCATATATACTTTAGCCATAACTCGTACTTTGTGTGAGTGTGTAAATGAATAAAATGGCTAAAAAACCTAAAAATCACAAAAATTAAAATTTACACAAAAATCACAAAAATTATTTTTGTAAAAATGTTTTCAAAAATCTTTTGTGTAAAGCTTGTGTAAATATTTTTGTATCAAAATTATGTATATAGTACAAAATTTTTCCAAAATGTTTTGAAAATCAAAAGTTTGCAAAAATCTTGTGTAAATGTGTGTAAATATCTTTCATGCATCATCCATTCATGATTTCAAAACATTTTTCAAAAATTTTGCATGATTGTAAACTTTGTGTAAATAGCATCTTTTGTACATATGTATATAGTTTTTCGGTATGATAGTTGACATTTAAACTAGCCTGGAATCAAATTGAGAAATGGAGCTTGATTAAGATCTTAATCTACCTAATTTCTAAAAGGAACCTTATAGGGCTTAGGTTTAAGGCATTTCAGGTCCATGGTGACTTAATTCTTTGAGTCCACTAGGCTATGATCATATGTCATCTCATTGAGCCTAAGTAGAGCATTTAACAACAACACATGACTCATATAGATAATGACTTTACTTGGACACCAGCACTATGCACCGAGCTCTCTACGGATGAGATGGCGAGGAGGCAGTTTTCCTTGACTTGGGGTAGCATATGAGGGTAGTACTTCTAGGCGGAACCTCTCCTCTTCTTTTAGTGAAGGAAGTGCGTCTCAACTTGGTCTGGTTGCCGTGAGGTCTAACGACGGGAGTTGTGGGTTGCAATAAAGCTTCAAAAGAGGGATAGTCTACTGGCTCAAGAGGAAAAACTCCTTGTATATATGCTGCACATGTATATGTTGTATAGATGCACTTGAAAAAAAATGTGTACAAAAAGAAAATAACTCCAAAAAAGTGGTGGGTCTGATAGAAAATGATAATCCCACCGGAGTATGTATATAGAATGCAATAAGCAAAGCTTGAGTTTCATGATCCACCTGATGTAGCTTGCAGCAGGGAGACTTGGCTACACTGGTCAAGCTCCCAAGGGTACTTGGCTACACTGGCCTTGAACTTGAACTTAGAAGGGAATACCCCACTCCTCGAGGAAAGAGTGGCCAGATTGAGGTCATAGAGTTACCTTGTTGGGGAGGGTTTTCAAGTTGCCATTTCTGAGGTGGAGAGCTTAGACTTCACATTCACAGGACAAGAAAAGATTCATGGTCTTCAGGGTTTGTGATTGATGACTTGTTCTGATCTGGAGCATTGAGGAGTCTTGATTATAGATTAGTGGAACTTAGAGGCTGTTGAGTTTTAAACTTAAGTCTAAATAAGGTTCCGACACATTAATAACCCAAAGATCTGATCGAGCTCCATACCTTAATTTAATGATGGCCAGTTTAATAATCAACCTTGATCCATGTACATTCTCTTTTTCTTTTTTTTTATTTCTTTTTCACTTCTTTTTCAAATAAGTGTTTGCTAAGGGACTAGCAAAGTTAAGTATAGGGGGGTGATGAATACTCATTCATCACTCTTTATTCTTATATTTTAGCTACAAAAACCTTTGCAAATACATGTGGATATGTGTAAATACAAATAATTACCAAAAGCATGCATTGTGTAAAAAACTATAATTAGCATGTTTTTGTGCAAAAATAAAAGAATAAAGATTAAAAAGAAAAAGAGGGAAATATTTAGAATAAATATTGAGCAACTTAACCCAAGGGAGGGCCCAGCATGGGTCTGACCGCATAAAAGCCAAAGTAGAGGGAGATAGGGGCTCATGTGTGAATAATTATGTAAATAAAATAAAATATTTTCCTCCCAAAAATAGCTTCAAATATGCTTGTAAATATTTGTACATATATGTAAATATAAAAACCAAAATAAAAATAACAAAATTAAAAATCCAAAAATACTTTATAAATATACCACGTATATAAATGTATATATGTATTTATCTCACCTATATATAAATAATAAAAATAAAAATAAAAATATCTTTTTATTCCTTATTTTATAATGAAAATAAATAAAATATAAAATGGGAATAAAATTGTATAAAAATAACAATTAAAAATCAAAAATTAAAATCTTATATATTGTATGTATACCTATATATGAACCTACTATGTACATACCTTATTTTTATTTCGAAAAATTAATTAAAAATCAATAAAAAATAGAAAAAATTAAAAGAAAAATATTTCATGTTTTGAGTTTTTATTAAATAAGCCATTTGCTATTTTTAATTGAATTTTCAAATATTTTCCAAATGGCAGCCTCCCATTGGCCCTGGGGATTGTTGACCGCCCGGTCAACTACCCCCCCCAGGACCACTTCCCACGGGTCCTTAGCGGGTAACCTGTTTCTCGGATTTTTCCTGTCCAAACCCGATCTCCTACCACCTAAACCCCGGGTCCGACTCCTTAATGATGCATCCGAGACCCTCGCCGGAGCCTCTACCTCGGGATCCGCGCGCTCCATCGCCCTACCCGCGCCTGTCTTCCCGGACCCTCCACCTTATATATTCTCAGCTCCGCCACCTCAAATCTCATCTTTGGCTATTCGCTTCCACCTCCAGTGAGCTCCATTGCGTAGGCGAGAGTGACAGCTTGTCCCCCGTGGTGTCGAAGCGAGGAGAGGGTGCGAGTCCCATCGATCCGGCGTGTATCACTGCCGTGCTCCGCCACCAGCTGGAGCTTGAGCCTCGGAGGGAGACGCTCCTCGAGGCGAAGACCCAGAGCACCGCCAGCTCATCCCTAGTCTCTCCGTCCACCCAGGTAACCCTATCGTTCTTTCCTTTTCTTTAATTTTTAGTTTCCCCCCAAATCGTTGCTCCGCCGTCCATCGTCGATTCCATCCACGTCCGATCACTATCCGACCATCAGGCTTCGCCATAGCCTCCGCCTTCCTCCCGCGCATCTTCTCCGCATACCCATTCAACCCAGCTCGCACAGGAGTTGGGGCCCGAGCTCATCCATCCCCACCCTCGCCGGAGCTCGTCCATATCGCCCCATAGACCACCTCCATCCGCCTAACCGGGTCGACGCAGTTTGCCCTCGACCCGTGAGTCTTTTGGTCTACTTTGTAGGTGCGTCCAAGCCCATCTGAGGGGTTGGGTCATTCGGACCAGAGGCTCTTCCTCCGCCGACCTCGCTGGAGCCCTCCAGGGCTCGGCTGGATCATCGGAGACTACCAGCAGCTGCGGAACGTCATCGCGGAGCTCCTCCGATCTTCATGAGCAGCAGGGGAGGTCAGGAGCGTGTGCCTTGGGCCGGCGAAACTCGCCGACCAACTGTTCTTCCTCGATCCTCCCCGACCGTCCGATCATCCTCGACCTCCAGTTGCCATCTGGGCCGTTCACTCCAGGAGGTCCAACCACCGTCAGATCAGATGAGGAATGATCCCAGCCGCCTGATGCGCGAGGGTTAGTCACCGATACCCTCACCCATTCGATCCAACATGTGGCGACACCCCCGTCGTCGGATTCGCCCGAGTAGCGAAGCTTTGGAGCGCCACCTGATCCAGATCGTCCGAAGCACCACGTGGCGTCCATCCTGCGACCCGCATTAATAAAGGGTAATTTACCCTTAGGCCCCCTCTGTTATTTTGTTTCGCATTTAGTCCTGTAATTACGTAGTGCAGTTATTTAGTTTTTGGTACTTTTGCATAGAGACCCTTGTGCTTGAGTTTATTTGCCGATATGCCCCTGTACGTTGTATGACACGTGCTTCGTCACGTGGCTTTTTGGCTTATTTGCATCTTATGCCCTGTAGTTCCCAATGTTAATGAATGAATGAAAGTTTTTGTGTATTTGCATTTATACCCCTGTGCGTGAAACATTTGAGCATGTGCGGATATTTTTGGGTATTTTGCAGATAAGTCCCTGGGCTTTTGGTACTTGTTACCAAATAGCCCTCGGAACTTATTTTCTTCACATTTAGGTCCCTGAGTGCCTCAGGCGCGTGCGACGCACGTGTTTACCTGGGTTAATTGCACCAGACCTCCCAGAACTTTGGGTATTTGCACATAGGTCCCTGTGCACAGTGCCCCCTTTTTATTTTTGAATAAAATAGCAAACATACTCCAAATCCAACGAAAATTGGATACATGGCTCCTGCCATAGTGTAAAATTTTCTAGGATTTTTGGAGACATTTTTGTGGTGATTTGATATTTTTAAAAATTCAAAAACATCTAATTTTGTCACTGTCTAACTTCAAAAATTACAAAAAATTATTAAAATTTATCTAAAATTCACAAAAAAATTATACGTTGTTTGCTTATGTTTGTTTGATTTTCTAGCCAATTTTGGCTATTTTTCATTACAGAAAACAACTAAAACTTGAAAAACACTTAAAAACTTATAAAATTTCTAATAAATAAACCAAAAACCCAAAAATAATAAATTAGGTGCCCAATTTTTCCTTGTTTTCTTCTCTATACAGGAAAAATATCTCCAGGCTGATTTGGGGTTTCTAGATATTTTATCTGGGCCTCTTTAGCTCGGCTGGACAGTACCTACTGTTTTTGATACTGTTTGATTTTTAGAAAATTAAATAAATATCAGAAAAATCCCAAATATTCACCAAAAACACTAAAAATCATAAAACACACAAAAACATTTTTGTTAGAATTTTTGGTTGATTTTTAATGCATTAAATAAATTGTTGAAGTGTTTTGTTTTCTTGTTTTTATCATTCTCTTAATTAACTAAAAATCCAAAAAAAATATAAAACAATTAAAAACCACCAGAAATACTTTCTTTTCTTATTTTATTTCCTTTTTTACTACTTCGTAGGCCGCAAGGCCAACCCGTGCTCCTTGAGTTCGACCATGGTCGCTATACCAGGTTAAATAAATAGCAGGACCGCTACCTTGTTTTTGACT
This sequence comes from Ottelia alismoides, assembly GCA_037367405.1. Classification (NCBI taxonomy): domain Eukaryota; kingdom Viridiplantae; phylum Streptophyta; class Magnoliopsida; order Alismatales; family Hydrocharitaceae; genus Ottelia; species Ottelia alismoides. Next base: position 362,692 of record JAZKJV010008506.1, read on the forward strand.
GATTTTATCTCTTCGTGGTGGTCTATTTTTCTTGATTGGCACATCTGAGTGATTGAGGTCGCGATGATCATCTTAGATACACCTGATTACCTTAGTCGCTCGGGTTTTCGTGCCATCACCCACTTCAGCAGGCCATGACTGATTTATCTGCTCCTCTTCCCAAGAAGAGAAAACGGAGGAGCAGATCTGAGCGTCACATTCTGACCTTGGACACTGCCCACGCCATCATACACCGTCCCATTCCTAGAAAAAAGAACACTGTCACACCTTTCATTAGCTGCACCATCTCTGACCACATATGTGATCACACTCTCCTAGATGGCAGTGCTTCGATTAGTATCATACCCTTCTCGCTGGTACAGTCTCTTCACTTAGGGCCTCTCAAGAAGACCAAGAAGATCGTACAATTGGTTGATGGATCTATCAAGAGACTGAAGGGTATCCTTGAAAACGCCGTCATTTCAATTCAGGGCACGAGCTACCATGTTGACTTTGTTGTTTTGCCCATAAAGACCTTCACTGGGGAGAACTCTCCAATCATCCTGGGACGACCATTCCTCGCCTCTGCGAGGGTCGTTATTGATTATGGATCAGGAGAGATTCGCTTCCGTCCAGCTGACGAGAGCGAAGTGTTGATCACTGCACCTACTGTCGACCAGAGACCTGCACCTGATGCGACCACACCTATCTTGGCTGACCCTGAGGACCATGACCTTGATGATACTATCAAGGAATTTTGCTGCTTATTGGATTCCACTGAGACCCGAAAATTCCTCCCCGTAGAGGAAAACTCGGAAAGCATGGACCTCGACGTTCCTTCCTCTGGGACTTAGCGTTGTGTTGATGACATCCACGGGATTTACATGATTGACACCTTAGAGCGGAGGGCAGATGTAGAGACCATACAGGATGGACATGTTTTGACTACTTCCACTGATGGGTCCGCTCCTGTTCACTTAGATCCAGATGTGCCAAGGGCCTTTTGATGAAAAAGATAATCCGGTTTAGATTATAGAGGACGAACAGAGTTCGACTACTTCCACCGATGAGTTCGTTCCTTTTGGTTTTGACCTGGAAGACACCTCGCAGGACGACACTGAGTACACTACTTCCGATGATGATGAGTTCGTCCCTTTCCACTTCGATATCAGCGAGACTCCCAAGGCCAGACCTGACCACACTTCTTCCATTTCCTTGTTTGTGCCTTCACACCATAGGACCACCGAGGATTTACACTCTGTCGACCCTGATCGGCTTCTGTCCACTGTGAACCCCGATGTCGATCTGCACCACACCAGATCTATTCCTCAGTGGTCCCGCAAGAAGGTTCGCTTTCAATCTTCTAGACCAATTATATATCCATCTCTGTTTTATATTCTCTTTTGTCCATCTTCATCCCTCTTCCGTATTGCTCGTCCACCCATTCTCTTGTTTGCATTGCTTAGGACGTACTTTGTCCTAAGTATAGGGGGGTGGACGAGCCGAGTGTTCATTCGTCGTTCCGTGTCATCACTCCTATTGTTGCCTATACTTAGGGCTTCTTTTACCCTAAGTATAGGGGGAGTGATGTGTACATCCTATGATCTCGTTTCCATTTTCATCTCTTTTCTTTTTTTCTTCTTTTCTTCTTTTCCTTTTCTATCTTTTTTTCTATCAAAAAGGTGACGCCCCTTGTTGACAGTCTTCTGTACTTAGGACGTACTTTGTCCTAAGTGGGGGGGTGTGCAACCCGAGTTGATTCTATTCTTTGATCCTCTCTATTGTCTCCTCTTCTTGTCTATACTTAGGGATATCTTACCCTAAGTATAGGGGGAGAAAATCTGAGTACGATCTGTTCATTCCCACTCTTGACCCTCCCTGCTTTGTGTACAGTCTGCTATACTTAGGATTATTTGATCCTAAGTATAGGGGGGATGGTCAACTTCCCATTGATTCATTCATTTCTTCGTTCCTTACTCTTTAGACTTTTCTATACTCAGCCCGAGTTATGTCTTCTTTTTCTCTCTGATCTATGAGGACATAGCTCAAGCTAAGTATAGGGGGGTCGTATATAATACGTATATACTTTAGCCATAACTCGTACTTTCACATTTTCCTAATAATTATGGCTAATAATTCTTTAAAATTCATTAAAAACCTTAATAAAAAGATGTGATTATTCCTCAAATTCTTTTTGTATGTACTGATTAATAAATCCGGTGAAAATGTTTTTTGCAAAATGTTTGAAAAATAGTTTGAAAACCTTTGTGAAAATCTCTTGAAAACTATTTGGAAAACATTTTGTTACATGTTTTCAACCTTTGTAAAAATATTTTGTTTGCAAAAGTTTATTTTCTTTGTGTGGAATTAAAAGTTTGAAAAATGATTTGCAAATGGTTTGAAAAATGGTTGCAAAAATATTTTGAAAAATCTATCTATACTGTTTGAAAACCTTTGCAAAATGATTTTCAAATGTGTGTACATGTTTGTAAAATGTTTGTAAATATTATTTTGGAGTATAGTTTTCAAAATTGTTTGAGAAACATGTGTCAAATATCTTTGAGGAATATATACATCACATCTAAAATTCTTTTATATATATGTATAAAATTGATCACTTACCCTTGTAATTTCTTAAAATCCACTTCTTGTAAGTATAAGAAGCACTCCCATGTAAATATTTTGTACCTAGTTTTCATCCAAAATCTTTTTGTTTTAAAAAATCCCAAAAACATTTGCAAAATTAAAAATCCAAAAAAATTGAAAAACCTTTTTGAAAAATACAAAAAAATGCATATGCATCATCTTTTCAAAAACCCATAAAAAGTTACAAATCTTGAAAACTGCATCACAAAAATATTTTCTGCATTATGCATATCATTTGCATAGCATTAGCATTTTTCGGATTGAGTTTGATTGTTGAACAAGTCTAAGTAAAATCCGGAGATTGGAGCTTGATTGGACCTTAAAATCTACCTAATAACAGGAACTGGGTTTGAGGTACTTCAGGTCTAGTTGACTTAATTCTTTGAGCATCACGGGACTTGGTTCAATGGATTCTTGACTGCCTAAGTAGAGTATTTCAGAGCACACACATGACTCTTGTTGATAATGACCTAACTTGGACACATGCAGCTTTCACATGGCTCAGCTCAGTTGGAGTGGTGAGGGGATTGGATTTGCCGGTATGAGACCCACCCAAGTGGAAACACTTGTCCTCCTCTAGGGAGAGAAGTGCACCCCAACCCGTCCAGTGATAAGGAATTCTAAAGACAGGAGAGTGTGGGTTGCGATAAAGCTACAAAAGAGGGATAGTCTACTGGCTCAAGAGGAAAAACTCCCTATGTAAATGCTGCTGTGAATAGTATTTCTAGAAAAAAAAAGACAGGCCTGTACAAAAATAAAATGCCTGCCAAAGTATGTACATATGTTGTAAAGTTAATAAGCAAGCTTGAGTTCCAAAGTCAAATATGTGGGCCTGCAGCTAGATGACTTGACTACACTGGTCTTGCATCCTAGGATAGGTAGCTACACTGGCTACCGTCCATTCTTCTCTTCACCTCCTCTTCTTGAGCTGGTTGCCACTTGAACTTAGAAGGGAATACCCCGCTCCTCGAGGAAGGAGTTATTGGATTGGGGAATCATTGGGTTGTCGTATTGGAGAAGTCAGTCTCTTTGTCATTCTAATTGGGGAGAGCCACTATCACTTACACTGTACGAGTCAGATTCATAGTCATAAGGGTCTGCGTATGAGTTGAGATATTTCTGACCTGGTTATTGAGGAGACTTGAGCAGAGTGTTGGGATTCTCGAAGACTGTTGGATTTCAAATTCAGTTCTCATTAAGGTTCCGCCTGCACTAAAATTTGAAAGGTCCAACATAAGCTCCAAACTTTGATTTTGTGAAGACAAGTTTGATAATTAAACTAAATCCAATTTCTTCTTTTTCTTTTCTTTATTTTTCTTTTCTGCACTTATTGCATAAGTGTTTGCTAGGGACTAGTAAAGGCAAGTATAGGGGGATGATGAATCTACGTTTCATCATCTTTATTCCATCATTTTGGCCTTAAAAACCCTAGTTAATGTGTGTAAATAGGCTTAAATTAGGCATTTTAGCATTCATTCATCATTGTGTAAATAGTGTATAAAATGCGGTTTTTAAAGCCAAAATTATAGAATAAAGAAAAGAAAAGAAAAAGAATAAAATATTGTAAATATTTTATGATCCGAAACCTCGAGACCTAGGCATCTCGACGACTAGGTCGACAAGGAATAAAGTAGGGGGAGATAAGGGCCAAAATACAATAAAAATTCCTTTTACTTCCTTCATTCTTTATTCATTTTGGGACCTATTTTGGTTCCACTTTTTATACTTCAAATAAAGAAACTTTGTACATGAAAGTTGTAGGTAATTAAATAAATAAAAATACAAAATTGATTTTACTGAAAAATAATATACAGATAAAAAGTTATGGTTTGATTAAAATTCTAGAATCCCAACTTCCCAGACCTGTATCTCCCAAATAAAAACTCCAAATGCATCAAAATCACCTTTAATTGTATATAATTTAAAATAATATATTTAATGGCAGTGGTTTTGCATTTGACGGAGCAACAGTTTGAAAGTTGACTTTTGGACCCCTATTGTATACTTGTACAGATTAAAATATTCATTTTATTATTTATTCATTATTTTTATGATTTTATATTTTTATAATTTTGTAAATATTATTTATAATAAATGTGTAATAAAATCAGAATAAAAACTCAAAGAAAACTCAAAATAAAATACTTGTATATAAATGACATAGGTAAAATACCTATATACAAACTTGTATAATTTATACTTATATTTTATTAAGTGTATAAAATACACCATAAAAATAAAATAAAAATATATTTAAGTGTATAAAAATACTTTATAAATATATAAATTAATAAACAAAAATATATAAATTAAATTCACAAAATAAAAATAGAATATTAAAGTATATTGATATATATACCTAAAAAGGGTATAAAAGGCAACTTGTTAATTAATACCTCATAAAAATAAATAAAAATCACTATAAAATAATTTATAAAATAATAAACTTTTTATTTAATAACCTAAAAATAATAATATCATTTACTATTTTAAAATGATTTTACAAAACTTTTTTTCCAGGATTTTCCTGGTTGGTCCACGTGGACCAACCAGGGGGTCTGGAGAGTTGACTGGCAGGTCAACTCTCCGACCCTTTCCTGGAACATGTCAGCGACCTCGTTTTTTGCCCCGATTTTGCGGATTTTTCGAGGCTCGTGCTTTCACCAAATGGCTTCGCACTCTTAAGGACTTTTTCTCCCCTACCCTAGAGCTTACACTCCCAATGTTAAGATCGGGGATTGGACCACTGACTTCTCTGTTCTACCTCGATCTTCGAAGCCGTTCCATCATCTTTTAAAAATCGCCCCTCTTCCCCCTTGACCTCTTGAACCCTTCTTGACCATTTTTTCCTCCTCTTCTGGCGAGCTCAGGACTGGACCTCGTGACAGGAGGTCCTCCAGCCCTCGAGAGAGGAGGTTAGGCGGTCGGGAGGCGCTTCCAACCCCATCTCCAACCTTGGCCATTGAGGTAAACATCTCAGGCTTCTTCAGCCTTTGAGGTCCTTCTTTTCCTCATTTTATTTGTGTTTTCACTTCGTCTTAGCTCTAGGATTCCATTGCACATCGTTCATTCGCGTTTCACCCAATCAAACACCAAATCCGCATCTCACCGGAGCTTGCTCCGACAAGCGCCCATGTCATCGTTCTTCCGCTCTTCTCACCCACGAGAGGTTGCGGCAATTTGCCCGCGACCCCCTTAACCTTTTTTGTGCAGGTCCTGCTTAGCTCAAGCGTGCCTGGAGTGCGTTCGGTGTTTGCCGGTGATAACTAGGGGCTTGCGACCCCACCGACCTCGTGGAGATCACCAGACGTTCTCCGGCCTTCCCGTGACCTTCAGCAGATAAAGGGAGCCATCGCCGTGCTCCTGGGCCCCCTCACAGCGGCGGAGGACGACGGAGGAGGGCAGGCACGGCGGCTCAAGTTCGCCGGGCCCGCGTTCCGGCCCTGTTCTTCCAAAGCTTCTCCGAGCCGTTGAATGCACCCTTGTTCTTGCTGACCTTGTTTGAACCGTCGGATCGAGCCCTCCAGCAGCCGTTGATCCTAGGAGTAGGATCTAATCCGGGCCGTAACAGCCGAAGGGGCATCGCGCATCTACGGCGCGACACGTGGCGTTAGTAAATGCATATCTGCCGTTCGTTCGCGTCATAGCTGGGTATTTTGTGATTTCTACCCCAGCCTTTTTTGTATTTTAATATTAGACGTTAAAACTTTCCTAGGGCATTTTAAATTTTTGTGACATTTGCGAACAGAACCCCAAAGTTTTATAATATTATAGAATAATCCTCGCCTGGCTCACGTGCTAAGCGCGTGAGCTTTGGCGTTTTTGCAGGAAGGTCCCTAGATTTGTAATCATTTATGATTCACCCGCATACTTGGTTATTTAGTTTAATATTTTGTGGAAAAATTTCAGTTAGGCCCTCGGACTTTTTTCATATTACAAAAATGCCCTTGCTAGTATGACTTTTCTTTATGCTTCCTTTATTTATTGCATGCATCTCTAAAGCCCTAAAAAATCCACAAAAATCACTTTACATCCCTGTTGCATTGTAGTATCACACTATATTTTTATTTTGCATTTTATTGCATTTTATTATTTATAAAAATTCAAAAACTCTCATTTTCAACATTGTTTGCATTATAAAATCCTTAAAAAATATAAAAACATCCCTGAAAAATCCCAAAAAAATATATTTTGCATATTTTATTGTCTTTTAACTACAGTACAAAAATCATAAAAAATACAAAACAAAACTCAGAAAATTATAAAACCCCAAAAACCTTCCAAAAAATATTAAAAATCCAAAAAATACAATCTTCGTCTCTGAATTTTCCTTATTTTATTATCTTTTATTTAAAATTAATTTGGAGAATTTTTGTTGTTGTTTCCTATTTTAGTTTTCCATTTTAGTTTCAGCTCTTCTTTTTATTCACTGTTTTAAGTATTTTTGACTTTAAAAATACTAAAAAATAGGAAAAATATAGAAAAATCACAAAAACATTAGAAAAATATAAAACATCTAAAAACATTTTATTTCTTAATTTTTCCTTATTTTTACATCTTTTTATTAATTTATTACTATCTCTTTCTTACTTTGTATATATTTTATTTAAAGAAAAAGAAAATATTAAAAAAGATAATATAAAATCAGAAAAATTAAAAACCAAAAATACAAAAATATTAAAATTAAAAATAAATTAATATATATATATATAATTAAAACCCCATAAAAAATAGCATATATAGACAAATTCTCACATTCACACACTTGTGCATTCACTTTCCCCGTTCAACCTGTCTGCCCCCGGTGTTCGATCTCTACACATACTTGCACCTATACACATCTTAATTGTAGAGTTATAATAAATTTTAACTCCGCACATTTACTTTCATTCCTTGATTTATTTGTTGTGGGTTAATTGTTGATTAATTGAGATTTCGTGAGCGGACGCTCAGTGACACTGTGGTCCCGCCTTGTGTGGACTACTTTAGACCCTCGCCAAATCCCGATTAACAGTTGCACTAAACTCTGATATCACATGACTGACTAAAGAAGAAGGGTGATCGAGGGGGAATAGGGTGGACGTGAACTCGGGCTCCGAGAGTGGGTCTGGACTCCTCGAAGCCGACCTAGATGAATAGGAAGGAGTGCTCGATAGTGGTGCCACCATACGTGGCCTAAGGGATCTCCTTCCTATCATTGTGATCTGGAAAAAGGGCGGATGAGATATGCAATGCAACCAAGATGTGAAAATAAACCCCCTGGTTCACTACACAACACTGGAGCTGATGACCATAAAGGCTCGGTCAATTATCTTTTCAATTTTATTTAGGTGATCAATCAATTTATCAGAGCGATTAAGCGAGCTGGTAGGAACCCGATGCTCCTAGGAGATAATCCCGACCTAAGGATAGATCTTTCCCAGCTAGTATGAATTGCGAACCGTTCCCTGGCTACCCGATCAATCCACTCTGCAAAGGACATCACGGTCCGCTTTACTGGTTACCAGAGAGATCCTCACTGGAGAACGACTAACCCCAGAATAGTAGTCTGAGAGGAGTTCAGGTATGGCTCTATCCTTGTGTGCGGGTCACTCTCTCGCTGCAGATAAATCAACCAATGAGGGGGTTACTCTCCCCAAGACAAAATTTTTGAGAGTGAAGTGAGTTTTAAGGTCAAGTTTGCATTAGCAGTCCCAATTTTATGATTTTCACCTTTTTAGTCTTTTTTTGAATAAAAATAATGCCTAACAAATTTTCCAATTTCCTTGGTTATTTTAAGTCCAATAAAATAGGAGAGGAAGTCGGAAAAGTCGATGCGCGATCAAACACAATGATGCAAGCAGAGATAGAAATGCGTACCTTGCTTCAGCACTCTACATGTATGGTGATCCGCACATAAATTAAAGATAGAATTAAAGCTACCTATATGATGAAAGAAGAAATCGGCCTTAGACAAGAACTTCTACATGAGAAGAACAGTAGCTAAAAGGTCAACAAGAGAGGTCGGGGTCCGATCTCTGATGTCGATCGGTGTCTGCCACAACGGATCCTGCCAGAGCTTTATACGACCTCTAGCGGCACATGACCAAATTAGCTTTTTCTTTGATGAGTAATTAATTAGGTCCACTTAACGATATATAGGTGTAGGCAAAATATTAGGTGTGGGGCCTTAATCAATTATGTCACAATCAAAATAAAATCCTAAGTCTAGGGGCCAAAATCTTTGTAAATCAGAATAAAATAAAATTGAATAAAACAAAAACGGTGAGAAAATCGCGAAAGCCGATGAGGCCCCCAAGGGAACAATCCCTCGGGCAATGGACCTCATGAAGTGTAGAAGTGTCCAAGAGTCCTGAATATTAAAACTTAGAGTCACTCTCTCACACTTAAATTACAACAAATATAGACAAAAAATAAATGGAGTTAATCTACAAAATCTCTCAAATCTTCTTCGTACAGGGATAGCAGGTCGAAGCCAGCTTCACGTGGGTGCACAGGCGCCTAGGGAAACGCCCTCCCTCGATCCGTGGTTCTCGCACAAAGTCAACAATGAGAAGGGGTTAGATAGCTCAAAATATGTATCAAAAATAAAGGAAATAAATGAAGTGAAAATGGTAGACAAATAATCACAAAAAAACGATCTATACGCTATTGCTCCCCGGCAACGGCGCCATTTGATTAAGCAAGGAATATCGGGGTCTAAATATGTCTCACACAAGGTGGAGACAAAGTCGCGGTGGCGACCCTCAATAAATCCTGGTTAAGTCAATAATCAACCACAACATATAGATCAAGCAATGAAAGTAAATGTACAGAGATAAAATTTATTATAACTCTACAATAAGTGTCTATAGGTGCAAGTATGTGTAGAGTGTCGAACACATGGAACAAGAAGGATAGATCTGAAAATAAATGCTCAAGACTGAACGTGATCCAAAAGTCTACAAATGTGCTATTTTGTGGGTTTTTAATTTTATAAATTTTTATTTAATTTTATTTTATATTTTTATACTTTGATTTTAGTTTTTCCATTTTTATTTTCCTTTTATATTTTATATATTTTATATTTTCTTTTCTTTTAATAGAATATATATACAATATAAGAAAGGATAGAATGTGAACCTTGATCGAGCGGTTCACATGATTGCACGATACGAGCTCACAAAAAGTGCTAAATCGTACGAACCGCTCGATCAAGATCGAACGGCTCGAGCGGTTACTGCAGATTCTGCTGCGGTTCCCGCTAGAGCAGACGATCCGTGTCCTTCAATGGGCGCCATCAATCCATCTAATTCCATTGACTCTCGTCACTGTACTTGTCATTTCTTATGATGTATATATATGTTTAACAGATCTGCCATCCTAAGCAAGTTTTCCATCCATATTCTTTCCAAAAAAATCAGAGAAGAGCAACTGCTAAAGAATCCAACCAGATGACGGCAAAAGTCTTTGCCTTCCCTTTTCGCTCCCCTTCTTCCCAGCTCAGAAGCATAAAAGAGGGAGCGACATAATTGCAGCGAGCGAGCGAGACAGAGAAAGAGAGATGGCTGCGCACAGTGGCGTTCCTTGCTCGTTCCTTTTGGTTCCCATGATGCTACAAGTGATGGTGTCATGGCGAGGCAGCGGAGCAACGGCTCCACCGGCGGGATGCAGTCGCAGGTGCGGAGACGTGGACGTTCCCTATCCCTTCGGAATGTCAAACGACAACAACGAGAACTGCTACCTCCAACGAGATTTTAGCTTGATGTGCAACGGCTCCTTCAATCCGCCCAAGCCCTTCCGAGGTTACAGGGAGGTCATCTCCATAAGCCTATCCTCCGCCCGGATGACCATCCTCCTCAACGTATCCCACGACTGCTACGACAACCGTCCAATGAGATGGCTCGGCTGGAACACAACTCCATCTGCTCACTACACTCTCTCTACCCAAGAGAACGTCTTCACGGCTGTCGGCTGCGACACTCTGGCCAAGTTCAGTATCGGCGGCAACAACTCCGGCGGTTGCATCTCTGGCTGCAACAGCCTATCCGACGCAGCCGACGGGAGCTGCACCGGCATTGGCTGCTGCCAAGGGTCCATCCCGCGTGGCGTCAGCACTTAACTTTACCGACTTCATCCCGCGGAAGAATACCAGCGAGGCATCCAAATTCAACCCCTGCAGCTACTCCTTCATTTCCCAGAAGGGCAACTACACCTTCAGCAAATCCGACCTCGAATATATGGACCCGCAGAGATCGTTCCCTGCCGTCCTTGACTTCAGAATAACCGAGCAGACTTGCGAGGAGGCTGAAGCGGACAATTCTAGCTACGCATGCGTTAGCTCCAACAGCGAGTGTGTTGGATATGCTAGTGGGAAGGGATACGTCTGCAACTGCTCTCAGGGTTACGAGGGCAATCCCTACATCCCCGACGGCTGTCAAGGTTAGCTTAGGGACAAGGATCCCCGGGTATTACAACAGAGGTGCTGAAATAACCTTTTTTATTACAATTAAGATTTTGAAAATCCAACCTTATGGATTATATCTTCTACTAACATTTTACCTATCTTCCAAATTTCACTTAAATCTGAGGCCATTTGTTATTTTATCTTAATGATTAAAACTTTAATTCTTTTTTAAATGGTATTTAAGTTGACTAACATTTTACCTATCTTCCAAATTTCACTTAAATCTGAGGCCATTTGTTATTTTATCTTAATGATTAAAACTTTAATTCTTTTTTAAATGGTATTTAAGTTGCTTAAATATCGACCGAACATTTGACCACTAAAATAAAATAGCAAATGATGTCGGATTTGAGTGAAATTTGAAAGGTATATGGAACATTAGTAGAAGATATAATCTATAAGGTTGGATTTTCAAAATTAAAATTGCAAAGAAAAAAAATAAAAAGACATTGCAAAACGTGAGATGTAACCTTGATCAGACTTCGTATTCGTCGGTAGTTACCTACTGCAGTGATTGATTAATATGTATTCTCGTTACTTAAAAAAATGGCAAATATTAATAAAAACTATTTTCAAACATTTTTTGACTACATTTTTCAAAATTATTTGTAAAATTACTTTCAAATAAGTTTGAGGAATATATACATCATCCTAACAAATGAACATTTCTCACCAACTGTATATATATGTATCTATAAAAATAATTAACACATCTCTTGTAAATCCATAAAAACCCTAATTCTTGTAAATAATTGATGCACGCTCGTGTAAATATTTGCGCATACTTCCTATTTTGTTTCAAAAGTCTTTTTGTTTTGAAAAATCCAATAAAAATTGGAAAAACCTTTTTGAAAAATTATATAAAAATTTGCAAAACTTTTTTCAAAAATCCATAAAAAGTTTAAAATTTTGAAAATTGCATCACAAGAAGATTTTCATTGCATTGTACATAGCATTTGCATTTTTCAGATTGAATTTGATAATGGAACTAATCTGTGTAAAGTCGAAGATTGGACCTTGGTTGGACCTTAATACACCTAATTTCACTGGAACTCTATAGGAACTAGATTTGATGTACTTCAGGTCTATTCAAACTTAATTATTTGAGACTCAGGGTTGGGTTCGAGACAACTAAACTGCTTAACTTTTCGAGATGAACGCATGACTCTTGTTGGTCGTGACCTAACTTGGACATTTGCACCTTTCACTTGGCTCAACTCAGTTGAAGTGGTGAGGGGATTGAATTTACCAGTATGAGACGCACAAGAGTGGAAACATTCGTCCTCGTCTAGGGAGGGAAGTGTACTCCAACCCATCTATTGGCGTCGATGTCTAAAGACATGAGAGTATGGGTTGCAATAATGCTTTAAAAGAGGGATAGTATTCTGGCTCAAGAGGAAAAATTCCTTATGTAAATGTTGTTGTATATAATATTTCAAAAAAAGTGTTGAAATAAAGACTCCAAAAAAATGGACAGGTCTGATTGAAAATAAAATGCCTGTCGAAGTATGTATATATATTTGAAATAAGCAAGCTTGAGCTTCAAAAGTTGTATATTTGTGAGCCTACAGATGGTTGACTTGACTACACTGGTCATGCATCCCTGGATTGGTAGCTACACTGGCTACCATCCATTCTTCTCTTCACCCCCTCCTCTTGAGTCGGATGCACTTGAACTTAGAAGGGAAAAACCCCTGCTTCTCGAGGAAAGAGTTGCTGGATTGGGAAATCATTGGATTGTGGTATTGGAGAAGTCAGATCTTTTGTCATTTTAGTTAGGAAGAGCCACTATCACTTATATTTGTTGTATAAAATACAATTTTTAATATTCATTGTATTTATTGGGTATAAAATACTATTTTTAATATCGAATAAAGAAAAGAAAAGAAAAAGAATAAAATGCCAAAGGTATTTTATGACCCTAAACCCCAAGATCTAGGCATCTTGATGTTTGGGTCGACAAGGAATAAAGTAGGGGGAGATAAGGGCCAAAAATCACCAATTACTCTTCAATAATTCATTTTTTATACCTATTTTATTTTCTATTTTTTATACCTCAAATAAAGAATGTTTGTACATGAAAGTAGTAGATAAAAATACAAATAAAAATACAAAATTGATTTCATAGAAAAATAATATACATTGTATAATTTATACCCTAAATAAGATTCCAAAATCATAACTTTCCAGACCCTTATCTCCTAAATAAAAACTCAAATGTATCAAAACCACCTTTAATTGTATATAACTTTTAATAAGCTATTTAATGAAGGTGGTTTCATATTTTTTATAGTTAAGGTGTGAAGGTTGGGTTTTGGACTCCTATTGTATAGTTTACCTATATAAAATATTCATTTTATTTATTAATTATTATTTTATAATTTTATAATTTTATAATTTTGCAAATATCATTTATAGTATATTTACATATTTATAATAGAATAAAAACATATAGAAAACATAAAAATAAAATCATATACTACAATATATAGATGAAATACCTATACTTATACCTATAAAACAAAAATAAGTTATAAATATATAAATAAGAAAATAAAATAATAAAACAAAAAATACAAAATAAAATACTTAAACATAGATGAATATACCTATAAATAAAACCCTAAAAATTAACTTGTAATAAATAAACTCGAAAAAAATAAATAAAATCATATTAAAATACTATAAAGAATAATAAACACTTTTTTATTTTATAACTTAAAATTAATAAATCATTTATCATTTATTATTCAATTTACAAATAATTTTTGGGTTGGTTTTTCCTTGTTGGTCCACGTGGACCAACCAGGTTGCTTCATCAGTTGACTTCAGTCAACTGGCTGACCTAGCCCTGCAGCCTCTGACACGCCTCGTTTGACCATGTTCTTCATATATTTTTGTAGCTTGCCCCTTGAACTATTTTGGAGAGATTTCTCAACAACTTTTTCTCCTCGAGCATCCTTCTATCATGCATGATTAACACCTCGAAGATAGTATCATTGTACCGAGTTGCTTGCCTTATTCTTTCCCCTGCTTCTGTCACATGTACAAAACCACCCGCTCCTCTTCCAATCAAATTCGAATCCCTTTTGGCCATTGTCTTCACATCCTTTTGTGTTCTAGGGTCGAGGAGGGTGACAGCCTCCTCGCCTAGCATTTTGGTTGATCAAGGACCAGCTCAGGCAACTTCCAACCATCTCTGGCAACCTCCGCTGTTGTGAGGTTAACCTTACAGCTCTGGCCATTCGAGGTAAATTTTCTTTGCATTGTTAGATAGCCATTAGCCTTAGGTTTTGTTTCATGCAATTAGTTTAGGATTTCATCCATTGCCGTAGCTTTAGTGAATTCGTAGTTCGTCGGAGACTAGCTCCGATGAACACTTCCACCATGCCACACACCCTGTTCCGACCCACAATCACCTCATTTTTGTTCCCTTTCATCCTCCGAACATTTCACCGGTCTCCATTCATCTCGTTCTTGCCCAGAATGAGCTATTGCCCCTCCTTTCTCCACCGTCCGTCAGAGGGCATCACCTTGCAGCTTCCCTCGTCCATTCTCCCTTCAGGAGCTTGCCCGAGCTTCGCCCCATTTTTTTGAGCCAACCCCTGAAGGAAGAAACCAGAAAGAAGGCCTTATCGAGGCTCATTAAAGCAGGAAGCGACCCCTAGTTGAGGTGCTCCAATGGACGTGATCAAACACTCTCGCACCCTTTTGAGTCCTTCCACCGGTGCGAGAGGACACCATCATCTCTTTTAAGCAATCAGGAGTCGGGAAGAAGTCGTACACCGCGAGATCTGGATGATCGAAGGAAGCCCAAGCTTGTGTTCGTCCCTATTCTTCTAGGAGCTTCCTCCATCATCCGATCATGGATTTGTCCCAGATAGTACAACCACCATTGGATGCAAGGCCCATAGCCGTTGATCTCCTTCGTGGGATCTAATCCTGACCGTTCGAGGCAAATTGTCATTGACCACTGGATGCATGACACGTGGATTAGTGACACCATATGACCATCTGTGACGCACGTTGAGGTGTATTTTACAATAGTAACCCCCATTTTTGTACTATATTATTTAGTATACAAACTTTCATTGGTCGTTGTTATATTTTTGTAATATTTGCAAAAGACCCTTGTAGTTTTATTATTTGTAATTTCATGTGTGCCATCCTACGTGAGGTGGTGATTTTGCACTAATACCCCTACGAATTTTTGTATTTCAATTTTGTTCAAGAACCTTTAATTCAAGTTATATTATTTTGGACATTTTGCATATTCACCCTTATGCTTTATTTTAATTGCATGAGTGCCCTTTCTAGCACTACAGGTGGGTGGGTCTAAGGGGATGGTCAAAGATCGTCCTCTTTGTCTGTAAAACCGTCCCCTTTGATCAAAGGGGACGGTTTTTAAACCATCCCTTCAGTCACCGTCTCATTTGACTAAATGGGATGCTTCTGACAACCGTCTCATTTAATTAACCATTGGGGACGGTTCTAACCGTCCCTTACACGATTACTATTAGGGACGGGTGCCACCGCCCCTACAAGCTATTGTATTAGTGACGGTTAACAACCATCCCTAATGGTCATCAACATTTTGAGACGGCCCCAGAAAACCTTTGGGGACGGTTATCCCCGTCGCATACGTTTGTATGTAGGGACGGTTGTAACTATCCCTTCTACTATGCAGGTCTTTTGCGACGCTAACAGAAGCCTGGAAGATTCTATAGCGATGCCAACAGAAGAGTATTAGGGACGGTTGTAACCGTCCTTTTTTCCATAGCGTCTATAGCGACGCCAACAGAAGGGTATAAGGGACGGTTTTAACCGTCCCATCTGCGCTGAACCTTTGGGGACGGTTATCACCGTCGCATACGTTTGTATGTAGGGACGGTTGTAACCGTCCCTTCTACTCTGTAGGTCTTTTGCGACGCCAACAGAAGCCTGGAAGATTCTATAGCGACGTCAACAGAAGACTATTAGGGACGGTTGTAACCGTCCCCTCTTCTAGTAGCGTCTATAGCGACGCCAACAGAAGGGTATAAGGGACAGTTTCAACCGTCCCATCTGCGCTTCGTTAGCGACGCCAAGATTACCATAATGGGGACGGTTATAACCGTCCCCAAAAGTCTCCATGAACTGTTCTGGCTGGGGGGACGTTTCTATAGCTCTATAGGGGACGGTTACAACCGTCCCCAATAAACCATGACAGGAAAAAAATCATATATTCTTGGTTTCTTCCCTACATCATTCAACATTCAACATGACAACATTATGAATATCATAAACTCTGCAACATCCTGAATATCATCAACATGACAACATTATGAATATCATCAACATGACAACATTATGAATATCAACATCACAACATGACATCATTCTTCTCTGCAAAACAACTAACGACAACATTCAACATCCAAACATTATGGATATCATAAACTCAACATTCAACAACACAACATTAAGAATCAAACAACACAACATGAATATCATTAGGAAGAAAGACAATAATAAAGTCAACATGAAGAATCCTTACAGTCATAAACTCAACATTAAGAAACGGTAAGAAGTCTACATAATGTTAGGCATTAATAAAAAAACATTACAATAAAAAGATCAAAATTAAACTAAGATGTACTACATCCATGCTACCTACTCAGATGAGCCACTCCCGTCACTCTCATCGGTCTCCTCCTCACTCTACTCATCGTCGCCGAGATGTGCAGGTTGTACAGGGAGCGTGGCTTGGCTTTGAAGACGGCTTATTAAAGACATGACATTCGCCATGTCCATACGCATCTGGGCCATCTATGCATCTTGTGCAGTCATCTTTGCCTTTACTTCGTGCAGCTCCCTCTCCATCTCTCTTTCTCTCTGGCTTCCCTGCGAGGAAGATTGCGACCCACGTGCACCACCCATTCCGTACCATGTACGGATCATTTCACCCCGTCCTCCGCAACGGATGCGTCTACTGTGTTCTGGACCAGTCGCTTGACGGAAGGCATCATCGGTCGTCAACGGGGGATTGCTCGTCCCCGTGCTATCCAGCGAGGAGGTGGTAGAGAGCCTAATCATTTCTTCCTGCATATAAGAAATATAAAATAATTTCAATATATTACCATAAGTAATCCTTTAAGTACAAATTGCATTTATACTTACATGAATTGGTGTGTAGGCGTCATAAACCCACTGCACCTCTCCTCCTAAGTCTCGGTTCTTTGACCCAGCAAAAACCTCTATGTGGGTCATTTCTCTTTCATTTTCCCTCAACTATAAAAAGTAAAACAACTTCTTAAAATTGTTTTAAGACTCAAAATTAATCGTTGTAAATATTTTTTAAATACTTACAAAGTCGTCCTTCAGTTGGTTGGTGTTCTTCCTTCCCACCTTATGCGTCGACCTAAACCCTTTCGAACGATTCGCCGTATTCTTGGAAGAAATTGACTGAAATTTCACAAAGTCAGTATAAAAATAAAACAAATAATTAAGAAAACTATATACATACCGTAAAATCCTCACTGGACCAAAAATTAGTCAGCTCCCTCCATTGCTCTGGTGTAACACCAGGTGGGATATTCTGCATAAGCTGCTCATATGGAATCTGGGGGTTGAAGTACTACAAATGGAGAAATAAATATCGTCAATATCTAAATCTTTTGATATTAAATAATAATAAAAATTTTACCTTAGCCTTTATGCGTCCCTTGTATCGATGCAACAACTCAGCAACATGGGATAAAATCTGAGAATCGACATGGGTATTTCGTTCTCATGTAAATACAGCCTGATACAACAAATATAATAACGATTAGCTCATAAAATTAAAAAAATGTTTTAAGATTTTAGAATACCTCCAAATCAGCATGTATGGCAGCCTTGACAGGATAAGGAAGCTGTCGGAAGTCGTGGGTGGTGATGGGGATGCGCGCACGGGCAACCTGGCCAAGGTAACTCTGGAACTCCATGGAGTTCTCTCCTACCGCATCTCCGCCAACAATGCGTACAGGTAACGTCTGCCCTGGTGCAAGACGGTCTAAGAATCTACACTGAGACGGTCCACGCCGTCTCTGTGTAGCTCCACTACCTGCATCAGAAGAACCGCCCTGTGACTGTTGGGGAGGTTTAGGGACCTCCCGAATACGTCTAGGTCTAGGAGCCATGTCTGCAATTTAAAGAGTTATTTCAAAAATATACATTTCGATAGATGACAATAATTTCAATTAATAGAAATTGAAAATAAAAAAACATCGCCTGAAATTGCTAGTTCCAAGTTCCAACGTCGTTGTCTAATACCTCATGGAAAAAATCATTGGAGTTATTTTGATATGCAACATCATTGTCTAGTGCATCTGCCTCTTCGTTTACATCGAAGAAATCTCTCGGTGTTGTTCTAATTGGTATTATCCTTCCACTAACTGAGTTATCTGGAACATAAAAGACCTGTTCGACCTGACTGGCAAGCTTATACGGTTCATTTGTTTGTAACCGACCTGTTTGCTTTAAAGAAAGAACCACATTTCTATCATTCTTGTAACCTACTCCAACTCGACCCACATCGAACCAGATGCAATGAAATAGAACACACCTTGCATCATGTGTAAAATTGATTTCTAGTATATCAATAATCTCGCCATAGTATCCGTCAATTTCAGCATTGATATCAGCCTTCACGATTACTCCTGTAAGTTGTGACGCTTTATTTTCATCAATTGACTTCTTTCGAAATCTAAACCCGTTAACTATATAACCAGAATGTGATATTATTAATGAGTATGGACTCCTGTGAATTATATCGAGATTTGCGCTCCACCGTTCATCTTTGGTAACTTTTAATAATTCAATTTTATCCCCGAACCATTTCAGAAAGTCTGATTTGCTAGTGGTTGTTGACTGAAACTCTTCGAAGAAAGAATCAACCTCGTCTACTTGCATCAAAATATAATAATGAATAAGATCTCTTTAATTGTCTGAAATACTACGACGGGTACTCTTTAGGATAGCTCGGCCATTTTGTTGAAATATCCAAAGTTTATTTGGATCTTCTGTCCACAACTCACCATCATTATTTCGTTCGAACCTATCGAATCTAATACTCTTTCCATCACCCGTATACATGTCACAAAATGTGATACATTCTTCACATAATTATCCCTCGGCAATACAACCTTCAGGTGCTGCTTTGTTAAATACCATATTTTTTAATTTCCGTAGATATCTTTCAATTGGATACATCCATCGATACTGCACAGGACCACATATCCGGGCTTCGCTAGCAAGATGAATAATTAGATGAACCATTATATCAAAAAATGTAGGTGGAAAGAGCTGCTCCAGCTTACATAAAGTTATAACTATATCTGTCTCTAGTCTGAACAATACTTCCGGGTCTAAAGTCTTCGAACACAAAGCTTTAAAAAACTGACTGAGTTCAATTAGTGGCTGCAAAACATCAGGATGTACAACTCCTCTGATTGACAACGGAAAATGAACTCTCATAAGTACATGACAATCATGACTTTTTAATGACGATATCTTTCTTTCTGTCATATTTATGCATCTGCTAATTTGAGAGGAGAATCCATCAGATACTCTAATTGATTTAATAAAATTGAGTATCTTATCTTTGTCAGCACTGGATAAAGTATACACTACTTCGGGAATTATTACTTTAGAATTGTCAGACTCAATCGGATGTAATTCGGGTCGGATACCCAATTGTATTAGATCACGTCTGGCTCGCAAATTGTCTTTGGCAGTACTAGAGATATTCAAAATTGAAAGAATATTTTCCATAACATTCTTCTCTATATGCATCACGTCCAAGTTATGACGGACCTGTAAAGTATGCCAGTAGGGTAGCTCCTGTAAGAATATACTTTGTTTTCGCCATCCACGAGTATTCTTCCTCTTAGATAATCGGCCTAGAGAGAAGTTGCCCAAATTTTTTTATTCCATCCACATTGTGCTTCCTGATCGGCGATTCAAACTTAAACGACGTCCAAACGACTGTCCATCGAACTTGTAATTATTTTCACTTCTTAACCATCTATGACTAACCGGTAAGAAATGATGATGTCCCAAATAACAATGTTTCATACTCGCACTTAGCCATGTCGAATGTGTTTTATCCATACAAATCGGACATGCAAGTTTACCTTTCGTACTCCATCCTGATAAATTGGCATATGCTGGAAAATCATTAATTGTCCACAATAAAGAAGCACGCATTGTAAAGAATTCTTTCTTTACCGCATCATACGTACTCACTCTAGAATTCCACAAAATCTTTAGTTCGTCAATCAAAGGTTGCATATATGTATCTATCGCATTACCTGGCCCCTTAGGACTAGGTATTAATAACGACATCATTATAAAGGAAGATGCCATTGACATCCATAGTGGCAGATTATATGTAACAAGTATCACAGGCCAAATAGAGTAACTCGTACTCATATTTCCGAATGGATTAAAGCCGTCAGAAGTAAGACCCAATCGTACGTTTCTTACTTCTTCAGAAAACGATGGATACATTTCATCAAACTTGCTCCACTCCTCTATATCTGATGGATGTCGCATAACACCGGTTACATCTTTCTTTTTGATATTACTGTGCCATATCATCATTTTAGCTGTTCTTTCGTATGAATATAATCGCTGTAATCGGGGAATCAAAGGAAAGAATCGTAAAATCTTCTCCGGTTTTTTCCTCTTCGAATCATTATCATTATTCTTATATCTGCTACTTTTGCAGTCAGGACATGTATCTAACTTTGAGTAATCCTTCCAATATAAAATGCAGTCGTTCGGACATGCGTCAATTTTCTCGTAGTTCAGTCCAAGTGCACGAAATCTAGACTTAGCGTCCTTCCAGTCCTTTGGAAAGTTTTCTGGATTATTTAATAATGTCTTAATCAAAAGTAAGACATCTGTCATCGTAACCGCTGTACACCGATTCTTCACTTTTATCTTAAACATCTCCAGAAGAAAACGTAATCGAGACATTTTGACTCCTGAGCATAATGGCTTCTCTACATCTTGTATTTTTTCAAGCAACGTATCCGGAAGCGAATCCATCATTTCATCGGTGTCATGTCCTCGAATGTTATCTACCATCTCAAATATAGAATCATGGTCTTGTATTTCTGAGACATCTCTTTCAGTATCACCGTGGACATTACTATCTTCTTCTAAATTAACTCCTTCACCATGATATGTCCAATTCGTATAATGTAGCCAAAATCCATTTAATATCAAATGCTCGTAAACTATGGCTCGATTTTGGGTCAAAGTATTTTTGCATCTTATGCAAGGACAATGTATCTTATCTCCTTCACCTCCTACAATATGATAGTGTGATTCATATCGAAAAGCCCAGTCTATGAATCCGATAACTCCTTTATTATATGTCCGATAGTCATCGAATCTTTTGTTCACCCAACTTTTGTCTATTGCCTAAAGGTAAGATCCAAAGTTAATTTCAAAAATGTTTGGTAATGTTCATAACAACAACATGACATCATTATTAACTAGGGTAGCTAACATGTTTTACAACCTAACTAAATATTATGTGGCACATTTGGCCTTCGATCCAGAGAGTCTGGTCTCGGTTTATCCATCATACCACCGCATCTATACATACTACCCTCAAACTCAAATTTGTACACCTTCACATACTATCATCACATTCACATCTATACACCATCATTCCCAACAACTTTACATTCACATCATATGCATGCACTTTCATATATTATACTTACATTTACATCTATGCACCTTAAAATATCTTCATATTCACATCATAAGCAATTCATCATAACATCTATACACCTTTATTTTTATTAAAATATAATACATTCGTGTTAACTATAAACAATAAACAATGCTTTTACAAATCTATACATCCAAAATAAGATTATGAAATTAAAGCAAGCATAATATATTAATAAATTACCAAAAAGTTTAAAAAAAACTTACATCCAAATGAGGACGTGGAGGTCGGGGCCGGAGGGCGGAGGCTGGAGGGCCGAGGAGGAGGCCGGAGGGCGGAGGAGGAGGTGGAGGCCGGAGGTCGGACGCCGGAGGGCAAGGGGCGAGAGGGCGGACGCCGGAGGGTAGAGGCGGAGGCCGGAGGGCAAGGGGCAAGAGGATGGATGCCGGAGGGTGGAGGAGGCTGGAGGGCGGTGGAGGAGGTCGGAGTGAGGATGAGGAGGTCGGAGGCGATTTGAGGGAGATGGGGCTCGAAAGGAGGAATGAGGAAGATGGGTTCGCCGGGGATGGGTATATTACCATCGGGGACGGTCATTCGACCGTGCCTTTTACTAATAATCGGAGACGGTTATAAGTGGACCGTCCCCTCTGGTTGTTTTTAGGGATGGTTACTAAACCGTCCCCGATTATTATTATAAGGGACGATTACAACCGTCCCTTATATTAATAATCAGGGACGGTTGGGAGGAGGCCGTCCCCTATGGTTACATAAATTTTCCCCAGTGCGCCATTGATAGAGGTTTTAGGGACGTTTATGCAACCGTCCCATAAAATTAACTATATGGGACGGTTGTAACCGTCCCCTTTACTTTCCATTATATACGACGGCCACAGTGAAGTAACAGGGATGGTTTTGATCGTCCCCTAAAGGCCGGTGCCGGGGACGGTCATGTAACCATCCCTAATTGTCATGTAAAAGGGGGCGGTCATAACCGACCGTCGCTTAAACTTTACAGAGGGGACGGGTAGCAAACAACCGTCCCCTAAATTTGTATAGGGGACGGTTGCTCAGTGACCGTCCCCAATAACCGTCTCCAAAGGTTGTTCAGTTTGTAGTGTAGTCTATTAATTTTTGGGTGTTTGTTTTATTTATTAAATATAGTGTTCATGCTCCAAAAAATCCCCAAAAATAGGATTAAGTACATGTTAGTGTGTAGTTTCATGCTAAATTTTTTGTTTTCATTTCTAGGGCACTTTAATTATTTTATAAAAATAAAAATAACATAATTTGCCTTGTTTGACTTAAAAACCCATAAAAATATAAAATCATTTTGAAAAATTCCCAAAAAATATATTTTATTTATTTAAGTATTTTGAGCCTTCAGACCAAAAATAACTAAAAAAAGAAAAAGAAAATACATAGAAATTAAAAAGCTCCAAAATCCTTCATAAAATCTAAAAAATTCCTAAATAAATCTAAAAATATTCATTTCTATTTTATAATGTTCTTTATATTATTATTTATTTATTAAAATTGATTTGGAAAATTTTGGACATTATTTGCTATTTTAATTTCCAAATTTATCCAACCTATTTATTCATTCCCTTATTCGGATATTTTTGACTTTAAAATCCATAAAAAATTGCAAAATATACTTTAAAAATCACAAAATAGTAAAAGAAGTATTCAAAACCCAAAATATGTAATTCTATAATTTTTATTTATTTTTAGTTGATTTTAGATATATTACCCTATATTGTATATATAGCTTTATATATTACTTATACATTTTATATATTTTATTATAAAAAGAAAAAGAAAAATCAGAAAATATAAAAGGAGAATTAAAAATATAAAATTAAAAATAATTAAAATATATAAAAACAAATTATAAAATTATATAAAAGCCCACAAAAACACATAGACAACATGAAGCACATATTTTTTCATTTATTTGCACTGATCTCATGTTTGCTCCATGTGTTCGACCTCTACAATACTTGCACCTATACACATCTTTTGTATAGTTATAATAAATTTTAACTCCAAACATTTATTTTCATTGATTGATTCTTAATTGTTGGTTAATTGTTTATTGAAACAAGGTTCTGCAAGAGGTCGCTTCGACGACGGTTGACCCGCCATGTGGATTGACAATACCTCCACTGAAACCATGTTCATCAGTAGTAAATATTTGCAACTTGGACTCATAGAAAGATGGTCAACAAAGAAAAGTGGATCTGAACAAGCTACTAGAATTCCAAGACTATGATTATGATAACACCTTGATGTATAAGGAGAAGGTTAAACGCTGGCGTGACCGGCACATCAAACAAAAGACCTTCGAGTCTGGACAGAAAGTGTGGTTATTCAACACATAGTTGAAGATATTCCTAGGAAAATTAAAAAGTAAATGGACATGGCCATTCAGAGTAAAAGAAGTACGAGACAATGGGGGCATCTTGATATCAGATTTGTCACTTGACACACAACCGCTCGTCATCAATGGTCATTTACCGAAGCCATACCTTGAGCATGACACTTTCTTGGCCATTGTCTACTCAGTTCAAGTGATAATCGATGAAGAAGCCTCTACTACCGCAGCAGCATCCGAAGATTTATAATACTCCTATAAAAATCTTTCTTTAGTTTTCATCTTTTATTATTTTATTATTTTATTTTATTCTATTTATTTTCTTTATTTTCATTCTTTGTTTCATTCCTTTCAGTCATCACCGTTATACTTATGATATATTTCATCATGAGTATGGGGTGATTAGTGAATTCTACCACTCATTACTTGATCCCTCACATGTCTCCTCTCTTGTTAATATTCATGTCTATACTTAGGTATGTTACCCTAAGTATAGGGGGAGACAGTACGAGTCGTTGATATGTTCATTCCCACCCTCAACCCTCTTTGCATGTAGATACAACCTGCTATATTTAGGACTATTTAATTTAAAGTAAAAGGGGATGGTTGACCTCTCATTCCTTGATTCTTTATACTTTAGTCATGGTAGTATAGGCTCTTTTATACCTAGTACGACTTATGTCTTTTCTTTTCTCTCCAATCTATGAGGACATAGCTCGAGCTAAGTATAGGGGATCGTATATATGTTGTATATACTTAAGCCATAACTCGTACTTTCGTATTTTCAATAAGTATGACTAAAATAAATTAATTGAGTGTACAAAACATATTTGTGTAAAATATATAAAATTCTTTATATAACTGATTAATAAATCATGTAAAAATATTTCACAAAATGTTTGAAAAATGATTTGGAAAATTATTTGAAAAATCTTTTGAAAACTGTTTGGAAAATATTGTGTAAAATGTTTTCAACCTTTGTAAAAATATATTGTTTACAAAAATTTCTTTCTTTTTTGAAATAAAATAGTTTGAAAATATATTTGCAAATGTTTGGAAAATGGCTGTAAAAATAGTTTGAAAAAACTATACATACTTTTTGAAATCTTTGCAAAATATTTTTCAAATTTTGTAAAATGATTGTAAAAATTATTTGCCAAATTAGTTTGCAAAATAAGGGTTTCAAAATATCTATAAAAATAAGTTCAAAAATTATTTTGAGAACTCTGTATATAATGTAAATAAATAAAGAACCTTTACAAACTTTATATATACAAATCTATAAATTCTTGAATCCAAATTATTGCAAATAAAAAGATGCACGCTAGAGTAAATATTTGCACATACTCTTTTTGTTTCAAAACCTTTTTGTTTTTGAAAAGAATCTCTAAAAATTTGCAAAATTAAAAATATCAAAAATATTTGCAAAACCTTTCAAAAATTGCATAAAAATTTGCAAAACCTTTTTCAAAAACCCATAAAAGTCCAAAACAAGAAAATTGCATCACAAAAATAATTTCTTGCATTGTACGCAGCATTTGTATTTTTGGGATTGATGATGAAAATTAAACTAGTATAAGTAAAATCCGAAGATTGGAGCTTGGTTGGACCTTAATCCACTTAATCATAGGAACCTTATAGGAATGGAATTGAGGTATTTCAGGTCTGCTAAACTTAATTCTTTGAGACTGTGAGACTTGGTTCTATGTCATCTTGACTACCTAAGTAGAATATTTTGGAGCACATGCAGGACTCTTGTTGATAATGACCTAGCTCGCACATCTACACCTTACACTTTGCTCACCTCAGTTGAAGTGGTAGAGGGCTGGATTTGCCGGCTTGAGACCCAAGCCAATGGAAACATCAGAAGTCATGCATTTGTGACCATTGTACCCCAACCTGATCTAGTGGCGACGAGGTCTAAAGACAGAAGTTGTGGATTGCAATAAAGCTTCAAAAGAAGGATAATCTACTGGTTCAAGAGGAAGAAGTCCTTTTGTAAATATTGTTCTATATAATATTAAAAAATGCAATAAGTGGACAACCCTAAATGAAAATAAAATTCCCATCGGAGTATGTATATATTTATATAGTCAATAAGCAAGCTTGACCTTCAAAGTCATATTCATGTGAGCCTGCAACGTGATGACTTTGCTATACTGGTCAAGCATCCTAAGATAGGTAGCTACACTAGCTACCATCCATTCTTCTCTCCACCTCCTCTCTTGAGTTGGTTGTACGTGAACTTAAAAGGGAATACCCCTCTTCTCGAGGAAAGAGTTGTTGGATTGGGGAATTAGGGTCACCATGTTGGAGAAGACTGAGTTTTATCTCTTTAGCTGAGGAGAGCTACATATCACACATTCTGTCCAAGATAGATTTATAGTCATAAGAGTTTGTGTATGAGTTGACTTGTTATGATCAGGATATTGAGGAGACTTGAATAGAGTTGTGTTTTTCTTAGAGGCTATTGTCTTTCAAATCTGATTCCAATAAGGTTCCAACCAAACCTAAATGACCAAAGGTCCGACTGAGCCCTAAACTTAGATTTATTGATGACAAGTTTAAGAATTAAAATCAATCCAAGTCCTTTCTTTTTCTTTTCTTTATTTTTCTTTTTCTTCACTTATAGGCATAAGTGTTTGCTAGGGACTAGAAAACGCAAGTATAGGAGGGTGATGAATCTCCATTTCATCGCCTTTTTTTCTAATATCTCTATAGAAAACAAAAAAGGGGCAAGTGGCAAGAAATTATTACAATTAATTATAGGAATAGTGGAATAAAATGACTAAAATAAAACTTGAAAAGAAAATGTGGTCTTCTTCTCCTCGGTCGTTCTCTCCAGCTGGTCGATGAAGAAACTCCCAACCTCCACCTCCCTCTAATGCGACAACTCTCCTAGCATCATCGCCCTTGCTCGTCGTGCCTCCCCAACAATGGCGCCATTTGATTTTTGCAAAATTATGCAGGTTTTAAAAGATAATTATTAATTAAGTGAAAATATGAACAAGGTGTCGCTGCAACCCACAAATTCCTAAATAAAAAATTATTAATTATTCTAATGCAAGAACAGAAGAACAAATGCTATTTATTTAACCTATATAGCAAGCAAGATCGAACTTAGAGAGGCTACAATATTCGAGAGTTATTTAATTATTACTAATTAAAATGATTTTTGTTTTCTATTTCTTTTTGTGTTTTTATGTCTTTTTAAAGATTTTATATTTTTCGGATTTTTAATATTTTTAATATTTTCTTATTTTTAATATTTTAAATTAATTTTTAATTTTGAATATTTTATATTTTTAGGTATAAAGAAAACAATTTCAAAGATATATATACACAAAAGATTAAAAACAAATTTCTTATATTTTTAAATGTAATAAAATGCTCAAAATTCAAAATTGAAGTCTTTTTATATTTTATATTTTTTTACTATTTTTGAGTGATTTTTGGTTTTAAAAGATTTTTTAGTCTGAAAACTGAAAAAGTGAATAAATGATTTTAAAAACAAAACTACTATTTTGGAATATAAATATAAGATAAAGGAAAATAAACTGGGAATCAGTTTCAAATAAAAGGATTTTTATTAAGATTTAAAACATGTCAAATTTTGTATTTTTTGAATTTTATATGAATTTATGAATCTTTAAGCTTTTCTGAATTTTTCAATTTTTATGGTTTTCTTAAATTATTTTTGTATGAAATTTATATACGTAACAAAATAAGGTAAAAGCAATCTATTATATTTTTTAGAGTTTTTCAAAATGTTTTTCGAAATTTTAGGAATTGTTAATTGCAAAAGAGAAAATATAGAGTTTTTTTGAATTTTTAAAAATAACAAATAAAAGAAAAATTCAAAAAAATTATTAGGTGAAAAACAAATAAACATGAACCTACAATGTTTTTTGTGGATTTTATAAAGTTAGTTAGGTAATAATTAGAACCAATTAAAGAGAAAATAAAAAGTTGCAGAATTTGGACCTAAAAAATAAATGTAATTATTTAAATTTAATAGGATAAGTAATAACAAGCAAATAAAAGATAGGGAAATAATGCAAAATTTCTAAGCCTTTGCGTGTCTCTGATGAATACCCATTCATCACTCTTTATTCTTATATTTTAGCTACAAAAACCTATGCAAATGCATGTAGATATGTGTAAATAGGGAAAATTAGCAAAAGCATGCATTTCTGTAAATATAAATAATTAGCATGTTTTTGTGCAAAAATAGAAGAATAAAGATGAAAAAGAAAAAGAGGGAAATATTTAGAATAAATATTGAGCAACCTAACCCAAGGGAGGGCTCAGCATTGGCCTGACCGCATAAAAGACAAAGTAGAGAGAGATAGGGGCTCATGTGTACATATGTATGTAAATAAATAAAATAATATTTTCCTCAACCAAAAATATACTTGTACATATTTTGTATATATTTAGAAGCTATTAAAAACAAAATAAAAAGCACAAAAATCAAAAATACAAAAATACACCTTTTACCTTGTATATAGACCATCATCCTTATCTATTTCACCTTGTAAATAAATTTCTTTATTTTCAAAACTTTGTGTAAATATTCTATTTTATGTTTTGTAAATAAAATAAATAAAAAGAATTAAAACAAAAATCAAATAAAAATTACAAAATTAAAATACAAAAAAAAACATCTTGTATATATACCATGTATATACCATGTATATAACTAATTAATTAACCCATGTATATAAATAATAAAAATAAAATAAAAATAGCCTTTTATTCCTCATTTTATCTTATAAATAAATAAAATATAAAATGGGAATAAAAATGTATAAAAATAACTAATTAAAAATCAAAATTAAAAAATTATATATTGTATATATACCTATATAGACCTATATTGTATATACCTTATTTTAATTTCCTAAAATTGATTAAAAATCACAAAAAAATAGAAAAAATTAAAACAAACATTTTTCATGTTTTAAGTTTTTGAAAATTCGGCCATTCAAGGCCCCAAAAAATCAAATAAAATTTCAATAATTGGTGGCCCCTGATTGGTCCACGGGGGTTTGTTGACCCCGGTCAACTCCCCCCGCGGACCTTCCTCTCTCGCGGATCGAGCGATCGACCCGACTTCTCCACTTTCCACCCGCCTGACCCGGCCGCCATCTACCCAAACCCCGGGCCCCGATTACTCCGTGGACATCCAGGACCCTCGCCCGGGGTGGGTTTGGAGGATCCGACACCCGATCACCTCGCCCGACCATCTTCTTCTCGGACCTCCCGCACTACTTAAGGTCGTCACCGGCGACCTAATCACGCCATCTCTGATCTTCCCCTCAGCGCCTGGGAGCTCCTCCTTCATCCCTGAGTGACAGCCGTGGACGGAGGAGTGGAAGCGAGGCCTGGGCAGCCGGAAATCATTGATCCGGTGGTTCCCTCCGCCGTGCGCCGCCACGAGCGCGCCTGAGCCTCGGGGAGCTCGACGACCCCTTGAGGCAACGACCGGGAGCCTCCTTGGCTCCAGCCTAGTCGACATCAGCCATCAGGTAACCTAGTTAGGCCATAGATTAGCTTAGTTTTAGCTTTTTTGATTTTGCAGTAGAGTAGCTCCGCCACCTCCATTTGCCGTCTCCGTCCACGCATTAGCCCATCCGACACCACCACCACCTTCGCCTAACTCCTCTCCACCTGCTCCGCCCCTCCATTCCCCCTGGCTCGTCCCGGAGCAGGGACACAGGTCTCCTCCCTCCTCCGCTCGCCGGAGACCCTCCACTTCACCGCACCAGCCACCCTTCGCACGCTCTGACGGGTCGAGGCACTTTGCCCTCGACCCAGCTTTCTTTCTGTGCAGGTTAACAGGTCTATCGACCTCATCTGGAGGTCGGAGCTTCCCAGCACAGCTGCTCCCGTTACTTGACGTCGCCGGAGCTCTCCGGAGCTCCTCGCCTCCATCGGAGCAGTGCATCAGGAGCGGACCCCCATGGCGATTCTTCCTAGCATCTCCTGAGCACCGGACGAGGACCCCAGCACTCGCAGAGGGCCGGCGAAGCTCGCCGGCCGTCAGTTCATCCAGGTCCTTCGTCCACCGTCAGATCTGCCTTGAACTCCAGTTCTCATCACGCCCGTTCGTCTATTGGAGCGGCACGGACCATCAGATCTTCCCGGGGCTCGATCTCCACCGTTGAGCCGCGAGGTTAAGCCACCACACACGAGGACCGTCTGATCTCACACGTGGCTGCACCTCACCCATCCGATCCGAGCCCGGAGTCCTTCGCAGCCCCACAACGCACTAGAGCTGTTGGATCTGCCACGTGGGAGCACCTTAGCCGTCGGATCGACTCAAGGGGTAGCTTTGGAGCGAGGCGCGTCGACTCAACCGTTCGATCAGACACGCGTCCGCCATCCGTCCCTCGACATTAATAAAGGGGTAAATTATCGGTAGGCCCCTTTACTTTCTGCATTTAGTTTTTACTCCTGTAAATATTTTTAGAACTTTATTTATGTAGGGTAAATTGCATTGTGGACCTTGTGCTTAGTTTTGTTTGCATGTATGCCCCGGTGTGTATGTGACCACGTGCTTCGTTGGGCTTTTTACATCTTTTCACCTGTAGTTCTGGGTTGTTATGGAATGAAGAAAAGCTTTTTTGGTATTTGCAGTTATACCCCCGTGAGTGTTTTAATTGTGCATGTGCGGATTTTATTGGGTAAATTGCAACCGAGTCCCTGGGCTTTTGATACAAGTTATCAAAAGGCCCTAAGACTTGGTTTTTATTACCAAGAGGCCCCTGAGTGCCCCAGGCACGCGCCATGCGCGTGTTTAGCTGGGAAAATTGCACCTAGGCCCCCAGACTTTCGGGTATTTGCACATTCGTCCCTGTGCACAGTGCCCTCTTGTTATTTTTGAATAAAATATCAAACCACCTCCAAATCCAATGAAATTTTGACACATGGCTCCTGCCATGGTGTAGGAATTTCAGTGATTTTTGAGGACATTTCTGATTTTATTTAGTATTTTTAAAAATTCAAAAACCTACTTTTTAGCTACTGTCTAGATTTAAAAATACCAAAAAAATATAAAAACACCTCCAAAAATTCCAAAAAAATTATATATTGTTGTTTGCTTGTTTTCTGATTTACTAGCCAATTTTGGCTATTTTTCATCACTTAAAAGCCCTAAAAATTGAAAAACCCTTAAAAACTCATAAAAATTATAATAAATAAATTAAAAATCCAAAAACAATAATTAAGGTGCCTAAATTTTCCTTATTCTTTCTAGATTACAAGAAAATTACCTCCAGGGCTTGTTGAGACTCTTAGATATTTTATTTTTGAGTTTCAAGCCTTGCTGGACAGTACCTCTCCTTTCTAGCACTGTTTGATTTTTAGAAAATAATTTACCCATTAGAAAAATTCCAAAAATTCACCAAAAACAGTAAAAAACCTAAAGAACATAAAAACAATTTTTCTTGAATTTTTGCTTTATTTTTGGTGTGTTGAATAATTTGCCCAAGTGTGTTGATATTTGTTTCTTTTATTTTCTTTATCTTTTGAAAATCCAAAAAAATATAAAAATTTATAAAAACCTCTAAAAAACATTTTCTTTTATTTTTACTTCATTTTCACTACTTCGTAGGCCCTAGGCCAATCCGTGCTCCTTGAGTTCGACCCTGGGAGCTATACCAGGTTAATCCTATAGCTAGACCGCTCTATTTTGTGCTTGATTTGTTTTATCTGATTTGAGTGGTTGATTTTTCTTGATATTCTCCGTCTGATTGATTGAGGTCGCAACGACCATTTTCCGACCTTTACCTCGATCGTTCGGACGGGTTATCAGTCTCAGCACATGAATCAACATATGAAGGATTGATTTGAAATTTATGAAAACTATGGAGCAATTTATAACAACAAACAACAAGTATATTTATTACAACTTTTCCAATTTACACGTGAAAAGGAACATGATTCTATAAAAGGAGGATTGAAATGCAAATAACAAAAACAAGAGGGTCTAGATGCAATTATATAAACCACCACAATATGACACGTATGCTAATTATATTTATTTACAAATAAGGAAATGACAAGGGCTAGAGTGCAAACTCACCACTGAAGCATGCCTTACATGTGGCAATCGTGTGGTTGTGATGCGGCGCGACTGATCCGATTGAATGGATAACTTTTGGGCATGGATCGAAGATTGTGATATGATCTGGAGTTGGTGTTCCTGATCGGACGGAGAGAGTGGCTCTGGAAGAACTGGCTTAAATGTTGTGGCAGATGAACTTTCATCGCCTTGATCTTGTTTCTCCACACTCCGATCTCCTTCCTGATAGCCTCAATATGCTCATGGCGAATTCCATCATCGATCTAACATGAAGTTCAAATCCAGGTCCCGCTGATTGGGGACCTAGAGCTCGAGCTTCTATGTAGGTGAAATGTGACTCCTAGGTCTCGATTCAAGCTCCAAAAAATCATCCCTAACCCATGCAAATGATTCGTAGCTCAAAGGCAGAGCTTCAGCCTATATTATTTAGCAAAAACAACAGAAATAATGGGGTTATTGGGTTGATCACTATGAAGGTGATGGAATGAAATCAAAATCCCATATCCATGACAAATCTGAGTGGTAAGAGGGTAGAGGAAGATGTTGAGAAGGTTCATGATGGAAATGAAATGGTCGGAATGGGTTGAAGATCATGGAGGACCTCCGATTTGGAGGATCGGAGCTCTAATATTCTAAGTGCAAATCAAATGAAATACGATGAATTAAAATGTGAAATGAAGATTAAACTAATCTATAATTACCTGAGGTAGAAGGCGGGGGGTCTTGGCCTCAATTCAACTGCTTGGATCATGCAATTAAAACTTCTTCCCGTACTCCTAATCGAGGAACACTATCGTTGTCACCTCCGACGAAGTCCTGTGATCGATCTTGAGGAGAATTAAAGCCAAAAACATATTAGAATGGAAAAAAAGGAGTCGCGAGCTTTGATGACACGAAAATCGATGCAACTAAGGTAGAAAATAAATCACAATGTCGTTGTCCTTAATCGATCAATTTGGTCAACGAGAAAAATAAATTAAAACAACTCAGAAAAGATGAATCGATGAAAACAAATGTAAGCGGTCTTTCGCTATTCTTTTTACCTGGTATAGCGACCAGGGTCGAACACAAGGAGCACCATTGAAAAAAACTAAGCAGTCAAATTTCAGAAAAGCTAATTTTTTTGTGGTTTTTGAATTTTTAATTTTTTTATTTTTAAGAGAAGCACAAATGAAGAAAAGTGATAAAACAAAACACACACAATCTTTTTGTATTTTTCAAAATAATCAAAAATATACAGAAAACTCCAAAGAAAATATTTTTGTGTTTTATATGTTTTGAAATTTTTTTGTTAAATTTTTCGTAATTTTCTGATGTTTTGTTATTTTCAAAAAATGA
This sequence comes from Ottelia alismoides, assembly GCA_037367405.1. Taxonomy (NCBI): domain Eukaryota; kingdom Viridiplantae; phylum Streptophyta; class Magnoliopsida; order Alismatales; family Hydrocharitaceae; genus Ottelia; species Ottelia alismoides. Next base: position 396,275 of record JAZKJV010008506.1, read on the forward strand.
AACAGTGGAAAATAAATAAAATGTACACAGTCAGGAGTATTTTTGCAAATTATAAATCTTTAAGTGCTCAAAATTCCTGAAATTTATTTTTAAGACAAAATTCAAAGCAATATCTACAAAAAGAAACTGAAATCACTATTTTTGGATTTTTCTACAATTTTCTGCATTCTATTTAAGCTTTTTTCGTATTTTGTAATTTTTTTTAGAGTTTTATAAATGAAAATTGCACAAAAATTGGTTTGAGAATAAACAAGTCAAAACACAGCTACAAGAATTTTTGTGGAATTTTTAGGCACTTTTGCGAATTTTTATGAATTATCAAAATTTCTGACAATGAATAAGACACAATTTTTGATTTTTTAAATATATCAAAAGCTAATAAAAATTCTTGAAAATGTATACAACGCAGAGGACACAACATGAATATTCACAAATTTTTGTGGAATTTTAAGAGCAATAAAAATATGTATTTCAATGAAATGATCAAGAAAGTTTCTTATCTGAAGCACAGGGACCAGAGTGCAAATAGGTTAAGGTTCTTGCATCAAAATATAACAAAAAGTGAAATGTAGGATGTAAAATAAAAGTTACCCAAAAAGACATGTGCCATTCATGTGATATTCTTTGGAGATCAGAGGCACTTTGTAAATATGAAAACTTTCGGGGATATTTTTGCAATTTCTCCAAAAAGATTTCTTTTTTTTATTCAAATCACCACACCCTAGGGTTCTTCTCTTCGTACGTTTATTATTCTCAAACAAAACAGCCGACGCCCCTATGGGGAAGATGGGGGCAAGCAGCCGTCCGGCAGGGGATGGCGCGGTGGCGCCGCACGAAGCGGCGGAGGGCGGTCGAGCTGGGTCAGGATCGTGCGGCAGGAGGCCTCGCGCGGGCGGCGCGAGAGAAGCTTCGGGGGTCTCGCTGGATCGCGGTGGACCGGAGAGGGGAAGAGTGGAGGAGCGGCGGTTGGCGCGAAGGGGCGGCCGGCTGTGCACGCGCGACCTGCGCGCGGGGGATGCGCGGAGGGGGCCCGCGCGGAGGGGGGCCGTCTGGAGCGGGGCCGGCTGGAGGGCGGCGCGCTGGTGGAGACGCGCATTGCATGGGGGCGTGGAGCGGGAACGTGGCCTGGTGGCCGCGCGTGGGCCGCACGTGACGGTGGGGCAGGCGCGCGGGACCGGCTGGGAGAGATGCAGGATCGCCTGCGGAGGCGCGGCGGTTGCCACGTGAAGGGCATGGGCGGCAGAGGTGGCAACCTACTGCCCCCCTTTTTTATTTTATTTTTTTATTTTTTTGTTTTATTATTATTTGCTGCAGGAAATGATTAGTAAAAAAAATGTTTTTTTATTCAGAAAGATGTAAACAGTAATAAAATGTTTTTATTGGTCTTATATTTTTTTGTTTTGACCTGCAAAATAGATGGTTAAAAAAAGAGACAAATGATGATTTTTTTAATTCTATTTTCTTGCAACACAAAATGTTAGAAATAACATAGATACACAAATTTTATATTATTTTGCCCTGCATAACACCGGTTAGAGATAAAAGATAATAAAAATGTTATTTTTTTCTTTTAATTTTCCCTACAAAAAAAACAACGGTAAGATGAACAGGAAAAATACTTTTATGTTGTTTTTTTTATTTTTATTTATAGACAAAAAGGGATTTGTGAATGGACAGATTTTTGTGATATGGAAGATAAATCCGAGGATCCGACCACCGTGCGTGGTCGGATATGATAGGTTGCGTGAGGTAGAAATTGAATGTGTAGGGATCAGAAAATGAGATGGTAATCGGCGTCGGTTGTGGATCAAAGGTGGTGGAAGTTTTTATGATTTTTAATCTAAAGATTAACTATATCTAAACAAAAATCTAAGCCTACAATTTACCTAGGAAAAACGACAAGTAAGAGTAGATCTCACCTCGAGGTTTGGACAAGCCATGATGGCCTCGACGAAGCTCACGTCACTGTCACCGACTGGATCGGAGGCTAGGACCCTCTTCAACAAGAAATCTCTCGGAAATCGGGCTCCTCTCCGCCAAAGATCGATCAAATGTGAATGAGGGAGGAGGAGCCCATTAAAAATAGGCAAAAAATCAAAAAAGGAAAATATTTACAAAAAAGGAAGGTGTTTATTGGGTTGATTAATAAAATAATTAAATTAATAAATAAATTAAATAATTAATTACTAAATTCGAAATAAATAAATAAATTAATTAATTAATTAATTAGAAATTAATTGGCCACCTTAATGGTGGCCATTAAAGGTATGCAATCAAATCTAATATATAAGGCATGTTATAAAATCAAATCAATCAAATAAAATCAAATAATTAAATAAAAATTTGGAATTAATTTAAATTAATTAATTAATGTTAGGTAATTAAATTTTTTGATGGTTTTTATTTAAGGAAGTTAGTGGTATACATATATTATATACATATAATATAATGTACATAGGTGCAAATAAGGAAATAATTTTTATACAAGAATTTTTTAATTAATTTTTTTTCTAATTTTTATTTTTATTGAAAATAATATTTATAGTATATACATTATATAAAAATAAATATTAATAATTATATACACAAATATATGGGTAAACTGCACAATACACCCCAGAAAACCGACTTTTTAACTGTAACTCCAAAAAATACGAAACTACAGCCATTTGAAAGATAATTTAATTTATAGTATTATGGAAGTGAGTTTGGTTCGATTTGAGATCGTATGAAGCCGTAATTGATGTTTCAATTATCGCATTACGGCTTTTTCTGGGTGTAATTATTTACAATATATTCATTATTTTATTTTGCAAATATTTTTATTATTTACAACACAATTTTATTCACAACTTTTATTTACAAAAGTAAGTGGTTTGAGGTCAAATTATATACAAATAAAATAATGTAAGTTTTATACAAATATACATGAAAAATATGTACAAGATATTTTTGGATTTTCTGACAAACAACCTTATCTCCCCCTACTTTATTCCTGGTCGATCAGGTCAAGTCTTGACCTTCTCTCGGGGTTTGGGTCAGTCTGTATTTATTGCATAAATACCTCCTTTTCTTTTTCTTTTCTCCTTTATTCTTTTATTTATTTACAAAAAGTGTTAAAAATGCATAATTAACAAATGCATGCGAAATGGTAATTTTATGAAATTAGTGGTTATTTACAGGCATTTGACTAAGGAAAAGAGGCTAAAATAAAAGAATAAAGGCGATAAATCGTGGATTCATCATTCCCCTATACTTTACCTTTGCTAGTCCCTTAGCAAACACTTATTTGGAAAATAAGTGAAAATAAAAATAAAGAAAAGAAAACGGAAAGAAGTTAGAACGATGTTGACTTTCAAACTTATCTTCATAAAAATGTAGTCTGGAGCTCTGTCGGACCTTTGGATTATTAGTGTATCGGAACCTTAATGGGACATGGAATTAAAACCTAACAGCCTCTAAGTTCCATAAAACTCCTATTCAGGTCTCCTTAACAGTCAGATCAGAACAAGTCTACAGACACAAATTCTTATGACTATGAATCATTTCTTGTACGTGTAAGTGAAATATAGCTCCTCATCTCAGAAGTAACAAAGATTCAGCCTCTCTCAGCAAGGTAACTCAAATAACCCGGTCTAGCAACTCTTTCCTCGAGGAGCGGGGATATTCCCTTCTAAGTTCAAGTACAACCAGCTCAAGAAGAGGGGATGGAGAAGAGAATGGACGGTAACTAGTGTAGTTACCTATCCTTGGATGCATGACTAGTGTAGCCATGTCACCTGCTGCAAGCTCATAAATATATGACTTTGAAGCTCTTATTCTTTTTTTTTACAGGCATTTTATTTTTCTATCGAGCCAGTCCACTTTTGGAGATTTTTCTTCTTCTTTTTTTTTGAAATATATACAAGGTGCAGCATATACATAAGGAGTTTTTCCTCTTGAGCCGTAGACTATTCCTCTTTTGAAGCATTATTGCAATCCCACAGCTCCTGTCTTTAGACCTCAACATCACCAAACTAGGTTGAGACGCACTTCCCTCCCTAGAGGAGGACGAGAGGTTCCGCCTAGATGTACTACCCTCGTATGCTACCCCAAGCCAAAAGACTCTGCTCCCTCACTACCTCATCCATGAAGAGCTACGTGTAAAGTGAAGTGTCCAAGGTAAGCCACGGTCTGAAAGAATCATGTGTGTGTTGTTAAATGTTCTACTTAGACTCATCAAGATGACAAGTGAACATAGTCTTATGGACTCAAAGAATTAAGTCACTAGGACCTGAAAAGTCTTAACTCCAAATCTTATAAGGTTCCTCTGAGATTAAGTGCATTAAGGTCCAACTAAGCTCCATTCTTCAAATTTATTCTAGACTTAGTCTAAATGTCAAATCATCCTGAAAAATGCTCATGCAAATGCAAGAAAATATGTACATGCAAGGTAAACAAAATCTTTTTTGAAACAAATTTTCAAAATTTTAAAATTTTTATGGATTTTTGAAAAATGTTGATGCACATGCGAAAAGTTTTTTTAATGCAAAAAGTTAGTAATATATACAAATATATACAAAGAGATTTTTTTTAATAATAAGAGAGAAGATACATATTTACACAAAAGTGAGATGATTATTTCACAAGAATCATGATGCAAGAATTTACAACTTGAGTAATTTATACAAGTATATACAGAGTTGGTTTTTTTATTCATTTTCATCATTCATTTTTTTAAAAGTTTTTTTTAGTTTTTTTTAAGTATTTACACAGTATTTTAGCCATATTAAAAAAAATAATATATGAAAGTACGAGTTATGGCTAAAGTATATATACCATATATACGAACACCCCCTATACTTAGCTCGAACTATGTCCTCATAATGATCAAAGAGCTGAAAAGACAGACATAACTCGTGCCACGTATAGAAAGTGAAAAGAATGGTATACTACAACGACGAATAAAAAATAGAAGTCGGTGATCCCCTATACTTAGGATCAAGTAATCCTAAGTATAGCAGACTGTACACAAGGGGAAAACCGAGGAGATGAATATACATAGTCTACCTCCCCTATACTTAGGGTAAAATATCCCTAAGTATAAGCAGCAAAACAGAGGTAAAAAGAATCAAAAAGAATAATCACAAGTCTGACACCCTGACAGAGGTTTTATGAGGGTCTAGAGTAATCCACACAAGGCGGGATCACAATGTCGCTGAGGCGACCGCTCATGAAACCTCGATCAATCAACAATTAACCCACAATAATATATGCAATGAATATCCAAAATGTGGAGTTAAAATTTATTATAACTCTACATGTAAATGTGTATAGGTGTAAGCACATGTAGAGGTCGAACACTGGGAGGCGAAGGGAATGTATGTGATGTATCATTTATTCAATCCATTGTTCATGTCCTTTTTTTGTGGGTTTTGGGTTTTTTTAATTTTTTTATATTTTTGTTTTTATAATTTTTATTTTTGTTTTTTTATATTTTTATATATTTATTATTATTATTTTTAATTACATTTTTAGTTATATAAATATGTATGTATATATATGTATATAAATAGAGGATGGGGAGCTTGCACCAAGGTGCATGTAACTTTACATGCACCAACACTTATATCTTCCACATTTTTTTACTTTTTTGAAAAATACCACCATGTATATTCATCCATATATCCCTCCAATATGCCATTCGAATTTCGTCAGAAACAGAGATTCCTATGACCTCCATCTAGAACAGGTTGATTACAGCAATTCTAAGACCGTTAAAATTACCTGTTCTAGATGGAGGTCATAGGAGTCTCTGTTTCTGATGAAATTCGAATGACATATTGAAGGGATATATGGATGAATATACATGGTGGTATTTTTCAAAAAAGTAAAAAAAATGTGGAAGATATAAGCGCCGGTGCATGTAAAGTTACATGCACCTTGGTGCAAGCTCCCCATCCTCTTGGGAATAGTATAAATGAAGATTAACGGAGACAATAGAAGAACATAAATCCACGTCTTACCAATTTGCCTTAATATTCCGTTACGAATCTTTATTTTGCAATTGCATGTACCCTCATTTATTATTTCATAATGATCGTTTCTAAGACGAAATCCGTTTTATGATGTGGGTTATTGCCATTATCCATTACATTTAATGTGCTGCTAATTAATAGCAAAGAAAACCATCAGTTGGTAGAGTTATAAAGAATTAAGATGAAATACTGTAGAGACATGTTGATGTTAGGGATTTTTACACCCATAACCCTGAAGAGTTTCGCAATAACATTCATAACTCTACATAATCGCGAATTACGCTCAGGACCCTGAATAAGTGTGCCGTCTTACACCTATAAACCTTACGTTACTTTACTTCGTTAACTCACACAAATATTGAGTTAATCTAACCGACCAATGATTTAACGGTTATAATTAGCCTAAATAAAAAAAGATCCCACGTATTTCTCCTGAGGCAGCACAACGACAAGACTGGGGCTTCGAGTGCGGGTTGCAGACAGGTCAGACGTCGAGGTTGAGCTTTGCCGGGGGGGGGGGGGGGGGCGCTGAGCGGCGCACGGTGGGCTTCGAGCTGGGTGGAGGCTCTGGTCGGGGGCGCTGGAGGGAGGGGGAGCTTCGAGCTTCCAGACTGGGCGGGGATGCGGCGAGGGGGGAGGGCTTCGAGCTTCCACATTGCACGGGGATGCGGTAGGAGGAGGGCTTTGTCTGGGGGGGGGGGAAGGGGCTGGAGCTTCGTCTGGGCAGGGGAGGCGGGGTCTCTGCAGGTTGGTCTTCAGTCATGCGCGGGGGGGAGGGGGGTGGAGGGGGCTTAGCGGCGCACGGTGGGCTTCGAGCTAGGTGGAGGCGCTTCGTCTGGTCAGGGACGCTGGAGGGAGGGGAAGCTTCGAGCTTCCACACTGCACGGGGATGCGGCAGGAGGGGGGGCTTCGTCTGGGGGGGGTGAGCTTCTGCTGGGCAGAGGCATGATGAGGGAGGGGGAGCTTTGTCTGGGCGGGGTCTCTGCAGGTTGGTCTTCAGTTGCGCGGGGGGGGGGGGGGGGGCGCTGAGCGGTGCACGGTGGGCTTCGAGCTGGGTGGAGGCGCTTCGTCTAGTCGGGGGCGCTGGAGGGAGGGGGAGCTTTGAGCTTCCAGACTGGGGGGGATGTAGCGAGGGGGAGGGCTTCGAGCTTCCACACTGTGCGGGGATGCGGCAGGAGGGAGGGCTTCGTCTGGGCGGGGAGGGGAGGGGGGGAGCTTCCACTGGGCGGAGGCACGACGAGGGAGGGGGAGCTTCGTCTGGGCGGGGGAGGCGGGTTCTCTACAGGTTGGTCTTCGGTCGCGCGGGAGAGGGGGAGATTGCAGGATTGGGCCAGCTAGTGGGGGGTGCTTGCAGGCAGGTCGTGGGTGGATGGGGGTCTTTGCAGAGGTGGTCGTGGGCGGTGGGGAGGCTTGCAGTGGTGGTCACAGTCGACCGTCGAGGAGGGTGGGTGCAGACGTGGCCGACCCAATCGGGGAGGAGGTGGGGGTTTCGAGTGGGAGAGGGGGGACTGTTGATGGCATGTGTTTGCAAATAAGAGTGAACATCATGGATATTTTTGTATTTTTTAAACGGAAACCGTCAAACATAACCCCATCTCAAACGGAACATGACACATGGTTATATCATGTAAGGGTTAAGCATTACTCACGGTTTCTCATGTAATTCGCGATTATGTAGGCTTATGAATGTTATTGCAAAATTACTCAGATTATGGGTGTAAAAATCCCTTAATGTTATGGTAGCAGCAATGACGTCGTTTATTGCCAACGTTTTTTTTAGCCTCGGGAGCAATATACTTAGATATCATCTAATGCCCCTGTTTTGTATTGTCATATTACCTCTGAATGTTTTTATCATTAATGCTTCATATCTCAAATATCATTAATTATAAAATGCACTTCTTTTATTTTGTCTAATCCAACATATAAGAATTATTGTTGGGACATATAAAATTTAAGTTAGGTATTGATGTGAGTGAAATAGAAAGTGTGTTCAAGTTTAAGTTGTCGTATATTTTTTGAAATGGATAATTATACACTAGATCAGTCACAATATATTTTGGATCAAATATAAAATTACAACTTATAAATTATATTCAACTTTAGTATGCATATACTTGGAGAGGATCCGAGTGACCTTTTGAAATCATATGACTATGCCAAATATTTCAAGTCTCCTAATATTTGGGTAGCATTATTTGCAGTCGTAGTGATATGTAGATAAGATATCATAGTTAAGGTTAATACATGTACACTAAATCATTATCTCAACGGTTATAACTCCCAAAGGTCATTAGACAATATTGCAACGGTTGTGGGTTTGAGTTTATTATTATTGTTTTCTTTGTGGGTTGGATTTTCCTATGACGTGGGTAGATGGAGTGAGGTGCCTTGATGAATTCGACGTGCACTCTTGGGCTATAAGTAGATACCTCGAAAATCGCAACCTCAATAGATGTGTTGGGTGGCATATTGTACCTTGTAGTCTGGTTGTATTCGAAGTTGCTCGACAAAGTAGGTGGGTGACGCAGTTGGCATATGCTTGTTTGTAAGAAATAACCATGATCAAATACTAATATGCGTATTAAACATCATTATAATTGTGACGCCCCTCCCTGTGGGAGGAGCGTTGGACCTAACTCCCTAGGATCCATATAATAAGCAATAGCCACATCCATGCATCATGATTAACATTCGGAATGTAAAGCATGAAAAGTATACAATAAGATGCTCAAATGATATTTATATGTTCATGGTTCCCAAAACATCATAAATTTGCAAATAGAGTCCACAATATATTATTACATGACTTACAACTTAAACCGCGAGGACTATAAAAGTATAACAATAATTATTACAACTCTACAAGTGGAATTGTACCATGAGTCTGGTACGAACCGCGGAAGCTCAAGTCACTACTGCTGCTCAACAACTTGTAAACCAGGATGGGTTTACAAAGAAGAAGTACGCATGAGCGAAAAGCTCAGTACAACTAAATAGGCTAACACTACACTAAGCGGAAGTGAAAAGAGTAAAGAGATGGATGTTCATTTTCCATTATTATCTTGTAATTATTACTCATTATTCCAAACCATCAGTAAAATTGTTATTATAAGTTGCATGCAATTTGTTACATGTACTTTACAAGTGCTCGTACTTTATTCATATCATGAGCTAACTAATTACACATGTATCTACATGCATTATTTGGGATAATCATATACGTATATGCACATAGGTATACTATTCAAGATGTCTTTTCATCATTTAATATTGAGTTCAAATAATAATAACATAATCTCAATAGTCACAACATGTGCACTGGAGTAATCAACTCAAGCCAACAACCCCAACTCCAACTTCAACCCATTCCCCAACTTACCCACCACAAGGAAAATACCCTAAGAATGGTACACCAAGACCAAACGGGACCGCACGGGATACACCCTTGTGATGAAGTACGAGTATTCGACGAGTGCCATACTAGGGAGGCGTACACTCCGACTGTACCCGTAGCACTACGCTCAACCGACAGAGTTACGGAACACACCGACATACTCGCGGATCTATAACTAGCACTCCATTTAGGACTCACCGGGACCACGAGACTTGCACCCCACTCTCGGATATGCTAACTTCTCTAAGTATAACACGTGCAAACAAATATCGATATAGTAGTTTTCAATTTAATTTTATTTAATAATTTAATATTCATTGAGAAAACCATTATATTTATTTTAGAATTTAGGCTCGTGGGTTAGAATCATCACGATATCTGATTTCAATAATTGTATTCAATCATAGATTATTTTTCATAAACAAGTGTATGCCAACTACGCCACCTACCAACTATGTCAATTTACTCTGGATGCAACATAAGGCTATGAGTCACTCAACTCATCCGATGAGATCACAAGCTTCATGTGTATCTAAATCGGCCCGAAGGTGCATGTCCAAACCTTTACGGTGCCTATCTCCCTTTGCCTGATCATCGTGAATTCACAACCATGAGATAAAAATAATAAAATCCCAAATCTTATGTAGTATTATCCTTTGACTTGTTAAAGGTTGAAATTCTTATCTTCGTACGCAGACAGACATGTCTTAAACTCATTGTATTCCTAGCAATGTCAACCATTATGTCATTTTTACCCTTTTAAACTATTTCCAGTCTGGTAAATTAGAGGCATATATTTTGACGCGTCTTTTGAAATAGTTTCTCATTCCGCAACGAGTTTTTCGTAAAATAAAATATTTAAAGTATGATAGAATAATTAGTTATGAGTATAAAAAGGGATATACTTTCGGTGAAATTTGCACAACTATTGGTTAAAGCGAGGAAACTAATCTCATTGTTGTATACATTAACATCTCATCTTACTCTATGTATTATCGTGACTGAACCTAAATAAATTTTCATGCATGATTTATAAACTCATCAAGATATACTTAAATATCATCAACTTATGCATGACCTATTATTTAGTTACGGATGCATGGACATTAGCGACCTCAAGTATGATAGGGGATGTGTATTTATACATATATTTATATTAACTACAATAATTGTTGAATCTATTCATCAATTAGGTTCACATTATTTCAAGATAAATATGATGCAAATAATTCTAAGTTATACTCTAACCTCACTTATCCAAAGATATACCCCGTGTGTTTAAATTAAAAAATATTACTTAAATTATTTAATAGATAAATAATGGTTGGATAGAAATATAATTATAATTTGTGAATGACCATGGTTTAAATGAAATAAGAATATCTGACATTACAAGAAAACTCGCTCAATATTCGAAACGTATTGTGTAATAATGATCAAATCAATATGAATGATAATGAATGTACTTGCATGGAAAGAATAAAAAATAATAATTAAAGCCTAAACGTAAGGTGTAACAACAAAAATAAAGTGTAGTCTCATTTTTTTCAAGTATATTATGTGTTCACATTAAATCTTTCTCTGTAAGCTAAATCCCATCAGCAGGATAAGCATTTATTATAACCGCACCCACTGAAATAAAAACGTAAATGATGATAATATATCTCAAATTATGATGCACGTTCGTCAAACATTATGATTCTGGATTTGTATTTAATAGATATGCTTAATTATCAAGACAATGATGCTAATATGAAAATTACTTAGCACGATACAACACATGTAACCATCTAAAAAAACCATCCCAGAAAGAAACCTACGGCTCTAATAATGTGAAAAGGGCAAATAATCATACAAAAACCAACATCAACGAAGTTTGAACCTTGCGATACGCATACATTCTTATGTAACCAATTATAGATACTTTCAAGTCCCTAACACACATCTAATCCATCCACGTAACCAAAAATACATTATCACATCTTTGATGTCATCATTTAGGATTATAATGCATATGAATTTAGCAAAAATATCATTTAGCCTTCTTTTATTTATTTAGGTATATGAACAATCATCAATCTCCACACCAAAAGGGGGAAATCCAATCCAGCAAGAGGGACACGAAGGTCCATGGGATGCAAACACGGTGAGAAAATCGTAAATAAAAGGCCAGGGGACCGTACCTATATGGGTGTTCTCAAGTGTAATACCATATCTTTATTCTAAGCCATTTTCACGCATCATCGTGATCGTAGAAATCCTCTAAAGCAAAATAAATCCTTACTTAAGTCTAACCTACAACAAAATCTCGAAATAGAAGAAGTGGGAGAGATGATCTTACATTTCTAATGATAGATCTGTGTAGACGAGGGAAAACTCCTCTACGAAAATGGTGGCGATTGCCACCTCCGCGACGCTCTGATGAAGCTACAATGAGCTTGGGAGATGTGAAATCATAGGTGGTGGCTAGGGTTTGCAAATGAGAGTAGAGAACATCCCAAGAGATCTTTTATATCTCTAAACTCATATTTAGGCGGATCTCGAGTGGATCCTGTTAAAATCATGTATAACCACTTAAGAGTTGATCTCTCTTCACTAAAATGATCATATCTCATTCATCTGATGTCTGATTTGCAAAATTTCAGATGTATTGGAATCCTGGTGATGATACGCATTCAATAAGCTATCTTATTCTACAATCATATCAATTGAATTTTCCATAAACTTTAAATAGACTGCAACTATTTTATCATCATAAACTTGACCAAGATGCCTACTAAAACATGGGGTTTCACATCGTAATAATCTTGAAATAAGTCTCGTCCTCGAGACTTCAGGGAATAGTAGGAGTTGCAGTCACTCTTGGTTCATATCATTTGCTATATACATCTGCGATATCACATCAAATATCCATTACATTGTGTAGGACACATGTCTATTATGATCCAAAATAGAAAGTCTACAAAACCTATGGTCATTACTTTTGAAAATTAAAAAAAATTCTGACATGCATCTTTCTTAGCTCGGAGACGATAACAATCTTAAAATAAAGCTTCATATTTCTTCAAAAGGTACACCTGCATCCACATTCCACTTATCACAAGAGTGATAACAATCTTAATGGGACCTTTGTTATCATGATCAACGATAACAATCTTTAAGGATTACGGTTATCACCTTCAGTGATGACACTCTTAAAGTATTCCCCTTATTACTCAGGAAGATGGATATGTATCCAATTTCTACTTACCACGAGAGTGATAATAATTGTGATAGAACGTTTTTATCGGATCGATGATAACAACTTAAAAAAATGATAACCATCACTTAGTGATAATAATATTAAAAAAATATATGTTATTACCTTCAATTATTACAAATAAAATAAATAGTGTTATCGTAGCTAGCGATAACAATCTTAAAAAGAATCAAGTCATATCTTTCAGTCCTTAATATTATCTTACAAATTAGTGTAGACTACCTAATACGATTCTCTATATCACTATAATTTGGCACTTATCAACCTTTGAACTCATTTCGATTATCGATCTTTAAGAAAGTACTAAGACATTTAAGCATTGTTATAATTATAATCATTAAGAAGGATATAATCCATACGTTAGTACTATTTTTATAGGCATACTCTGCACTATCAAGCAATATACAAGGAACATCTGTCATGATCATACACATAAACACATTATCTAACAGATTTTTCATTTAGAATTACAAGAACATTTAATAGTCATTAGATTCATTACATCAGTCACATGTCTTGAGTATATTTTTTTCCTTTTCATCAACATGTGGATACTCATCAAGTGTGGTGAAAACCCCACTATAAGCTCACCGAGAACATTCAGCTTGACTGTGGCCCCTCTGGCTACAAGTATAACATCTTCGAGATCGAGTACTTCCACTTGGTCCATTTGTAGCGGAACTTGTTGTAGTCTCATCATTCATTAGTTCCAGAGGCATAGAATCGTGATCAGTGATTGGATAACGCATCAAAATTTATTGGTCATCATTGTCATTTTCATTTAAGTATGTCCTTTTCAATTTCTTTTCGTGACGTAAGTCTTCCATGCGAGATATGACTTCTACTATCTCGCGGATAGTGGATGGCCGTCAAGAAGAGAGTCTATATTAAATACCGAGGCGAAGTCCACACGAAAATTTTAGGATTCGTTCATCCTCACACATTTCGAGCATGGGTGAATGGTTTGCTAACTCGTCAAATTTTATCTGATATTCTCTAACCGACATCGATCCTTGTTTCAACTCATACAGTTCTTTCATGTTTCTCCTAATTCAGAAATCAGGAAGAAATTGTTCTCTAAAGGACTCCGCAAAATTGTTCCAAGTCAAGTGATGGGGTGATTGTCGGTATAAAGTAGTTCACCATCGTTTGGCATGACCGGTCATGAGTATTTAGCAAATGGTACCCAACAATCTTCAAGTGCTTGAATGATCATGAGAACTTTCTCAATATTTTCCAACCAGCCATTAGCATCTTCATGAGTAATATCTCCTACAAACTCTGATACTTTACCCTTGCAAAAGCTGGCAAAGATTTTATGATGTTTTCGAAAAATATCCTCAGTAGATGGATGAGGAAGTGGAATTCTAGTACTACCATCGATCTGAAGACTACGAATGGATTTTTTTAAATCCATTAAGTCTTTGCTCTACAGTTTGTAGTCTCCGATCCATACTGTAGAGCATGTCCATCATCATTGCCAACTGCCTAGCCATCTCACCATCAGAATGCCACATAATTTTGCATGAATCAATTACACTCATCAGTCTCTAGATATTTAATGTCTCACATCGTAGGGCTCTTTTGGGAAACCATTCCTGTTGGACTACGTATAAGAGGCAAAAGACCCTCATATATTCCATACATTCTGAATACCATTGATAATCATAAGCATAAATGCTGTCTAATGGAGTATCCTTGCTCTGATACCATCTGTGATACCCCGTCCCACGAGAGGAGTGTCAGACCTAACTCCATAGGATCCAGATACTCAACAATAACTACATCTATACATCATGATTAATATTCGAAATGTAAAGCAAGAAAAGTAGATAATAAACTGCTCAAATGACATTTATACATTCATGGTTCCCAAAAAATCATAAATTTGTAATAGAGTCCACAATATATTATTACATGACTAAATACTTATACTGCAGGAATTATTACAACTCTATAAGTGGAACTGTACCCTGAGTATGGTACAAACTGTGGAAACTCAAGTCACTACCGTTGCTCAACAACCTGTAAACCTGAATGGGTTTCCAAAGAAGAAGTACATGTATGAGCAAAAAGCTCAGTAAAGCTAAAACATGCTAACACTACACTAAGCAGAAGTGAAAAATAGTAAAGAGATGGATGTTCATGTTCCATTATTATCTTGTAAATATTGCTCATTATTCCAAACTATTAATAAGATTATTATTATAAGTTGCATGCAATTTGCTACCTGTACTTTACAAGTGCACGTACTTTATTCATATCATGAGCTAACTAATTATACGTTTATCTACATGTATTGTTTGGGATAATCATATATGTATATGCACATAGGTATACTATTCATGATGTCTTTTCATCATTTAGTTGTTGAGTTCAAATAATAGTAACATAACCTCAATAGTCACAACATGTGCACTGGAGTAACCAACTCAAGCCGACAACCCTAACTCCAACTTCAACCCATTTCCCCAGCTTACCCACCACAAGGAGAATATCCGAGAATGAGTACACCGATGCCAAACAGGACCGCATCGAATACACCCTTGTGATGAAGTACAAGTCTTCAACGAGTGTCGTACTAGGGATGCGGATACACCGACTGTACCCGTATCACTACGCTCAACCGACAGAGTCATGGAACACACCGATAGACTCACGGAACTAGAACTAGCATTCCATCTTAGACTCACCGAGACCATAAGAGTTGCGTCCAGCTCTCGGGTATGCTAAATTCTCTAAGTATAACACACGCAAACAAATATCGATACAATACTTTTCAATTTAATTTTATTTAATAATTTAATATTCATTTAAGAAAACCATTATACTTATTTTAGGATTTGCGCTCGTGTGTTAGAATCATCACAGTGCCTGATTTCAATAATTGTATTCAATCATAGATTATTTTTCATAAACAAGCGTATGCCGATCACACCACGTACCAACTATGTCAATTTACTCTGTATACTGCCATAAGGCTTGGAGAAATCATGTCACTCAACTCATCCAACGAGATCACGAGCTACATGGTATCTAAATCGGCCCGAGCACGCATGTCCAAACCCTTACGATGCCCATTTCCCTTTGCCCGATCACCGTGAATTCACAACCATGGGATAAAAATAATAAAACCCCATATCTTCTGTAATATTATCTTTTGACTTGTTAAAGGCTGAAATTTCTTATCTTCGTATGCAAACATGTCTTAAACTCATTGTATTCCTAGCAATGTCAATCATTGCGTCAGGTATATCCTTTTAAACTATTTTCAATCTCTGGTAAATTGGAGGCATATCTTTTGATGTGTCTTTTGAAATAGTTTTTCATTCCACAATGGGTTTTTCGTAAAATAAAATATTTAAAGTATGATAGAATAATTATTTATGAGTATAAAAAAGGGATATACTTTCGGTGAATTTGCACAACTACTGGTTAAAGCGAGGAAACTAATATCATTGTTGTACACATTAACATCCCATCTTACTCTGTGTATTATCGTGACTGCAACCTAAATAATTTTTCATGCATGGTTCATAAACTCATCAAGACATACTTAAATATCATCAACTTATGCACAACCTATTATTTAATTACGGATGCATTGATATCAATGACACCGAGTATAATACGGGATGTGTATTTATACATATATGCATATTAACTACAATAATTGTTGAATCTATTCATCAATTAGGTTCATATTATTTCAAGATAAATATGATGCAAACAATTCTAAGTTATACTCTAGCCTCACTTATCCAGGGATATACCCCATGCATTTAAATTAAAAAATATTACTTAAATTACTTTCATAGACAAATAATGGTCGGATAGAAATATAATTATAGTTTGTGAATGACCACAGTTTAAATGAAATAACAATATCCGGCATTACAAGAAGACTCACTCAATATTCGAAATGTATCATGTAATAATGATCAAATCAATATGAATGGTAATGAATGTACTTGCCTGACACGAATAAAAAAATATATTTAAAACCTAAACGTAAGGTGTAACAACAAGAATAGAGTGGAGAATCAATTTTTTTCAAGTATATTATGTCTTCACATTAAGTCTCTCTCTGTAAGCTAGATCCCATCCATAGGCTAAGCATGTACTATAACCACACCTATTGAAATAAAAACGTAAATGATGATAATATATCTCAAATTATGACGCACATTCGTCAAACATTATGATTCTGGATTTGTATTTAATAGATATGCTTGATTTATGATTTCCATCAAGGATCAAGACAATGATGCTAAACGGGAAATTACTTAGCACGATACAACACGTAACCAATATAAAAAACCATCCCACAAAGAAACCTATGGCTCTAATAATGTGAGAAAATCTTGGGCAAATAATCATACAAAAGCCAACATCAACAAAGTTTGAACCTCGTGATACGTATACATTCTTATACAGTCATTTATAGGTACTTTCAAGTCCCTAACACACATCTAATCCATCCACGTAACCAAAAATACATTATCACATCTCTGATTTCACCATTTAGGATTATAATGCATATGGATTTATTAAAAACATCATTTAGCCTTCTTTTATTTATTTAGGTATATGAACAACCATCAATTTCCACACCAAAAGGGAGAAATCCAATCCAGTAAGAGGGACACAAAGGTCCATGGGATGCAAATATGACGAGAAAACCACAAATAAAAAGGGCAGGGGACCGTACCTACATGGGTGTTCTCAAGCGTAATACCACATCTTCATTCTAAGCCATTTCCATGCATCATCGTGATCGTGAAAATCCTCTCAACCAAAATAAACCCTTGCTTAGGTCTAACTTACAACAAAATCTAGAAATAGAAGAAGTGAAAGAGATGATCTTACATTTCTAATGGTAGATCCTTGTAGATGATTATGAGGGAAAACTCTTCTCCGAAAATGGCGGTGATTCGCCACCTCCGCGACCCTCTGATGAAGCTACAATGAGCTTGGGGGGGGGGGGGGGGGTGGAAGATCATAGGTGGTGGCTAGGGTTTGTAAATGAGGAGAGAACATCTCAAGAGATCTTTTATATCTCTATACTCATATTTGGGTGGATCTCTTAAGTGGATCCTGCTAAAATCCTGTATAACCACTTAAGAGTTGACTCCTCTTCACTAAAATGATCATATCTCATTCATACGATGTTCGATTTTCAAAATTTCAGATGCATTGGAATCCTGACGATGATACACATCCAGTAAGCTATCTTATTCTACAATTAATAAAATGAATTTTCCATAATTTTAAATGAACTGCAACTATTTGATCATCGTCAACTTGACCAAGTTGCGTACTCAAACCCGGGGTTTCACAATAATTCCAACCCACGAGAGGAAAATCCTAAGATTAAGGTGACAGTGTTCTCATATAAAATATTAATAAAATAAATGAAATTAAAGTGAAAATTACCTTCTCAATATTTATTTGCATGTGTGTCGTGGTTAGAGAAGTTAGCATACCTGAGAGTGGGACACAACTCTCATGGTCCCCGTGAGTCTTAGATGGAGTGTTAGTTCTAGTTCTGCGGGTTTGTCGGTGTGTTCTGTGACTCTGTCAGTTGAACGTACTACTATAGGTACAGTCGGTGAGTCTGCGTCCCTGGTGCATGATGAATCTCGTATTCATCATGCTTAAATTCATTAATTAAACCCCTGGCTTAACTAATCCAATGCAAATCACCATTAATTCTTTATTTTCATCTTGTAATATATCTTGTATAATTAACCTTAATTAATTGTATTTAATTTTCTTTTTTTTCCTTGTATTTATTTTGCTCATCAAAAACCCACAAAAATCAAGTTGAACAATTGTCTATAATTCGCTAACCATTTAAAAGACTAAAAGATGCAAAAACAATTCAAAAGATAAAAATCAGCATTTTACCCCCTTAAAAATACCCCCAAAAAATATATTTTGTTCAAATGACCTCTTTTAGCTTTTTGTCCAACATAAAACTTGTAGATCTCGTCGAGACGAGCAACATTCATGCTTTGACTTTTTCCTAATTTTGTATCTAACTATTTCTTTTGTATTTTTCTTTGTATTTATATTTCTGGATTTTTCGGAGCAGACACGTGGGCTCTCTGGAGCCGCCACGTGGCCGCTCCTCCTTCCACCACCCGTCACCAATCTTGACTGTTGGATCTACTCCAATCCGCCTCCATCTCTGTCGTTCATCCTTCGCCCACTCCCAACCGTTAGATCAGACTTCTAGATTAGATCTCAACCGCTACATCGCGCCTAAATGCCAGCCATCCGATCTTCCTTCCATCCAACGCCCTTCCTCATGACACGTCACCACTTCATTTCAGTCACCCGATCCCACTTGTATCCTACAGTCCACCATGCTCCACGTCATTCCACCCTTTCTCACCGTTGGATTTCCGCTAGGTCACATCCTAGCCATCCGCCACCGCTTAACCCTCCACCGCTGGATCAGATCCCTGATTTGATCTCAGTCAACCGCCCGCACTACCATCTGAGCCGTTGGATCGTTAGATCTAATGGCTACTGTTCATCTCCTACCTTCGGCCCTGCCGTTCTCCCTTGTAGTGCCTCCGCACCCTTCCATTTTTAACTCCATCTCCCAGCCACCTCTCAGCAACCCAACCCCGCCCCTCTATCGTCGTTACTTCCTACATCCACGCGTAACCCCCTTCGAACCTCGCATTCACTCCTCGCCATCAAAACTCCATTACAAACCTTCACCTCCATCACCAGTAACACCCCTCCTATAAAACCACCTTCTCTGCCGTACATTAGCCCTATCCATCACTAGAGGGCCTCCTACATAGCTTCGGCCGCCCTCCGGTGACAGCAGAGGGCGGCTTGGAGAGGCGATCATGGTTGCGAGTACCCTAGTGTGATCCGTGGTCTCCAGCCACATCGTGGCTGCCAATGACGTGCCGCTGAGCTCCATGCATCGTTGGGCACGCTGGGCGACGACCCCTGAGCTCCAACGGAGCTCGATCACAGGTCATCTCCTCCGCCAAATGCCTGGCTTCGGCCAGGTAATCAATTATCGTCTCTTCTTCCTTTCCCTGGATTTTGCCGACTTCATCACTCACCGTTACTCTCGCCTGACCCTCTCCGACGCTCCATCACCCATCAGTTACTCACGCCAACTCCATCGCTCATCATCTTCCCTTCTCTAGATCCCCCTCGCTCCGACCCATCTCCTCCCCCACTCACTGGAGAAGGAGCCTAGGTCCCCTGCTCCGACCACCTCCTTGGGACCCCTTCTCACTCACTCTATTCACGCAAACACCTCGCACACGCTTCGGCTATACTAACCAATGCAGATGCTCAATGATCGGAGTTAGCATCCCCTCGTCGTTCTCCAGCTCCTCCTCCGATGACCATGCTCCGTCGAGCACCTCCAGACAACCACTGAGCTTCGACGTGGCTCCCGAACCTCCGCCAGACCTTCAGCCATCCTCCCCAACCTTTAGGCAACGATCTGGAGCAAGGCGGAGCAACCAGCAGGTCGCCGGAGCCCAGCCTCCTCCGGTGGCCCACGGCGGAAGATGAAGTACAGTTGTTGTCCGATCATCCAGATCAGACAGTGGTGATGATGACACGTGGACGCCCAAGCCTCATTCCCATCCAGAAGCCTCAGGTCCACCGAGCCACAACCGAACCACCACTTCGTGCCACGTGTCCTGAACTAGAGGCGCCTCCCGAGCCTAGGCTCCTCACGTGCACCGGATTTGAGGGCTTGGGTAAATTGCATGAAACCCTCGGATGTTTTGGTATTTACAGATTGGTCCCCATGCACGTGCCTCACGTGCGTGCCTGGGTAAATTATAGGGAGATCCTCTCATGTTTTCAGAATTGTAAAAAGGTCCTTGCGCACATGGAGAAATTACAACAGGGCCCAAGCGGTTTTTGGTATTTGCATTTAGGGACCTAAATGTAATATTTATCCTTTTATTTTCTTGTATTTTTATTACAATTATGCCCTGCATTGTTTTCTTCATAACTTGAGCATCCTAGGTCCAAATTACATGATTTTAGTGTCGTTTTGATCCTTGTTTCTTCATCTACATCATGACATGTTTAATTTTCTCATTTGCCACCATTTTAAATGAAGTAAATTTTTGTGTTTGATGATGACCCTGCTCTCCTTGTCCTTGCTCTGAGTTGATGACTGATCTTAATGTTGTGATTAAAATGACCCTGATTTCAATTCCTATTATGTTGCTCATTTTCAGTGATATTTTTAGGGTATATTTGTGATCTTTTGTTCTGCATATAAATTCCCTTGCATTACTCTCATGCATCATCCTATAATTGCATAAAATCAACTAAAATTTGCATGCTTCATTTTATTACATTGTAATCTACATAGTGCATCCTGCATCTTCATGAAGACCTGAAATTGAGAATTTATGCTTTTAATTGATCAAAAATCAATAGAGAAATAGAATAGCTCGTGTCCCTGTATCCGCCCTTCGTAGACTTGCCAAGTATAAATACTCCACAACATTCAAAGATTGTGATTTTTGCTGAATCAAATTTGCCTCCTATACTACGACAATTACTTATTATTATAGAGGCAGATTTCGCGTTCATCAGTACGACATTGGTCGAGGACTTGTACTTTGTCAAGGTTGTATCCGGTGCGGTCCCGTTTGGCCGCCATGTACTTATTCCCGGATATTCCCCTCGTGGCGAGTAAGACATGGGAAATGGATTGAAGTTGATGTTGGGGTTGGTTGTTTGAGTTGTTTTCTCTAGTGCACATGATGTGACTATTGAGATGATGTTATTATTGTTTGAACTCAACTGTTGAATGATGGAAACATGTCTTAAATAGCTTACATATGTACACACATATATATATATGTGTGTGTGTGTGTGTGTGTGTGTGTGTGTGTGTGTGTGTGTTTGTGTGTGTGTATGTGTGTGTGTTTAAACCCCAATGAGTCATGTAAGTAAATGCAAAATTGATGGGCTCATTTATACATTCCAATACTGTCTATTGTAGAGTACAAATAGTAGATTGTATGAAACTTGTAATAATCATTTACTGATGATTGGGATAGTAAACAATAATTAACAACAAAATATAATGGAACATGAACACCCCTCTCTTTAATCCTTTTCACTTCTGTTAGTGTAGTGTTAGCCTGTTTTAACCGTACTCAGCCTTTTGCTTATACGTACTTCTTTAGAGATCCATCCAGGTTTGCAGGTCGTTGAGCAACAATAGTGACTCGAGCTTCCGTAGTATGTACCAGACTCAGGGTACATCTTTACTTGTAGAGTTGCACTAGTTGACATTATACTTTTGTAGCTCATACCGTTTAAGTTGTTAATCATGTACAGTACATTGTGATTGTAAATCTATGATTTTTTTGGGAGCCGTGAATATATATAAATGTTATTGGAGCATTTTATTATCTACTTTTCTTGCTTTACATTCTGAATGTTAATCGTGATGTATGAATGTGGCTATTGTTGAGTATATGGATCATAGGGAGTTAGGCTTACGCTCTCCCCGCAGGGCAGGGCGTCACAATGAATCTCCATGTCATCACTTTAATTCTTTCATTTTGGCCTTTAAACCCTAGCTAAATGCATGTACATATCATTATTTTACATAAATTAACATTCGTATTTATTGTATAAATATTGTATAAAATACATAGTCTAAAGCCAAAATAAAAGAATAAAGAAAAGAAAAAAAGAAATAAAATGCCAATGGTATTTTATGACCCTAAACCTCGATACATATGCATTATGATGTCCGTGTCAACAAGGAATAAAGTAGGGGAAGATAAGGGTTAAAACATCAATAAAACCCTTATTTTTATCCTTCAATAATGTATTTTTAGGACACATTTTATTCTTTATTATTTATTTATCAAATAAAGAAACTTTTTACAAAAAAGTTGTAGATATAAATACATAGAAAAATACAAAATTGGTTTCACACAAAAATAATACACAATGTACATTTTATACTCAGAACAAAATTCCAAAACCCAAGCTTCCCATACGCATATCTTCTCCTTATGAACTCAAAGTGTATTGAAATCATCTTTATTTGTATATAACTTTTTATTAGCTATTTAATGAAGGTGATTTCATTAAATTTGAAGTTAAGATGCAAAACTTAAGTTTTGGACCCCTATTGTATAGTTTACATGAATAAAATCTTCATTTTATTTATTCTTTATATTTTTTATAATTTTATATCTTTATAATTTTGTAAATATTATTTATAATTTATGTACATATTTAGAATAAAATAAAACTACAAAGAAAATGCTAGAATAAAATACTATACAAAATACATAGATGAATATACAGTACTTATACCTATAAAATAAGTATACATATTTACTTAAGTATACAAAATACATCAAAAAATAAAAGAAAAATATAATTATGTATATTTAAATAAGTTATAAATATATAAATTAAGTTTATAAAATAATAAAAATACAAAATACAAAATAAAAATAAAATAAGTCATATATAGGTAAATATACATATAACTACACTTGTAAATAATAACTCACAATAAATTAACCCATAGAAATAAATAAAAATCATAATTAAATACTAAAGAAAATAATAAACAGTTTTTATTTTATAACCTAAAAGTTATAAATTTATTTACTAGTTTTTATTTTACAAGGCGTTTTGCCTTGCATTTTTCTTGTTGGTCCACGTGGACCAACCGGAGCTCTTCTTTTGTTGACCTCGATCAACTGCCCCTTTGGCATCTCTAACCGTGTCAGAACCTCGAGCGGTCCATTTCCTTGATTTTTCCAGGCTGCTCTGATCACCAAAATGCCTCAAGTCCTTGTTCGATTCTCTCCCCATCACAATTGTCTTCCCCGCACCATGATTAGATCCTATATTGATCTTCATCGGGCCACTAAATAATGCCAATCGAAGTTGGTCGGGACCTTGGTCTATAAATAATGCCTCACTCCTCCCAATTTATCTTTGATCCCTCTTCGAGCCTTGTTCTCACTCCAGCCTAGTGTGTGTGTCCTGTGATAGAAGAGCATCCTCGTGGTGTTGGAGTGCAACAAGATTAGGAGAGGAGGTCCACGGTGGAGCTCCAACGACACCTCTGCTCCCTGATCAATCATCAGGTATGAGCCGTGTGTTTTCAATTCCTCATTTAGTTCAGTAATTAGATCAGTAAATTAGCATAGAATCAAAATCTTCGATTGCCAGAGCTCCAAGCTCCGACCATGTTCCCCCAATGTCTCTGATTGTGACCAAATCCTTTTATCACCTCACTTCCTTCCCCTGGCATTTCCCCATCATTCGCCCATCACCATCCACCTAGATCATCCCTTGATTTGGAGATCAATTCTCCCTCCGCCACGTTGGCCAGAGTACCTCCATATTCTCACCATTCCACCGTCAACCTCCACTAAATAAGACCAAGACTTTTGCCGGTGCCTCTCCAGTGTTTCTAATATCTTTACAGGTCTTGAAGGGGATGTTTGAACCCCATTTGATTCGAAGAACAGCCCCAGGTGCCCATGTGCTTCCTCGAGCTCCAGATCCGCCACCATCGGGGTCTGGACCATTTTGAAGGCACCATCGACTACGGACGTCCTCTGTGAGCGTGTAGAGCACTCCAGCATCGAAGAAGGAGCACATGGGTGAGAAGAATCAAGGATAGAAGTTCGAGGAAGGCTAGTTCTTCCCTGTTCTTCGTAATGAGCAGAGACTGTTCGATATGGGGAGGAGCCCCAGATTGATTGAGAAACATCAGATCTTCAAAGCCTTAGTCGTCGGATTCTCGTGCAAGATCTAATTGTGAACGTCGAAGCCCAACCGTCATTGTGCCACGAAAGGCCACCATGTGGATAAGTAAGCACCATCCAACCACACGATAATGCATCTTAGGGGGTAATTTACATATCCTCCCCTGTATTTTTGGGGTTTATTTTGAATTAGTCTTGTAAATATAATTTGTAGATAAATAAATATGTAAAAATTGCATAAAAACCCTCGAATTTTTGGGTATTTGTATTTATATCCGTGCCAGCTGATGACTTAGATTTTACAAGGGTCTAAAATAATATCCTCAGGTAAGCGAAGATATATTGTCGCTGAGGCAACTACTAACAAACCCGAGGTCAATCAACAGTCAACCCACACAATGTGTTATTCAAGCAAAACAAGCAAGTGTGAATCAAAATTTATTATACCCTACAAATAGATGTACAGTGACAAGTAAAGTAGGGGCCAAACACAAGAAACAACTAAGGATAGACAATCAAAAATTGGCCAAGAAAGACAATAAGTGATTTTGTATATTTTTGAATTTTTAAGATTTTTTATGGGTTTTTAATTAATTATTTTTTGTGGATTTTTTTATTTATATTTTTTATGTTTTTAATTTTACAATTTTTATATTTTCTTATTTATAAATAATAATAATAGGAGTAATATAAGTATATATAAATATAAATTTACTACATAGACTAGTATATAGATATAAATACCTATAACTACTCAAATTTCCTTAAATAAAATATTTTTATCTTTTTCATATTTTTCTCTATTTTTGATGTTTTTTAGATAATTTTTATTATTTTTTGTATTTTTAATTGACTAAATAAGGGAAAACAATGAGCAGAATAAATAAGCCAGATTGTCTTGGAAATTAAAAATAGCAAATAAAACCCAACTTTTCTAAAACTATTTTTAATTTATAATATATAATAAAAGAAAATTACATAATAGAAATCAATATTTTTGGAGTTTTTGGTGATTTTTTATCTTTTTATAAAGGATTTTGGAGCTTTTTAATTTTTAGTCATTTTCTTTTTCTATTTTTTATGGTTTTAGGTCTAAAGTTGTGAAATACAATAATAGATAAAGTATATTTTTTTTAGGATTTTCTAAAATGTTTTATATTTTTTATGGTTTTTTACTGCAAATAAAGAATAATATCCTAGTTTTTGAATTTTTATAAATAGAAAATAAACTTAAAATACCCAACGATAATTATATGTCGTAGAGATATATGTCAAGTATTTAAGGTATTTTCCACAATTTTTTAAAGGCCAAAAGTTATTTTTCACAAAATAAAAACTACATAAAGAAAATACACTATGGTAGGGGCATTTTTACAAATATTTAAAGTTCTGAAACTATTTTCGAACACCTCAGAGAAATATTAGGGGCAAACATACAATTTTTCCAAAAATATTCAATAATATATAGATGATAACGAGTTTGAGGACCAGGGTTAAGCTATGAAATTAAGCATGTCATTGTCACCCCAAAAATCCGACGAGAATTCGAGAAAATTTTTAGTCAACCACAAAATGAATCAAGCATATAAAACAAGTAGTCTAAGCTACTTTTATTAACCTGGTATATCGACTAGGGTCAAACACAAGGAGGCAATTGTTATTAATCAAGGGTCAATCAATTCAATGACAAATCAAAGAAACGAAAGAAGGAAATACAAAGCAAACAACCCTTGGTTTTTTTGTGATTTTTATCTTTTAAAAATTTTTATGGGTGTTTAATTTTGCAACCTTTTTTATATTTTTATTTTTTCAAATAAAGACAACTAAAGAAAGTGGAAATACGGTACACATCTTTTTTTAGATTTTTCAAATATAGTAGAAATAACCAGAAAAATTAAGTAAATATATAGTAGAAATAACCAAAAAAATTAAGTAAAGATATTCTTGTGTTTTTGATAATTTTATACTATTTTTGCAATTTTTCAGGGGTTTTTCAATTTTTTAGAATTTTCAAAATGATTAAAAACAAGGAATAAAGCAAACAATACACAATATTGAGTATTTTTCAATTTAAAAATATAAAAATAAGCTCAAAACTCGTGGAAGATACTTTTTCAAAAAGTATATTTAAATATCTACAAACATAAATAAAGAGCACAATTTTGGGGGTTTAAATGATTTTATATGATTTTTATGGTGTTTTAAGGTTTTGCAAATTTCAAAGTTTTATAAAAGCAAATAAGATGAAAATTTGGATAGAAAATCAAACAAATAAAAATAAAGTTACTCTAATTTTTTAGAATTTTTAAAGGTATTTTCGAATTTTTGTGGATTCTATAAGGCTAACATGGAAATTTTTAGTTGATTTTGAATTTTTAATAACAACAAATAAAAGAAAAACAACAATAAAAATTACCAGGCAAAGTAAACCCTAGCAGACACTTATCCTAATTTTTAGGGGATTTTTGGATTGAGCTTGCTATTTATTGCAATAAAAAAGAGACAAAGGAAATTATTGGATACAACAGTCCTACTTGCAAATATTTTAAGTCCTAGGGCCGAACAATAACATATAATGGAAGTGTGAGGCCAAAAGCACAAAAATCCTAGAGAAAACGTGCGTCGCATGTGGAACATGCTCACATGGGCATAAATGCAATTTCCAAAAGTTACATCTATTTCATTAACACATGAAAGTTCAGGGCAAAACAAGAAAATAACCTACAAAAATATGTGAACACACACGTGAATGCGGTTCGACGGGACTAAAGCATAAATAAGAGAAATACGAGGTCCATACTACAAATGTTTAAATTTAATTTTTATAATTATTAGACTAAAAAGAAATAATAGAAATGGTAGGGGGGAAGGTGAATATACCCTACAAGCATGTGGGGTATATGTGGTCTGACGCACGACATTGATCAGTTAGTGGTACTGATCTAACGGTCTGGACAAGGGGTACACTTGTACAACCCTGATGCGCACTGGGAGAAAATCTGACTGTCTGGAGAAAAGTCGATGACGTGCGTGTCAGATCTGACGAAGATATGATCAGACTTCCCAAATTTGGGCGTGAAGATGTAGTCCCGATTGGATCTAGGGGAACGACGCTGGGATGCTTTGGAAAAACTGGAAGAAGGTGATGCCAGTTGAGCTTCGATCGATGATATCTGGTGCTACAGTCGGAGCGGTCAGCTAAGGAGTCCAGCAGCTCGCCATAGTGGTTCCACGTACTCAAGTCTCAGATGGCTCGGAGCGGTGCTAAGCAAGGATCTGGAAGGTGTACTAGTTGGATCTACTTCGCCAATGTAGTTGGGACTCAAATCGAGCCTCTCGTGCACCTGTACCTGCAAGGATACTCAAGGCTCGGAGGCGATGCTCCAGACGTAGTTATTTTGCATAAAAAACAAAGGAAGCGATAGTGAATGGGCTTTGGCTTCCGGTGTACATGGAGGGAGAAAGCCCAGGCCCAATCCAGCTCCGATGAGCAAAATTTAGGGTGATCATGATGCGTAGAAGGATTAGCGATGAGCAGTTGAATGTCTCGATGCGAGTAGATGGTCGAGCGGAGCTCCAAATCTGGTGGTCGGAGCAAAGATGGCAGACGACATCGGAAATGGATGAATTGAAATAGTAGGGCAAAAAGAAAAGGAATGAGAGTACCCGAATCTATTGAAATGGAAGGCAAATGTTGACGAAGCGAATGACGGGGTAATGGCCTCTATCCGGCTGCGTAAGGCCGAGGAGGCTAATCACAGCGGAGGTCTCCGGCCACGAAGGTGGTTCGGCTCAAATGACTAACAATCCTATCTCTAGAAGGGCCTGGTGAAGCATTGTCACTGCTCAAAAGACTCAGGTGGAGGAAAAGGGGCACGAGAGCGAACTAGGGTGCGACAATGGCCAAGGAGATGATTTATAGGGTGCCTCGGGTGTTTAAAAGAATCGAGAATGTTCACGCAAACTAAGGGAGATTCGGACCCTCCTAAGTATCTGTGACGGTCGCGGATCTTCAAGGAGCTTAGGGATCCGCAATCCAAGGTGGGAGGAGATCAGACTCGGGTGGAAGAATAGGGAGAACTCGGGTCCAACGAACCATTGCCCAAGTCGAACCTGGTCGGGGGGAAAGGTTGACCCGGGTCAACGGACCTGGGTTGACCAATCAGGAAATTCTATTCTTAAAAATGAAAGAAAAATCAAACTAAAAAGTAGATGATTTTAAAACAAAAATGATACAAATAAAAATGTTAGTTATTTTACAAATGATGTTTTTTATTTTTAGTAAATTTAACAATATATATTTTATGGTATATACAATATATATTGACATTTACATGTATAATATACCTATATACAATATTTACATACTTTTTTTTATTTTTATAAAATACCTTATATTTTATATTTTATTTATTTACAAAATAATTTAGGGTACATAAATATATATTTTATTGGATTTTTTTATAAGTCAAATATAGGGGTCAATTACTTAGTACTATGTACAATATATACACTTGGTTCTTTTGCACAATGAAGAGTTGATTTTATTTTTATTTTATTTTGTAATTTCTAAATTTTATTTTTAAATGTTATAAAATCGTTCAAAATATTTACAAGAGTTTAAAATAAAATATATACAATTTATACACAAAATATATAAATAAATACCTAAATATAGGTATAGGTACTGTACAAATGTGCACAATTACTTTTGCAAATATTTTTATTATTTTGAATATTTTTATTACAAGTTTTATTAAGGGAATAAATTATTTTAAGATCTTTTTATTGATGAATAAAATAGATCAATGACATATACAGGATAAATTTGGGATGATATATATAGTGAATAAATACATAATGAACAGTGATAGCCATATACACAGAATAAATATTAAATAATATTTACAAGATTTTATGGATTTTATGGATATTAATAAATAAAGACCCTATCTCCCCCTACTTTATTCTTTGTCGACCAGGTCAATACCTGACCTTCTCTCGGAGTTCGGGTTAGTCTGCATTTATTAAATACATTCTTCTTTCATTTCTTTTCTTCTTTACTCTTTTATTTTGGATAAATAAATGTTAATTACACACTATTATCAAAAGCATGCATAATGCTACATTATTGGACTTAATATATATTTACAAGTATTTACATAGGGATTTCTGCTAAAATAAAAGAATAAAGGATGTAAACCATGGATTCATCATTCCCCTATACTTTACCCTTGTTAGTCTCTTAACAAACACTTATTTGAAAAAGAAATAAAGAAAATAAAAAAAGGAAGAAAGGAGAATTGATGTTGATTATTAAACTTATCTTCATAAAGTATGGAGCTCGACCAGACCTTTGGATTATTAGTTTGGCGGAACCTTATCGGGAAATAGATTTAAGACTCAACATCTGTTAAGTTCTACAATTCTTTGGTCAGGTCACCTCAACAGTCAGATCAGAACAAGTCCATACATAAACTCTTATAACTATGAATCTTTACTTGTACTGTGTAAGTGATATATAGCTCCCCACCTCAAAAGTGGAAAAGAAACATCCTCCCTCAACAAGGTAACTCTAGTCCCCCAAACTAGCAACTCTTTCCTTGAGGAGCAGGGTATTCCCTTCTAAGTTCAAGTACAACCAGCTCAAGAAAAAGGGGAAAGAAGAGAATGGACCATGGCCTGTGTAGCCACGTATCCCGTGGAGCTTGACCAGTGTAGCCAAGTCTCTAACTGCATCCGGCAAGCATTTTATTTTCAATCAGACCTGTCCCTTTTTTGGAGTTTTTGCATTTTTTCAACATATATACATCATGTGCAACATGTACATAAGGAGTTTTTCTTCTTGAGTCTCTCTTTTGAAACATTATTGCAACTTACTGCCTCCTGTCGTTAGACCTCAATGTTACTAGACCACATTGAGATACACATCCCTTCCTAAACGTGGACGAGTGTTTCCACTAGTTGTAACGCACCCATGTCCTACCCCAATCCAAAGGATTTTGCCTCCCCACCACCTCATCCATGAAGAGCTACGTGTAAAGTACGTGTCCAAGTCAAGCCACTATCTGTAAGGGTCATGCATGCGTTGTTAAGTATTCTACTTAAACCAATCAAGATGACACATGAACATAGCCTTGTGGACTTAAAGAATTAAGTCGCTGATTTGACCGAAACTCACGGGGTCTAAATAGTCCACACAAGGCGGGACTACAATGTCGCAGCGGCGACCCTCAATGAATCCCAATCAAAGTCAACAATGAACCCACAATAATGAATCAAGCAATGAGAAATAAATGTGAGGTCAAATTTATTTTAACTCTACAAGAAATGTGTATAGTGCAAGTATGTAGAGTGTCGAACACACGGAGCAAGAAGGATAGATCAAGCAAGTGCAAAGAGTGTGATGTGATTAAGTGTCTACAACTATGCAAAATTTTTGTGGGTTTTTAATTATATATATTTTTTAATTTTTAATTTTGTATTTTTATATTTTGGTTTTTAATTTATTGATTTTATATTTTCTTTTTATATTTTATATTTTATATTTTCTTTTTCTTTAAAAAGATAAAATAAAGTATATATACAAAATAAGGAAAGAGGGGATAAGGTATTTATAAAAATAGGGAAAAATAGCAAAAATTCAGAAAATAAAATGTTTTTGGTCTTTTTATGATTTTATAATATTTTTGTGATTTTTCTATATTTTTCTTAATTTTATTGGTATTTTTAAAGGTCAAAATACAAGAAAATAGTGAATTATCTTACTGCCGAAATTAAAATGAGGATGAAAAATACTAAATAGTTCCCAAAATTCCTCAAATTATTTTTAAATGAAAGATAACAAAATAAAGAAAATTTAGGAACAGAGTTTGTATTTTTAGAATTTTTGTTGGATTTTTAATATTTTTAGGAAGGTTTTTGGGGTTTTCTAATTTTTAGGAGTTTTGTTCTATATTCTTTAGTGATTTTTGGATAGGAGTTAAAAGACAGTAAAATAGACCTAATAATTTTTTTGGAATTTTTCTAAAAGTTTTAATATTTTGTGGTATTTTCTAATGCAAACATTAGCAAAAATGCATGTTTTTTATTTCTTAATAAATATTAAACTGCAATAAAAATGCAATGCAAAAATATAGCGTGAATGAACAATCAGACATGAGCTTAAACTAATTTTTGAGGAATTTTTTGGGTTTTATAGATGCATGAAATAAATAAAAACAACAAAGAGAAACTACACTACTAGCAAGGAATATATGTAAATAACAAAACTTCCAAGGGCCACAGTGCAATTTTTACACTAAATATTCAACTTAATATTACATTTAATGGACTAAGTACAAATATCAAAACCCGCAGGGGCACGCCTGCAAATAACCCAACCAAGTGCGTGACTAGCACGTGCTTGGGAAGGGTATAAATGTAAAATACCAAACTCTCGGGGGCTACTATGCAATTTACCCAATAATATTACATGTGATACAAAAGTTCATGGACTAAAGATAAATAACCAAAGTTGCGGGAGGTACAGTGCAAAATCACCCCATCCCACATGCACAGATCACGTGAGGTGATGTGGACTGGACCTAAATGTAGTTAGCTAAAGTTTAGGGGCCTGGATGCAAATATTACAAAAATAATTAAACTACAAATGAATGTTTACGGACTAAATAAAAATACAAAAATGACGGGGGTTAAAGTGCAAAATACCCACGCCTAAGGCCTCGTGCGCAATCCGACGGCTGATGTGCATCCACTTACCACATGTCGATGATCGGACGGTCGATGACGCTTCGGCTTTGACAGCGGTGATTAAATCCCACGACTCAATCTGATGGTGGAGGTGCAGGGGGATCTAACGACTGCTGTACGAACTGGAAGGTGGCCGAGATCTAACGGCGGGCGAGGCAGGACGAAGAACTGGGAGGAACTCCGGCGTGTCGAGGTTCTCCCGGCCCAATCGAGCCTCTCCGGCATCCTTCAAGCTTCCAAAAATGGCCGACGACTTCCTACGGTCCTCCTCTATCTCTTGATGGCTCCAAAACACCTCGGCGGTGGCCGAGGCTCGCGGGGGAGGGCGGCGGAGCTGGGAAGCTCCACTGAACTCCGGCGAGGAACAAAATGAGCCCCAGGCTCGAGTCAACGTTCTTTAACCTGCAAAAAGGGGTGAAAGGGTATAGGGCAAAATGCCCGGACCCCGCGGATGCGAAGATGGTGCAATACGCAGTGGTGCACGGTAGTAGCCGGAGGTGCGCTTCAGCGAGGTGAGCGTGAAGGTGATTCAATCGATGGAATGTGAAATTTCAAGAGGGGAATTGATCCTAATGCTACAGGGAAGAAAATGCACAAGAAATAAAGGGGGATAGGGCTGCTTCGATGGTTGAAACCGGAGGGAAGGGGATACCTCTACGCTGGCGGAAGACAGAGGTCGTGGAGCCACCTCAGGCGATGCTCCACCCACCTGAAGGTCGGAAAGGGAAGCTGCCACCTTCACTTTGCGATTGGGCATGAAGGGGAGCTATGCCCATGGAAAAGAGGGGTTTGAATTTTGAATCAAAGAGGAGGGTGCACTATAAAGGGTTTGACCATGTGGTTCTGGTGCTCCAAAGGTCGAGGTATATTGGGCGACGCAATGATCCAATCATCGAGATAAACGTTGGGCGAGTAAGCATGATGATCGAGGAGAAAAAGTCGTGAAGAGTGCGACCTGAAATGATGCAAGAAGCGGCCTTGAAAAATCGTCAAACATGGGTGAAAACCAAGGTCTGACAGAGGCACAGGAGGTGGGTCAGACTGTTGACCTCGGTCAACTAATCAAGCCCCCTAGTTGGTCCACGTGGACCAACCAGGAAAAACCCCTGGAAAAAGATTTAAAAATTAATTTAAAAATAGTAAATGATTTTATTATTTTTAAGTTATAAAATAAAAAATGTTTATAATTTTATAATATATTTTAATATGATTTTTAATTATTATTACGAGGTGTAAAAATAAGAGTTTCCTTTTTAGACCAATATAGGTATATTTATCTATATATTATAATATTTTTTTATTTTATGAATTTTAATTTATTTATTTTTGTTTATTATTTTATAAATTTATAGAATACTTTTATACACTTAATTATCTATTTATTTTATTTTTCTGAAGTATTTTATACACTTAATAAAATACAAGTATAAATTGTATATGTCTATGTATAGGTATTATACCTAAGTATTATATTACAAGTATTTTATTTTGGTATTTTATTTAGGTTTTTGTTTTGATTCTAATGTGCACATAAATTATAAATAATATTTACAAAATTATAAATATAAAATTATAAAAATAATGAATAATAAATAAATTGAATATTTTAATCTGTGCAAGTATACAATAGGGTCCCGAAACTCAACTTTCAAATCGTAGCTCTGCCAAATGCGAAACCACAGCCATTAAATAGCTTATTTTAAATTATATGCATTTAAAGGTGAGTTTGATGCATTTGGAGTTTTTATTTGTGAGATACAGGTCTGGGAATTTAGGATTCTGGAATCTTATTCAGATCATAACTTTTTATCTGTACATTATTTTTCAGTGAAATCAATTTTGTATTTTTCTTTATTTAATTATCTACAACTTTAATGTACAAAGTTTCTTTATTTGACGCGTAAAAAGTGGAACTAAAAATAAGTCCCGAAATGAATAAAGAATGAAATAAAAACAAAGGTGTTTTTGCTGTATTTTGGCCCTTATCTCCCCCTACTTTATTCCTTGTCGACCTATTCATCAAGATGCCTAGGTCTCGAGGTTTCGGGTCATAAAATATTTACAATAATTTATTCTTTTCCTTTTCTTTTATTTATTCTATAATTTTGGCTTTAATTACAGTATTTTATACACTAATTACATGCACATGCATGAATGCTAAGATGCTGGAATTAAAGGTATTTACACGCATTTGCCAGGGTTTTTGAGGCCAAAATGATAGAATAAAGATGATGAAATGTGGATTCATCATCCCCCTATACTTTACCTTTGCTAGTCCCTAGCAAACACTTATGTAATAAGTGCAGAAAGAAAAATAAAGAAAAGAAAAAGAAGGTGGATTAAATTTGATTATCAAACTTGTCTTCACAAAATCAAAGTTTGGAGCTTAAGTCGGATCTTTGGAATTTTAGTGCGGGTGGAACCTTATTGAGAACCGAATTTGAAATCCATCAGTCCCTGAGAATCCCAAAAACTCTGTTCAAGTCTCCTCAATAGTCAGGTCAAAAATATCTCAAGTCATACACAATCCCTTACGACTATGAATCTGACTCATACAGTGTAAGTGATAGTGGCTCTCCCCAACTAGAACGACAAAGAGACTGACTTCTCCAGTATGACAACCCAATGATTCCCCAATCCAATAACTCCTTCCTCGAGGAGCGGGGTATTCCCTTCTAAGTTCAAGTGGTAACTAGCTCAAGAGGAGGAGGTGAAGAGAACAATGGACGGTAGCCAGTGTAGCTACCTATCCTAGGATGCAAGACCAGTGTAGTCAAGTCATCCAGCTGCATGCTCACATGATTTGACTTTGGAACTCAAGCTTGCTTATTGACTTTACAACATATTCACATACTTTGCAGGCATTTTATTTTTGTACAGGCCTGGCCTCTTTTTTTTGAAATACTATTCACAACAGCATTTACATAGGGAGTTTTCCCTCTTGAGCCAGTAGACTATCCCTCTTTTGAAGCTTTATTGCAACCCACAGTCTCTTGTCTTTAGAATTCCTCATCACTGGACGGGTTGGGGTGCACTTCCCTCCCTAGAGGAGGACAAGTGTTTCCACTTGTGTGCGTCTCATACCGGCAAATCCAATCCCCTCACCATTCCAACTGAGTCGAGCCATGTGAAAGGTGCATGTGTCCAAGTTAGGTCATTATCAACAATAGTCGTGCGTGTGCTCCGAAATACTCTACTTAGGCAGTCAAGAATCCATTGAACCAAGTCTCGTGATCCTCAAAGAATTAAGTCAACTAGACCTGAAGTACCTCAAACCAGTTCCTATAAGGTTCCTGTTATTAGGTGGATTTTAAGGTCCAATCAAGCTCCAATCTTCGGATTTTACTTAGACTTGTTCAACTATCAAACTCAATCCGAAAAATGCTCATGCTATGCAAATGATATGTAGAATGCAGAAAATATTTTTGTGATGCAATTTTCAAAGATTTTGAATTTTTTATGGATTTTTGAAAATATGATGATGATGCATATGCATTTTTTAGATTTTCAAAAAGATTTTTCAAATGTTTCTGGATTTTAGTTTTGCAAATGTTTTTGGGATTTTTGAAAACAAAAAGATTTTGGATAAAAACTAGGTACAAATATTTACACGGGGATGCTTCTTATATTTACAAGAAGTGGATTTTAAGAATTTACAAGGGTAAGTGATCAGTTTTATAAATATATATAATGAATTCTAGTGTGATGTATGTATTCTCAAACTTATTTGAAAAGGTTTTTCAAACAATTTCGAAAACTATAGTCCAAAAGAGTTTTTACAAGCAATTTTACAAACATGTACACACATTTGAAAATCATTTTGCAAAGGTTTTCAAACAGTATAGATAGATTTTTCAGAACATTTTTGCAACCATTTTTCAAACCATTTGCAAATCATTTTTCAAACATTTTTATTTCACACAAAGAAAATAAAATTTTGCAAACAACACATTTTTACAAAGGTTGAAAACATGTAACAAAACGTTTTCCAAATAGTTTTCAAAATATTTTTCATAAGGATTTTCAAACTATTTTTCAAACATTTTACAAAAAACATTTTCACCTGATTTATAATAAGTAAATACAAAAAGAATTTGAGGAATGATAACATCTTTTTATTAAGGTTTTTAATGAATTTTAAAGAATTATTAGCCATATTATTAAGAAAATACGATAGTACGAGTTATGGCTAAAGTATATACGTAGTATATACGACCCCCTATACTTAGCTTGAGATATGTCCTCATAGATCGGAGAGAAAAGAGAAGACATAATTCATACTAAGTATAGAAAAGTCTAAAGAATAAATAAATGAATCAATGAGAAGTTGACAGTCCCCCCTATACTTAGGATCAAATAATCCTAAGTATAGCAGACTGTACACAACGCAGTGAGGGTCAAGGGTGAGAAGGAACAGATCGTACCCAGATTGTCTCCCCCTGTACTTAGGGTAAGATATCCCTAAGTATAGACAAGAAGAGGAGACAATGAAGAGGATCGAAGAATAGAGAAACTCGGGGTGCACGCCCCCCTATACTTAGGACAAAGTACATCCTAAGTGTAGAAACTGACAACAAGGGGCGGCACCTTTTTGATAGATAAAGAAAATAGAAAAAGAAAAGAAGAAAAGATATCAACAGATGAAGGAATGATATGGACAGATGGATCTATACAGCGGAAGATGGAATTGATCACCATGTATGAGATGCAAATGATATGAGTCAAAGAGCGCATCTCATACCAGAAGAATGGGGGCAACGTCAACGGTCGGTGGATCGTGATCTAGATATAGTTTCAGGCGCTGACCATTAACACGGAAGGTGGAGGAAGATGACGGCTCGGATATCTCAATACTGTCGTTGTCATGTACCTTCCTTACCACATACGGACCTTTCTGTTTGCTATGTAATTTTCTTGGAAATAATTTCAGTCTGGAATCAAACAACTATATGCGCTGGTCTGGCTCAAACTGTTTATGGCTGATATGAGAATCGTGCCATGTCTTCACTTTTTTCTTATATTGTAGGCTGTTAGAAAAGGTTGTATCTCTCAACTCCTCCAGGGATGCCAATTCTGCTTTCCTCTGTTCTCCTATACTCTCAGGATCCAATAATAACTCAGTGGCTGCCCAAAGTGACTTGTGCTTTAACTCCACTGGTAGATGGCACGGCTTGCCATAGACGAGACGAAAGGGAGATGTTCCCAGTGGATTCTTGAAGGAAGTCCAATAGGCCCACAAGACTGAGACCAAAAGTTGTGACCAATCCTTTCGGTCTGGGCAGACAACCTTCTGTAGGATAGTTTTGATCTCCCTGTTTGATACTTCGGCAAGACCATTAGTCTGAGGGTGATACGTGTGGCAACATGATGGTCAATGCCGAACTCTTCTACAAGGGCCCTAACCTTGTCATTGATAAAGTGAGACCCCCATATGAAATCAAAACTCTAGGTACCCGAACTGTGAAATGATATTTTTCCTCAAAAATCCACACATGGTCTTAGCATCTGTGGCTCGGGCAGGGATGGCCTCAACCCATCGGTTGACATAATCCACAACGAGAAAAATGTGCTCAGACCCTTGACTCTTAGGAAATGGGCCCATGAAATCAATACCCCATGCATCAAAAACCTCACAAAAGTGAATGGGCTGCATGGGCATCATGTCTCTTAGTCTGCAAGTACCCATCTTCTGACAGTCAGTACACCTCTTCACGAACTCATCTGAATCCTTGAAGAGGGTAGGCCACCAAAGGCTGGATTGGAGCACCTTCTGTGCTGTCCGTCTCCCAGAATGATGTCCTCCTGACTCAAGCTTGTGGCAGTATGTGAGGACGCTATGCTGCTCTTCTTAAGGAACGCACCTCCTCCAGATGCTATCCCCTCTCTCATGATAAAGGACGAGATCTTCCCAATGGTAAAACTTGGCCTTCGCCAGGAAGGTCTCGAGTTTCTGCCTGGGCCAACCTTGTGGAATCGTCTTGGCAATAAGATAATTCACAATGTTAGTGTACCATGGGAGCGAGGTGATAGCCAAGATCGCCTCATCTAGAAACGTCTCTGTAATAGGTGCGCTGGGCTCAGATTCCTCAAGGTTCTCTAAGCAGGAGAGATGATCCGCCACCACATTCTTAACTCCAGGCTTATCCTTAATCTCAATATCAAATTCCTGGAGTAGAAGGATCCATCTGGTAAGGCGAGCTTTGGCATCCTTCTTGGCCATTAAGTACCGGATGGCAGTGTGATCGGTAAAGATAGTCACTCTATATTCGAGAATATATGATCTATACTTATCCAAAGTAAAGACTACGGCCAGCATCTCCTTCTCTGTCACAGTATAATTCCGCTGAACGACATCCAAAGTCCGGCTGGCGTAGTGAATGGCAAACGATAATCCATCCCTCCTCTGTCTAAGCACAACCCCTACGGCAAAATCAGAAGCATCCGTCATGATCTCGAATGGGAGAGACCAATCGGGTGGCTGAAGGACAGGAGCCGTGACAACCATACTCTTGAGAGTCTCAAAAGACGTAGACACTTATCATCTACAATGAACTCGGTGTCCTTTGTCAACAAATCAGTAAGCGGTCGGGCAATACGACTGAAGTCCTGAATGAACCATCGGTAGAAACCGACATGCCCCAGAAAAGACCGCAATTGGTGCAGATTGGACGGTGGATTGAGCTTTCTAATGATATCCACCTTGGTCGGATCGACCTCCATGCCCCTGTTGGAGATGATATGACCAAGGACCATCCCTTGAGTCACCATGAAGTGACTCTTCTCCCAAGAGAAGACAAGATTGACCTCTATGCAGCACTGAAGCACACGGTCTAGGCAATCAAGACAAGCATCAAACCCATCGCCATAGACCGAGAAGTCATCCATGAAGACCTCTAAACAGTCACCCACCATGTCTGAGAAAATGGACAACATGCACCTTTGGAATGTTGCTGGGGCGTTGCATAAACCAAAGGGCATCCGTCTGAAAGCATAAGTCCCAAACGGACAGGTGAATGTCATTTTCTCCTGGTCTTCGGGCGCAATGGCCACTTCATTGTAACAGGAGTACCCATCAAGAAAATAGTAGTGACTCTTCCTATCTAGCCTCTCGATAATCTGATCAACGAATGGCAGTGGGAAATGATCCTTCTTGGTGGCATGATTCAACCGTCTGTAGTCCACACAGACCCTCTAAGAAGTGGGTACTCGGATAGATATCTCCTCTCTAGAATCATTTACAACTGTAGTGATACCTGTTTTCTTGGGTACGATATGTAATGGAGTTACCCACTTGGAGTCGGAGATGGGGTAGATAAAATTGGCGCTCCACCACCTTGATATTTCCTTCATAACCACATCTCGAAGATTCAGGTTCAGCCGTCGCTGGAACTCATGCGACGGCCTAGCGTCCTCCTCAAGATAGATGTGGTGGGAGCATAGAGTCGGACTAATCCCCTGGAGATCAGCTATACTCCATCCCATCGCCTTGTGGTTTCTTTCAAGAACCTCCATCAGACGAGATTCTTGTTCTCCAGTCAAACCTGCTGAGATAATGACTGGGTGCATATCTGGCTCACCTACAAGGAATCTATACTTAAGCGATTGCGGCAAGGGTTTCAGTTCTGGACAACTGGGAGGTGGCAGATCTGGCTTCTGATATATCTGTGTGAAATCTACCGGGTCTGCATGTGAGAACTCTCGCTGCGCATGAACATTTGACGAAGGGAACCCTGCTGAATCATCTATAAACTGTACTGGTTCCGTCCTAGCTGTCAGCTCAGAAGGAATCATACATGGCAAATAATCATCAAAATCATCCCAATCAATGTCTGAATCCGAGGGATCTGAACTAGATGAACAAGAACGAAAATCATCACCACTCATCCCACAACTGTCAGCCTCAAATGTATCCTCGTCCAGGGGTGTGCTCTCCAGGCTCTCAAATGCCATAAGTTGTAAGTATGGTGAATTTGTAGGCAAGGTGAGGGTCTGTGCTACGAGATCTGTCCAAATGGATTCATCATCTGTCATCACAAAATCACACTCCTGGGGGATGTCTATCTCGTCCTCTGTCATCTGCGCGACTTCACTAGACTGCTCTGAGCATACACATTCTCTCGCTCTGGTCTCCTCGATCGTCTCTATTTGTATGATCTCGCCCTCTACGCGAAAACATACCTTCCCACTATCATGATCGATTACCGCCTTGGCTGTGGCCAAGAATGGACGTCCAAGTATGATGGGGGCATCGGTTACCGACTCAGGGATCTCCATGTCCAATACAACAAAGTCTACGAGGAATTTTAGGCCCTGAATGGTAATGACCACGTCTCTCAACAACCCCATTAGCCTCTTAGTCGACCTATCAGCAAACTGAAGGACTGTCATGCTCCTAAGAAGAGGACCAAACTCGAATCTGTTGAGTAAGGCTACCGGAAGAAGGTTAATAGAAGAGCCACTGTCTAATAGAGTACGGTCGAACTGCTGCTCCTGAATCTCACATCTGACATAGGGAGCTCCTGCATCAGTGATGAACCTCAGTTTCATCATCTTTATTTATTATAATTAACCCCCTTGCTTAATATTTTGTCAATAAATCCCTGTTAATATCCTATAATTAACAGAGTCCTTAATAAATTAAAAACTACAAAAAAAATGACAAAACAAAAATTGTGGTATTTTTTAGACTTAAAAATACCCTCAAAAATATTTCAGGCCCTTGTTTGACTTCATCTCCAGTTTTGGTCAACATGAAACTTGTAGATCTCACCAAGATCTACAACTTTCATGTTTTGAGTTTTCTCAAAATCGGCCATTTGAGCCCCCAAAAATCCAAAATACTTTCGCAATAATTTGATTGGGCCACGTGGCCCGTTCTGGGGGCGCCACGTGGCCCTGCCTCTCTTGCTGGATCCGCCACCACTCCTTGCCGTTAGATCTCCTCCTGAGATCCAACGACCCTCATCTCTCCACGTACCCGCCTCTTCTTCAACCCTTCGATCAGATCCGCACCTAATCTACACCGCACGTGAGCGCTCTCACCAGAGCGTGCCACGTGTCGCCACCGATACCCTCTGATCGCAACCCAGATCTTCCATCTTGGCCGCTGCTCCCACTTATTCCCTCTGCCGTTCGATCATCTCTCGCTCACCATCATCACTGTCCGCCGGCGCGTGAACTACAAGACGACACGTGGCGTGTTCCAGCTTCATTTGATCGCTTCGCCATCGATCTGATCACATCCGCTCGTTCATGCCCAAATCCCCGCCGTTGGATCTCCAGATCCAAAGGCCCCGCGTCGTCGTCTACCTTCAGCCATCCTCTCTCACACGTCTTCCACCTCGCGAAGACTTCTTCCCCTTCCCATTATCGCCAACACCTCCGACCACATCGCACCTCTCCAACCACCTCCAGGTCTTCCCCCATCATCCCTCTACCTCGCGCTACACTCCACGACCCACGAACTCCTCCCAATCGCCCCACATCTCCCTCAAAAACCACGATTCCACCAACTGAACCTCCGAACTTCTCCTTTAAATACACCGCCCCCACCTCGGTTTTAGCTGTCCATCTTTACGCGGGGAGCGGCCCAGCCCTCCTCCGCCGCCCCGTGACAGGGGGAGGCGAGAGGATCGAGCGAAGACGACCCCTCCCTCGGTGAGACCCTCTGCCTTGAACGGCGGAGTTGCGGTGCCTCTTGGCAACTGCCCGAGCTGCATGGACCGGCTGGCCATGTCCAGCGAAGACCCGGGCATCGATCCCGATGTCCAGCCCAAGCCTCCGCTCCGCCCCATCGCCGGTAAGTCTTCTTCTTCTTCCTCTGTAATTTTCTTTGATTTCTTTTAATTTTCTAGGACACTTCGCTCATGTTCACCTTCCATTAACCCCTCTCCTAGCTTCATTACGCTTTCCCCTTTCACGCGCTACCTCCGCTCACCTCCTCCTTCCTCCAGACCCCATCGCGCCTCCGACCCACCTCCTCTGCCCTCACGGCGGAGGAGCTTCGAGCTCACCACTCTCTTCACCTCACTGAGCTCCCGTTCCATTCACACACGCGACCCACTCTTGCTTCGGCTATGTACTAACAATGCAGGTCTTCAAACTCGCACTGGTCGGAGCTTCGCCGGATCTATCTTCGTCACAGTCGCCTGAGACTTCAGCATTCTGATGGCCCGAGCCAAGACGCCAGACTCCTTCCTTGAGCTACGATCTTCTTCGACGACAATTAATGGAGCCTCGGGGAGGTCGACAGCAGCCGAGGAAGTGCGGCGGAGGAGGAGCTCCCTCGCCGGAGCTCCAACATCGCCGCCAGTCCTTAGCAAAGGAGACAGCACAGGGACCGTTGGATGGTCCAACCCCAGCGACCATCCAACGGCCATGATGAAGCCACGTCGATGTCTTCCTTCGCCATTGGATCTTTTAGATCCAACGGACCGCGATGCAGCCACGTGTCAGAGCCATAGCTTCACCGAGCCTGCCATCCGAGCCTTAGCCGAAGCTAGACCGATCCTCTGCCGAGCCCGAGTCAATTTCCAAGCCTGGAAGGCGCGTGCCTGGCGCGTGCCTTCTGGGTAAATTGCAGAGATGCCCGTATCTTCTCCAGATTTGCAAATAGGTCCTGAAGCACCTGCTTTCCACGTGCACTTGGGTAATTTGCAATTATGCCCTTGCGGGTTTTAATAATTGCAAAAATGCCCCTGTGCGTGTGGGTATTTTACAGGGAAGGCATCGTAATTTTTATATTTGCACTCTAGTCCCTATCAGGCACCTATTTGTAGTTCTTTGTTTGTTTTATTGCATTTATGCCCCTGCTTTCTTTCGTGCATATC
The DNA here is from genome assembly GCA_037367405.1 of Ottelia alismoides. Taxonomy (NCBI): domain Eukaryota; kingdom Viridiplantae; phylum Streptophyta; class Magnoliopsida; order Alismatales; family Hydrocharitaceae; genus Ottelia; species Ottelia alismoides. Next base: position 439,297 of record JAZKJV010008506.1, read on the forward strand.
TTGAGCTACATAGATCTAATCGAGTTGATTTCAGTTTCATTTTGAATCTCTTCTCATCCTCTTCATTATGGCATGTTTAGATTTCAGATTTGACACTATGAACCGTGATGTATTATTTTATTATCTAAGTGTCTTGATTTCTTCATTTATCATGCCCACTTGCTTCATATTTGTAGAGGCTTCTTTATTTCAACTCGGTTTGACTCGCGATTTTCTTATGGCTCAAGTGAATATTATTTTGGGTGTATCGTTCGCTTAGCATGTTCATTTACTTGCATGATAAAAATTCAAAATAAAAATTGCATTTTTATTTTGAATGCATTGTCATGTTGTGTCTTTGCATAGTTTGACCTATATGCTTTAATTCAACGCTTAATTAAATGGACTTAAATCCGATAAATATGAGAGAGGCTCGTGTCCCTGAGTTCGACCTTGGTTTCTTACCAAGTAAAATAAATCACGATCATCTCATTTTGATCTATTATTGCATATCTTTAAATGAGGAGATCTCTTTGATGACCAAAATCGGCCTGACTGCTTCGACATGCTTAGGTGCTAAGAACGCACCCTTAAGGGGCCGATTTTGCGGTTCATCAAATGGCGTCGTTGTCGGGGATTTTCTCGGACCAAGATTTTGGGTGAAGACTTGACTCTACTCTCGAAATTGCAGTCAACACTAAACTTCATATCCTTTAGTTTATATGTATATCAGAGAGAGTCTAGAGAAATAGAGGAATAGGAAGCCTCTTGATTAAGGCTGGGTTGAACTCTAGAATTTTGGATCTCTGAAGCCGAGTCGACTTGATCAGATTGGATCCGGTATTCACATGCACAAGGGGGTTAATCCAACTTAGTCATTCTTTTTGATGCTCGAGGACGAGCATAGTTTAAGTATAGGGGGGTGATGAACCTCAGTTTCATCATCTTTATTTATTATAATTAACCCCCTTGCTTAATGTTTTGTCAATAAATCCCTGTTAATGTCCTATAATTAACAGAGTCCTTAATAAATTAAAAACCACAAAAAAAATGACAAAACAAAAATTGTGGTATTTTTTAAACTTAAAAATACCCTCAAAAATATTTCGGGCCCTTGTTTGACTTCATCTCCAGTTTTGGTCAACATGAAACTTGTACATCTCACCACGATCTACAACTTTCATGTTTTGAGTTTTCTCGAAATCGGCCATTTAAGTCCCCAAAAATCCAAAATACTTTCGCAATAATTTGATTGGGCCACGTGGCCCGTTCTGCGGGCGCCACGTGGCCCTGCCTCTCTTGCTGGATCCGCCACCACTCCTGGTCGTTAGATCTCCTCCTGAGATCCAACGGCCCTCATCTCTCCACGTACCCGCCTCTTCTTCAACCCTTCGATCAGATCCGCACCTAATCTACACCGCACGTGAGCGCTCTCACCAGAGCGTGCCACGTGTCACCACCGATACCCTCTGATCGCAACCCAGATCTTCCATCTTGGCCGCTGCTCCCACTTATTCCCTCTGCCGTTCGATCATCTCCCGCTCACCATCATCACCGTCCGCCGGCGCGTGAACTACAAGACGACACGTGGCGTGTTCCAGCTTCATTTGATCGCTTCGCCATCGATCTGATCACATCCGCTCGTTCGCGCCCAAATCCCCGCCGTTGGATCTCCAGATCCAAAGGCCCCGCGTCGTCGTCTACCTTCAGCCATCCTCTCTCACACGTCTTCCACCTCGCGAAGACTTCTTCCCCTTCCCATTATCGCCAACACCTCCAACCACATCGCACCTCTCCAACCACCTCCAGGTCTTCCCCCATCATCCCTCTACCTCGCGCTGCACTCCACGACCCACAAACTCCTCCCAATCGCCCCACATCTCCCTCAAAAACCACGATTCCACCAACTGAACCTCCGAACTTCTCCTTTAAATACACCGCCCCCACCTCGCTTTTAGCTGTCCATCTTTACGCGGGGAGCGGCCCAGCCCTCCTCCGCCTCCCCGTGACAGGGGGAGGCGAGAGGATCGAGCGAAGACGACCCCTCCCTCGGTGAGACCCTCTGCCTTGAACGGCGGAGCTGCGACGCCTCTTGGCGACTGCCCGAGCTGCATGGACCGACTGGCCATGTCCAGCGAAGACCCGGGCATCGATCCCGATGTCCAGCCCAAGCCTCCGCTCCGCCCCATCGCCGGTAAGTCTTCTTCTTCTTCCTCTGTAATTTTCTTTAATTTCTTTTAATTTTCTAGGACACTTCGCTCATGTTCACCTTCCATTAACCCCTCTCCTAGCTTCATTACGCTTTCCCCTTTCACGCGCTACCTCCGCTCACCTCCTCCTTCCTCCAGACCCCATCGCGCCTCCGACCCACCTCCTCCGCCCTCACGGCGGAGGAGCTTCGAGCTCACCACTCTCTTCACCTCACTGAGCTCCCGTTCCATTCACACACGCGACCCACTCTTGCTTCGGCTATGTACTAACAATGCAGGTCTTCAAACTCGCACTGGTCGGAGCTTCGCCGGATCTATCTTCGTCACAGTCGCCTGAGACTTCAGCATTCTGATGGCCCAAGCCAAGACGCCAGACTCCTTCCTCGAGCTCCGATCTTCTTCGACGACAATTAATGGAGCCTCGGGGAGGTCGACAGCAGCCGAGGAAGCGCGGCGGAGGAGGAGCTCCCTCGCCGGAGCTCCAACATCGCCACAGTCCTTAGCAAAGGAGACAACACAGGGACCGTTGGATGGTCCAACCCTAGCGACCATCCAACGGCCATGATGAAGCCACGTCGATGTCTTCCTTCGCCATTGGATCTTTTAGATCCAACGGACCGCGATGCAGCCACGTGTCAGAGCCATAGCTTCACCGAGCCTGCCATCCGAGCCTTAGCCGAAGCTAGACCGAACCTCTGCCGAGCCCGAGCCGATTTCCAAGCATGGAAGGCGCGTGCCTGGCACGTGCCTTCTGGGTAAATTGCAGAGACGCCCGTATCTTCTCCAGTTTTGCAAATAGGTCCTGAAGCACCTTCTTTCCACGTGCACTTGGGTAATTTGCAATTATGCCCTCGCGAGTTTTAATAATTGCAAAAATGCCCCTGTGCGTGTGGGTATTTTACAGGGAAGGCATCGTAATTTTTATATTTGCACTCTAGTCCCTATCAGGGACCTATTTGTAGTTATCTTTGTTTGTTTTTATTGCATTTATGCCCCTGCTTTCTTTCGTTCGTATCTTGAGCTACATAGATCTAATCGAGTTGATTTCAGTTTCATTTTGAAGCTCTTCTCATCCTCTTCATTATGGCATGCTTAGATTTCAGATTTGACACTATGAACCGTGATGTATTATTTTATTATCTAAGTGTCTTGATTTCTTCATTTATCATGCCCACTTGCTTCATATTTGTAGAGGCTTCTTTATTTCAACTCGGTTTGACTCGCGATTTTCTTATGGCTCAAGTGAATATTATTTTGGGTGTATTGTTCGCTTAGCAAGTTCATTTACTTGCATGATAAAAATTCAAAATAAAAATTGCATTTTTATTTTGAATGCATTGTCATGTTGTGTCTTTGCATAGTTTGACCTATATGCTTTAATTCAACGCTTAATTAAATGGACTTAAATCCGATAAATATGAGAGAGGCTCGTGTCCCTGAGTTCGACCTTGGTTTCTTACCAAGTAAAATAAATCACAATCATCTCATTTTGATCTATTATTGCATATCTTTAAATGAGGAGATCTCTTTGATGACCAAAATCGGCCCGACTGCTTCGACATGCTTAGGTGCTAAGAACGCACCCTTAAGGGGCCGATTTTACGGTTCATCAAATGGCGCCGTTGCCGAGGACACGGCTCATTTCTTTTATTTTTTGGATTTTTATTTGTTTAATTCGGTGTTCCTTTTTATAGGTCAATTAACCACATATTTTGCATATAAAATTTTTCTTTCTTATTTGATATCTAACGATTGTTTCTGTGGCAGGGCCCTTGATGGATCAAGGAGGCGAGGAGCAGGATGTTCCCCGCTGCGAGGAGCCGCAGGAGCATGCTTGGATCAAAGGAGGAAGAAAAGAAAAAAAATGTCTCGCATTTTTGTTGCATTTTATTTTTAATAATTCGTCTTTTACAGCGGTCTTCGATCGAAGACTCGCGATGGTAATCGAACGATTGTGGTTGTGTGGGGATCGTCCCCACTTGAGTGTCGACCTAGGACTAGGCCCGCGGCTCTCCGAGCTCAATTTTCATATTCTCTTGTGCTTGATCGTAGGTAGGACACACTTTAAATATAGACGCACTTAATCTCGCATCACTTAGCTAAAACTAATGAAGATCAATCACCGCTAATAGATGCATGATTAGGTGTGGCTTTTTCGACTTGCATACATGTTGGATTTGATTTTCAAAACGGCCCCAGTTTTTTTTGCGGCTTTTATCGTCAAATCACTGCATGATTTCTCTCTTAGCCTAGATCGCGTTTTTCTTCATCGAATACATGTTTTTCACGGCTTTCATTTCCTAGATTGATCACCTAGGATTAATGGAAAATGGAATGAACGGTAGACGATGATTTTCTGATTGATGTGCTAACCTTAATTCAGTGATAATTTAAAATAAAATTGGGACTGTTAATTGCAAGTCAACCAAAAATGGAGTAAAATTCGGTTTTGGGAGAGCAACACCCGCGCATACGCCTTGATTTTCAATTCACATTTTCTTCGCGTAATTATTTAACGTTTTATCACCAATAAAACAGACAAGATAATTAACCAACCTTGGTTGGTTTCATGTGTGAGTTGGTGAAACTAAGGGTTTGCTTGCTTGAATTGAGCCTTTGTTGCAACACACAACCCTAAAACCTTAGTCACTCCATTTCATCTCCAAAGATTCAACCGCTCACTTGTAAATCCATCCATCTTCTTCGTTCACCTTGGGTCCCTTCCAACATCAATTCCTATCTTTATACTTAGGCTAATCTCAGCCTAAGTATAGGGGGGACCCAAGTCCCCGTGATTTTCTCTACTCCTCTTTTCTTGCCTTTATACTTAGGTTATTTCTAACCTAAGTATAGGGGGAAGCCCCTCTTAGCTCCCGTATATTCTTCTATATTTAAATGGACCTATGTACTTGTAACATCTAGTGCTATGAGGACATAGCAAAGTTTAAGTATAGGGGGGTATACCATATATACCGTATATTTACTTTAGCTATAATCTGAAAAATTTGAAAATTAAAAACTTTTTGGCTAAGGTAAAATTCGTTGGACTAAGAGAACTCAAATGATTTCGCGGCTTTTCGATATTATGTTACGCTATTTTTATAAAAATATTTTCGAAAATGAATTTTTGAAAATGTTTTGAAAACTTTTTATTTTGTGTGACATGGTTTTGAAAAAATCGCCATCTCTTTTTCAAGGAAAGTTGAGTCTAACATGTGTTTTAACTTTATTAAAATCCATAAAAATGAGAAAAACCCTAAAAACCTTTAGGAGCTATTAGTGACTACTAAGCTCAATTAAGAAAGCCGCGTTCAGTGAGGGTTCGCCCTTAGCAGATTGGATGGTTTAGAGGACATCGCGTAAGGCCCCGTCCTCAAGCAACGGGTTCCGACCTGTACTTACATCCATACTGGCTGAACGTAGCTCCTTAATTAAGTTTAGGCAGTTTTAATATCTCTTAAAGTCCAAAAAAAAATCTCTCTTGTTTTTGAATGAAGAAGTTGGATTAGTCCTCTACACTTTCACTTTCACCCGGGATCCGATTTGGTCAAGAAGACTTAGCTTTTAGAAGTCTTTGAGATTTTAGGTTAACCAGCCTTAGCCATCAGGGTCTTAGACTTAATCATCCACATTCCCCTAAGTTTCTAGATTTGCATGCTATATTCCATGCTTAGTCTCAGACATAAAGAATATGATCAGCACATCACATGCACGACTGCGGTTTTTGATGAGATGAGTCGATTTTTCACCCGAGGGATTGGGATGAGGAAGTCGAGTTTGGATTTGATCTAATGATGCTCGAGGATGGGATAAAATCTTTGGAGGCTTCACGAAACCTGAGTGTCAGCAATATTAGCCAGTATGAGAACTTGATTCTTATACTAATCTCTTGATATTGACCTAAGTGCCAGGGTGTGAAATAAATAAAAAAATTGTTGATCAGTGTGCGCCAACTTTTGGTAAAAGCAGTGGAGCTAGCCACAAATTATACAAGTCAATGAAATTCAAAGAAAAGCTCTCATTCCACCAAAGTAAAATATCAAAGACTTTCCACCAAAGGCGAGCGCTCCCAAACTTTTCAAAGTGTCCACTTGGACCACCGCTATTAGGACCAGGAGTCGGGCTTGCACCAAAAAAGGGCTCTGCATCGTAAATTCTACAAGTCTAGGTGTCGAAGGTACGATAGATACTCAAAAGAGACACACCCCGGTGTACTCCCAGGAAAACAAGTGCAGACGGCTCCAACTTCTCTTGACGGACGCACTGATCAACACCAAAAAAAATGTGTTGCGTAAAAGGCACTAGAGAGAATCCTTGTTCCAATGAGAGGGAGAGAAGAATTGACACAATCCCATGCCCTCCATTTTCTGGCCTGCCATCCACATTTTCTAAGTCTGACAACTAAAGAGACGGTGGACTGAGTGCAAGATTTGATTTATTCCCTAGTGCTGAGGATTGGGTCCTTAGGAGATTTTCTCGGACCAAGATTTTGGGTGAAGACTTGACTCTACTCTCGAAATTGCAGTCAACACTAAACTTCATATCCTTTAGTTTATATGTATATCAGAGAGAGTCTAGAGAAATAGAGGAATTGGAAGCCTCTTGATTAGGGCTGGGTTGAACTCTAGAATTTTGGATCTCTGAAGCCGAGTCGACTTGATCAGATTGGATCCGGTATTCACATGCACAAGGGGGTTAATCCAACTTAGTCATTCTTTTTGATGCTCGAGGACGAGCATAGTTTAAGTATAGGGGGGTGATGAACCTCAGTTTCATCATCTTTATTTATTATAATTAACCCCCTTGCTTAATGTTTTGTCAATAAATCCCTGTTAATGTCCTATAATTAACAGAGTCCTTAATAAATTAAAAACCACAAAAAATGACAAAACAAAAATTGTGGTATTTTTTAGACTTAAAAATACCCTCAAAAATATTTCGAGGTCTTGTTTGACTTCATCTCCAGTTTTGGTCAACATGAAACTTGTAGATCTCACCAAGATCTACAACTTTCATGTTTTGAGTTTTCTCAAAATCGGCCATTTAAGCCCCCAAAAATCCAAAATACTTTCGCAATAATTTGATTGGGCCACGTGGCCCGTTCTGGGGGCGCCACGTGGCCCTGCCTCTCTTGCTGGATCCGCCACCACTCCTGGCCGTTAGATCTCCTCCTGAGATCCAATGACCCTCATCTCTCCACGTACCCGCCTCTTCTTCAACCCTTCGATCAGATCCGCACCTAATCTACACCGCACGTGAGCGCTCTCACCAGAGCATGCCACGTGTCGCCACCGATACCCTCTGATCGCAACCCAGATCTTCCATCTTGGCCGCTGCTCCCACTTATTCCCTCAGCCGTTCGATCATCTCCCACTCACCATCATCACCGTCTGCCGACGCGTGAACTACAAGATGACACGTGGCGTGTTCCAGCTTCATTTGATCGCTTCGCCATCGATCTGATCACATCCGCTCGTTCGCGCCCAAATCCCCGCCGTTGGATCTCCAGATCCAAAGGCCCCGCGTCGTCGTCTACCTTCAGCCATCCTCTCTCACACGTCTTCCACCTCGCGAAGACGTCTTCCCCTTCCCATTATCGCCAACACCTCCGACCACATCGCACCTCTCCAACCACCTCCAGGTCTTCCCCCATCATCCCTCTACCTCGCGCTGCACTCCACGACCCACGAACTCCTCCCAATCGCCCCACATCTCCCTCAAAAACCACGATTCCACCAACTGAACCTCCGAACTTCTCCTTTAAATACACCGCCCCCACCTCGGTTTTAGCTGTCTGTCTTTACGCGGGGAGCGGCCCAGCCCTCCTCTGCCTCCCCGTGACAGGGGGAGGCGAGAGGATCGAGCGAAGACGACCCCTCCCTCGGTGAGACCCTCTGCCTTGAACGGCGGAGCTGCGACGCCTCTTGGCGACTACCCGAGCTGCATGGACCGGCTGGCCATGTCCAGCGAAGACCCGGGCATCGATCCCGATGTCTAGCCCAAGCCTCCGCTCCGCCCCATCGTCGGTAAGTCTTCTTCTTCTTCCTCTGTAATTTTCTTTAATTTCTTTTGATTTTCTAGGACACTTCGCTCATGTTCACCTTCCATTAACCCCTCTCCTAGCTTCATTACGCTTTCCCCTTTCACGCGCTACCTCCGCTCACCTCCTCCTTCCTCCAGACCCCATCGCGCCTCCGACCCACCTCCTCCGCCCTCACGGCGGAGGAGCTTCGAGCTCACCACTCTCTTCACCTCACTGAGCTCCCGTTCCATTCACACACGCGACCCACTCTTGCTTCGGCTATGTACTAACAATGCAGATCATCAAACTCGCACTGGTCGGAGCTTCGCCGGATTTATCTCCGTCACAGTCGCCTGAGACTTCAGCATTCTGATGGCTCGAGCAAAGACGCCAGACTCCTTCCTCGAGCTCCGATCTTCTTCGACGACAATTAATGGAGCCTCGGGGAGGTCGACAGCAGCCGAGGAAGCGCGGCGGAGGAGGAGCTCCCTCGCCGGAGCTCCAACATCGCCGCCAGTCCTTAGCAAAGGAGACAGCACAGGGACCGTTGGATGGTCCAACCCCAGCGACCATCCAACGGCCATGATGAAGCCACGTCGATGTCTTCCTTCGCCATTGGATCTTTTAGATCCAACGGACCGCGATGCAGCCACGTGTCAGAGCCATAGCTTCACCGAGCCTGCCATCCGAGCTTAGCCGAAGTTAGACCGAACCTCTGCCGAGCCCGAGCCGATTTCCAATCCTGGAAGGCGCGTGCCTGGCGCGTGCCTTCTGGGTAAATTGCAGAGACGCCCGTATCTTCTCCAGATTTGCAAATAGGTCCCGAAGCACCTCCTTTCCACGTGCACTTGGGTAATTTGCAATTATGCCCTCGCGGGTTTTAATAATTGCAAAAATACCCCTGTGCGTGTGGGTATTTTACAGGGAAGGCATCGTAATTTTTATATTTGCACTCTAGTCCCTATCAGGGACCTATTTGTAGTTATCTTTGTTTGTTTTTATTGCATTTATGCCCCTGCTTTCTTTCGTGCATATCTTGAGCTACATAGATCTAATCGAGTTGATTTCAGTTTCATTTTGAAGCTCTTCTCATCCTCTTCATTATGGCATGCTTAGATTTCAGATTTGACACTATGAACCGTGATGTATTATTTTATTATATAAGTGTCTTGATTTCTTCATTTATCATGCCCACTTGCTTCATATTTGTAGAGGCTTCTTTATTTCAACTCGGTTTGACTCGCGATTTTCTTATGGCTCAAGTGAATATTATTTTGGGTGTATCGTTCGCTTAGCATGTTCATTTACTTGCATGATAAAAATTCAAAATAAAAATTGCATTTTTATTTTGAATGCATTGTCATGTTGTGTCTTTGCATAGTTTGACCTATATGCTTTAATTCAACGCTTAAGTAAATGGACTTAAATCCGATAAATATGAGAGAGGCTCGTGTCCCTGAGTTCGACCTTGGTTTCTTACTAAGTAAAATAAATCACGATCATCTCATTTTGATCTATTATTGCATATCTTTAAATGAGGAGATCTCTTTGATGACCAAAATCGGCCCGATTGCTTCGACATGCTTAGGTGCTAAGAACGCACCCTTAAGGGGCCGATTTTGCGGTTCATCAATCAGGTCGCTTGGCTGGCAATTTGTTATGAATGGTGCAGCAAGTGTAATGGGTGAGCACATGGATCTGATCTCTGTGGTTCCTCCTCTTCCTGCGGATTGTAGTCTTCTCTTTCAAACTCTTTTTGAAGAGGGGGATGTGCTCAAGTGCTTCCTGTAGAGTCAACTGGTTTTTGAAGAGGGGGATGTGCTCGAGTGCTTCCTGTAGAATCTATCAATCATCTGGTTGTTGAACTCTACCTGTTGGGTCTTTTTGGGATTTTCTCTTTTATTCCCCTTTGCTTGATGAAGTGCTTCAGGGAAGGGGATGGAAGGGGCCTCCTTAGATGGAGGGCTAGAACGAGGTTCCTGTGCTTGTCAAGGAATAGAATCCATACCATTATCATCATTCAACACATATGGATCTGAAGTGTAAACAGAAACCTTTCCTTTATTCATTTTTTGTGCTTTTTGTTACCACAGTCCTGAGATACAGAAGGTGGCAACACAACATGTGGGAGCTCCACAAAAGTGGAAGTGATGGCCTCAGTACCACCAACGGCATCTGACTTCACGGCATCAGCACCGCGCTCTAGCTCTGCATCAAAAATGGTGGCTTCAGCACCACCTTCTGCATCAGGTATCACGACGGCCTTAGTACCGTCATCTGGATCTCCATCATTGGTGGCATCAGCAGCACCGTCAACAACATCATCATTAGCGGCATCAACACCGCTACTCTGCTCATCTAGCGCTCCTGATTCCTCATGTGGCTGTCGCTCAGATGATGCACCGCCGGCTGGCATCCTACCGCTCCTAGTAGTCACAAAATCAGCATCAAACAAAGAAGACGTGTCACTCAAATCATTACTAGGAGAAGTATCCTCTGTAAACTGTACCTGCTCAGACTTCCTTTTTAGGTTATTCGAATCGGGCTCAATCTGAGCTGGTATGGCAGCTTTGCCCTTGATGAGATCCCTCATTTCCTACCAGAACTCATCCATTTCCCACCGAGAGGATGACTGATAGTCAGAAATCAATCGGGCGAGGACATCGAGAGCTGGGTTCTCAAAGGCGGGTGCCTGAGAACCGGAATTGTTCCCTTGCTGGAAATGAGGCTGTTGTTGGTGAGAATAAGGTTGGGATGGCTGGGAGTATGTCTGTTGAGGCTGCTGACGCTGCCTCCACTGCTGTCCCTGATAGGAGGGACGAGGACCATGCTGGTACTGCTGCTGGGTATACTGGGGCTGTTGTTGCTGCTGCTTGCTATTCTGATGGCCCTGAGCTGGAGACTGCTGCTGGGAAGAGGTGCCACCAGTGGTCCAACGGAATCCGGGGTAATCGCGACGAATCTCAGGCTGCTGTGGGTACCGGTCGTACCAAATCCCATTGATTTCCATCAATGGTTCCTGCTCGAAGGATGGTGGAGGTAGAACTGCCAGTGGCTGATCCGGCTGATAGACCACTATCTGAGTGTCCTGAGATGGTGGTGGCAGTGACGGGTAGTACTGTAGCTGCTGGACCAGCTCTGCCTGATTGTGGTTGACCTAGCAGTATGAGGCAGAGGGCTGGGTTGAGCTGCTACTGCTGGGATCAGCTCGTGACCTGGGAGGCTGCTGAGTAGATGTTTGTGCCTCTTGGACGCAAAGAATCTGCGTCTTCAGGTCACTCATGGTCTTAGTTATTTGGTCCATCTAGGCCAGTCCTTGCATCTGCTTCTTCTCGAGGATCTCGAGACGGTCCAACTTCTCACTAATGATTCCCATGTCGGTTGCGGCTGATTCAGCTTGGGCTATGGCTGCCGACGGAGTATGAGGACCGACATCGATGCAGGCGATCCTCTGATATGATCCCGCTCCTTGGGCGGCTTCTGTTGTGTTTAGACTATGGTTTGGGCCATGACCGTCGAGTTCTCTTCCATCCTTTCATAGATGGCCCAAACATTGTCTTCACCCTTGGAGAAATAGGACCCACCACAAGAGGCATTTACTAGCCCATGCAGCTCCGGTGTCAGCCCACAGAAAAAACTCTGAACTAAGTGGGGCTTGGATATGTCATGATGTGGACACCGGTCGATGAGATCTCTGAAGCGATCCCAAGCCCCATGGAAAGCGATCCCAAGCCCCATGGAATTGTTCATTCAAGATCATTGTGAAGTTACTGATCATAGCTCATGCTGCGTTAGTCCGACCGAGCGGATAATACTTCTTCAAGTAGGCGGTCCGGAGTTGTGCCCAAGTGTCGACGAAACTCCCCAAATGTTTCAGCCAGTAAGCAGCTCTATCAACCAAAGAGAATGGGAAGGCTATCATCTTGATGGTGTCCTCAGTCACCAGCCTGTCATGAATTATACTGCAGATGGAGGTGTGGCTCTTCAGTCGCCAACCCATGAAATTTAGGCAATAGCCGAATAGTGTGTGGGCGAAGCTCGAAGTCTCCATGAATGGGAGGAAGTCGGATCCAGCGATGAGTGAGGGATGCCGCTGGATTGTGCAATTCTCTCATAATTGTCTGTGGCAGCCCCTCCTGGTTAGGATCTCCACCTTCTGCATCTGGTATATCACCGCCTCCACCCCTAGGTCTGTCGTCTCTTCCTTCTCACAGCTGCACAATCTCCCTCATGAGGTCACCCATGAAGACTCCCTGGTCTCTGATCTGTCTCTGCATAATCTCCAGGGAAGCCAACAATGAATTGTTGATGGAAGCTTGGTCATATATGAATAGAGGGGGCTCTTGCTCATCTGGGTGTTCTCCTTTGTCTGCCATTTCTGGATTCTCTAAAAAGGCAAAAGAACCCATCTCAGGTGCCGTCAAATTATTAGAGCTCTGTGATGTACTAAATTCTGACACTCTTGGACTGATGGAAGAAGAAGGGTGGTCGAGGGGGAACAGGGTGGAAGTGAACTTAGGCTCGGAGAGTGAGTCTGGACTCCCCGAGGTTGTCCTAGATGAATAGGGAGGAGTGCTGGATCGCGGTGCCGCCAAAGTCGGCCTAAGAGACCTCCTTCCCATCATCGTGATTATTGAGAAGAGCAAAGTTTAGAATTGAAGAAGAAGAGGGGGGGCAAAATTGCACACAATTGTACGGTGTTTTTGATCTTGACCTAAATGCAACTAGACAATCAAACACAAAACAAGGGGTTCACCAACTCAACACATGAAGCTGTGAAGGTTCGGCTATTATCTTTGTAGTTTTTAGAATGAATTCAGGCAATTATCTTTCAACGAGTCCTTAGAGCGCTACACCTATAGGAGAGAGTACTGCTAGAAAAGAATCCCGTACTTGTCCTCCTCCTGTGTAACCTGTAGTCTGCGCTTTTTAAGGTCCTTGTAACCCTTCCTGGATCCCTACTTAGCCAAAGAAAAGAGGGAGGAAGCCGATGGGGGAAACCGATACTTCAGATCTCGCTCGCAATGGAATCACCCGTGAGCGTGCAAGACCCTACTCGGACGCAAGACGATGAGACAGACACACCCGTGAAGGTGTGGTTTATGCTCGATACTTCGGACAAGGTCGATGCTCTACACAATAGAGAGTCATTAATGGCGACCAAGCCCTACTCGTCTACGTACGATAGTAGCGCCAATACTTCAAAAATCCAGGCGATACACAAGGCAACCACAGACTGGGTTTTGGGCTCTAATCCTTACGAAGCCGCTCTACTCACTTGGAAGGAGACCTTCCCATGCAACCTGAATACAAGTGAGGGTATTACTTGCCCCAAGCAATGAATCCAAATAGCCAATTTTATTTAGGTCAAGTTTTCTTTAGCAGCCCCTTTTTTAATTTTTTTGTGTTATCACTTGCTCTGAGTCAATTCAAACAAGCGCCTAACGTTTTTGTATTTTCTTTGATTCCTATTTGATCTAAAAACAGAGGGAGAAGAGTCGGAAAAGCTATCCAAGTTGGCACCAAGATGGAAATCTCACCTTCGTGCCTAAATGATGAATGCCAAGACAGAAGACTTACAGTGAATCCCATCTCTCTCCATGCGAGATGCAAAACAGGAATTTATAAACCTAATCTATATGCCGATATGCACACAGAAATCGTCCTAAGCAGGCAATTGCTAGCGTGAAGAACCACAAGTCGATCACCTATCCTCAATCTAAGAGTCCGGTTTAGGCTCACCCTCCTCCTCTTGACAAATCGAGTTCAGGAGTAGTGCTTGGCAGGGTGGGCTCGCGGCGCGGAGGCTCGAAGATGATGAAGCGACTGTTTAAGTTTAACTAAGTCCAAAATGCACCATAGGTACATGCAATGGTTATTAGGGTGTTTGGACCTAATTTACTCGATCAAGCAAGCCTAAAAACTAAGGGCTCATTCCACAAAAGAAAAGAAAAATAAAACAAAATCGGAAAATGACAGCGGTGAAAACGCGATGAAAACCACGGTGAGCCCCCAAGTGAACAATCACTTGGAAATTAGGCCCGAGTGTCCAAGTGTCCAAGTACCTATATTATTACAAATTAAATGGTCTCTCTCTCTCACAAAAATAAAAACCACTAACTGACACTCTTTCTCAAATCTTCCTGCTCTCTCCTGCTGGCTAGGCTAGAATAGTCGCCTCCGCCTCCCAAGGATGCATATGATCCCCTAGGTGATCCTCCTCGATCCGCGATCCCTCGCAAGAAGACAAGAAAGAAGAGTGGTCAGATAGCTCAAAAATGTGAATCAAATACAAGAGAAATAAATGGAGCAATACTGGAAAACAAACAATCAAACACAATCACTCAAAAACAAGATCTATACGTTGTTGCTCCTCGGCAACGACGCCATTTGATTTGACCGAAACTCACGGGGTCTAAATAGTCCACACAAGGCGGGACTACAATGTCGCTGCGGCGACCTTCAATGAATCCCAATCAAAGTCAACAATGAACCCACAATAATAAATCAAGCAATGAGAAATAAATGTGGAGTCAATTTTATTTTAACTCTACAAGAAATGTGTATAGTGCAAGTATGTAGAGTGTCGAACACAGAGAGCAAGCATGATAGATCAAGCAAGTGCAAAGAGTGTGATGTGATTAAGTGTCTACAAGTACGCAAAATTTTTGTGGGTTTTTAATTATATATATATTTTAATTTTTAATTTTGTATTTTTATATTATGGTTTTTAATTTACTGATTTTATATTTTCTTTTTATATTTTCTATTTTTTATTTTCTTTTTCTTTAAAAAGATAAAATAAAGTATATATACAAAATAAGGAAAGATGGGATAAGATATTTATAAAAATAGGGAAAATAGCCAAAATTCAGAAAATAAAATGTTTTTGGTCTTTTTATGATTTTATAATGTTTTTATGATATTTCTAGATTTTTCTTATTTTTTTGGTATTTTTAAAGGTCAAAATACAAGAAAACAATGAATTATCTTGCTGCCGAAATTGAAATGAGAATGAAAAATACTAAACAGTATCCAAAATTCCTCAAATTAATTTTAAATGAAAGATAACAAAATAAAAAAATAGGAACAAAGTTTGTATTTTTAGAATTTTTGATGAATTTTTAATATTTTTTAGGAAGGTTTTTGGGGTTTTCTAATTTTTAGGAATTTTGTTTTATATTTTTTAGTGATTTTTGGATAGGAGTTAAAAGACACTAAAATAGACCTAAGGTATTTTTTTGGAATTTTTCTAAAAGTTTTAATATTTTTTGGTATTTTCTAATGTAAACACTAGCAAAAATGCATGTTTTTTATTTTTAATAAATATTAAAATGTAATAAAAATGCAATGCAAAATATAGCGTGAATGAGAAAGCAAACATGAGCTTAAACTAATTTTTGTGGAATTTTTGGGGTTTTATAGATACATGAAATAAATACAAACAACAATGAGAAACTACACTACTAATAAGGGCATATATGTAAATAGCAAAACATCTGAGGTCCACAGTGCAATTTTCACACTAAATATTCAACTTAATATTGCATTTAGTGGACTAAATACAAATATCAAAACCCGCAGGGGCACGCCTGCAAATAACCCAACCAAGTGCGTGACTAGCACGCGCTTGGGAAGGGTATAAATGTAAAATACAAAACTCCCAGGGGATACTATGTAATTTACCTAAAAATATTACACGTGATACAAAAGTTCATGGACTAAAGCTAAATAACCAAAGTTACGGGAGGTACAGTGCAGAATCACCCCACCCCACATGCACAGATCACGTGAGGTGACGTGGGCTGGACCTAAATGTAATTAGGTAAAGTTCAGGGGCCTAGATGCAAATATTACAAAAATAATTAAACTACAAACGAATGTTTATGGACTAAATAAAAATTACAAAAATGACGGGGGTTAAAGTGCAAAATACCCACACCTAAGGCCTCGTACGCGATCCGACGGTTGATGTGCATCCACTTGCTACCTGTCGATGATCGGACGGTCGATGATGCTTCGGCTTCAACGACGGTGATTAAATCCCACGGCTCAATATGACGGTGGAGGTGCGGGGGGATCTAACGGCTGCTGTACGAACTGGAAGGTGGCCGAGATCCAACGACGGGCGAGGCAGGACGAAGAACTGGGAGGAACTCCGGCGTGTCGAGGTTCTCCCGACCCAATCGAGCCTCTCCGGCGTCCTTCAAGCTTCCAAAAATGGCCGATGACTTCCTGCAGTCCTCCTCTATCTCCTGATGGCTCCAGAACACCTCGTCTGTGGCCGAGGCTCGCGGGGGAGGGCGGCGGAGCTGGGAAGCTCCACTGAACTCCGACGAGGAACAAAATGAGCCCCAGGCTCGAGTCAACGTTCTTTGACCTACAAAAAGGGGTGAAAGGGTCCAGGGCAAAATGCCTGGACCCCGCGGATGCGAAGGGGGTGCGATACGCGGTGGTGCACGGTGGTAGCCGGAGGTGCACTCCGGCGAGGTGAGCGTGAAGGTGATTCAATCGGTGGAACGTGAAATTTCAAGAGGGGAATTGATCCTAATGCTACGGGGAAGAAAATGCGCAAGAAATAAAGGGGGATAGGGCTGCCTCGATGGTTGAAACTGGAGGGAAGGGTATACCTCGACGTCGGCGGAAGGTGGAGGTCGTGGAGCCACCTCAGGCGATGCTCGATCCATCCGAAGGTCAGAAAGGGAATCTGTCACCTTCACCTTGCGATTGGGCACGAAGGGGAGCTAAGCCCATGGAAAAGAGGGGTTCGTATTTTGAATCGAAGAGGAGGGTGCACTATAAAGGGTTTGACCATGTGGTTCTGGTGCTCCAAAGGTCGGGGTATATCAGGCGACGCAATGATCCAATCCTCGAGATAAATGTTGGGCGAGTAAGCCTGATGATCGAGGAGAAAAAGTCATGAAGAGTGTGACCTGAAATTATGCAAGAAGCAGCCTTGAAAAACCGTCAAACATGGGTGAAAACCAAGGTCTGACAGAGGCACGGGAGGAGGGTCAGACTGTCGACCTCGGTCAACGATCCAAGCCCCTTGGTTGGTCAACGTGGACCAACCAAGAAAAATCCCTGGAAAAAGATTTAAAAATTAATTTAAAAATAGTAAATGATTTTATTATTTTTAAGTTATAAAATAAAAAATGTTTATAATTTTATAAGGCATTTTAATATGATTTTTAATTATTTTTAAGAGGTGTAAAAATAAGAGTTGCCTTTTTAGACCTATATAGGTATATTTATCTATGTATTTTAATATTTTATTTTTATTTTATGAATTTAAATTTATTTATTTTTGTTTATTATTTTATAAATTTATAGAATATTTTTATACACTTAATTATATGTTTATTTTATTTTTCTGAAGTATTTTATACACTTAATAAAATAAAAGTATAAATTGTATAGGTCTATGTATAGGTATTATACCTATGTATTATATTACAAGTATTTTATTTTGGTATTTTATTTATGTTTTTGTTCGGATTCTAATGTGCACATATATTATAAATAATATTTACAAAATTATAAATATAAAATTATAAAAATAATGAATAATAAATGAATTAAATATTTTAATCTGTGCAAGTATACAATAGGGTCCCGAAACTCAACTTTCAAATCGTAGCTCCACCTAATGCGAAACCACCACCATTAAATAGCTTATTTTAAATTATATACAATTAAAGGAGAGTTTGATGCATTTGGAGTTTTTATTTGTGAGATACTGGTCTGGGAAGTTGGGATTTTGGAATCTTATTTAGATCATAACTTTTTATCTGCACATTATTTTTCAGTGAAATCAATTTTATGTTTTTCTTTATTTAATTATATACAACTTTCATGTACAAAGTTTCTTTATTTGATGTGTAAAAAGTGGAACTAAAAATAAGTCTCGAAATGAATAAAGAATGAAATAAAAACAAAGGTGTTTTTGCTGTATTTTGGCCCTTATCTCCCCCTACTTTATTCCTTGTCAACCTATTCATCGAGATGCCTAGGTCCCGGGTTTTCGGGTCATAAAATATTTACAATATTTTATTCTTTTTCTTTTCTTTTATTTATTCTATAATTTTGTCTTTAATTATAGTATTTTATACACTAATTACATGCACATGCATGAATGCTACGATGCCGAAATTAAAGGTATTTACACGCATTTGCCAGGGTTTTTGAGGCCAAAATGATAGAATAAAGATGATGAAATGTGGATTCATCAATCGCTAGGACATGAAAAGTCAACTCCGGTTCCTATAAGGTTCCTCTAAAATTAAGTGGATTAAGGTCTTAACCAAGCTCCATTCTTCAATTTTAATCCAGAATAGTTTAAATGTCAATGATGATTCTTAAGAATGCATATGCACATGCAAATACAAGTATTTGCAAAAACTTCTTTTTGTGGGATTTTTTTTCAAAATATGCAGATTTTTATGGAATTTTTTATTTTCCAATTTTTTTATGTATTTTGAAAAAGAAGGAAAAGAAAGTTTTTACAAATATGTACATATTTACACATATTTTTATACAAAAACTTTATACAAAATCTATATACAATTTGTATAAGATTTTACAAAGAGAATATTTACAAGTTTTATGTATAAGCTTTACAAGTGGATTGTATCTATAAATTTTTTAAAGGATTTTATATACAAAAGAATTTTATATACATATTTTAATTTACAAAAGAATTTTATTTTACAAATAATTACAAATAATTATGGCTTTTATACACATGTGGATTTTACAAGTTTACAAAAAAATTTTTTATACCCATAATTGATAACTGACGTTACAAAACATCTTACAAAAATTTTACAAAAGTTTTTAAAACATTTTTAAAGCAATTTTCAAATTTAGTTTTACAAACAATTTTATAGATCATTTTACAAATAATTTTTCAAAAAGGTTTTTGCAAACATTTTATTTTCAAATACAAGCATTTGTACAATATACATACTTTTGATATAAAAATAATTTACAAATATTTTACAAACAAAATATTTTTACAAATATTTTACAGAAATTTGTACAAAAATAATTTTACAAAAGTTTTTACAAACATTTTTGCAAAGAATTTAAAATTCTTTCCACAAAAAAAATTTACAAGCATTTTTGCAAACATTTTTCAAAACATTTTTATTTCAATTTTATAAATAATAGCCATATTATTAACATCAAAGTACGATTTATGGCTAAATTATATATACAATATATACGACACCTCCTACACTTAGCTCAAACTATGTCCTCATATTGACCAAAGAGCGATGGAGGCAGACATAACTCTTGCTAAGTATAGACAGGTGAAAAGAATCCTATACTTTAATGACTCAAAAGAATAAGAAATAAAATGAAATAGAAGTCAGTGATCCCCCTACACTTAGGATCAAATAATCCTAAGTATGGAAGGCTGTACAAAAGGAAAAAACCGAGGACGAGAATGTATGAAATCAATGACTCGACTTCCCCCCTTTAGGGTAAATGATATCTAAGTATAGAATAGAGTATCAACAATTGAGAGACAAGTGAGAGGACAGTCAAAGAAGTGAAAAATAGATATTACCTCCCCTATACTTAGGGTTGGATGTTCCGAAGTATAGGCAACAAAACAGAGGTAATAGAACAAAAAGAAATATGAACAACACAGGTTCAACACTCCCTATACTAAGGATAAAGTGCATCCTAAGTATAGCAAGAATCCTAAGCTAGACCTGGGGTGTTAAACAAAATGGAAGAATGAACGAATAAAATAGAAAAACACAGATGTACAAAGAGGCGAAGCTGAAGTGTAAATCAGGTATGAGATGTAGAAGATGAGAATCAAAGAACACATCTCATACAAAATGAATCAGGGAAACATCAATGGTCAACGAGTCATGATCAAGAAAAGGCTTCAGGCGTTGACCATTGACTCAAAAGATGGATTGAGAAGACAACTCGGATATGTCGATAATGCCATTGTCGTGCACCTTTCTGACTAACTTTGGTACTTTCCACTTGCTCTATAATTTTCCTGAAAATAATCTCAGTCGTGCATCAAATAGACATACTCTCTGATTCGACTCAAACTGCTTATGGCTGATGTGTGAATCATGCCATATCTTCACTCTGTGGCTACTTGAAAAGGATGTATCTCTAAGTTCCTCCAGGGCTGCCAACTCTACTCTCCTCTGATCTCCTACACTCTTTGGATCCAATAATATCTCTGTGACTGCCCATAGTGACTTGTGCTTGATCTCCACAGCTAAGTGGCATGGCTTACCATAAACGAGTTCAATTGGAGATGTATCCAAAGGAGTCTTGAAGGATGTCCTATAGGCCCACAAGACCGAGTCCAAAAGCTATGACCAATTCTTTTGGTCTGGATAGACAACCTTATGCAATATAGTCTTGATCTCCCAGTTCGAAACCCTAGCAAGACCATTCGTCTGTGCATGATATGGAGTGGCAACTCTATGGTCTATGTTGAACTCGTTAGCAAGGGCCCTTACCTTGTCATTGATAAAATGAATACGCCCATAAGAAATTAGAACTCTAGGAACCTCGAACCGTAATATGATATTCTTTACGCAAACAGTCCTTGCATCAACGACTCCGGCGGGGATGGCCTCAACCCAACGACTCACATAATTTACAACCAATAAAATGTGCTCAAATACCCGACTCTTCAGGAACAAGTCCATAAAATCGATGCTCCATGAATAAAAAACCTCACAGAAATGAATGTTCTGCATCAGCGTCATGTCTCTATGACCACAACTACCCATCCTTTGGCAGTCTATACACCTCTTCATAAATTCATCTAAATCCTTGAAGAGTGTTGGTCACCAAAGGCCGGATTAAAGAACCTTTTGTGTTGTCCTTCTCCTTGAGTGATGTCCTCCTGCCTCAAGCTTGTGGCAATAGGTGAGGATGCTGTGGTGTTCCTCATGAGAAATACACCAACTCCAGACACTATCCCCTCCTTCGTGGTAAAGGGTGGGATCCTCCCAATGGTACGACTTGGCTCTTGCTAGGAAACTCTCAAGTCGCTGCCTGGTCCTACCTTGTGTAACTTTCTTGACAACAAGATAGTTCATAATGTCAGCATACCAAGGGAGAGAGGTGATAGCAAGAATCACCTCTCATGGGAAAGTCTCAGTAATAGGTGTGGTTGTCTTTGAATCCTCAAGCTGCTCTAATCGGGAGAGGTGATCCGTCACCACATTTTTGACTCCAGGTTTATCCATAATCTCAATATCAAACTCTTGGAGTAGAAGGATCCATCTAGTAAATTGTGCTTGGCATTCTTCTTAGCCATTAAGTATCGAATGACCATGCGATCAATGTATATATTCACTCTAGATCCAAGAATGTAAGATCTGAACTTCTCCAAAGCAAAGACTACAACTAGCATCTCATTCTCTGTAACAGTATAGTTCCGTTGGGTGACATCCAAAGTACAACTAGCATAGTGAATGCCAAAAGGTAAACCATCCATCCTCTTTCCTAAGACAACCTCCATGGAAAAAATCTGAGGCATTCGTTATGATCTTGAATGGGAGAGACTAGGGTTGAGCATTGGGTAGGGCCGGCCTGACCCAACCCGAAGTTCGGCCCACCAAACCTGACCCTAACCCAAGCCCATTGGAAATATGGGGCCCAATTTGTTATTTGGGCCGGGTTCAGGTCTAGCATAACCTGAACCCGAAGCCCGGTTAGTATGCTCGTTGGTAAGCCCGTTAAAGGCCCATCGATAGGCCCGGATTCCCAATCCGTGCTTTCCCAATCCCACTGGACCCCAACCATAATATACCTACGTCATGCATGTATGTCCTATCCAAATCCCACTTCCACAATCACCGGGATCTGAATTTGTAATCATGCTAATCCCAGTATCCCACTATCCCAAATTTGTAATCACGCCTCTCACTACCATGAAAATAGTCCACATTCATCGGGACTAAAAACTCCAATCTCCCATTGGTTGGCCTCTCCAAAAACCTAAATACCCCAATCCCATTAGACGAGAATAATACCCCAATGGAAAGGGGCACCACCTTTCCCTTCCCCACCCCCTTCCAGATAGCGATGGAACTATCGACCCTCCACTCTGGACCGGCTACTGTTAACGACAGCACACCGACACCGTCGAACCCATCAATACAATCATGGGTACAAATGTTCTTATGATATCTCGTATCCATATCGATATCACACATATTTTTACTTTATAATTTTGTTTATATATGCATTATCATTGCAATATGAATGCCATAAAATTCATAAACTTTATTTGTTCTCATATTCTCATGCATGTGATTTTTAAACAATAAGCAAAACTTTATTGGTTCGAAGTCTCATTTGATTCAAAAGTAAATAGGACATGTGTTATTCTTAAGATTTAGGTTGTGTTCTTCGACAGTCGTATTCCTAATAAACATATTTGATTACATCTCATTCATTTATACCATTATTTTTAAAGTAACATTTCTACGCTAATAGACATTAGTATAAACATTGGAAAAAATCCTAGCACAAATATAATGCTAACCCATAGTCTAAATTCTTAGGTAACATAAACATTACTCCTGACCCATAAGTTCATGGGTAGGGCCTGGGCTTGGGCAAACAAATTAACAAAGTAGGGCCTAGGCCCCCTCCATGGGATCATGAAACATGAGCTATCTAAATCGATACCAAGCCTCGCGGAACTGCTCGTTTGGGATCATGGCGAAGTTATTGATCGTAGCTCTCACTACGTTGGCCCGACGGAGTGGATAATACTTGTTGAGGTACTCGGTCCTCAATTGCTCCTAGGTATTGACAACCTTCCCCAAGTGCTTCAGCCAGTATGCTACCCTATCAACCAAGGAGAATGGGATGGCTATTAGCTTGATTGTATCCTCGTCCACCAGCTTGTCATGGACAGTACTACAGATCATCTCGAACTCCTGTAAGTGGATGTCATGCTCCTCGGTGGAAAGCCCATGGAACTTGGGCAACAACTAGATCGTCTATGGATGAAGCTCAAAATCCCCCTGAATAGTAGGCAACTGAATCCAACTATGAGTGAGAGTTGCACCAGGGTTGTGCAACTCCCTCATAGTACGTAAGGGTCCAGCCTCTACTCTGTCCTCAACTCTAGGAATCTTTGGTCCACCAACAATCTCTCAACTCTAGCATCTATGATCTCCGTCAACTCCCTCCTAACCTCTATCATTAGTAACCCCTGGTCCCAAATTTGTCTCTACATCTCCTCTAGGGATGCCAAGAGGCTGTTGTTGATCGCGGATGCTCGTCCTCTCTCTGCTCTTGAGCCATCTCTTTAGACTTTGAAAAGGAAAAAGAGCGGACCTCAGGTGTTTCCAAGTCAACAAAAATCAACTCTGACGGCTGCTGTATACCAGGTGATGTGTCAAAAAGGTCAAAGAAGAAGGAAGTGGAATACTCAGGTTCTGATCGAGAGTCATAGCTCTCTGGAACAACCCTAGATGAACGGGCAAGTGTGTTGTGAAGCAATGCCACCAGAAGAAGCCTAAGAGATGGAGGGAAAGTGAAGAGTAGATCTAGACTGAAAAATAATGGATCAACAAACAAACCCGTAAGTTCACCAACTCAACGCAATGATGACCGTGAAAGATCGGTCGTTAATCTTTTCAGTTTTAGAGTTTAGTGATAAAACAATTATATTAGCTATCTCACATGTGTATTCTCCTAGAGTAGATAATAAATAAGTCGATGTTGAAACAGATTTTGCAGAGGTCTAGAAATCTCACAAGGCGAGAATTCCATTCGATGCGTTGACCTCACACGAAATCCGACTCCAGACAACAATTAACCCACAATAAATAAATCAAAGAATGAAAAAGAAATTACAGAGTTAGAACTTATTATAACTCTACAACAAAGATGTGTATAGGTGCAAGTATGTGTAGAGTGTCGAACATAGGGAACAAATAGGATAGATCGGGCAAAAATGCTCACAAAAGTGAATGTGATGTATTTGTCTATATAGTGATCTCTTTTTTGTGGGTCTTTAATTTTTAATTTTTATTTTTTTTATTTTTATGTTTCGATTATTAATTTTCCGATTTTATATTTTCTTTTTATATTTTATATTTTTTATATTTTCGTTTCTTTTAATAAAGATAATAAAGCAATATATAAGATATATATAATATAGTCTATAATAGATATAATAGTTAAAAAAATCAAAATAAATAAAATAAAATATTTTTGGATTTTAGAATAATTTTTACTATTTTTGTGATTTTTTAGGATTTTTTGCAAAATTTTTATATATTTTTAAAGTAAAAAATACCCTAAATCAGGGTTAAAATATATACTCGAAATTGAAATAGAGGGGGAAAACACTAAATAGTATCAAAATTGCTATAAATTAATTTTTATATAAAGATAATAATATAGAGAAAAATATAAAAAAAGATTTTTTTTGGATTTTTTAAGAATTTTTTATATTTTTATAAAGGTGCTTAGGGTTTTTCTATTTTTGAGTTTTCTCTTATATTTTTTAGTGATTTTGGACTGAAGGTCAAAGATACAAAAATCCATAAAATATATTTTTTTGAGATTTTTTTCAAAAAGTTTTTATATTTTTTATTTATTTTCTTTTGCAAACGGGGATAAAAAGGCACATTTTTATTTTTTTATAAATAATAAACAACCTCAAAATTACAAAATAAAAATATGGCATGAAAGAGCAATGCAACAAGAAGCTAAGTCTATTTTTGGGAATTTTCCGAGCAATTTAAATATATGAAATATATATAAGAAACAAAGAGAAAATTAAATACTGATAGGTGTTTTGGTAAATATTAGAAAGTACAGGGACCTGTATGTAATTTTACCTAAAACTTTATAATTAGAATGCAAGTGGGCCTCCATGCAAAATGCCTAAACTTACGTGTAACAACACGTGAGCCACACACATGGGCCTAAACATAATTATCAAAAAGATCGAGGTCCTGTATGCAATTTTACCACAAATTTATAGCGTAATAAAAATCTTTCGGTACTAAACAGAAATAACCAAAGGCTCAGGGGTCCAGCCGCAAAAAGTTCACCCTACGTGATGCGTTACGTGATGTGACGTGGCACAGATCAAAATGCAATTACAGAAAGTCTTAGGGCCTAAACATAAATGTTCTAAAAGTTATTACAAGACATATGAAAGTTTATGCACTGAATAGTAAATACAAAATACGCTGGGGTGAAGGTACAAAATACCCAAGCTTAGGTGGGAAGCGGACAGCCAGATACGCTTGACTTGCCACGCATCGCCACAGGAGCTCGCGATGCCCCTTCGCCATGGACGGTTGAGATTAGATTGTAGGCAATGATCTGATGGTGTTGCAACGGCTTGATCCAACAGCTACAAGGCAATCTAGTGTGGATGATAGATCGGACGACGATGAAGTGGCTTGGAGGGACATGGAAGAACTCCTGCTCCTCCGAGCTTCGATCAGACATGGAACCCTCCTCTGACCTCCTCCAACGCAGCCAAAGTGCTGCATGTTGGACATGCGAGCCCATGACGAGCCATTATGCAATAAATGTTATTGTGAATATCATTCCCTGATCTGAAATGAAGAATGAATAAATTTCATAATAGGTCCCTTAGTACAATTAGGGTTATGTACCATGGCCATCTTGATGATCATACAACTGTTGATTCAATTATTGAATCATAGAGGCTGGTGCATAGATGAATATCTAATGAGTTAGATTGAGGACTCATCAAGCACCATCAAATGATTATTAAGAGATGATCTCCAGCCTGAGTAGGAGATGGCAATCTTTTCTCAGTTAGGCTGATATCTGACCGACCTCTTGATGCAGGTCCTCTGCATAGGAATAGAGATTCGGAGGTGTCAGATTAGTTAAGTCAAAGAGTTGACTTAATGAGATCGAGATAACCAAAGTCCTATATCGTATGCTGTCACGATACAGGCACACATCCTCTGACCAGAGACAGATGTGTTACTATATGTTTGAGTATGTACATTTGGCAGACCAATAGGTTGATGACCTAATCAAGGTCTATACACCGGCACGCTAGTGTGCAAATAAGGGCATATGAGTAATACGATCTCTCAAAGGGATCATACAGGTTTAGAACCGGAAGACATGAGCTCACTCATGAGATATTGGGAAGAATCAAATTCCATGCGCATGGTCGTCTCGCTTTAGAAGCTTGACTGAATTTGTAGGTTTGATATATACTTTTGGAAAGTATATGATCAAGACCTAGGTATGACATATGCTTTTGGAAAGTATATGATCGATACCGACTTCCAATGATCGAATGAGAAACTTACTGATAGAACCCTGAAGTAGACAGTGTAAAGTTGATCTAATACTTCGGGTTTATTCTGAGTCTTCCAGTATGCAGGATGTACAGGTATTGGGAATACCTGAGGGTGATGTGATCATAAACGATTGTATAACCATGACGCTTCCATTCCTAGGGAGTGATGAAACGGGTCTGGATTTTAGTGACTCCTCTCAGTAGAGAAGTAATCTGATCTTAGTCCAAATGTTGGACATTGATCTGAATGTGATTCAGATTCAATGAGAAGATTAGATTTACGATCTTGATTTAATCAAGCATCTATGGGAGGCCCGAGATCTGGGTTTGAGATATGATCTCAATATCCATGTCACTGTACGTGGAACAATACAATCGCCCTGTCCTTATCTCCAAGTATTCGCGGAGAAAGCGCATTATCCTTGAAAGAGTTCATGGATAATTCTATTGTTGATATATGTATCCGAGCAGGAGAAAATGGATAATTAAATATGATTTAATTATCATGAACAATATGAATTTGATTCATATTATAAGGAGAGTTATCTTAGATAATTAAATGTGATTTGATTATCAAAGATGTAAATAATGTGAATGTGATTCATATTATTTGGGCACAAGAGAATAAGTTATCCAATATAATTAAATGTGATTTAATTGTTATGGGTAAGAATAATGTGGATAGTAATATCCAATTATTCATAATATATTATAAATGTGATTTATAATGTATTAGAGAGAGCTAATTATAATTTATATGTGTTGATTAATTATTATGTGTATTGGATACACATTGTGTAATTAATTGACAATGTAAGTTATATGTTGTTGTGGGTTGTGAATTTGATTCACAATTTTTCCATGGCAAGATTGTAATATTCTCAAATATAATTGCGAATTATTTTTGAAGAATAAAACCCAACAAAAGTTGTTGGAAATAAATAAAGAGATTTCCATGGAGATATGCAATCTCATGACATGTCATGAGATTGCTCTCCTCATGGAAAGCTTGGGCGGCACCCAATTCCAAATAGGAATGGGTGGCCGTCCATATGGAATGTACATGGAGATGAAATCTCCATGTATATTCTCTCCTTATTTATTTGGTGTAATTTGGATTAATTTGTATTTGATTTTGTCAAATATATTTTGATCTAAATTTGTTGGTTTTACTAACAACAATCTTAGCCATTGGATTGACATAAATCAATCTCACTCATACATTGATTTTATATGTCACATTGATTGAGATCCATGGATCCCAAAACCCTATAAATAGAGAGGCATACCATGCTCTCTATTTTACACACAATGCTTGAGAAGCATCTCTCTCTCTCTCCTCTCTACTCGACAGCCCTCTCTCTCTCCCTCTCATGTGGCTGTCCACCATGGATGACCTAAGAGAGGTTCCCCATCGCTGCGGCATCGTCGTTATGCTGCCCGTTCTTCTGCTCGTGGATCTCCATCTCCTTTGGTGTGCCTCGCTCGTGAAGAATACGTCGGATCTCGTGTGTCGAGATCAGGAGATCCGTCGCTTGGATCATCAATATGGATTGCGAGAAGCACGCGGTTCATCCCCGCGCTCGCAAGCGTCTCCTCTGTCGGATCGGACTTGAGACAGGAGGTCTCTTCGTTTAGAGACTCGATCGCAACCACGCTTCAAGAGGTAATCCTATTACTTGTTTGTGGTTTAGACGAGACGATCCGAGAAGTGTTCTTGGATCATGTGGTTTCATCGCAATAAAATTTTTAAATTCCGTTGCATCGAGCAACTAGTGCGACTAGTCGCCCATTCTGATGACGCGAAAATCACACGGTCGAGAGAGGATAAATAATGTCACAATGTTGTCGTTGTTCTCAACCGCAGGATTCGGTCAACGAGAAAAATTTGTAAACCACTTCAGATAAGATATAAATCAATGAAACAATGTGTAAGCGGTCTTTCGCTATTCTTTTTACCTGGTATAGCGACCAGGGTCGAACACAAGGAGCACGATTTAAAAACTAAGTAGTCAAATTTCAGAAAAGCTAATTTTTAGTGGTTTTTGAATTTTTATTTTTTTTATTTTTAAAAGAAGCACAAATGAATAGAAACACACACACACACACTACACTATTTTTGTATTTTTTTTTTAAAGGTAAAAAAAATGCTCAGAAAATTAAAGAGATTAAAATGCACCTACAGAAATATGTTTGGAATTTTTAGGCAATTTTTCTATTTTTTTATGAATTTTCAAAGTTGAGATATGCAAAAAGACAATGTTTTTGATTTTTTTAAATATAACAAAAGGCAATAAAATGCAATGAAAATTTTATACAATGACTAACACTATAGCAGGAGCATCCACAAATTTTATCAAGATTTTTAGACATGATAAACATTTATTCCATTAAGATAGCTAGCAAGTTAGCAAGTTGAAGTCTGGAAGTGCAGGGACGCAAATGTAAATATGAGAAAGTTCTGTAGTGAATAACAACAAAAATAAATATGCGTGAGAAGTTATAATTTACCAATAAATGCTTGGACTTCCGGAGCAGGGGTTGTTTTGTAATTTCCAAATAGGCAGAAGAACTTTTGTAATTTTTCCAACAAAATAAGTCCTAGGGTTTCCTAGGACTTTATTCAATCAAAAGCAACGGAGGAAGGGCACGCCGCCGCCCATGGGAGGAGGTCGCGGCGAGAAGCAGCAGCCCGCGCGCTCGCGACTGGAGCGGGGTCGCGTGGCAGACGGTTGGTGGCGGAGGCGATGCGCGGTGCGGCGACGCCGCCCGCGGCTGGAGGGAGATGGAGTTGGTCGCCGCGGCCCGCGCACAGGCGGCGTGGTGGAGGGGACGGGGAACGCGTAGCAGGGCCACGCGGCGGCGCTTCGGGCACAGATCGGCGAGGGGCCACCCGCGCGCGGGTGAAGGCGGAGGAGCGCGCGACCGGTTCTGGAGCAGGAAGGTGCGGGGCTCGGCGGTCCTGCGCTGGAGGCTGGCGGCTGGCGGCTATGCCGCCCGCTGAGGAGGAGGGCGGACGGTCCAGAGGTTCGGAGCAGGTGGGCCGGGCAGCCGGGGTGCGGCCGTGGAGGGAGGCGCGGGGAGCTCGCTGGGGCGGCACTGGAGGTCCCGCCGGTGGCTAAGGGCGCCTGGAGAGGTGCTGGACGAGGGCGTGGCGGAGCCGCGGCCACGCGCGGTGGAGGAGGCGCGTGGCAGCGGCGGCGAGAGCGGCTGGAAGCCGCTGGCGTCTTGCAGGAGGCCGGGCGCGGGAGGTCGCCGGCGGTTGGGCGTGATGGGCGTGGGCGGCAGGGGTGGTGACCTGCTGCCCCCCTTTTTTTATTTTATTTTTTTTTATTTTTGCTGCAGGAACGTGTTAGAGAAAAAAAAAAGAGTTTTTTTTTATCAGAAATATGTAAACAGTAATAAAAAGTTTATTGTTCTTTTTTATATTTTCCTACAAAACAGAACGTTAGAAATAAAAGTAATTTTTTTTTATTTTTATTTTTCCTGCAAAAGAGATGTTAGAGAGAAGACAACCGAAAAGATTATTTATTTTTTTATTGTATCTTGCAAAAATATGGAATAGAAAACAAGATACATTTTTTTTAATTTTTTATTTATACACAAAAATGGATGTGTGAATGGTTGGATCTTAACGTAGTGGGAGAAAGATCCAGGGGCTCCGATCACCGTGCGTGATCGGAGGTGGAAGATCGCGTGAGGTAGAACGTGAATATGGAGGGATCAAGATGTGAGGTGAAAAATTCGGACGAAAATCATGTGGTGAAATTTTTGCGATTTTTAATTTAAAAATTACTTCCTACTCCTACGCTAAAATCTAACTCTACGATTACCTAAGAAAAACAACAAGTAAAAGTGGATCTCACCTCGGGGATCGGACACACCTCCTCGCCTCACTGCAACAAGGGCGATCGCTTGCTGTCACTCTCGCGATGCCTCTGGAGTTCACTGGGAAGAAGGGGACGAGCCATGATGGCCTCGACGAAGCTCAAGCCGCTGGCAACGACTAGATCGGAGGCTAGGACCCTCTTCAACAAGAAATCTCTCGGAAAATGGGCTCCTCTCCGCCAAAGATCGATCAAATGTGAATGAGGGAGGAGGAGCCCATTAAAAAGAGGCAAAAAATCAAAAAAAGGAAAATATTTACAAAAAAGGAATGTGTTTATTGGATGGATTAATAAAATAATTAAATAAATAAAATAATTAATTAATTAAAAACGAATTTCGTAATAAATAAATTAAATAAATTAATAAATTAATTCAAAATCAATTAGCCACCTTAATGGTGGCCATATATGGTGTGGAATAAAATCATATATACAAGGCAAGTTATTAAACCAAATAAATTCAAATAAATCAAATAAATTAAATAATTACATATGATTTTCGTAATTAAATAAATTAAATTAATTAATGTGAGACAATTAATTTTTTTGGTCATTTTTATTTAGGGAAATTAATTGTATACATATATTATACACATATAATACAATATACATAGGTACAAATAAGGAAATAATTTTTATAAAAGATTTTTTTTTTAATTTTTATATTTTTTTAATGAAAACAATATTTACAAATATGTACATTATGTATAAAAAAATAAATATGAGTAAAATATATACAATAAGTATATGGGTAAACTGCACAATACACCCCAGAAAATCGAATTTTTAACCGTAACTCCAAAAAGTACGAGACCACAGCCATTTGAAAGATAATTTAATTTATAGTATGCTGGAAGTGAGTTTGGTTCAATTAGAGCTTGTGTGGAGCCGGAATTGATGTTTCAATTATCACTTTGTGGCTTTTTCTGGGTGTAATTATTTGCAATATATACAGTATTTTATTTTACAAATATTTTTATTATTTACAACACAATTTTATTCACAACTTTTATTTACAAAAATAATTAGTTTGAGGTCAAATTATGTACAAATAAAATAATGTAAGTTTTGTACAAATATACATGAAAAGTATTTACAAGATATTTTTGATTTTTCTGACAAACGACCCTATCTCCCCCTACTTTATTCCTGGTCGATCAGGTCAAGTCTTGACCTTCTCTCGGGGTTTGGGTCAGTCTGTATTTATTGCATAACTACATCCTTTATTTTTCTTTTCTTTTTCTTTTCTTCTTTATTCTTTTATTTATGTACAAAAAGTGTTAAAAATGCAATTTTAACAAATGCATGCAAAATGGTAAGATTATGAAATTAATGGGTATTTACAGGTGTTTGACTAAGAAATTGAAGCTAAAATAAAAGAATAAAGGCGATGAATCGTGGATTCATCACTCCACGTCGTATTCGATGCGACGCTCACACTTCCATGATGCGCTTGAGGATATAACCATATCCTTCAAGTGGTATCAGAGCTAGGTTGATGGTTTCGAATATGATTCGCTAACCAAGGACGACTTGGGTTCGTTAAGGTCTTGATTTCGCAGATCTGTTTCGTAAATAAATTCGGCACTGTTTAAATTGTTTAAACACGAATTTAATACTTGGATTTTGTTCCCCATTAAATAAGGAAACCATAGGATCTGAGTTTGCGTAAATCGGATTTCGTATGCTCTAAATATGGTAGTTTTAATGAACATGTATTCACTGTTACGGGAACTGCGAATCTTAATGTAATTAAGGAGTTAATTACTGTTTAGAGACACCTCGAAATGCATGCAAATCACATAGATTCCGTTGTAAATCAAATTAGCAGACTATAGAAACTTACTTTGCTTAATTTGGATTTAAATTGATTGAGATATGTTAATTTTAGTAAGCAGGTGTCACTGCTGAAATTACTTTCCTGATCAAGAACCATGTGATTGTCAATTAATGAAATTAATTGTTAATTTCAAGAAATAATTATGGAAAATATTTGAGAAATATTGGAAGATTATTATTTCCTTAATTGACTTGACCTCAACCAATTAATTGATTAGATTTGATCTAAATCATAATTGGAAACACAATCATCAAACTCTTTGCTTGAATAGGATTGAGAATTTGTCTAGCAAATTTCCTTATAATCAAAATTGTTTTGATTACTATATGGTATAATTTCGGTTGAAGAACCGATGATCATATCAAGTACAAATTAATCAATTTGGCAATATCCTTTCCCGAGGTGGATATGGTGTCTAGTCTTGGATCGCTGGGGTAGCGGGTTGCAACGTATGCGGTCCGTCCCACTCCCGCCGGTACTGGCCATGACAATGGGTAGGGTCGGGATAATGTCCGAGGGATTAAGTTGTATTTTTCTAATTATTAAAATACGAATTAATACGTAGTTTGAGAATAATACCATATATATTCAAGTAAGACAATCAAGTTTGATTGATTGAATTGGATTGATAATTAATTTAATATGATTAAGTTAATCATGTCCAATTACTCTAATATGATTAGAGTTAATAATTCCCTTGGAAGAATTAATTGTATGAATGTGATTCATAGTAATTAATTAAATTTGAATAAGAAATGGAGGATCACATAAGTGACATCCATGGTCTCCCGTCAAGGCGAAGGGTTCCGTCGCCAGGGATTGTATATAGGAGACGCCTGTCCGAAGTGACAGCTCCTATATGCAAGCGCATCTGGATCGGGCTCTTTGCTTCTCGAAAAAGTAAGGCCGTATGCGTAGTGACCCCAATATCGGATCCTCATATTATTGGGGCGATATTGGATTGCGCATAGCGAGTTCTATTCCTGTTGACGGTTGGTTCAATTAATAACGGGTCAACATCACCTTAGGGGTGGTGGGCCCGGGTGTTAAAGACCGAATCGGGAGATGCAAGTTGGACTTGCAAGGCGGAATGTGTTCCCGCTTCTTTTTATCCGAGTTGTAGGTTCTCATATTATTGGGATGCAACAAAGATAAGGAAGGAGATCCCAGATCTTGCTTGAGATATAATGGTAAGTATATCTCTTACATTGAAAGTGATTAAGGGAATGAACTTTCATTTTTGACATGGCAAGACAACTTCGATATAAAAAATTCCTAAATCAAAGTAATATATATATATATGCAAATTTCTTATTTCAGATAATCCTTCATTAAACCCACTCAATATTATACTCAATAATAACCAGTAAAATATCATGGACTGGACCTTTTGATCCAGATATTATACTTGCAATTGGACACATAATGTATGTGGTTGCAATGTGCAAGTTTCCTCACAATAATGAGGAATGATAATTAAATAAGATAATAGGACTAAAACCCTAGGGTTTGTATGTCTCTATAAGTCTTGATCTCATCGAATGTACTTTGGAAGTGACATGTCGATGATAATCGTAATTATCAAATAATCCTTATAAAATCAATAAATATTTTCTGGCATGCATATGTGCTCTTGAAATTTAATCATGAATGACATGGTTCTCTGTATCATGTAGAATGGTAGCTCTATAAGAGATGATGTATTCAAATTGTTTGAGTACCTACTTGAACCTATGTTTTTAAAAGTCTGGATGGATGTAGATGATGAGTGTCATCATTCTACTGTCTATACTCTAGTCAATCATGAAGCTTCATAATATTCATATTGTATGAATTAGGTGAAGCATGTATAAATGTCGAAATGCTCTTACATCAAATTCTTTTGAATTTAACATAAGAGATCCTTAGTCTTAAGCAATGGTTGTTTATAGATAAAGGGAGCGCAGTGGAAGCATGGGTTAGACCCAAGCAAGAAGTATAATCAAAGAGTTGACTGTACTTCTGTGACTTCCATATGACATCCAAAGAGTTGGATGAATGCCAATACTGCAATATGTTGATGTATTGATAGTATGACTATCAAATCTATCTAGAATCCTTAGAGAATGAATCGGATAATACATCAAAATAACCTACATATAATCATTGAAATTGACTTACTTATTTGATAAGGTAAAGTCTAAAAATTGTACCTCAATCTTCTAATGACACTTGTAATTGGTTGTATATGTATTAGAAAATTAGAAATTTGATCTTAAGGTTTATTGGTCATCCATGTTGAAAGTGATGCAAATGTTGCAACAATTTCCATTGGATCAATGAACTTCATATTTTCAGTGGGAGCCCTTAATCTTAGAGAATGTCTCTATGACCTAGATATTAGAATACACTCATTGTTTATTTCTAATTGTTGGATATAAACATGAATTCTGTAATAAATCTATCATAAAGAGTTATGATGGAGATATTTCAGATAGTAATCTAAAATCTAGTGGACTCTATTAAATTAGAAAATTAATGAATGGTTCATTAAGATTTCTAATACTGAAAATTAAACCTTTAAAGATCAATAGGAGGATAAAGATCATTTGACAATGATCTGGCATCAAGTTTTGGACATATGTCTATTGATGAGATCAATGGACTAGTAAGACATGAAACTTTAGATTGTCTAAAGATTCAAATCTCACATACTTGTGAATATTGTATTCAAAGTAAAAATGTCCAATACACCCTTCTTTGGGAAAGGTGTAAGATGTTAAGGTATTCAAGATCTCATACATATTGATGTATGTGAATCATCTATATTAGAATAAACATTATGGATATGTGATATCTATTAGTGATTATTTGTGATATGAGAATTCTTCTCTTCACTAGGAAAACTTTGACATGTTCAAAGATTTCACAATTTTGGTTTAGAACCAAAGTTTGAAGGAAGATGAAATGAATTTGATCTAACCAAGGTAGCCTATACCTATTAGATGAATTCAAGAAATACCTTATGGAGATATGAATATCATTCCTATCTCAATCCTCTTAATGAAACTTAACTCAATAGAGTTGTAGGGAGATAGAATTAATCATGTGCGACATGATTTAATCAATGATTAATCCTTGCATAATTATCTCTTAGTTTCCAAGGTATATATGTAGTAGAGACTACATTATATACTTAATAAGGTTTCATGCATGTAAGCTGGAATCTAGCACTAGAGAGTGCTACTTCATTAGGAAAATAAAGGATGGTATTGTATACCTACTTTATGACCTTGAGATTCTTAAAGGATCTCATCTCTGAGAATGTGATTCTTAGAGGATGACTCTCTTAAGAATCAAGATAAAATGAAGTAAAGGAACTCATTTAATCTTGAGAAGATAATGAGGCTCCTAAAATTGGAAACTAAAAGGACAATTAAAGATGAGACACTAATACCTCTTCAAATGAGTTTGAGGATGGATTCTATGTGTCAGAGAAATATGACAGTGATCGGATTTCATGTGATGAAATTCCTGAGGATCATAACAAGGAAAGATGGATGTTAGCAATAAAGTCTAAAGTAGACTTCATATACAAGTGTTGTATATGGACCCTCGAGGATCCACCTATATGGATAAGACCCATTAAAGTTTAAATGGATCTTCAAGAGAAAGAGGGAATCTGATGAGAAGGTAGAGACCTTCAAAGCACGGTTCGTAGCCATGAGCTACACACCGAAGAGAAGACATCGCTTGCGATGAGACTTGCTCTCCAGTGACCTTGCTTTAACCCATCAGAATATTGCTAAATATAGCTACACAACTTGACTATGACATCTTCATGATGTGAGTCAAGATTGCATTCCTATATGAATACCTCTCTGAGGATATTCATATGATGTAGCCCCAGGGCTTCATGGTTAAGGAAAGCAAGGTGTGCAAGCCTAAAAACTCCATCTATTGGACTCAAATAAGCTTCTTGTAGTTGGAACATAAGATTTGATGAAATTATAAATGTTATGATTTCATATAAAATCTTGATGAACCATGTGAAGCTTAGTGGGAGTGCCATTGTGTTCATTGTGCTAAATGTAGATAATATCCTAATCATTTGGAATGATACGAGGATAATAATAAGTGTTTGGTTGTTCCATACCTTGAGATATGATCTCAAGGATACCTCTTAGATCTTAGTTCTGAAATCGTTCAGAAGCAAAGAGAAGAGGATATTGGGATTGTCACATTTGTAGTACACCTTGGACATATTCTATTCTTAGATATTCCAAGAAAGGCTTCCATCCCTTAAGATATGGTATTGACCTATCTAAAGGAATAGCACCTCTAAAAGTTGAGGAAGTGAATGCTGGAACTGTTTGCACTTGTGCATCAGTTACGAGAAGCTGAGTGTATACTGGATTTGTACAAATACCAGATGTCTACCATGCAGTGGGAGTAGTAAACTGTTACTAATCCTACTATGGAGATAAAACACTTAATTGCAGTGATAACAAAATCTTCATATATGATAAGATTTTTTTTGATAGTGATCTCAAAGTCTTATCTTCAAATACTTAAGACTTTATAGATAATGATCTAAAAGGTCTTAACTTTGGATACCTCTAGAGATAATGATCTCCAGGGATAAAGGTATTCTGATAAGGGTTATGGAAATGCTGGTTATAACAATTATTAAGCTATAGTGTCAATGACCCTATAATAGCTTTAACAAAATTGAGTATTGGTTGCATGAGATGCAACATTCGCATTAGATGCGAGTACTGTTACTAGGGGATATGCAAGTAACGTAAAAGGACTTGGCAAAGTCTCTTGGAAACAGAGTGACTGATCGGCTTACCTATCTATTTCTAAATAGCCTATGATTGTCACATGAGTGTGGGTTTAAATGATTAGCCCATTAATGGCTCTTTGGGCTAGTGGGAGATTGTTGGACATGCGAGCCCACGGCGAGCCATTATGCAATAAATGTTATTGCGAATATCATTCCCTGATCTGAAATGAAGAATGAATAAATTGGATAATAGGTCCCTTAGTACAATTAGGGTTATGTACCATGGCCATCTTGATGATCATACAACAGTTGATTCAATTATTGAATCATAGAGGTTGGTGCTTAGATGAATATCTAATGAGTTAGATTGAGGACTCATCAAGCACCATCAAATGATTATTAAGAGATGATCTCCAGCCTGAGTAGGAGATGTCAATCTTTTCTCAGTTAGGCTGATATCTGACCGACCTCTTGATGCAGGTCCTCTGCATAGGAATAGAGATTCGGAGGTGTCAGATTAGTTAAGTCAAAGAATTGACTTAACGAGATCGAGATAACCAAAGTCCTATATCGTATGTTGTCACGATACAGGCACACATCCTCTGACCGGAGACAGATGTGTTACTATATATTTGAGTATGTACATTTGGCAGACCAATAGGTTGATGACCAAATCAAGGTTTATACACCGGCGTGCTAGTGTGCATATAAGGGCATATGAGTAATACGATCTCTCAAAGGGATCATATAGGTTCAGAACTGGAAGACATGAGCTCACTCATGAGATATTGGGAAGAATCAAATTCCATACGCATGGTCGTCTCGCTTTAGAAGCTTGACTGAATTTGTAGGTTTGATATATACTTTTGGAAAGTATATGATCAAGACCTAGGTATGACATATGCTTTTGGAAAGTATATGATTGATACCGACTTCCAATGATCGAATGAGAAACTTACTGATAGAACCCTGAAGTAGACAGGGTAAAGTTGATCTAATACTTCGGGTTTATTCTGAGTCTTCCAGTATGCATGATGTACAGGTATTGGGAATACCTGAGGGTGATGTGATCATAAACGATTGTATAACCATGACGCTTCCATTCCTAGGGAGTGATGAAACGGGTCTGGATTTTAGTGACTCCTCTCAGTAGAGAAGTAATCTGATCTTAGTCCAAATGTTGGACATTGATCTGAATGTGATTCAGATTCAATGAGAAGATTAGATTTACGGTCTTGATTTAATTAAGCATCTATGGGAGGCCCGAGATCTGGGTTTGAGATATGATCTCAATATCCATGTCACTATACGTGGAACAATACAATCGCCCTGTCCTTATCTCCAAGTATTCGCGGAGAAAGCGCATTATCCTTGAAAGAGTTCATGGATAATTCTATTGTTGATATATATATCCGAGCAATGAGAAAATGGATAATTAAATATGATTTAATTATCATGAACAATATGAATTTGATTCATATTATAAGGAGAGTTATCTTAGATAATTAAATGTGATTTGATTATCAAAGATGTAAATAATGTGAATGTGATTCATATTATTTGGGTACAAGAGAATAAGTTATCCAATATAATTTAATGTGATTTAATTGTTATGGATAAGAATAATGTGGATAGTAATATCCAATTATTCATAATATATTATAAATGTGATTTATAATGTATTAGAGAGAGCTAATTATAATTTATATGTGTTGATTAATTATTATGTGTATTGGATATACATTGTGTAATTAATTGACAATGTAAGTTATATGTTGTTTTGGGTTGTGAATTTGATTCACAATTTTTCCATGGCAAGATTGCAATATTCTCAAATATAATTGTGAATTATTTTTGAAGAATAAAACCCAACAAAAGTTGTTGGAAATAAATAAAGAGATTTCCATGGAGATATGCAATCTCATGACATGTCATGAGATTGCTCTCCTCATGGAAAGCTTGGGCGGCACCCAATTCCAAATAGGAATGGGTGGCCGTCCATATGGAATGTACATGTTGATGAAATCTCCATGTATATTCTCTCCTTATTTATTTGGTGTAAT
Source organism: Ottelia alismoides (assembly GCA_037367405.1). Lineage (NCBI taxonomy): Eukaryota > Viridiplantae > Streptophyta > Magnoliopsida > Alismatales > Hydrocharitaceae > Ottelia > Ottelia alismoides. The sequence continues at coordinate 478,388 of JAZKJV010008506.1, forward strand.
TTGGATTAATTTGTATTTGATTTTGTCAAATATATTTTGATCTAAATTTGTTGGTTTTACTAACAACAATCTTAGCCATTGGATTGACATAAATCAATCTCATCCATTGATTTTATATGTCACATGGATTGAGATCCATGGATCCCAAAACCCTATAAATAGAGAGGCATACCATGTTCTCTATTTTACACACAATGCTTGAGAAGCATCTCTCTCTCTCTCTCCTCTCTACTCGACAACCCTCTCTCTCCCTCTCATGTGGCCGTTCACCATGGATGACCTAAGAGAGGTTCTCTATCGCTGCGACATCGTCGTTATGCTGCCCGTTCTTCTGCTCATGGATCTCCGTCTCCTTTAGTGCGCCTCACTCGTGAAGAAGACGTAGGATCTCGTGTGTTGAGATCAGGAGATCCACCGCTTGGATCATCAACATGGATTGCGAGAAGCACGCGATTCATCCCCGCGCTTGCAAGCGTCTCCTCCGTCGGATCGGACTTGAGACAGGAGGTCTCTTCGTTTAGAGACTCGATCACAACCACGCTTCAAGAGGTAATCCTATTACTTGTTTGTGGTTTAGACGAGACGGTCTGAGAAGTGTTATTGAATCATGTGGTTTCGTCGTAATAAAATTTTTAAATTCCGCTGCATCGAGCAACTAGTGCGACTAGTCGCTCCACGTCGTATTCGATGCGACGCTCACGCTTCTGTGATGCGCTTGAGGATCTAACCATATGCTTCACTGCATAAGCTCCTGGGATCTTCCTTTACCAGTTTGGGGGCGCAAAACGACCAGGGGTTCACCAGAGCTCACCCGTGAGGGCGGAGGAGCAGAGGGAGCCCATGTACCTCCGATGTAATGCAAAAACCGGCCCAGATGGGCCCTTGACCTCCAGAACCTGCAAGTGAAGATCAGACAAGAGAATGGGGGTCCTGGGGGACATTATTTGGTGGAATGGATGTGGTATGGAGGGTGGCGGAGGTATCCCGATGAGGTGGTGAAGGAGGGATACCCAGATCCTATTCTAGGAGGGAATCGGTTGAGTGGAGTGGTGCGGAATGAAGGGAAGCGCGGGGAAGAGGGTATTGGGTGGTCAGGAGCGGCGGGAAACAACGGGTGCACGGTGGGAGGCTTGCCGGAGCTCAGCTCTGACGAACTTCGAATGATGTATTTTACACTAACACATGCGATTAATCGATAAAATGAAAACAAGAATAAAACCTAGGACCTAAGTTACACTAGAGAGGACAAGAAGACATGTACCTCACCAGCCAAAACCGGGAAGACAGTGCCTCGACGGTGGCATCGCCAGAGATGGGCGGAGTGATGAATCTGCGATTCATCACTCTAAAAGTTGAAAATAGAGTCTTGTTCCCAAGTAATTAGAGGTATATTTCCACCAATATTGCATAATTAACATTCATGCATGCATTGATAGCATCTACATTTTAGTATCCACATCTGCATTAAATAAGAAGTCAAAGTCACTTGCAGAAATCACTCATCTGTGTATATTTTACACTAACTCTAAATCCCATAAATTCACCCTATACTGTATATGTTACTAACAATAATACCAGAAAAATACCAAAAAAATGCTAACTTGTATAATTAACCAATAAAACCCCAATCCAAGTTTGAGACCCTGAACCTTATAGTACACATATCACTCTTATACAACCTCTGATCTAGTTCTACTCACTTTTAAATTAATATGTATTTAGAGACCTTTAAAATGAGACCAATTTCATTTAAATCGGAGCTCATATGCAAACTTGGGTTTTGGGCCCCCTATTGTATACTATATGTATGTATATTTCTACCCTTGTATTTTATTACTTTATTCGACTTCGTTTCCATTTTTGGTCAACAAGAAACTTGTAGATCTCATCGAGATCTACAACTTCCATGTTTTGAGTTTTTTCCAAATTCGGCCATTTTCTCCCTCTTATTTTGCATTCTTCCTTAGCCAATCTGATTGGGCACATGGCACCCTCTAGTTGCACCACGCGACCCACTCATTCACCCACCACGCGCACCTACTTTCTGCCGTTGGATGGATCTCAAACAGCCTTAATCTCCACCACACATTCCCACGTCGCTCTCAACTATTAGATGCAGGATAGATCTCATCTAGACCGTCGGCCAGCGCCTTCTTCTCAGCCAGCCACATGTCTTTACCCTCACCACACGATCATCACCAAGAGCTTTAATCGTCACCGATCATTTCCGCATTAAATTCTAACCCTTCGATCCACACCTTACTCCACATCCAGATCGTCAGCCATCACCTCATTCTCAGCCCTCCACGTGGCTACATCTCCACTGCCAGATCTTCTCCAGGACACCTCCATCTCAGCCGTTAGTTCCCGCTTAATCCATCACCCTCCGATCCTCACTCCTGATTCCATCTCCACCATTCGCCTGCGCCCGCACCTACACCCGCCACGTGGCGCATCCCTATCCCTTTGATCGCATCGCCTTGACCTAATCGGGCCTTCCTTAGCGCCTCGCTCTGAGCCGTTGGATCAATAGATCCAATGGTCTTCCACCTCCAGCCGCCTTCCTCGTGCTCGTCGCCCACCTCACGTTGTCTCCTCCCACATTCTATTTTCGTAACCATATCCGCCACTTCTCCACCCATTGATCACCCTACGATGAAGCTCGTACATCCCTCATCCTCACCAGCACCCACACGCACCATGACCCCTTTTTCCCTCGCTCCACAAACTCCACGAACACCACACCTCCATCACCTGGACCTCCATTCTTTCCCTATAAATACTTCACCTCCGGAGAGCTTCGACCCTATGCGCCCTTGTAGAGAGATCCCCAGAGCTCCCTTCTTCCTATTGATGACAGCAATTAGGCACAAGAGTGAGAGACGACGGTGTTTTCTTCTCCGGTGAGATCTACGGCGTAGCGTCGTCGTGTCACAGCTTCTCCGACGAGCTGCTAGAGCTCAGGCCTCTACCGACCCTCGAGCAACAATCGAAAGCTTACTCCAAGCTTCCATTCCTAGGTAAATTCCTCCATTCCTTCTCCGATCTTCGTCTTCGTCCCCCTTTGATTTTCTCACCTTTTCCCCGCCTTCTCCGATTGACAACACATCTCATTGACCATCCATCGAGCTTCGCCTTGAAGATCTCATCTTCGCGCCACCATTCGTTCTCCCCTACAACCTGTCGCACCATCTCCGATCATTGATCTGCCCCTCACAACGGAGGAATCAATCGTCCGGTCATCTCTTCACGTCACATGCCTAACACCACTTCCTGCACTTCATACGAACATGAGCGCATGATTTTTGGCATACCCTGGCACTGTAGGTCCCTTCTTCTTTACTGAACGGAACTTCTCTGAAGCTGCATCGAGCTTCGACGTCTCCGGCCTACAGACCTCCCCAGCATCAGCCATGACCTCCGACAGCTCCCCAACGCTTCCATGAGCGTTCCCAGCTGCTTAGGAGCACCCGGAGATCAACATCGACCGAGATCCAAGGCAGCGGAGCTTACAGCCCATCGCTGGAACACAACCACATCCGCTACAGGAGGCAGTGACCCGGAGGATCACGATGCACATCCGCCGTCCGATCGCCTTGATCAGACGGTCCTCATTCATCTAGGTCGCCCGCATTCAGTCTCCGTTGTATAAGAAGGATATAATGGTCCATACTTTGCCACATCATCCGCTATCATCACCGTTGGATCGATTGCGATCTAACGGTCCCTCAGGCGCCACATCTCCAGCTCCAGCAGCCGTTGGTTCCATCTAGATCTAACGGTCCATCAATCGCCACGTAGCCTCCTCTGAGCCTCTTCCCCGAACCTTAGGCTCGGAGCACCCGAGCCAACTCGGAAGCTACGTCCGACCCTCCAAAGCTACGTCCGAGCTCTGAAGCTAAGTTCGAGCCTCTAGAGCACCCGAGCCACTGCTCGAGCCTCCGACGCCTCCCTAGGTATTTTGCACAAAGGCCCCTGCAAGTTTTCAATATTACAATTTAGTCCCTGCTACATCCCATAGACATTTTGCATTCCTACCCCCAGCAGTATAGGTATTTGCACTTTAGCCCCTGTACGCATGTTTCAGAATTAATCAATTTTAATTTCTGTTTGCATTTTGGTCCTTGTGTTTGCATGTTCATTTAGGCATTCATTTAGCATTATTTTTAATTCCAAAAATTTCTTGTTGTAGAGTAACTTGTGCTTTATCTTTGTGAACATGTGTCATATTTTTGTGAGCATTTATGAATTTAATATTATTATTTTTTGGAAATTAACATAGTTTGCCCACTGTGTGCTTTAAATTCAATATTAAATTATTTGTTGCTCCAAAAATCACTAAAAAATCATAATCGGTTTAGTTTAAGTTGTTCTACACTGTATCCAAAAATCAAACCATTTGCACGCATCACGAGGCCTGAATAAATTAATTAGTCTTTCGTTTAATTGATTTTTAATAGGTCTAATATACATCATTTTTTAGGTCTATCAATTTTCCTAGATTCCTTTCACGTAGAACCATCTAGGATAATTTTTTATCTGAAAATTATATACCTTGGTATTTATTAAAATTAATTTTGTAAAAACTACCCTACATTCATATTTAATTCATAATTAATTCATTTAGAATCCAAAATTCCAAAAAAAATGCATTAGCTTAGTTTCATTGCATTTCACATTCTGGCCAAATTCATTAATTTTGGACTTCAGTTGACTATAATTTGTGTTTTAACTTAAAATTTGGCTTGAATTTGCATCACACTTTGTCTTGATTGCATTAAAAAGACCAAAAATATTCTCCGGAAAATCGAACATCGAAATTAACTTAAAATTAATCTAAGGAGAAAGATGCTTCCATGAGTTCGACCTTGGGCTTATCCAAGTAAAATAAAAAATCTGCCGCTTGTGTTTAATTGAACATTAATCTGAGTGGTTTTTGATCAGTCTCGATTACCCGACTACAACGAACAACACATTTAATTCGATTATTAATATGGTTGAATTAGGTAGGGTAACTCGAGGCTCTTCAAAATGGCGTCGTTGTCGGGGAGGCACGACTTAGGTTAAATTTTAGGAAATTTTGATTTTAGACTTTCCATCTCCCGGTAGTCTGATTCCCAGCTTTTCTTATGAATATTTTCTGTTCAATTTCTGTTTGTTTATTTTATGTCATCCTTTATACGACCTCCATTTATTTTCATGCGAGGAATACGAGGAGTAGAAGGTGCTTCGCAAAGCGAGCCAAGGAACTTGCATTAAAATTATTTGAATGTTTTTGTGAGGACTTGTAAATTTTCTTTTATTTTATTTTGCATTTTTCCAACAGTTCCCGTTTGGGTTCTCGCGCGTGTAAATGATAATAAAACGTGTCCCCGCATGCTGTGTGGTTGCTTTACGTAGAATATGACCTGTACTTGTGGCTCTTAGAGCTATCCTAGGACTGTTTGTGCTCGTAAAATTTTAGGACCACACTTCACACTTAAAAGACACACTTAGACCGTAGGACTTAGCCAAATCTAACCTATTCTTCACTCGCTAATATAACTGCTTGTCTAGGAGTACCTTTTTCTCTTGCATTTCATATAGTATAAAATTCAAATTTTGTTTTGCATCATGTATATAAAGCGAAAGGATCATTGTAAGTCTTCTAAACTTGGCATTCATCATCATTTTATCTTGCATCGGCTTTTCTCGACTCCTTCCCCCTTTTTTTTCAAACTTAGGTTTAAAGGAAATTGGGACTGGACGATAGGTGAGCCTTGTGTATTGGACTAATCAAGTGGTCACCTAACTTAAAATCGGGATTGCTAAACAAAATTGACCAAAAAAATCACTAAAATCGGGAATTCTGTTTGCGGGAGATTAACCCTGACCTTGATTTCAGGCTGAGTGAGGGTACTAGAGTGTGTACACACCCTAAGATAGAGCCAAAAATCCTCGCCTTCCATATCGCGTACCCTGATCCGAGCAAATATCACAGGCTGAACTATGGGTCCAACTGACCAACGCCAAGTAGCCTTCGCCTAATTTGGTAGGTAGATAAGGGCGAAATTCCAGTGCACCGCGACAAGTTTCTAGTAGCCTTCGCCTGCTCCAGCAGGTAGATAGGGGCGAAGTTAAAGCCTTGTCAGCCTCCACCTACTTCGGTCGGTAGATTGGGGCAGGTCCTTGAACTCTCAGCTGGTGATAGGAGCGAAGAAAGGAAGGGCGTTGGTATCTTAGGCGACATGTTAAACAGGGGAGACGCATATGGCTTTAAGCCGTCTCCCCTATAGGCCACATAACCTTTGCTACTTGCTTGAAAAATTACACTTAAAATCAACCAAACTAATCGGACTCGGTTTCAGGTCCTTCACCGTGTTGAGTGTGAAAATTAGGGTTTGTGATTCACGTGCTTACTTCAGGTAGCAGTAAAATCCTATCTTTACACTTCTACTCCCGATTCTTGTTCTCTCCATCCAAGATGACTGATTGGGGGATATATACTCACGCTTCGCAAATCTCTCCTTAAGCCCCTCACGAAGTTTGTCTTCATCGGTTCAAGCGCAACTTGGGCCAACCTGAGCTCATGATCCTCTTGAGTTCGAGATCCATCACCCTCAGGATGATTACCCTCCAACCACCCCTTTTCTCTCCTCTCATCTTACCGAGGAAAACCATCGCCTCGGTGAGAATGTCTTCATTAATACATCCTCTAACCTAGACCACTTTCTTTACCTAGGTAAAGAGGACAATATGCCTCCCAAGAAACCTCCGGAAGAAGAGGAACACTGAAATGATTCGATGCAGCAAGTCTTCGCCTTACTTGATAGAGCCGAGCAACTGAATGCAGAACTAATGGCTATGATGGGACAGTTGATCGAGGTAGGTGGAATTGACTGACCGATGGTAGATGTCTACAACCCTGCAGAAAATGAGATACATAGTTGGCTTGTACCTGAGGTGCCCCCAGAAGCATTCGAGCTGAAGCCCCACTTTCTGAGTCTGCTACCGATGTTTAATGGGAACTCCAACGAGGAACCATATGCTTTCCTTAGAGACTTTGAGCTGGTATGCGACAACCTTAGTCACCCTAGGGTTGAGCAAGATTACATCAGGCTGAAGTCTACCCCATTTGCCTTACAAGATAAGGCTGCTCATTAGCTGAAAAATCTCGGGGTAAGATGTATGACCTGGATGAAGTTCAAGGATTTATTATTGAAGAAGTTCTACCCACTCAGTAGGACTAACCAGATGAGGACCAAGATCGCTAGTTTTTCCCAGGGACCCCACGAACCATTCCATGAAGCCTGGGATAGATTTAATGACTTAACTCAGAAATACCCCTGCCATGGCATTACCAAAGTGATCCTAGTCCAGACCTTGTTCTGTGGCATGACCCCAGAGATACAGGGGTTGATGAGTGCAGCCTGTGGAGGTAGTTATCTGAATAAGAACGAAGATGCCGTATGGAAAATTCTAGAGCAGATGGCGGAAAAAGGCAGATCTCAGGCCACCAGGGTCTATTAGTTGTATCCCTCAAGCATATCCAACGAGACAACTAGGAGGAATGTAGCGGATCTGACAGATGACCTCATCCCCAGCATGGGGATAATAGCTGACAAGTTAACCATGGTCGAGCAGATCCACAAGAGGGTCACTGACCTTGAGGCACTTTCGCGATTGCCTAAATAAGTGGAGGAATTGACTGAGAAGGTAGCCAAGATATGGCGACCTGCTCCTTCTACACTGACTGTACATGTACATCGAGTCCATCTTGTACAGGAGCAGGTACAGGGGCCTCAGGGTAGCTGGGTTGAGGAGCAACAATATACTCAGTAGGAGCAACACGTACCCCCACAAGTGGAGACATGATACGAGGAGCCTCCACATGTGTTTGAGATCAACGAGCTGTGATGCAACTATGACCCCGTCAGTAGACAGTCGGGGATAGGGAACGATCAACCACACCGACCTTCCCTAGCTTACCAGGAAACCAGCTCCGTTCCCGCACCGTGCTTTGTACAGTCCCGACCCAAACATAGGGTACCAGCCTCATCAGCACCAACAGCAGTGCACGTTCCACTTGGGCCAGCAGGGCCCTCCACCACCTTCCCACCAACAGAAGTATTGGCATGGCCAGCAAGGCCAATATAGACACTCGTCCTCTAGTCAGCAGCATCAAGCCCATCTCACAAGCGAATTGGAGTCCCTCACCTTGGCGATCCAGACCCTGACTGATAGGGTCCAACAGATACAGAATGATTACCTGGATAACCGAATTGATCTGAACCGTGTTTTACGTACCTAGGATAAGCAGATGGTGCCAAAGACCCCGATTCCCGCCCAGGCTCAGGCCAACCCAAATAGCCTAAATCAGGGTCAGAACCGACCACGAGATAAGGTATACTATTCAGATGACTCTCTATCTGAACATGAGATCCTTTCGTGCGATAATATTAATCATATGTCCCTCAGGAGCGGAAGGACCATGATCGTACCTGATCAGGCACGGGCACAGGAGGAAGAAGCCGCCAAGTCTCTACCTGAGGAGAACTTAGAGGCAGAGGAGCAACATCACTACCACCACCCACAGAGTAAGAGGATTTCAAAGTCCTCGAAGAAGAAGGAGAAGAGCACCAGCAGTGAGTCCGGCAAAACCGATGAGGAGCCCGCACCTCCATCTGAGGAGGACGTTCCTGAAGTCGCAAAAGATGCATCACCTATTTCATCACAGAAATTTCTTTTTAGTCCCAGTCCATGTCAAAGTTAGAGTCAGTGTCCTGTCCAGAACTCAGTTTCCTGCTTTAATGAAAATCTTGCATTTTCAGAATCTGAGTCGTCATCAATAATCCCTCTCCCCCATGCTCTTAAGGGTGGAAAGAAAAAAACAAAGAAAATCTAAAAAGATGACCCTGAGATGGCAGAGTTCTGTAATAAGTATATCATGGTCACAATCCCTTTTGATAAGTATGTGGACATGTCATTTGCATTTCAGAAGTACCTTAAGGTGAGATGCACACCTACTAGGGTCAGCAAGAAGACCAAAAGCCATGTTGAGAAGCACGTTTTGTTAGTAGCCACTACTTGCGTCATAGAGAATGCGTTTCTAAGGAAACAAGGAGACATGTGTGCCCATTATGTGGTGAGTCATGTCGATGACACGGCGTTTGCATGCACTCTCTTAGGTAATGGATCCTCAATTAACTTAATGCCTACAACCCTCTATGAGCAGCTAAATCTAGGACCTCTTAGGAAATCCAGAGCATTACTCTAGTTTGCATATAAATCAATCAAGAGGCCACAAGGAGAATTGAGGAACGTTATCATCGAAGTCGAGGGTCAGGAGTACATGGTGGACTTTACAGTCCTTGATATGGAGACCCCTCGAAATTGGAGAGATTTTCAGATCAATTTAGGAAGGCCCTTCCTCAGAACAACAAGGGCCTTATTTGATTACAAGATCGGGAAAATTCAGTTCCATACTCTAGGCGGAGATGAGGAACTTGAAATGAAGCAGACAAGGTGGCAGAGACCAGATCCCGAATCCAGCACCGAGTACTCTTCGTCAGAAGCAGATTGTATTCATGTAGACATTGTTGGGCCATGGAGATAGAACCCAGCCGATACCGATGAGGCCCTCTCCTTTGGAGAAGATCTTGTGCATGAGTCAGTTTGCGAGAACCTTAGGAACGAGTACAACACCGAAAGTGCTTCCCCCTACATATTCGATGACATAGAGGCCCACCTGGGCTTGTCAGTCCTTCCCTCTTTAGGACAATCAGAAGATGAGGATGATGAGTCAAACGTGGATTTTGTCGACTGCTTGGAGACTTTTGACGATCCGACTCCAGAGCTGAATGAGTTGGTGGCAGTTACTTCAAGAATAGATCCAGCCACTACCGGCACAGAGCCAGAACTGATTGAGCCATACTTCATTGATGATCACACCTTACCTGAGCTCAAACCTTTACCCATAACACTTAGATACGCCTTCCTTGTGGGATAAGAGAGGAAGTATCCGGTCATCATCAGCTCACGATTGACCGAGGAGAAGGAATCTCGCTTGCTAGAGATCTTGGAGAAAAACCACAAGGCGATAGGCTGGAGCATCTTTGATCTCCAGAGGATAAATCCCGCTCTGTGTTCGCACCATATCTACTTAGAGAATGAGGCTAAACCCTCTCGTGAATTCCAATGTAGGTTGAATCCAAAATTACAAGAGGTCGTGAAGAAGGAGATAGAGAAATGGTGTGAAGCGGGTTTCATTTACCCCATCTCCGATTCCAAGTGGGCACCACCTATCCATATTGTCCTGAAAAAGTTAAGAATTCAGACGACCACCAACGAGGACGGAGAGGAGATCGTGATGCGAGTACCCATGTCGTGGCGTGTCTGTGTGGATTACAGGCGTCTAATTGCCGCAATGAAGAAGGATCATTTTCCCCTTCCGTTCATTGATCATATATTAGAAAGATTAGCATGAAAATAATTCTTCTGCTTTTTAGATGGGTTCTCAGGATACAATCAAGTAGCCATCGCTCCTGAGGACCAGGAGAAAACCACGTCCACATGCCCCTTTGGTACCTATGCTTTCAGGCGCATGCCCTTTGGGTTATGCAATGCTCCGGGTACATTTCAAAGGTGCAAGATTGCAGTAATCGCCGAAATGGTCGGTGCATTCCTGGAAGTCTTCATGGATAACTTCTCGGTCCACGATGATTCCTTTGATTCCTGTCTTAGGAATCTGGACCGAGTCCTCAAACAGTGTTGTGAGGTTAATCTGGTGCTCTCCTGAGAGAAAAGTCACTTCATGATGACGAAGGGAATTGTATTGGGGAACGTCATCTCCAAGAGAGGAATTGAGGTTGACCCTGCCAAAGTGGATGTGATCAGGCGACTCCAGCTACTAACCAACGTGAAACAGTTGCGTTCATTCCTCAGGCATGTTGGATTTTATCGGAGATTTATCAAGGATTTTTCGAAGATTGCTCGATCGTTAACTGTGCTTTTAGGCAAAGACATGGAGTTTATTGTCGATCATAAATGTTTGGAGGCCTTTAAGAAATTACAAGGGATGATCATGGACGCCCCAATCCTACAAGACCCAGATTGGTCTCTTCCTTTTGAGATCATGACGGATGCCTCAGATTTGGCTGTTGGGGCTATGTTAGGACAGAGGAGGGATGTCATCCCATTTGTCATACACTATGCAAGCAAAGTGCTTGATACTGCTCAGCGTAACTATACATTTACCAAAAGGAGATGCTTGCGATAGTGTTCGCCTTGGATAAGTTCAGATCTCATTTGATTGGATCTAAGGTGATTGTGTTCACAGACCATACAACACTACGATATTTAATAGAAAAGAAGCACATGAAGGCGCGTCTTCTTAGGTGGATTCTACTCATCCAGGAATTTGATATAGACATTAGAGATAAACCTGAAAAGAAAAATGTAGTGGCTGATCACCTCTCCCATCTCGAAAATCTTGATGCTTTTGATGATATGCCTATTCAATACTCCTTCCCTAACGAGTCGGTTTTTGTTATCGACTCACTCCCATTGTACACCAATATAGTGAACTATCTTGTCTCCAAGAAAGTTTCTGAAGATTGGCCCAAGAGCCACATAGACCGACTCAAGACGGATGCGAGACATTACCATTTTGAGGATCCAATCCTTTTCTTTAATGGACCAGATTATATCAGTAGATGGTGTATTCCTCAGAGGAATATCGGAGTGTCCTTACTTTATGCCACGATCTGGAGGAAGGAGGACACCACTCCAAGAAGAGGATCGCATGGAAGGTACTTCAATGTGTCTTATACTGGCCGACTCTGTTTCGCGATGCGCTCACCTTTGCAAAGTCATGCCCAGTATGCCAGCGAATGGGAGGAACTGTTGGTTCCAGGGATAAGATGCCAATGCAGCATGTCATCATTTGTGATGTCTTTGAAGCATGAGGCATCGACTTCATGCATTCCCGGTTAGCCATAAATTCGAATATATCCTTCTTGCGGTAGACTATCTGTCAAGGTGGGTGGAGGCTATCCCAACCCGAGCTGCGGACAGCAGGACTGTCTGCAAATTCATTAGAGATCACATCATCTCTAGGTTCGGGATCCCCAAAGTATTGATATCTGATGGGGGTAGCCATTTCTTGAACAGAGATGTGAAGAAACTCTTGAAGGATTACAATGTCAAACACCGTGTCGCTAGTCCTTACCACCCACAAACCAATGGCATGGCAGAGGTGTCGAATAGGGAGGTGAAGACCATATTGCAGAAGCTTGTCCGCCCAGACATGAAGGACTGGTCTCAGATCTTGGATCAGGTCCTTTGGGCTTATAGGACAGCTTACAAGACTCCTTTAGGAACCTCCCCATTTAGAATGATGTTTGGAAAGTCGTGTCATTTTCCCACAGAATTAGTGTACAAATCTGAATGGGCAATTAAGAAGGTCAATTAGAACACACACCTAAGGCAAAAATAGAGAGAGATGGATCTGAATGAACTTGTGGAAGTCAGAAACCGAGCATATGACAACAGTTTGGTGTACAAGGACAAGGTAAAGCGTTGGCACGATAGATATATCAGACGAAAGACCTTTGTTCATGGATAGAAGGTATGGTTGTTCAATGCAAGGCTGAAGGTTTTCCAAGGTAAGCTGAAATCCAAGTGGATGGGTCCGTTCATAGTCTGTGCTGTGTATGATAGTGGATGCGTAGAGATCTCAGATCCTACAGATGGAGCATAGACATCCCTAGTTAATGGACAACTGCTGAAACACTTTGTCGAACCCAATGAACAATTATTCTATGTTGAGGAGATTGTTTTCATGCGCGAGACAGACTCGGTAGAGACACATAGAGCCGTGCATGAGACCTTGCAACAGTGAGCTCTCGCCATCAACAACACCGAAAAGATTCAGATCGTGATCCTTGTATATACTCACCCCTCCTATATATATTTTCTTTCCCTCCCTCCTGCAACTCTAATCACTCGCCCAAGCTTCATATCTTTTCATTTTATGACTATACTTAGGATGTCCAGATCCTAAGTATAGGGGGGAGAGTGACCCGAGTCTATCCACCATTCGTTATACATCCTCCAGATCCCATCGGTTCTCACACTCACTCCTGTCATATACTTAGGCTGACCTGAGCCTATGTATAGGGGGGAACTGATGCCCATCATGTATATATCCTCATCCATTTCCCCTCTTGACCTTGCCTGCCCCATTTTTGATCTTCTTCTACACTTAGGCTGCCAGAGCCTAAGTATAGGGGGGCGGGACGACTTCGATACATTTTTATTATTTTAGCTCTCCTACGCTTAGCAAGAGCTATGTTTTTCCTCGCTTTTCGTGCTCTGAGGACATAACACATGCTAAGTATAGGGGGGTGTGTATATATTACATATATACTTTACCCATAGCTCGTACTTTTGCGTATTTTTGTATATACTATACAATAATTATGGGGTGGGTAAAATTGATTTTTTTTGTAAAATACATGTATATTTGTATATTTTTGAAAAAAATCAAAATCAAAGGCTTCTTATTTACTCTTGCTTATTTGCATCTAAAAAAGAAAGGAAAAAAGAGCCTTGCATTCATCTACATAGCATGTCATCTGCACCTCATCTGCATATCTTGCATATGCAAAGTGAAAAGTTAGTGGGTTATGAACCAAGTTATGAATAGATGTTGAAAAGGGACTTTATTTGACCTTAATCCACCTAATTTCATAGGAATCTTATAAGAACTGGAGTTAAGATTTCTTAGGTCAAGTGGCTTAGTTCTTTGAGTCCGCGAGTCTATGTTCACATGTCATCTTGATTAGTCTAAGTAGAATATCTCATGCACACGCATGATTCTTTTAGACAGTGGCCTCACTTGGACAAGCACCATGTACGTAGCTCTTCATTGATGAGGTGGTGAGGAGGTAGAATCCTTTAGCTTGGAGTAGCACACGGGTGGAAACATCCGTCCTCCTCTAGGGAGGGTAGTGCATCTCAACCTAGTCTGATGGTGTTGACATCTAAGGACGGGATGCCGTGGGTTGCAATAATGCTTCAAAAGAGGGATAGTCTACTGGCTCAAGAGGAAAAACTCCTGATGTACATGCTGCACCTTGTATATAGTTCGAAAAAATGCAAGAACTCCAAAAAAAAGATAGGCCTGAGTGAAAATACCTATCAGAGTATGTATATTAGCAAGAAGTCTGCAGCTGGATGACTTGACTACACTGGCCAGGCATCCTGGGATACGTAGCTACACTACTACTGTCTATTCTTTTCTCCACCCCTCCTCTTGAGCTGGTTGCACTTGAACTTAGAAGGGAATACTCCTCTCCTCGAGGAAAGAGTTACTGGACCGGGGAATTAGAGTTACCTCATTAAAGGAGGCCGCTTCTTAGCCATTTTTGATGTAGAGAGATTTTTTAACTTACACAGTACAAGTAAGAATCATAGTCATCAGAAATTTGCGTGTGAGGATTTATTCTGATCTGACTATTGAGGCGTCTTGAATAGAAGACTTGTGCAACTTAAAGTCTGTTAGGTCTTAAATTCAGATCCCAATAAGGTTCTGCCACACAATTAATCCAAAGGTCGAGTCAAGCTCCATTTTCAACTTTTTTTCTTGACCTTGGCATGGAACCCAAAATCATTTCACTCTTGCATTTCATTTTAGTTGCTCGGGGATGAGCAAGTTTTAAGTATAGGGGGTTGATGAATCTGTGATTCATCACTCTAAAAGTTGAAAATAGAGCCTTCTTCCCGAGTAATTAGAGGCATATTTCCACCAATATTGCATAATTAGCATTCATGCATGCATTGATAACATCTGCATTTTAGCATCCACATCTGCATTAAATAAGAAGCCAAAGTCACTTGAAAAAATAACTCATCTGTATATATTTTACACTAACTTTAAATCCCATAAATTCACTCTATACTATATATATTACTCACAATAATACCACAAAAATACCAAAAAAATGATAACTTGTATAATTGACCAATAAAACCCCAATCCAAGTTTGAGACCATGGAAAACCATCAATATCTACAACTATCATGTTTTGAGTTTTTAAAATTCAGCCGTTTTCTCCCTCTTATTTCACATTCTTCCTCATCCAATCTGATAGGGCCACACGACCCACTCATTCACCCACCACGCACACCTCCTTTCTGCCGTTGGATGGATCTTAAATGGCCTTGATCTCCACCGCACATTCTCGCATCACTCTCAACCGTTAGATGCAGGCCATATCTCATCTAGACCGTCGGCCAGCGCCTTCTTCTCAGCCAGCCACATGTCTTTACCCTCACCACACGATCATCGCCAGGCGCTTCAATCGTCACCGATCATCACGGCTTTAAATTCCAGCCCTTCGATCCACACCTTACTCCACATCCAGACCGACGACCAATGCCTCATTCTCAACCCTCTACGTGGCAACATATCCACCGTCAGATCTTCTCCAGGACACCTCCATCTCAGCCGTTAGTTCCCGCTCAATCCATCACCCTCTGATCCTCACTCCTGATTCCATCTACACCGTTCGCTAATGCCCGTACCTACGCCTGCCACGTGGCGCATCCCTATCCCTTCGATCGCATCGCCTTGACCTAATCCATGCCCTTCCTTCCTTAGCACCTCGCTCTGAGCCGTTGGATCAATAGATCCAACGGTCTAGAGTCGTCTTCCACCTCAGCCACCTTTCTCACGCACGTTGCCCACCTCGCGTCGTCTCCTCTCCCTTTCTATTTTTGTCACCATATCTACCACCTTCTTCACCCATTGATCACCCCATGATGAAGCTCGTACCTCCATCATCTTTGCTAGCACCCATGCGCACCATGATCCCCTTTTCCCTCGCTCCACAAACTCCATAAACACCACGCCTCCATCACCCGGACCTCCATCCTTTCCGTATAAATACTCCACCTTCGGCAAGCTTCGACCCTATATGCACTTGTAGAGAGATCCCCAGAGCTCCCTTCTTCCTATTGGTGACATCAATTAGGCACGAGACTGAGCGACAACGATGTTTTCTTTTACGGCGAGATCCACGGCGTAGCTTCGCCATGTCGCAGCTTCTCCGATGAGCTGCTAGAGCTCGTTCCTATACCGACCCTCGAGCGATGATCGGAAGCTTCCTCCAAGCTTCCATTCCCATGTAGATTCCTCCATTCCTTCTCCGATCTTCATCTTCACCCCCTTTGATTTTCTCGCCTTTTTTTCCTTCTCCGATTGACAACACATCCCATTGACCATCCATCGAGCTTCGCCTTGAAACTCTCATCTTTGCGCCACCATTCATTTGCCCCTACAACCCGTCGCGCCATCTCGGATCATTGCTTCGCCCCTCACGGCGGAGGAATCGACAGTCCGGTCACCTCTTCACATCACAAGCCTCGCACCACTTCTTGCACTTCACACAAACACGAGCGCACGATTTTTGGCATACCCTGACGCTGCAGGTCCCTTCTTCTTCACTGAACGGATCTTCGCCTGAGCTACATCGAGCTTCGACGCCTTCGGCCGACAATCCTTCCCAGCTTCATCCAGGACCTCCGGCAGCTCCTCGACGCTTCCACGACCGTTCCCAATTGCTTAGGAGCCCACGAAGATCAGCATCGAGCGAGATCCAAGGCGACGGAGCTGACAACCCATCGCCGGAGCATAGCCACATCCACCGCAGGAGGCGACGGCCCATAGGAACACACGCACAACCGCTGCCCGATTGCCTTGATCGGACAGTCCTCATTCGTCCACATCGCCTGCATCCAGCCTCCATTGGATCAGAAGGATATAACGGTCCATACTTTGCCACGTCGTCTGCCATCATCACCGTTGGATCGATTACGATCTGACGATCCCTCAAGTGCCACGTCTCCAGCTCCAACAGCTGTTGGATCCATCTAGATCTAACGGTCCAGCATTCACCACGTAGCCTCCTCCGAACCTCTTCCCTGAACCTTAGGCTCGAAGCACCCGAGCCAACTCCGAATCTACGTCCGAGCCTCCAGAGCACCTGAGCCACTTCCCGAGCCTAGAACCTCACGTGTCCCTTATGTGCAGGCTGGGTATTTTGTATAGAGGCCCCTACAAGTTTTCAATATTGCAATTCAGTCCCTACCAAGCACATCACATGAGGCGTCGTGTTCCTGTGGACATTTTGCATTCCTACCCCAATATTATATGTATTTGCACTTTAGTCCTTGTACTCATGTTTCAGAATTAATCAATTTTAATTTCTGTTTCCATTTTGGTCCCTGTGTTTGCATGTTCATTTAGGCATTCATTTAGCATTATTTTTTAATTCCAAAATTTCTTGTTGTAGAGTAACTTGTGCTTTATCTTTGTGAACATGTGTCATATTTTTGTAAACATTGAAGAATTTAATATTATTATTTTTGTGGAAATTGGCATAATTTGCCCGTTGTGTGCTTTAAATTCAATATTAAATAATTTGTTACTCCTAAAATCACTAAAAAGTCACAATATTTTAGTTTAAGTTGTTCTACACTGTGCCCAAAAATCAAACCATTTGCATGCATCACGAGGCCTGAATAAATTAATTAGTCTTTTGTTTAATTGATTTTTAATAGGTTCAATATAACCATTTTTTAGGTCTATCAATTTTCCTAGATTCCTTTCACATAGAACCATCTAGGATAATTTTTATATCTGAAAATAATGTACTTTGTTATTTATTAAAATTAATTTTGTAAAAACTACCTTACATTCATATTTAATTCATAAATAATTCATTTAGAGTCTAAAAATTCCAAAAAAATTGCAATAGCTTAGTTTAATTGCATTTCACATTCTGGCCAAGTTTCATTAATTTTGGACTTCAGTTGACTATAATTTGTGTTTTAACTTAAAATTTGGCTTGAATTTGCATCACACTTTTTCTTAATTGCATAAAAAAGACCAAAAATATTCTTCTGAAAATCCAACATCGAAATTAACTTAAAATTAACCTAAGGAGAAAGCTGCCTCCCTGAGTTTGACCTTGGGCTTACCCAAGTAAAATAAAAAAAATACGTCACTTTTGTTTAATTGAACATTATTCTGAGTGGTTTTTGATCAGTCTTGATTATCCGACTACAACGAACGACACATTTAATTCGATCATTAATACAGTTGAATTAGGTAGGGTAACTTGAGGCTCTTCATGGAGCTAGCCTAAGCTCTCTCCTCCGACCACCTAAAGTCGTGGCATGGGCGTTGTCACCGCCCTCTAGCCAACAAGCACCTCAGGAGAGGAAAAAGATGAGCAAAAGGGGTTCAAAGAGTAATGGGAAGATAGGAGGTTTTTTTGTACAAGTGACGAGGGTGTGAACTTTGAAGTGGGATCACGAGCGAACAAGAGAGATCTTAGAAGATCTAAGTACCCGGCATGGATCACGGATGAACATGGAACAACTTTCATGAAGAGTCAACATCTCCTCGAGGACAGATTGAGGAGGAAAAAATTGAGAAAGAAGGGTCGGGGCTAGGTATGACAGTGCCAGGACGTTGGGCAGAGAGTTACCATAGGTCAACTCTAGCTGCAACATGGTTGGTCCACGTGGACCAACTAGAAAAAATCCTGGAAAAAATAATTCAAAAATCAATTTAAAAATAATAATCGATTTTATTAATTTTAAGTTATAATAAAAAATATTTATTATTTCATGAAGAATTTTATTATGATTTTTATTTATTTTTTAGAGACTTAAAATTACAAGTTGCTTTTTAGGGTCTCTTATATAAGTATATTTGTCTATGTATTTATGTATTTTATTTTTATTTTGGATTTTTAATTTTATTAATTTGGTTTATTATTTTATAAATTTATATCTTGTTTTTATACACTTAAATATATTTTTATTTTATTTTTCTGATATCTTATATACACTTAAATTAATAGAAGTATTAATTATGTAGGTATAGATATAGGTATTTTTCCTATATGTTTTCTTTACATATTTTATTTTTGCATTTTCTTTAGTATTTTATTCATGTTTTAATATACACATATATTATAGATAATATTTACAAAATTATAAAAATATAAAATTATAAAAATAATGAATAATAAGTAAAATAAATATTTTAATCGGTATATATATACACAATAGGGGTCCAAAACCCAACTTTCACACCATAACTCCAAAAATGTGAAACTACCTTCATTAAATAGATTATTAAAATTTATATAGATTAAAGGTAATTTTGATATATTTTGAGTTTTTATTTGAGAGAAATGGGTATGAGAAGTTTGGATTTTGGAAACTTGTTCTAATCATAACTTTCTCTCTGTGTATTATTTTTGTGTGAATTAAAATTTGTATTTTTTATATATTTAATCATCTACAACTTTCATGTACAAACTTTCTTTATTTGAAGTATAAAAATGGAACTAAAAATAGGTCCCAAAAATGAATAAAAATGAATTAAAATAAAAGGGAATTTTATTGTATTTTGAACCCTTATCTCCCCCTTCTTTTTTCCTTGTCGACTTAGTCATCGAGATGCCTAGGTCTCGGCATTTCAGGTCATAAAATATTTTCAATATTTTATTCTTTTTTATTTCTTTTCTTTATTCTATAATTTTGACATTAAAAACTGCATTTTATACACTATTTATAAAATGATGCGTGAATGCTAAAATGCCTAAATTAAGGGTATTTACACACATTTACTAGGGTTTTTAGAGCCAAATGATAGAATAAAGATGATGGAATGGAGATTCATCACCCCATATACTTGCCTTTGCTAGTCCCTAACAAACACTTATGCAATAAGTGTAGAAAATAAAAATAAAAGAAAATAAAAAGAAAGAAGATGGATGGAGTTTAATTATCAAACTTGTCTTCACAAAATCCAATTTTGGAGCTTAAGTCGGACCTTTGAAATTTTAGTGTGGGTGGAAGCTTAATGGGAATCGGATTTGAAATCCAACAACCTTCGAGAATCCCAAAACAATTTTCAAGTCCCCTCAACAGCCAGGTCTGAATGCTTCAACTCATACGTAAACCCTTACGACCATGAATCTGACTCGTACAATGTAAGTGATAGTGGCTCTCCCCAACTGAAATGACAAAGAGACCGACTTCTCCAGCATGACAACCCGATGATTCCCTAATCCAGCAACTCCTTCCTCGAGGAGCAGGGTATTCCCTTCTAGTTCAAGTGACAACCAACTCAAGAGGAGGGGGAGAAGAAAAGAATGGACGGTAGCCAGTGTAGCTACCTATCCTAGGATGTAAGACCAATGTAGTCAAGTCATCCAGCTGCAGGCTCACATGATTTGACTTTGAAGCTCAAGCTTTTCTATACAACATATACACATACTCTGGTAGGCATTTTATTTTCAATCCGGCTTGTCCACTTTTTTGAAGTTTTTTTTTCTTTTCCTCTTTTTTGAAATACTAAATATAATAGCATTTACATAAGGTGTTTTTCCTCTTGATCCAATAGACTATCCCTCTTTTGAAGCATTATTACAACCCACACTCTCCTGTCTTCAAAATTCATCATCACTGGAGGGGTTGGGGTGCACTTCCCACCCTAGAGGAGGACAAATGTTTCCACTTGTGTGCATCTCATACCGGCAAATCCAATCCCCTCCCCACTCCAACTGAGTTGAGCCAAGTGAAAGGTGCATGTGTCCAAGTTAGGTCATTATCAACAAGAGTCGTGCGTGTGCTCTGAAATACTCTACTCATGCAGTCAAGAATCCGTTGAACCAAGTCTCGTGATACTCAAAGAATTAAGTCTACTAGACCTGAAGTACCTCAATTCCAGTTCCTATAAGGTTCCTGTTACTTAGGTAGATTTAAGGTCCAACCAAAATCCAATCTTTGGATTTTACTTAGACTCGTTCAATTATCAGACTCGATCCGAAAATGCAAAATCCATACAGTGCAAAATGCAAAAAATATTTTTGTGACGCACTTTTCAAATATTTTGAACTTTTTATGGATTTTTGAAAAAGATGATGCACATGCAATTTTTTTATTTTTCAAAAGGGGTTTTCAAATGCTTTTGGTATTTTAATTTTGTAAATGTTTTTGGAATTTTTGAAAACAAAAGATTTTGGATAAAAACTAGGTCAAAATATTTACACAGGGATGCGTCTTTTTAAGAATTTACAAGGGGTAAGTGGTCAATTTTATAAATAAATATATACACTATAATAAAGAATTTTAGTGTGATGCATATATTCCTCAAACTTATTTGAAAATCATTTGCAAACAAAATTTCAAACTATAGTACAAAATAATTTATACAAACAATGTTTACAAATACGTAAACAAATTTGAAAATCATTTTGCAGAGGTTTTTCAAAGAGTATAGATAGATTTTCAAAATATATTTGCAATTATTTTCAGACCATCTGCAAATCATTTTTCAAATATTTTTATTTCACACAAATAAAATAAATTTTACAAAACAAAATATTTTTACAAAGATTGAAAATATTGAACAAAACATTTTCCAAATAGTTTTCAAAAGATTTTACAAAAAGATTTTCAACTATTTTCAAACAATTTGCAAAAAAAACATTTTCAAAGGATTTATTAATCAGTAAATACAAAAAGAATTTGAGGAATAATAAAAATCTTTTTATTAAGTGTTTTAATGAATTTGATGTATTTTGGCCATATTTATTAATAAAAATACGAAAGTATGAGTTATGGCTAAAGTATACATGGAGTATATATGACCCCATATACTTAGCTTGAGCTATGTCCTCATAAATCAGAGATAAAAGAGAAGACATAACTCGTACCGAGTATAGAAAAGTCTAAAGAATAAACGAACAAGAAATGAACGAATGAGAAGTTGACCATCCCCCCTATACTTAGGATCAAATAATCCTAAGTATAACATGATGTACACAAAGTAGGGAGGGTCAAGGGTGAGAAATGAATAGATCGTACTCAGATTGTCTCCCCTATACTTAGGGTAAGATATCCCTAAGTATAGACAAGAAGAGAGACAATGGAGAGGATCAAAACAATGAAAAGAACTTGGGGTACACACACCCCTATACTTAGGACAAAGTATGTCCTAAGTATAGAAGACTATCAATCAGGGGCGACACCTTTTTGGTAGAAAAAGAAAATAGAAAAGGAAAAGAAGAAAAGAAGAAAAGAGATTAGAGGATGGAAGAAGATAGAATAGTATGTACACATCACTCCCCCTATACTTAGGGTGAAAGAAGCCCTAAGTATAGGAAACAACAAGAGTGATGAAACAGAACGAAGAACACTCGGCTCGTCCACCCCCTATACTTAGGACAAAGTACGTCCTAAGTAAGGCATGCACGGGAATGGGATGGATGAGCGAAACGGTGGAGGGACAAAGGGACACGAACGCGAATATACAACAGAGTGGATGTACAGAGATCTAGAAGATCGAAAGCGAACCTTCTTGCGGGACCGTTGAGGTATAGATCTGATATGGTGCAGGTCGACATCAGGGTCCTTAGATGAAACAAAACGATCGGGGTCGACACAGTTAAGCTCCTCAATGGTCCTAGAGTGAGGAGGCACAGACGGGTTAGTGGAAGTAGTGTGTCTAGGTCTGGCCTTGGGTGTCTCAGATATCATCATGAAAGGGGATGAAATCATCATCAGAAGAAGTGTAGTTAGTGTCATCCTGCGAGGTCTCATCTATGTCAAAACCAAAAGGAACGAACTCATAAGTGGAAGTAGTCGAATCATGTTCGTCCTCTACAATCTCAACCGGGTCATCCTTCTCATCAAAAGGCCCGAATTCCTGAATAAAAGCAACCACATCAAATTCGGCCTTTTCAATCTTATGTGAATCTAAGTGAACATGAACAGACTCATCAGTGAAAGAAGTCAAGTCATGTTTGTTCTGTCTAGTCTCTGAATCTGCCCTCCGCTATAGGGTATCAATTGTGTAAATCCCGCGGATGTCATCAACACATCACCAAACACCAGAAGAAGGAACTCCTAGGTCCATGCTTTCCGGGTTTTCCTCCACAGGGAGGAATTCTTGGGTCTCAGTGGAATCCAACATGCATCAAAAGTCTCTGATAGTCTCATCAAGGTCATGGTCCTCAGGGTCAGCTAAGATCGGTGAAATCACATCAGGTGCGAGTCTCTGGTCAACAATGGGTGCAGTGATGATCACTTCACTTTCGTCAACATAACTGAAGCGAATCTCTCCTGACCCATAGGCAATAACGATCCTCGCAGAGGCGAGGAATGGTCGTCCCAGGATGATTGGAGAGTACTCCCCAATGGAGGTCTCCATGGGAAAAATGACAAAGTTAACATTATAACTCATTCCCTAAATCAAGATGATGGCATTTTCAAGGATACCCTTCGGCCTCTTGATAGATCCACTAGTAAACTGAATGATCATCCTGGTTTTCTTGAGAGGCCCTTAGTGAAGAGACTGTAACAAAGAGAAGGGTATGATGCTAATCGAAGCACCGCCCTCCAGGAGAGTGTGATTCACATGTGTGGTCAGAGATGGTACAATTAATAAATGGTGTAGCCGTATTCTTTTTCCTAGAAATGGGACGGTGTGTGATGGAGTGGACAGTATCCATGGTCAAGATATGACGCTTAGATCAGCTCCTTCGCTTTCTCTTCTTATGATGAGGAGCAGACAATTGGGTCATGACATGGTGAAGTGGGGTATCAATGATCTCACGAATAGCGACCACCACTTCGGGTTCAGTCAACAATTTTTTTGAATTTTTGAATATCCTCCCTACAAGGGAGGAGATCGGAATCACCATATACACGAGGAGTGCTAAGAGCAATTTGTACAGCGGCATCCTCAGGGTCAAAGGTGGGACAGGGTGTGAAAGGTTGTGGGGTCAAAGGATTTGGCAGAAGGCCCCCCTCCTCACAGTCTGAGCCAACCTTATGTCTCCGAAATCTTTTTGTATTTTTAAAATTTTCTCATTTTTTTGTATTTTGGGTGATTGCAAGCTCTCATGATAATACTCAAGTGAATCATTTATAGCAATGTGAGCCCAGGGCGAACCATTCCCACAATAAATGTTATCGTAACATTTGATATATCAATAAAAGTTATTGGTTTATTTCACTCACTGTCTGAAATTAAGTGAATGAATGCACTATAAGGTCCCTCTATACAATTAGGGTTATGTACCATGGCCATCTTAATAATCATACAGTTGTTGATTCAATAGTTGAATCATAGAGGCTGGTGTTTGGATGAATATCTAAGGAGTTAGATTGATGACTCATCAAACATCGTCAAATGATTATTAGGAGATGATCTCCAGCCTGAGTAGGAGATGGCAGTCCTTTCTCATATAGGCTGATATCTAACCGACCTCTTGATGCAGGTCCTCTGCATAGGAATAGAGATTCGGAGGTGTCAGATTAGTTAGGTCAAAGGGTTGACTTAACAAGATCGAGATAACTAAAGTCCTATATAGAATACTGTAATGATATAGGTACGCATCCTCTGTCCAGAGATAGATATTTTGCTATATGTCTGAGTATGTATATTTGGCAGACCAATAGGTTGATGACCTAACCAAGGTCTATACACCGGCGAGCTGGTGTGCATATAAGGGCATATGGGTAATACAATCTCTCGAAGGGATCATACAGGTTCACTTCTGAAACGAAAGACATGAGCTCACTCATGAGATATTGGGATTGATAAATTCCATGCATGGTCGTCTCGCTTAAGCTTGACAGAATTTAGAGGTATGATATATGCTTTTGGAAAGCATATGATCGATACCAAATCCCAATGATCAAATGAGAATCTTAATAATAAAACCCTGAAGGTGATAGTCTAAAAGAGATCTATAACTTCAGGTTTATTAGAAGGTCTTCCAGTATGCAGGATGTACAGGTTTTGGGAATACCTGAGGGTGATGTGATCATAAATGATTGTATAACCATGATGCTTTCATTTCGAGGAAGTGATGAAATAGGTCTGGATTTTAGTGACTCCTCTCAGTAGAGAAGTAACTTGATCTTAGTCCAAGAGTTGGACATTGATCTGAATGAGATTCAGATGTAATGAGAAGATTAAGTTTACGGACTTGATTTAATCAAGCATCTATGGGAGGTCCGTAAGATTTGGATTTGAGATATGATCTCAACCAAGTCACTATACGTGGAATAATACAATCGCCCTGTCCTTATCTCCAAGTATCTACGGAGAAAGCACACTATTCTTGAAGGAGTTCAAGAATAATTTCTTTGATGAATTATGTATCCAATCAACATGATATTGATGATTAAATGAGATTTAATTATCAAGAATAATATGAATGAGATTCATATTATGAGAATGATTATCCAAAATAATTAAATGAGATTTAATTATCAAGGAAATGCAGAATGTGGATAGTACTATCCATGTTGTCCATAATATCAATGTATATTATAGATTTGATTTATAATATATCGGAGAGAGCACTTTTGTAAATAATATTTACTAATTGATTGTTGATGTGAATTGGATTCACATTGGACAATTAATTGGAAATATAATTTACATTCTATTTTTGGGTTGTGAATATGATTCACAATTTTCAATGGCATGATTGAAATATTCACTAATTAATTTGAAATTAATTTAGTGTATATATCTGCAATAAATGTTGTTGCAAATAATAAAAAGGATAATGAGATGATAATCACCTTAAGAGGTGATGTCACCCTTGACTTTTTCAAGGGTGACGCCGCCCCTTTAAGATATGATCATTATCTCTTTTATTATCCTTTGTTGGTTAATTTTATTAAGTTAAATTATGTTGATAATGCAACATATATTTAATTTAATATAAATCAATTGTTATTGCTTGATTAAACAACAAATGATCATGGCCATTGATTAAAAACACAAATCATCCTAATCGTTGATTTTCTGTGTCCATGGATTGTGATCCATGGACTCCCAAATTACTATTTAAGAAGGGGCAACCCTAGCCCTTCATGGACATGCATGAAGTTTCTCTCTCTCCTTCTCGCATTCTCACGCCCATCTCTCTCTCTCTAAGAGTGCACGTCTACTTTGAGTTCTTGAGAGAACTATAGTCATCGCTACGCCATCGCGTTGTCGGATCTCTGTCTTCCTTGGTGCTTCTTGCACAAGTACAAGACGTTGGATTTCTTTGGACAAATCAGGAGATTCAAGGCGTGGATCTTCATTTTGGATTGCGGGAAGCACGCGTCTCATCATCGGACCTGCAAGTGCCATTTTTGTGGACCAGACTTGGGTCAGGAGGATATCTTGCTTTAGAGATCAAGTGATCGCAACCGCACTTCAAGAGGTATTTCTAATACTTTGTGGTTAGATGAAACGATCCAAGAAATGTTCTTGGATCATGTGGTTTCATCTTATGATTTAATTTTTTTAAAATTCCGCTGCATCGAGCAACTAGTATGACTAGTCACCCTTGATCGTATATGGTACGATCATCACACTTCCGTGATGCGCTTAAGGATACTCCTGTATCCTTCAAGTGGTATCAGATCCAGGTTTGCAAAGGTCTTGGATATGATCCATGAACCTACGAAAATTTGGGCTCGTTTGGGTTCGTGAAGATTTTAGCATTTCAATTTTTGCAGCCCTGTCTTGTGATAATTTTTCGACACTGTTTAAAATAATTAAACATGAATTTATCACTTAGATAATGTTCCCCATTAAATAAGAAAAATTTGGAATTTGAGTTTGCATAATTTGGAATTCGTTTCCTGATGATATGATCGTTTTAATGACCATATGTCCACTTTTTCGGGGATGGCGACTAGAAACGTAGTTAAGATGTTAATTACTATTTTAAAACACCTGAAAATGCATGCTAGAAATTAATTTTGCTTAATTTGGATTTAAAATGAATGAGATATGCTAATTTTAGTTAGTGAGGGTCACTGCTGGAAATTGCATGTTTATCCAGAACCTTGTGATTGTCGTTTAAGAAAGTTGCAAAATTAATAGTTAATTTCTTGAAATAATTATGGATATATTTGGGAAATATTAGAATAATAATTATTCCCTTAAATGACATTGCCTCAACCAATGAATGATTAGATTAGATCTAGATCACCAATTGGTTACTTGATACACTTTCATCAAACTTGTTACTTGAATAGGTTTTGGAAATTCATCTAGCAAATTTCCTTATAATCAAAATGGTTTTTATTATTACTATATGGTATAATTTTTGTTGAAAAATCGACGATCATCTCAAGTACAAAGTGATTGACTCGGCATTGTTTTTTCATGAGGCGGATATGGTGTCTAGTCGGGGAGCGTTGGGGTAGCAGGTTGCACCATGTGCGGTCTGTCCCGCTCCTATCGGTACTGACCATGATAACCGGTAGGGAACGGATGCTGCCTGAGAGATCATGATATATTTTCTAATTATTAAAATTTGAATAATACGTACTTTGAGATAATATCACTAATTCAAGTAACAATCAAGTTTGATGATTAAATTGGATTGATAATTTATTTAATGAGATTAGATTAATCACATCCATTTGAAACACTCTATTATGAATAGACGTGTATTTCCCTTGGAAGAATTAATTGCATGAATATGATTCATGATAATTAATTAAAATTTGAATATGAGGTGGAGGATCACGTAAGTGACATCCATGGTCTCCCGTCAAGGCGAAGGGTTCCGTCGCCAGATATTATATGTAGGAGACACCTGTACGAAGTGACAGCTCCTGCATACGATCCATTTGGATCGGGCTCTTCGCTTCTCAAAAGAGTAAGGACGTACGCGTAGTGACCCCAATATAGAGTCCTCATATTATTGGGGCGATATTGGATTACGCATAGCGAGTTGTATTCCTGTTGATGGTTGGTTCAATTAACAACGGGTCAACATCAGCTTAGGGGTGGTGGGCCCGAGTGTTAAAGATCAAATTGGGAAATGCAAGTTGGACTTGCAAGGCAGAATGTGTTCCCACTTCTCTTTATTGGAGGCACAAGTTCTAATATTATTGGGATGTGACAAAGATAAATAGGAGATCTCAGTTCTTGCTTGGAATATAGAGGTAAGTATATCTCTTTCTTTAAAAGTGATTAAGGGAATAAACTTTCAAAGCTGACAAAGCAAGACTAATTTGATTTAAAATGCCTTAATCAAATGTCATAATTTTTGAATATATAATTATATGTTCTAATATAGTGCATTCTTAATTTCAGACAATGAAGTCTATGAATCCTCTTAGCAGGCTTCTGGAGGTCAATCAGTTGACCGTACCAAATTATTCGGATTGGATCCGTAATTTAGAACTTGTTCTCTCGGCTAAGCGCATAAGTTATGTGCTCACAGAGGACAAGCATGAAAGCCCTAAGACAAAGGAAGAAAATCAATACAATGACAAGTATGATGAAGATCATGTCTTGGTTAGATGCTACATCCTGGGTTCACTCTCCAATGTTCTTTAGAAGAAACATGTGGAGATGAGCACATGCTAGGAGCTAATGCAGAATATGAAAGATATGTTGGTGACATAAACCGCACCGAGCGTTACAATATTATGAAAGAACTCGTTCGTTGTAGGATGCAGGAAGGGACTTCAGTCCGAGAACATGCACTCAAAATGTTTGGGTACTTGTCTGGGCTGGAGACCCTTGGGGCAAATATGGATGCAGACATGCAAGCTGATTTCACTTTGCTGTCTTTGCCCAAGTCATTCAATAGTTTTGTGGTTTCATTCCACATGAACAAGTTGGACTTGACTAACGCTGGACTTCTTGCTGCATTAAAGTCTGTAGAAGATGTAATGAAGAAAGATGGTCCCTCTGGCAGTGCAATGGTTGCACAGGTCAAAGGGAAGCACGGTCGGAAGCATGGTTCTTGGAAATGCCCAACCCAGAAGAGAAAGAAGAAGAATCAAGGAGTTGGCTCATCTTCTACTGCTTCCACACTAATGACATCGAAGAAGACCGATGTCTGTCACCACTGCAAGAAGCCAGGGCACTGGAAGCGTAACTGTCTAGATTACCTAAAGTCTATCGACAAAGATAAAGCCTCTGCTGGCATGAAATCTACTTTCATCATTGAAACTAGTTTTCTCGTTGGACAAGAAGGAAGTTTGGTTGTAGATTCTGGTGCTTTTGTTCATGTATGCAATTTGTTGCATTTGTTTCAGGAAACTAGGAAACTGGAAGAAGGGGAGATAGTCATCCAGATGGGATCTGATGTAAGTGTTGCAGTAGTCGCTGTTGGGATATGTCGACTATCATTATCTAGTGGTGGAGTCTTAGTACTTAAAGAGTGTCTTTATGTACCTGAAGTCAGAAGGAATTTGGTATCTATATCTAAACTTGTTAGAAGCGGATATTCATTCCTTTTCTGTAATAAATTAGTCATAAATCATTATGATAAATATAATGCAGATGGTATTTTGACTTCTGGTGGACTCTATGAATTGTGCATTGATGAACATGTCATGAATGTTACTACCACTAATAAAAACCCTAAAAGATCCACGGAGAATGGAAATCATTCGAATATGATTCGGCATCAAAGGCTTGGTCATTTATCTGTTGATAGGATCAATAGATTGATAAAGGATGGACCTTTAGATTTTCTACAGGTTCAATCTTTGCCTACCTGTGAACATTGTATTCGAGGTAAAATGACTAGGATGCCATTCCGTAACAAGGTTACAAGATGTGAAGGTATTCTTGACCTAATACATACTGATGTATGTGGTCCCTTCAGTACCGTGACCTGAAATGGATATCGATATTATTTGTCGTTTATTGATGACCATTCGCGATACATGTTTATCTTCCTATTACATCATAAATCTGAAACCTTTGAAAAGTTCAAAGAGTTCAAGGCTTTGGTTGAGAACCAAATTGATAGGAAGATTAAACAGATTCGATATGATCGAGGTGGCGAGTACCTCTCAGATGAATTCAAGGAATACCTTCAAGAGAATGGAATTGTCTCCAATCTCACTCCTCCTAGAACCCCTCAACTTAACAGTGTTGCTGAGAGACGCAACAGGACCATCATGGATATGGTCTGTTCAATGATGAGCAAATCACATTTACCATTTAGTTTCTGGGTATATGCAGTAGAGACTATAATATATATCCTAAACAAGATTCCTAGCAAATCCGTACCTAAGACTCCTCATGAGCTCTGGTATGGATCCAAACCTAGTGTCAAGCACTTGAGAGTTTGAGGATGCTTGGTCCATGCGAAGAACATGGACGCAAGTAAGCTAGAATCTCGCACTAGAGAGTGCTACTTCATTGGGCATGATAAGGTGGTATAGGATACCAGTTTTATGATCCCGAGACTCAAACGATTTTCGTCTCTAGAGATGTAAGATTTCCGGAGGATGACTTCCTTAAAGGTCAAGACAAAAATGAAGTGGAGGAACTCATTGAGTCCCCTAAGGATTCTGAGCTTCCTGAACCAGAAATTGAAGAGATAAATAAATATGAATTACATATACCTCTTCGAAGGAGTTCGAGGGTGATTGCACCACCTAAAAGGTATGGATTCCATGTGTCAGGTGAAACTGACAATGATCCTGCTTCATTTGATGAAGCACTCGCGGATCAAACATGGATAGATGGATGCTAGCAATGAAGTCTGAAATAGACTCCATGCATAAGAATGGTGTATGGACCCTAGAGGATCCACCTAAGGGGGTAAAACCCATTGGATGTAAATGGATCTTCAAGAGGAAAAGGGGACCTGATGGGAGTAGATACTTTCAAGGCACGACTCGTAGACAAAGGCTACACACAGAGAGAAGGCATCAATTACGATGAGACGTTCTCTCCTGTGGCCATGCTTAAATCCATCAAGACACTTCTAGCTATAGCTACATATCTTGACTACGACATCTGGCAGATGGACGTCAAGACGGATTTCCTCAATAGATACCATGAAAAAAGATATCTATATGGAGAAGCCCCAAGGCTTCATAACCGAGGAAGGAAAAGTATGCAAGCTAAAGAAATCCATCTATGGGCTCAAACAAGCTTCTCGTAGCTAGAACATCAGATTTGACGAAACCATAAAGAGTTATGATTTTGTGCAAAACCCTAATGAACCATGTGTGTACAAGAAGTTTAGTGGGAGTGCCATTGTGTTCATCATGCTTTATGTAGATGACATCCTTATCATTGGAAATGATACATGAATGATGACCCATGTTAAGATTTGGTTGTCCCATACCTTTGAGATGAAAGATCTTGGAGAAGACTCTTATATCTTGGGCCTGAAGCTGTTCAAAAACAGAGAAAAGAGGATATTGAGATTATCACAACATGGGTACATTAAGAAAATCTTGGAACGTTTCCTTATGGAGAATTCTAAGAAAGGTTTCCTTCCCTTAAGACATGGTATCCACCTATCTAAAGGGATGGCTCCTCAAAGTGTTGAGGAAATGGAAGCCATGTCTGGATGCCCTTACGCATCGGTTGTAGGAATCTTAATGTACGCCATGATGTGTACAAGGCCAGATATCTGCCATGCAGTAGGAGTGGTAAGCTGTTACCAATCCTGCCACGGAGAACAACACTGGAATGCAGTAAAGAACATATTTACATATCTAAGACGGACGCAAGATTATATCTTGGTCTATGGAGAATAGTGATCTCCAAGTCTTGGGATATATAGATTCTGACTTCCAGTCTGATATTGATGGTCAAAATCCAACATCAAGGTTTGTGTTCTTGTTGAACGGTGGTGTTGTGAGCTGGAGAAGCAAGAAGCAAGACACTACAACAGATTCAACAAGAGAAGCCGAATACATAGACACATCGGATGCTGCGAAAGAGGCGGTGTGGTTGCGCAAGTTCATTTTGGAACTTGGCGTGGTTTCCTCTGATACTCCCATCCCATTACTCTGCGATAACACGGGAGCCATTTCCTAGGCAAAGGAACAATATGGCATCAAAAGAGCAAGCACATGGAAAGAAAATACCACATCATTCGGGAGATTAAAAAGCGTGGTGACATCATCAACACCAAGGTGGCCTCTGCCGATAACGTTGCTGATCCTCTTACCAAACCTTTGACACAGAAGTTTTTCGACCAACATGTAATGAGTATTGGTTTAAGGATTGTACATGAATGGTTCTGAGGGCTAGTGGGAGATTGTTAGCAATGTGAGCCCAGGGCGAACCATTCCTATAATAAATGTTATTGATATATCAATAAAAGTTATTGGTTTATTTCACTCCCTGTCTGAAATTAAGTGAATGAATGCACTATAAGGTCCCTCTGTACAATTAGGGTTATGTACTATGACCATCTTAATAATCATACAGCTGTTGATTCAATAATTGAATCATAGAGGCCGGTGTTTGGATGAATATCTAAGGAGTTAGATTGAGGACTCATCAAACACCGTCAAATGATTGTTAAGAGATGATCTCCAGCCTGAGTAGGAGATGGCAATCCTTTCTCATATAGGCTGATATCTGACCGGCCTCTTGCAGGTCCTCTGCATAGGAATAGAGATTCAGAGATGTCAGATTAGTTAGGTCAAAGGGTTGACTTAACGAGATCGAGATAACTAAAGTCCTATATCGAATACTGTCACGATATAGGCACACATCCTCTGACCAGAGACACATATATTGCTATATTTTTGAGTATGTAAATTTGGCAGACCAATAGGTTGATGACCTAACCAAGGTCTATACATCGACGAGATGGTGTACTTTTAAGGGCATATGAGTAATACGATATCTCAAAGGGATCATACAGGTTCACTTATGAATCGGAAGACATGAGCTCACTCATGAGGTATGGGGATCGATAAATTCCATGCATTGTCGTCTCGCTTATGAAGCTTGACAGAATTTAGAGGTATGATATACGCTTTTGGAAAGCATATGATCGATACCAAATCCCTATGATAAAATGAGTATCTTAATGATAAAACCCTGAAGGTGACAGTCTAAAAGAGATCTATAACTTTGGGTTTATTAGAAGGTCTTCCAGTATGTAGGATGTACAGGTATTGGGAATACCGAGGGTGATGTGATCATAAACAATTGTATAAACATGATGCTTCCATTCCGAGGGAGTGATGAAACATGTCTGGATTTTAGTGACTCCTCTCAGTAGAGAAGTAACTTGATCTTAGTCCAAGTGTTGGACATTGATCTGAATGAGATTCAGATGCAATGAGAAGATTAAGTTTACGGACTTGATTTAATCAAGCATCTATGGGAGGTCCATAAGATCTGGATTTGAGATATGATCTCAATGTCCAAGTCACTATACGTGGAACAATACAATCGCCCTGTCCTTATCTCCAAATATCTACAGAGAAAGCACACTATTCTTGAAGGAGTTCAAGAATAATTCCTTAGATGAATTATGTATCCAAGCAACATGATATTGATGATTAAATGAGATTTAATTATCAAGACTAATATGAATGAGATTCATATTATGAGAATGATTATCCAAGACAATTAAATGAGATTTAATTATCAAGGAAATGCAGAATGTGGATAGTACTATCCATGTTATCCATAATATCAATGTATATTATAGATATGATTTATAATATATTGGAGAGAGCACTTTTGTAAATAATATTTACTGATTGATTGTTGATGTGAATTGGATTCACATTGGACAATTAATTGGAAATATAATTTACATTTTGTTTTTGAGTTCTGAATATGATTCACAATTTTTCAAAGGTATGATTGAAATATTCACTAATTAATTGGAATTAATTTAGTGAATATATTTGCAATAAATGTTGTTGCAAATAATAAAAAGGATAATGAGATGATAATCACCTTAAGAGGTGATGTCACCCTTGACTTTTTCAAGGGTGACGCCACCCCTTTAGGATATGATCATTATCTCTTTTATTATTCTTTGTTGATTATTTATTAAGTTATATTATGTTGATAATGCAACATATATTTAATTTAATATAAATCAATTGTTGTTGCTTGATTAAACAACAAATACTCATGACCATTGATTAAAAAGAGAAATCATCCTAACAGTTGATTTTGTGTGTCCATGGATTGTGATCCATGGACTCCCAAATTACTGTTTAAGAAGGGGCAACCCTAGCCCTTCATGGACACGCATGAAGTTTCTCTCTCTCCTTCTCTCATTCTCACGCCCCATCTCTCTCTAAGAGTGCACGCCCACTCTGAGTTCTTGAGAGAACTATAGTCATCGCTACGTCATCGCGCTGTCGAATCTCCGTCTTCCTTGGTGCTTCTTGCACAAGTAGAAGACGTCGAATTTCATTGGATGAAATCATGAGATTTAAGGCTGGGATCTTCATCTTGGATTGCGGGAAGCACACATCTCATCATCGCACCTGCACGTGCCATCTTCGTGGATCGGACTTGAGTCAGGAGGATCTCTTGCTTTAGAGATCAAGTGATTGCAACCACGCTTCAAGAGGTATTTCTAATACTTTGTGGTTAGATGAAACAATCCAAGAAATGTTCTTGGATCATGTGGTTTCATCTTGTGATTTTTTTTAAAATTTCGCTGCACCGAGCAACTAGTATGACTAGTTGCTCTTGATTGTATATGATACGATCATTACGCTTCCGTGATGCGCTTAAGGATCCTCCCGTATACTTCATATGAATCCTCAAAGAATGGGGCTACATTCTGGATCTTATTTATGCTAACTATATCATTCATCCTCGAGTTCATATACTCCATCATCTGATTCAAGGTCTCAAGTGTGGAAACCATCAGAGGTGACTTCGAAATCTCAGGATCGGCTATGTCGAATGTGGGTGGTGGGTGCAGATAAAAATCACATTCCGGATTAGGATACTCAATGAAGAGCAGTTTGTCAAAATGTGTGGGAGAAGGTGGTGGAAATGATTGGTGAAGATCAAAGTCCGATTCTTGAAATAGTGGGTTAGGCAGAAATGTACAAAAATCCGGAGCAAAGTCCTCCTAGAAAAAAGTGAGGTAGACCGGCTGGAGCGTACGAGGGATCCACAAACTACGGATAGAAATACTCTAGTCGGCCATCTCGAAATAAAAGGAAATGATCGGGAGAGCGTGCAGGTCAAATCAAGAGACATGAAGAAAAAAGGTGCAAATGCACAGGAGCAATCTTGAATGCATACAAGCAAACATAAACAAGATTCACACAAAACAAACCCTCAATTCACTTACTCAACTCAGTGAAGATCTCAAAAGTATGGTCTTTTTATCTTGTCTGTTTTAGAGTTAGGTGAGAAGTCATAATGTTGTACAAACACTTAGGAGACTGAAATGGGATTTTGGCATTAATCCTTAGTGTGTACGCGAGTAGATAAAAGCGAAGACAATGGGGGGATTACTCGCCCCAAGGCAAGGATTTTTCTTTTTAATCTTTTTTAGGGTCAAGTAATGTTATCAGTCCCAATTTTATTTGTTATCACTTTTTTTGGATTATTAATAAGAATACACACGCCTATCAAGGAGTCAATTCCTTGAAGTACCTAGGTGGTCAAAATCAGAGGTAGAGAGGTGGAAAAGCAATGCAAGCAGCAAAAACGATGATGGATGCTAAAGAGAAATGCTAACCTTGCCTCCAATACTCTACATGCAAAGATGCTCAACAGAATTGAAATCTATCTATATGCAATGCAAGTCGATGAAATCGCCATAGGATGAGAAACCGCTATTAACATGAGGAACCATATGCTAAATATCTAGAAGAGAGATCGAAAGGTACGGTCTCTGAAGTGCATCGGCGTCCACCACAGTGGATCCTGCAAGCACTGTATAGCACTTCTCTCGGTGCTCGATCTCAAATCCAAATAAGAAGCAATTAGATTTGTCTAGATCCAAACGTAGACTATAGGCACATGCATATATAATTAGGTGTTTGGACCTAATACTATTGTCAAGCAGTTCCTAAAACTAAGGGCTCAATCACACAAAAGGAATAAAACAAAACTGGGAAACAGATGAAAAAATGCGAAGAAAACCGAAAAAACTACGGTGAACCCCTAAGTGAACAAACACTTGTAAATTGGGCCCGAGTGTCCAGAGTGCAGAGTACCTGTATTATTACAATTTAAAGTCTCTCTCTCACTTAAAAATTACACAAATATATGCTATAAATAAATGCTACAAAAGTGACTATCTTTTCAAGTCCTCCAAGCCTCCTTTAATGCTAGGTCAGAAGTCTCTCCACCTTCACGTGGGTGTGCAGGCTCCTTGGGTAGAACGCCTCCCTCGATCCACAGTACCTCGCACAAAGTCAACAAGAGAGGGCGATTAGACAAGTCAAACAATTATATCAAATAAAAGAGCAAATAAATAAGGCAAAAATATAGACAAATAGCACAATCAATTAAAAAGCTGATCTATGCGCCGTTGCTCCTCGGCAACGATGCACCATCTGTCGAAACAGATTTTGAGGAGGTCTAGAAATCTCACAAGGTGAGAATTCCAATCGATGCGTTGACCTCACACGGAACCTGACTTCAGACAACAATTAACCCACAATAAATAAATCTGAATGATAAAGCAATTACAGAGTTAAAATTTATTAGAACTCCACAACAAATATGCGTATAGGTTCAAGTATGTGTAGAGTGCCGAACACAGGAAACAAGCAGGATAGATCGGGCAAAAATGCTCACAAAAGTGAATGTGATGTATTTGTCTTTATATGTGCTATCTTTTTTGTGGGTTTTTAATTTTTTATTTTTTTCTGATTTTTTTATGTTTCGATTTTTAATTTTAGAAATTTATATTTTCTTTTTATAATTTATATGTTTTGTATTTTCTTTTTCTTTTAATAAAGATAATAACGCAATATATAAGATATATTTATAATATAGTCTATAAAAGATATAATAGTTAATAAAAATAATCAAAATAAATAAAATATTTTTTGGATTTTAGAATATTTTTTACCATTTTTGTGATTTTGAAGGATTTTTTGCTAATTGTTATATATTTTTAAAGTCAAAAATACACAAAATCTGGGTTTAAATATATACCCGAAATTAAATGGAGGGGAAAAACACCAAACAACATCAAAATTGTCCAAATTAATTTTTATATAAAGATAATAATATAGATAAAAATATAAAAAATAGATTTTTTTGGATTTTTAAGAATTTTTTTTATATTTTTATAAAGGTTTTTAGAGTTTTTTTGAGCTTTCTCTTATATTTTTTTAGTGATTTTTGGGCTGAAGGTCAAAGATATAAAAATACAAAAAATATTTTTTTAAGAATTTTTAAAAAAATTTTTATAATTTTTATGTATTTTCTTTTGCAAATAGGGACAAAAAGGATTATTTTTTATTTTTTATAAATAATAAAAAGCCTCAAAATTGAAAATACAAATATGTGAAAAGAAATGCAACAAGAAGCTAAGCCTATTTTTTTGGATTTTCCAAGCAATATAGATATATGAAATAAATACAAGAAACAAAGAGAAAATTCAATACTTGCGAGGGTATTTTGGTTAATATAAGGAAGTACAGGGATGTGTATAAAATTTTCCCAAAAACTTTATAACTAGAATTCAAATTTTCAGTACTAAACCAAAATAAACAAAGCCCCAAGGGCCTCCGT
Organism: Ottelia alismoides; assembly: GCA_037367405.1. Classification (NCBI taxonomy): domain Eukaryota; kingdom Viridiplantae; phylum Streptophyta; class Magnoliopsida; order Alismatales; family Hydrocharitaceae; genus Ottelia; species Ottelia alismoides. Next base: position 515,949 of record JAZKJV010008506.1, read on the forward strand.
GGAAAATGCACATACTCACGTGTAACTATACATGAGCCACACGTAGGGGCCTAAACGTAATTATCAAAAAAACAGAGGGCTTGTATGCAATTTTACCACAAATTTATAATGTAATAAAAATCTTTCAGGACTAAACATAAATAACCAAAGGCTCAGAGGTCCAGCTACAAAAAGTCCACCCCACGTGATGCGTCACATGAGGTGATGTGGTATGAACTAAAATGCAACTACGGAAAATCTGAGGGCCTAAACACAAATGTTCCAAAAGTTATTACAATACAGATGAAAGTTTATGCATGAATAGTAAATACAAAATACATCAGGGTGAGCATGCAAAATGCCCAAGCTTAGGCAAGTAGCGGATGACAGGACCCCCATTCTCTTATGTCATCTTCACTTGCAGGTTCTGGAGGTCAAGGGCCCATCTGGGTTGGTTTTTGCATCATGTCGGAGGTACCTAGGCTTCCTCTGCTCCTCTGACCTCGCGGGTGAGCTTTGGTGATCCCCTAATCGTTTTGCGCCCCCAAGCTGGTAGAGGAAGATCCCAGGAGCATATTCAGCACTTTGGCGATATCGGAGGAGGGCTCCGTGTCTGATCGAAGGTCGGAGGAGCAGGAGTTCTTCCATGTTCCTCCAAGCCACTTCATCGCTGTCCGATCTGCCATCCACATCAGATTGCCTTGTAGCCATCGGATCAAGCTGATGAAGCACCGTCAGATCGTTGCCTACGATGTAATCTCAACCGTCCGTGGCGAAGGGGCATCGCGAGCTCTTGTGGTGACGTATGGGTACAATCCTTAAACCCATACTCATTACATGCTGGTTGAAAACCTTCTGTGTCAAAGGTTTGGTAAGAGGATCGGCAGAGGCCACCTTGGTGATGACGATATCACCACGCTTTTGATTATTCTGAATGTTGTGGTATATCCTTTCCACGTTCTTAATCGTTTTATGCCATCTGGGTTCCTTCGCTTGGCAATGGCTCCTGTGTTATCGCATAGTAACGGGCTGGGAGTATCAGAGGAAACTACGCCAAGTTCCAGGATAAACTTGCGCAACCACACCTCCTCCTTTGCAGCAGCCGATGCAGCAATGTATTCAACTTCTGTTGTTGAATCTATTGTAGTGTCCTGCTTCTTGCTTCTCCAGCTTACAGCACCACCATTCAACAGGAACACAAACCCTGATGTCAACTTTCGATCATCTATATCCGATTGGAAATCTGAATATGTATATCCTAAGAATTGGAGATTACCATCTCCATAGACCAAGATGTGATATTGCGTCCGTCTGAGATACTTGAAAATGTTATTTACGTCATTCCAGTGTTGTTCTCCATAGCAGGATTGGTAACGACTTACCACTCCCACTGCATGGCACATATCTGGCCTAGTACACATCATGGTGTACATTAATCTTCCTACAGCTAATGCATAGGGGCATCCAGCCATGGCTTTCTTTTCCTCAACAGTTTGAGGATCCATCCCTTTAGACAGGTGGATACAATGTCTTAAGGGGAGGAAACCTTTCTTGAAACTATCCATACAGAATCGTTCAAGAATCTTCTTAATGTACCCATGCTGTGATAATCCCAATATCCTCTTTTCTTGGTTTCTTAACAGCTTTAGACCTAAGATGTAAGATGCTTCTCCAAGATCTTTCATCTCGAAGGTATGAGATAGCCAAATCTTAACACTGGTCATCATCAATGTATCATTCCCAATGATAAGGATGTCATCTACATAAAGCACGATGAACACAATGGCACTCCCATTAAGCTTCTTGTACACACATGATTCATCAAGATTCTGCACAAAATCACAACTCTTTATGGTTTCATCAAATCTGATGTTCTAGCTACGAGAAGCTTGTTTGAGCCCATAAATGGATTTCTTCAGCTGGCATACTTTACCGTCCTCAATTATGAAGCCTCGGAGCTGCTCCATATAGATATCTTCTTCGAGGTATCCATTGAGGAAGGCCATCTTGACGTCCATCTACCAGATGTTGTAGTCAAGAGATGCAGCTATAGCTAGTATTGTCCTGATGGACTTAAGCATAGCCACAGAAGAGAACGTCTCATCTTAATCGATGCCTTCTCTTTGTGTGTAGCCTTTGTCTACGAGTTGTGCCTTGAAAGTCTCTACTTTCCCATTAGGTCCCCTCTTTCTATTGAAGATCCATTTACACCTAATAAGTTTTACCCCTTTATGTGGATCCTCTAGGGTCCATACACCATTCTTATGCATGGAATCAATCACTGACTTCATTGCTAGCATCCATCTATCCATGTCATGATCTGCGAGTGCTTCATCAAATGAAGAAGGATCATCATCAGTTTCATTCGACACATGGAAACTATACCTTTCAGGTTGTGCAAACACCCTCGAACTCTTTTGAAGAGGTATGGGTGCTTTATCTTCATTATCTCTTCAGTTTCTGCTTCAGGAAGCACAGAATCCTCAGAAGATTCAATAAGTTCCTCTACTTCATTTTTGCCTTGACCTTTAAGGAAGTCATCCTCCATAAATTTCACATCTCTAGAGACAAAAACCTTTTGGGTCTCAGGGTCATAAAGCTGGTATCCAATACCATCTTTAACATCCTAATGAAGTAACACTCACGAGAGCGAGATTCTAGCTTACTTGCATCCACATTATTCTCAAGAACCAAACAACCTCAAACCCCCAAGTGTTTTACACTAGGTATGATTCCATACCAAAGCTCATAAGGAGTCTTAGGTACAGATTTGATAGGAATCTCATTCAGGATATATATTGCAGTCTCTACTGCATATCCCCAGAAACTAAGTGGTAAATGTGCTTTGCTCATCATTGAATGGACCATATCAATGATAGTCCTATTGCGTCTTTCAGCAACATCCTTAAGTTGGGGGTTCCAGGAGGAGTGAGATTGGAGACAATTCCATTCTCTTTAAGGTGTTCCTTGAATTCATCTGAGAGGTACTCGCCACCTTGGTCAGATCGAATTCATTTGCTCTTCCTATCAGTTTGATTCTCAACCAAAGACTTGAACTATTTGAACTTTTCAAAGATTTCAGATTTATGACGTAGTAGGAAGATAAACCCGTATCGCGAATGGTCATCAATAAATGTCAAATAATATCGATATCCAATTCGAGTCGTCATACTAAAGGGACCACATACATCGGTATGTACTAGGTCAAGAATACCTTCGCATTGTGTAACCTTGTTACGAAAAGGCATCTTAGTTATTTTACCTCAAATACAATGTTTGTAGGTAGGCAAAGATTGAACCTGTAGAAAATCTAAGGGTCCATCTCTTATCAATCTATTGATCCTATCAACAGATAAATGACCAAGCCTTTGATGCCAAATCATATTCCAATGATTTGCATTCTCCGTGGCTCTTTTAGGGTTTTTATTAGTGGTAATAACATTCATGACATGTTCATCAATGCACAATTCATAGAGTCCACAAGAAGTCAAAACACCATCCGCAATATATTTATCATAACGATTTATGCCTAATTTATTACAAAATAGGAATGAATATCCATTTATAGCAAGTTCAGATACAGATATTAAATTCCTTCTGACTTCAGGTACATAAATACACTCTTTAAGTAAAAGTAATCTTCCACTAGATAATGATAGCTGGCAGGTCCCGATGGCAACTGATGCAACACTTGCATCAGATCCCATCTGGATGACTATCTCCCCTTCTTCAAGAATCTTAGTTTCTTGAAATAGATGCAACAAATTGCATACATGAACAGAAGCACCAGAATCAACAACCCAACTTCCTTCTCGATCAATGAGAAAACCTGTTTCAACGATGAAAGTAGATTCCATACCTGCATGGGCTTTACATTTATCAGCAGACTTCAGGTATTCCGTACAATTGCGCTTCTAGTGCCCTGGCTTCTTGCAGTGGTGACAAACGTCACTTTTCTTTGATGCTATCATCGTGCATGCATTGGAAGATGAGTTAACACCTTGACTCTTCTTCTTTCTCTTATGGGTTGGGACCTTCCAAGAACCTTGCTTCCAACCGTACTTTCCTTTGACCTGTGCAACCATTGCACTTCCATAGGGGCCATACTTCCTCATATGTCTTCAGCATACTTTAATGCAGCCTTCAGCGGACTTTAATGAAGCCAATAGCCCAACGTTAGTAAAATCAACTTTGCTCATGTGGAACGTGACAACAAGTTGTTGAAAGCCTTAGGAAGCGACAACAGAATGAATTCAGCTTGCATGTCTGCGTCCATGTCAGCTCCTAGAGTTTTCAATTCAGAAAGGTACCCAAACATTTTGAGTACATGCTCTCTAATAGAGGTGTCCTCTTGCATCTTGTAGTGAATAAGATCTCTCATTATATTATAACGCTGTGTGCAGTTTACGTCACCGAACATTTCCCTCAAATTCGTCATAATATCATAGCAAGAGGTCATTTCCACATGTTGCTTCTGCAGCACATTGGATAATGAACCCAGAATGTAACATCTTGCTAGATTATGATCTTTCTCATATTTTTCATTATAAATGATTTCCTCCAGAGTCTTTGGGTCTGTGTATAATTTCTTATCAGTACATAAAATATGCGCTCAGTCGAAAGAACAAGATCCAAATTTTGGATCTAATCCAAATAATTTGCCCGGTCAGTTGATTGACCTCGAGAAGCCTGCTAAGTAAGTTCATGGACTTCATTTTCTGAAATTAAGAATGCACTATATCAGAACATATAAATAATTATATATTCAATTTTAAAAATATTTGATAAAGAATTTCTAATAAAATTAGTCTTGCTTTTTCAACTTTGAAAGTTCATTCCCTTAATCACTTTCAAAGCAAGAGACATACTTACCTTTATATCTCTAATAAGAACTGGGATCTCCTCTTTACCTTCATCACATCCCAATAATATGAGAACTTGTAACTCGGCTAAAGAGAAGCGGGAACACATTCCGCCTTGCAAGTCTAACTTGCATCTCTCAATTCGATCTTTAACACCTTGGCCCACCACCCCTAAGGTGATGTTGACATGTCGTTAATTGAGTCAATCGTCAACAACAATACAACTCGCTATGCGTAATCCAATATCACCGCAATAATATGAGGACTCGATATTGGGGTCACTACGCATACGGCCATACTCTTTCGAGAAGCAAAGAGCCTGATCCAGATGCTCTTCCATATAGGAGATGTCACTTCGGATAGACATCTCCTATATACAATCCCTAGCGACGGAACCCTTCGCCTTGACGGGAGACCATGGATGTCACTTATGTGATCATGCACCTCATATTCAAAGTTTAATTAATTATCATGAATCATATTCATATAATTAATTCTTCCATGGGAAATACACATCTATTCATAATAGAGTGTTTTAATTTTGGATATAATCAATTTAATCACATTAAATCAATTATCAATCCAATTCAGTCAACAAACTTGATTGTTACATGAATATATGGTATTATCTCAAAGTACGTATTAATTTGAATTTTAATAATTATAAAAATACACCTTTATCTCTCCTGCATTATCAAGTCCCTACCCGTTGTCATGGCCAGTACTGACGAGAGTGAGACAGACCGCACACGGTGCAACTTGATACCCCAACGTTCACCGACTAGACACCATATCCACCTCAAGAAAGGATAATGACAAATTGGTCATTGTGTACTTGAGATGATAATTGGATTCAACGAAGTTATATCATATAGTAATAATCAAAACACTTTTGATTATAAGGAATTTTGCTAAACAAATTTCCAATCCTATTCAAGCAAGTTTGTTTGTTGATTGTGTAACCAATTGTGATCTAGATCATATCCAATCAATTATTAGTTAAGGTAATGTCAATTATGGAAATAATTATCATTAAATATTTCTCAAATTCTTTCCATAATTTTTTCAGGAAATTAAGCACTAATTTCACCAATTGCAACCACATGTTTCTTGATTAGGAATGTAATTTCCAACAGTGACCTCCACTTACTAAAATTAACATATCTCAATCAAATTAAATCCAAATTATGCAAAATAAGTTTCCAAAGTTTGACAATTTGGTTTATGACAGAACCTAAGTGATTTGCATGCATTTCCAGATGTATCAAAACAGTAATTAACTCCTTAATCATGTTAAGATTCGCAGTCCCTGAAACAATGGATACATGTTCATTAAAATGATCATAACCTGAGCAAACAGAATCCAAATTACGTAAGATCAAATCCCATGATTTTCTTATTTAATGGGGAATAAAATAAAAATGATTATTTTGTGTTTAAATATTTTAAACAGGGCCGAAATTATTTACTAAACAGAGATGCGAAAATGAAATGCGATCAAACTTTCGCAAACTTTAACGAACCCAAGTCTTCCTAGGTTTATGGATCGCATCCAAAACCACCGATCTAAGGCTCTGATACCATTTGAAGGATATGGAATACTTCTTAAGCACATTAGGGAAGTGTGGGGATCGTATCGAATACGATCAAGAACTAGTAGCACTAGTTGTTCGATGCAGCGGAATTTAAAAAAAAAATCATGCGATGAAACTACATGATTCAAGAGCACTTCTTGAATCGTTTTATCCAACCGCATACATAGATAAAGGAATACCTCTTGTAGCGTAGTTGCAATCAAGCCTCTAAGAAAAGAGACCTCCTTTCCCTAGTCCGGTCTTTGGAGGAGACGCTTGCGAGCGTGGGGATGAACTGCGTGCTTCTCTCAATCCAAGATGTTGATCCAAGCAAGGGAACTCCTGATCTCATCGCACGAGATCGTACGTCTTTTTCACGAGCGTGGTGCATCAAAGAAGATGGAGAACCAAGGGTCGTTGAGGCGACAGCACAACGGCGAGGCGGCGACGAAGGCTTCTTCCCTCTAGGGCTAGGGCGGACATCCACCCAAGTAGAGAGAGGGAGAGAGGGTGTGAGAATGAGAGAGGAAGAGGAGAGAGCTTGTTGTTATTGTTGTAAACAATAAGAGCAAGGTGTGCCTCTTCTTATATAGGGTTTTGGGAGTCCATGGATCACAATCCATGGACTACACAAAATAAATGGTTGAGATTAATTTGTTCTCCTTTCAATGGCTAAGATTTTGTTGGTAACAAATCAACAAAAATTAATTTAATTTAGATTAAATATATTTGATAAATCAATATATTTGATCCTAAAATCAAATCAAGCATACATGGAGATATTTTGATGGAGATTTCATCCCTCCAAATAGAGTGGACGGTCACCCTTTCCATATAGGAATTGGTGGCAGTCCACCCTTCCAATATGGAAGGGTGAAATCTCCATGAAATCTCAAGCAATCTTGGAAATCTCCATGAAATCTCAAGCAATCTTGTGAGATTATGTTATTCCTTGGAAATCTCTATGATTTTACAATAACACTTGTTGTAAATAATTCAACAAAAATAATTCATAATTATTTTGTGAATATTTCAATCTAGCCATTGGAAATATATGAATCGCATTCACAACCCAAAATAAAATGTGATTTACATTTTCAATTAGTCATCCAATGTGAATCCAATTCACATCAATAATTAATCAACAATTATAAATCATAATAAGCTCTCTCTAATACATTATAAATCAAATTTATAATATATTATGAATAATTGGATATTGCTATCCACATTATTCTTATCCATAATATTTAAATCATATTTAATAATATTGGATAATCATTCTCATGCATCAAAATAATGTGAATCAAATTCACATTGTCTATGATAATTAAATCATATTTAATTATCCATTTCTCGATGCTTGGATATAATTCAACTATGGAATTACTCTTGAACTCTTTCAAGAATAATGCACTTTCTCCGTAGATACTTGGAGATAAGGATAGGGCAATTATATGTCCATGTATAGTGACTTGGATATTGATATTACATCTAAAATCTAGATCTCATGTACCTCTCATAGATGCTTGATTAAATCAAGACCGTAAATCTAATCTTCTCATTCCATCTGAATCACATTCAGATCAATGTCCAACACTTGGACCAAAATCAGATTAGTTCTCTACTGAGAGGAGTCACTAAAATCCAAACATGTTTTATCACTCCCTCAGAATGGAAGCATCATGTTTTTACAATCGTTTATGATCACATCACCATCAAGTATTCCTAATACATGTACATCCTGCATAGAGTAAGACCTATGATAAACTGACGATAAAGACCATTTTAATACGGTCATCTTCAAGGTTTTATCAACAAGTTTCTCATTCTTGGTCACTGGGAGTTGGTATCGATCATATGCTTTCACAAAGCATATATCATACCCACAAATTCTTGTCATGCTTCCAAAGCACGACGACCATGCAAGGAATTTGATTGGTCCCAATGTTGGACGTGCGAGCCCATGGCGAGCCATTATGCTATAAATGTTATTGGGAATATCATTCCATGATCTGAAATGAAAAATAACTAAGTTGCATAATAAGTCCCTCGGTACAATTAATGTTATGTATCATGGCCATCTTGATGTTCATACAACTATTGATTCAATTATTAAATCATAGAGGTTGGTGCTTTGATGAAAATCTAAAGAGTTAGATTGAGGACTCATCAAGTACCGTCAACTGATTGTTAAGAGATGATCTCTAGCCTAAGTAGGAGATGGCAATCCTTTCTCACTTGGTTGATATCTGACTGACCTCTTGATGCAGGTCCTCTACATGGGAATAGAGATTCAGAGGTGTCAGATTAGTTAGGTCAAAGATTTGACTTAAAGAAATCGAGATAACCAAAGTCCTATGTCGTATGTTGTCACGATATAAGCACACATCCTCTGACCGGAGACATATGTGTTACTATATGTTTGAATAGGTACATTTGGCAGACCAATAGGTTGATGACGTAATCAAGGTATATACACTGACGTGCTGGTGTGCATATAAGGGAAAACGAGTAATACGATCTCTTAAAGGGATCATACAGGTTCATTAATGAATCGAAATATATGAGCTCACTCATGAGATATTGGGAAGAATCAAATTCCGTGCATGGTCGTCTCGCTTTGGAAGCTTGACTGACTTTGTAGGTTTGATATAAACTTTTGAAAAAATATATGGTCAACACCTAGGTATGATATATGCTTTTGAAATGCATATGATCGATACCGACTCCCAATGATCGAATGAGAAATTTGATGATAAAACTCTGAAGCAGATAGTGTAAAATTAATCTTATACTTGGGGTTTATTCTGGGTCTTGTAGTATGCATGATGTACAGGTACCTGAGGGTGATGTGATAAACGATTGTATAACCATGATGCTTCCATTCCGATGGAGTGATGAAACAGGTCTGGATTTTAGTGACTCCTCTCATAGAGAAGTAATCTAATCTTAGTCCAATTGATGGACATTAATCTGAATATGAATTCAGATGTCATGAGAAGATTAGATTTGCGGTCTTGATTTAATCAAACATCTATAGGAGGTCCGCAAGACCTGGATTTGAGATGTGATCTCAAATTCCAAGTCACTATATGTGGAATAATACAATCACCATGTCCTTATCTCCATGTATCTGCGGAGAAAGCGCATTATCCTTGAAAGGGTTCATGAATAATTTCATTGTTGATATATGTATCCGGGTATTGAGAAAATCGACAATTAAATGTGATTTAATTATCATGAATAATATGAATTTGATTCATATTATTAGGAGAATTATCTAAGATAATTAAATATGATTTAGTTATCAAAGATGTGGATAATGTGAATGTGTTTCATATTATTTGGGCACATGAGAATAGAGATCCAAGATGACTAAATGTGATTTAATTATCATGGGTAAGAATAATGTTGATAGCACTATCCATATTATAAATGTGATTTATAATATATTAAAGAGAGCATATTGTGATTTATATTTGTTAATTAATTATTGATGTGAATTTGATTCACATTGAATGATTAATTAAAAATATAATTTACATTTTATTTTGGGGGTGTGAATGTGATTCACATTTTTCCAATGGCATGATTGCAATGTTCACAAGATAATTATGAATTATATTGTGAAATACTTTACAACAAATGTTGTTGTAAATCTTGGAGATCTCATGAGATAATGAGATCTCATAAAATAATGAGATCTCATGAGTTTTTGAGGAGATAGACTCATTCTATCTCATTATCTCCAAGACCAGTCAAAGTGATTTAAATTGGGATTAATGATATTAATTTATCAATATAAATTAATTCAAAATTAAATCAATTGTTGTTTTGTTTTTACAATAATATCTTAGTCATTGAAAGAAACACAAATCAATCTCAACCATTGATTGTGTGTTGTCCATGGATTGAGGTCCATGGACTCCCAAAATCCTATATAAGAAGAGGCACCTCTTTCTCTTAGAAGGCATGTTTACAATGTAAACTAATGCTCTCTTTCTCTCTCTCTCTCTCTCTCTCTCTCTCTCTCTCTCTATACTCCAAGGCTCTCTCCCTCTCTCTCTTATGGTCGTCCACCATGGAGCCATTGAGAGAGTCGCCATCGCCGCATCATCGTCATTATGCTGTCGAAGTACTTGCTCGTGGATCTCTATCTCCTTCAGTGCACCTCGCTCGTGAAGAAGACATCGGATCTCGTGTGATGAGATCAGGAGATAAGCCGTTTGGATCATCAACATGGATTGCGAGAAGGACACGTCTCATCAACGCGCTCGCAAGCGTCTCCTCCATCGGATCGGACTTGAGACAGGAGGTCTCTTAGTTTAGAGACTCAATCGCAACCACACTTCAAGAGGTAAACCTTATACCTAATTGTGGTTTAGATGAAATGATCTGAGAAAGGTTCTTGGATCATGTGATTTCATCATATTAAATTTTTTAAATTCCGTTGCCTGGAGCTACTAGTGCGACTAGTCGCTCCCGATCACATTCGATTCGATCTACACGCTTCCATGATGCACTTGAGCATCTTTCCATATCCTTCAAGTGGTGTCAGAGCCAGGTTTTGGAGGTTTTGGATGCGATCCATAAACCTAGGAAGACTTGGTTTCATAAGGATTGTGAAAGTTTTATCGCATTTCAATTTTCGCAGTCCAATTTTGTGATAAAATTTCGGACCTATTTAAAATGTTTAAACGTGAAATTCTAAATTGTAAAATGTTCCCATTAATTAAGAAAGCCGTGAGATTTGAATTTTCATGATTTGGAATCCGATAACTCAAGATATGATCATTTTAATGAACCTACATCCACTGTTTCGAGGATGGTGAATCATGACGTAATTAAAGTATTTGTTACTGTTTTTACACACCTAAAAATGCGTAATTATCACTTTGGTTCTATTTTAAATCAAGTTTGCAAACTTTAGAAACTGATTTTGCTTAATTTGGGTTTGAAATGAATGAGATATGCTAATTTTAGTAAGTGAGGGTCACTGCTGAAAATTGCAATCCTAATAATTAACCTTGTAATAATAATTTAAGAAACTTGTGAAATTAATGGTTAATTTCCTGGAATAATTATGGAAAATATTTGTAAATATTTGAATGATAATTATTCCCTTAAATAACATTATCTCAACCAATAAATTATTAGATTTAATCTAGATTATCATTTGGTTACTTGATACACTTTCAACAAACATGTTACTTAAATAGGTTTTGGAATTTGTCTAGTAAATTTCCTTATAATCAAAATGATTTTATTATTACTATATGGTATAATTTCGGTTGAAAAACCAATGATCATCTCAAATGCACAATGATCGGTTTGGCATTATCCTTTCCTGAGGTGGATATGGTGTCTAGTCGGGGAGCGTTGAGGTAGCAGGTTGCACCGTGTGCGGTCTGTCCCACTCCCGTCGGTACTGATCATGACAGAGGGTAGGGACTCGATAATGTTAGAGAAATCATGGTGTATTTTTTAATTATTAAAATTCATATTAATACGTACTTTGAGATACTACCATATATTCAAGTAACAATCAATTTTGTTGATTGAATTGGATTGATAATTGATTTAATATGATTAAATGAATTATATCCAGTTAAAAACACTCTATTATGAATAGATATGTATTTCCCTTGGAAGAATTAATTATATGAATTTGATTCATGATAATTAATTGAAATTTGAATAAGAGGTGGAGGATCACATAAGTGACATCCATGGTCTCCTGTCAAGGCAAAGGATTCCATCGCCAGAGATTGTATGTAGGAGACGCCTATCCGAAGTGATAGTTCCTACATACAAGCCATTTGGATCGGGCTCTTTGCTTCTCGAAAGAGTAAGGATGTATGCGTAGTGACCCCATTATCAGGTCCTCATATTATTGGGACAATATTGGATTGTTCATAGCGAGTTGTATTCCTGTTGACGGTTGGTGCAATTAATGATGGGGCAACATCACCTTAAGGGTGGTGGGCTCGGGTGTTAAAGACTGAATTGGGATATGCAAGTTGGACTTGCAAGGCAGAATGTGTTCCTGCTTCTTTTTATCCGAGTTACAAGTTCTCATATTATTGGGATGTGACAAGGGTAAGAAATGAGATCCCAAATCTTCATTGAGATATAATGGTAAGTATATCTCTTACATTGAAAGTGATTAAGGGAATGAACTTTCAATGTTGACAAGGCAAGACAACTTTGATATAAAATTCATAAATCAAAGTGTATATATATGCGAATTTCTTATTTCAGATAATCCTCATTAAACCCACTCTATACTATACTCAATAATAACTAGTAAAATATCATGGATTGGATCCATGATCAAGATATTGTACATGCAATTGGACACATATTGTATGTGGTTGCAATGTGCAAGTTTCCTCATAATAATGAGGAATGACAATTAAATTGACAATAAGACAACAACCTAGGGTTTGTATGTCTATATAGTCTAGATCTCTCATCGAATGTACTTTGTAAGTGGCATGGCGATGATGATAGCAATTGTCAATTAATCCTTATAAAATCTAAGAAGATGTTCTGGCATACATATATGCTCTTGACATTTAATCATGAATGACACGGTTCACTACATCATGCAGAATGGTAGCTCTATAAGAGATGATGTATTCAAAATATTTGAGTACCTACCTGAACCTAAGTCTTTAAGAGTTAAGATTTATGTAGATATGATGAGTGTCATCATTCTACTATCTATACTCTAGTCACTCATGAAGCTTCATAATATTCATATTGTATGAATTGAATGAAGCATGTATAAATGTTGAACTTCTCTTATATTGAAATCTTTTGAATTCAACATAAGAGAACCTTTGTCTTAAACAATGGTTGTCTATAGATCGAAGGAGCGTAGTGGAAGCATGGGTCGAACCCAAGTTAGAAGGAAAGTCAAAGAGTTGGTTGTACTCCTATGGTTTTCACACATATGATATCCAGAGAGTTGGATAAATGTCAATACTGCAATAAGTCGATGTACTGATAGTATGACTATCAAGTCTATATTAGATCCTTAGAGAAGGACTCAGATAGTGCATCGGAATAATGTACATCTACATATAATCATTGAAATTGACTTTGTTATTTGATAAGATGAAAGTCTGATAATTGTATCTCATTCTTATACTAACATTTGCAAGTAGTTGCATATGTTTTAGAAGACTGGAATTGGATCTTCAGGTTTAATAGTCATCCACATGGATGTTGATGCAATTGTTACAACAATCTCTATTGGATAATTAGACTTCATATTTTGAGTGGGAGGGCCCTTAGTCTTAGAGAATGTCTCTATGACCTGGATATACGAATATACTCATTGTTTATTTCTAAATGTTGGAAATAGACATGAATTTTGGAATAGATCTATCATAAAGAGTTATGATGGATATATTTCAGATAGTATTTTGATATCTGGAGAACTCTAATAAATTTGAAATTAATGAATGATTCATTAGCATTTCTAATACTAAAAATTAAACCATAAAAGATCAATAAGAGGATGAAGATCGTTTGACAATGATTTGGCATCAAACCTTCGACATATGTTTGTTGATGAGATCAATAGAATAGTAAGAGATGAACTTTCAAATGTCTAAAATCTCAAATCTTACATACTTTTGAATGTTGTATTCAAAGTAAAAAAATGCCCAATGCATCCTTCTCTGGGAATGGTGTTAGATGTCAAGGTATTCAAGATCTCATACATATTAATGTATGTGGATCATCTATATCATAATGAACATTAATGATATGTGATATCATTTGATGATTATTTGTGATATGAGATTTCTTCCCTTCACATTAGAAAGTTTGGAAATGTTCAAATATTTCATAATTTTGATTTAGAACCAAAGTTTGAAGGAAGATGAAATGAATTTGATCTAACCAAGGTAGCATGTACCTGTTAGATGAATTCAAAGAATACCTTATGGAGAAAGGAATTTTCATTCCTATCTCAATCCTCCTAATGCACCTAAACTCAATAGAGTTATATGGAAATACAATGGATCATGTGTGACATGATTTGATCAATGATGAATATTAGCATAATTACCTCTTAGTTTCCAAAGTATATATGTAGTGGAGACTACAATATATATCCTTAAAAAGGTTCCATGTTAGTATGTTGGAATCATGCACCAGAGAGTGCTACTTCATTAGGAAAATAAAGGATGGTATTGGATACCTACTTTATGATCTTGAGATTCTTAAAAGATCTCATCTCTAAGGATATGATTCTTAGAGTATGATGACTCTTTTGAGAATCAAAATAAAAATGAAATAAAAGGAACTCGTTTAATCTTGAGAAAATAATGAGGCTCCTGAAATCGGAAACTTCAAGGACAATTAAAGATGAGATACTAATACCTCATAAAATGAGTTTGAAGATGTATTCCATGTGTCAGAGAAATCTGACAATGATCGAACTTCATGTGATGAAGCTTCTAAAGATCATGACATGGAAAATGGATTTTACTAATAAAGTCTATAGTAGACTTCATATACAAGTGTCGTATATGGTCCCTCGAGGATCCACCTATATGGATAAGACCCGTGAAGGTGTAAATGGATCTTCAAGAGAAAGAGGGAACCTGATGAGAAGGTATGGACCTTCAAAGCACGGCTCGTAGACATGAGCTACACACTGAATAGAAGACATTGCTTGCGATGAGACTTACTTTCCAGTGACCATGCTTAAATTCATCAAATTATTGCTAACTATAGCTACACTACTTGACTTTGACATCTTCAAGATGGAAGTCAAGATTGCATTCCTCCACGAATATCTCTCCGAGGATAATCACATGAAGCAGCCCTGGGGCTTCATAGTTGAGGAAAGCAAGATGTGCAAGCTAAATAACTCCATCTGTGGACTTGAATAAGCTTCTTGTAGTTGGAGCATAAGATTTGATGAAATTATAAATGTTATGATTTCATATAGAATCTTGATGTACCATGTGAAGCTTAGTGGGAGTGCCATTGTATTCATCATGCTATATGTAGATGATATCCTGATCATTTGGAATGATATAAGGATAATAATAAGTATTTTAAAGACCGGTTATTCCATACCTTGAGATATGATCTCAAGGATACCTCTTAGATCTTAGTTCTGAAGATGTTCAGAAGCAAAGAGAAGAGGGTATTGGGATCATCACATTAGTAGTACACCTTGGACATGATCCATTTTCTGGAAAATTTCAAGAAAGGCTTCCTTCCCTTAAGATATGGTACTAACCTATCTAAAGGAATAGCACCTCAAAGAGTTGAGGAAGTGAATGCTAAAACTACTTGCCCTTGTGCATTAGTTACGATAAGCCGAGTGTATGCTAGATGTGTGCAAAAGTTAGATATCTGCCCTGCAGTGGGAGTAGTAAAAGTTACTAATCCTACTAAGGAGATAAAATACTTGCTTGTTGTTATAACAATATCTTCAAAGATGAAAAGATTTTTGAGATAGTGATCTCAAAAGTCTTATCTTCAAGAACTTAAGACTTTATAGATAGTGATCTAAAAAGGTCTTAACTGTGGATACTTAAGTAGATAGAGATCTCCAGGAATAAGGGTATTCTAATAAGGATTATGGAAATACCGGTTATAATAATTATTAAGCCATAGTATAAAGGACACTATAACTAATAAGATTGAGTATTGGTTGCATAAGATGCAACATTCGCATTGGATGCAAGCACTGTTACTAGGGGATGTGAAAGTGCCGTAAAAGGACTTGGCATAGTCTCTCGGAAATAGAGTGACTGATCAACTTACCTAGCTATTCTCTAAATATCCTATGAGTGTCACATAAGTGCGGATTTATATGATTAGCCCATTAATGGCTCTTTGGGCTAGGGGGAGATTGTTTGACATGCGAGCCCACGGCGAGCCATTATGCAATAAATGTTATTGTGAATATCATTCCCTGATCTGAAATGAAGAATAACTAATTTTCATAATAAATCCCTTAGTACAATTAGTGTTATGTACCATGACCATCTTGATGATCATACAACTGTTGATTCAATTATTTAATCATAGAGGCTGGTGCTTGGATGCATATCTAAAGAGTTAGATTGAGGACTCATCAAGTACCGTCAAATGATTGTTAAGATATGATCTCCAGCCTGAGTAGGAGATGGCAATCCTTTCTCACTTGGCTGATATCTGACTGATCTGTTGATGCAGGTCCTCTGCATGGGAATAGAGATTCGGAGGTATCAGATTAGTTAGGTCAAAGAGTTGACTTAACGAGATCGAGATAACCAAAGTTCTGTGTCGTATGCTATCACGATATAGGCACGCATCCTCTGACCGGAGACAGATGTATTACTTTATGTCTGAGTGTGTATATTTGGCAGACCAATAGGTTAATGACCTAATCAATGTTTATACACTGGTACGTTGGTGTGCATATAAAGTCATATGAGTAATACGATCTCTCAAAGGGATCAACAGGGTCATTACTGAACCGGAAGACATGAGCTCACTCATGAAATATTGGGAAGAATCAAATTCCGTGCACGGTCGTCTCGCTTTGGAAGCTTGATTGAATTTGTAGTTTTGATATATACTTTTGAAAAAGTATATGATCAACACCTGGATATGATATATACTTTTGGAAAAGCTTGACTGGATTGATCTTATACTTCGGGTTTATTCTGGGTCTTCTAGTATGCAAGATGTACAGGTATTAGGAATACTTGAAAGTGTTGTGATCATAAACGATTGTATAACCATGACGCTTCCATTCTGAGGGAGTGATGAAACAGGTTTGGATTTTAGTGACTCCTCTCACAGAGAAGTAATCTGATCTTAGTCCAACTGATGAACATTAATCTGAATGTGATTCAGATGTAATGAGAAGATTAGACTTGCAGTCTTGATTTAATCAAGATCTATGGGAGGTCTGCAAGATCTGGATTTGAGATGTGATCTCAATATCCAAGTCATTATACATGGAACAATACAATCGCCCTGTCTTTATCTCCAAGTATCCGCGGAGAAAGCACACTATCCTTGAAAGGGTTCATGGATAATTTCATTGTTGATAAATGTATCAGAGCATTGAGAAAATGGATAATTAAATGTGATTTAATTATCATGAATAATAAGAATTTGATTCATATTATTGCGAGAATTATCTGAGATAATTAAATGTGATTTAGTTATCAAAGATGTGAATAATGTGAATGTGATTCATATTATTTGAGCACATGAGAATAGAGATCCAAGATGATTAAGTGTGATTTAATTATCATGGATAATAATAATGTGGATATCACAATCCACATTATTCAGGTATATTATAAATGTGATTTATAATATATTAAAGAGAGCATATTGTGATTTATATTTGTTAATTAATTATTGATGTGAATTTGATTCACATTAGATGATTAATTAAAAATATAATTTACATTTTGTTTTAGGACGTGGATGTGATTCACATTTTTCCAATGGCATGATTGAATGTTCATAAGATAATTATGAATTATTTTGTGAAATAATTTATAACAAATGTTGTTGTAAATCTTGGAGATCTCATGAGATAATGAGATCTCATGAGTTTTTGAGGAGATAGACTCATTAATTTATTATGTTGATTTATCAATGTAAATTAATTCAAAATTAAATCAATTGTTGTTGTGTTTTTACAACAACATCTTAGCCAGTGAAAGAAACACAAATCAATCTCAACCATTGATTGTGTGTTGTCCATGGATTGAGATCCATGGACTCCAAAAACCCTATATAAGAAGAGGCACCCCTTGCTCTTCAAAGACACGTTTACAATGTAAACTAATGCTCTCTTCCTCTCTCTCTACACGCCAAGGCTCTCTCCCTCTCTCTCTTATGATCGTCCACTATGGAGCCATTGAGAGAGTCACCATCGCTGCAGCATCGTCATTATGCTGCTAGAGTACTTGCTCATGGATCTTTGTCTCCTTCGATGCGCCTCGCTCATGAAGAAGACATCTGATCTCGTGTGATGAGATCAGGATATTAGATGCTTGGATCATCAACATGGATTGCGAGAAAGACGTGTCTCATCAAAGTGCTCGCAAGAGTCTCCTCTATCGGATCGGACTTGTGACAGGAGGTCTCTTAGTTTAGAGACTCGATCGCAACCATGCTTCAAGTGGTAAACCTTATACCTAATTGTGGTTTCGATGAAACGATCTGAGAAAGGTTCTTAGATCATGTGGTTTCATCATATTAAAATTTTTAAATTCCGTGGCATGAAGTAACTAGTACGACTAGTCGCTCCCGATCGCATTCGATGCGATCCACACCCTTCCGTGATAGGTATTTATTTATTTTGTGTATTAATTATATATTGCATTTTAAAGTCTTGTAAATACTCGGAATAATTATATAAAATTTAAATAAAATTTCGAAATTACAAAATAGAATAAAAATAAAATTAACTCTTCATTGTGTAAAAGAACCAAGTGTATATATTGTACCTAGTACTAACTCATTGACCCCTAAACTTGTAAAAAAATCCAATAAAAACGTATGTACCCTAAATTATTTTTAAATAAATAAAATATAAAATATAAGGTATTTTTGTAAAAATAAAATAAAAAATTATTGTAAATATTGTGTATAGGTTATACATGTAAATATCAATATATATTGTATATACCATAAAATATATATTCTTAAATTTATTAAAAATCACAAAAAATCATCTGTAAAATAACTATCATTTTTTATCATTTTTTATTTTAAAATCATCTAATTTTGTATTTTGAATTTTCTTTCATTTTTAAAAATCGAATGTTCTGATTGGTCAACCCAGGTTCATTGACCTGGGTCAACCTTTCCCCCTACCAGGTCTGACCCTGGCAATGGTTCGTCGGACCTGATTTCTCCCTATTCCCACCCGAATCCGATCTCATCCCATCTTAGATTGTGGACCCCTATGCTCCCTGAAGATCCGCGACCTTCGCGGATACCTAGGAGGGTCCGAATCTCCCTCGGTTAGCGTGAACATTCCTGATTCTTTTAGACACCCGAGGCACCCTATAAATCATCTCCTTGGCCATCGTCACACCCTAGTTCGCTCTCGCACCCCTTTTCCTTCACCTGAGTCTTTCGAGCGGTGACAGTGCTTTGCTGGACCCTTTTGGAGCTAGGATTGGTGGCCATTTGAGTCGAACTACCTTTGTGGTCGGAGACCTCCGCTGCGATTAGCCTCCTTAGCCTTCCGCAGCCAGATAGAGGCCATTACCTCGTCGTTCACTTCGTTGGCATTCGCCTTCCATTTCCACAGCTTCAGGTACTCTCATTCCTTTTCTTTTCGCCCTACTATTTCAATTCATCTATTTCCGCTATCGTCCGCCGTCTTTGCTCCAACCACCAGGTCTGGAGCTCCGCCCGATCATCTACCCACATCGATACATTCACCTACTCATCGCTCATCCTTCTACACATCCTGATCACCCTAAATCTTTCTCATCGGAGCTAGATTGGCTCTGGGTTTTCTCCCTACATGTACACCGGAAACCCAAAGCCCATTATTATAGCTTCCTTTGTTTTTTATGCAAAATAACCACATCTAGAGCATCACCTCCGAGCCTTGAGTATCCTTGCATGTACATCTCCCAACTACAATGGTGGAGTAGCTTCAGGTGGTACACCTTCCAGATCCACGTCGAGCACTACTCCGAGCCATCTAAGACTCGAGTCCTATGCGGAACCACCATGGCGAGCTGTTGGACCCCTTAGCTGACTGCTCTGAGCTATGTAGCGCCATATTTCATCGATCAAAGATCAGTCAGCATCACCTTCTTCCAGTTCTTCCAGAGCATCCCAACGCCATTGGATGGAGCAGCCCTCTCCCCAGATCTGATTGGGACCGCATCTTCAAGCCAAATTTGGGTGGTCCGATCAGATCTTCGTCAGATCTGACATGTATGCCATCAAGTTTTCTCCATATCATCAGATTTTCTCCCAGTGCACTTTAGAGTAATACAAGCGCACCCCTTGTCTAGATCGTTAGATCCGTACCTACAACCGATCAGAGCCGTGCGTCAGACCACGTTCCTGCAGAGTATTCTTCACTTTCCCCCTTGTCATTTCTGTTATTTCTTTTTAGTCTAATAATTGTAAAATTAGTTTTGAACATTTGCAGTAAGGCCCTCGTATTTCTTTTATTTACACTTTAGTCCTATCGAACCGCACTCGTATACGTGTTCATGTGTTTTTGTGGGTTATTTGCTTGTTTTCCCCTAAACTTTCATGTATTAATTAAAAAGATGTAACTTTTAGAAATTGTATTTATGCCCCTGTGAGCCTGTCCCACGTGTGGCTCACGTTTTCTCTAGGATTTTTGTGCTTTTGGTCCCGTACTTCCATTATTTGTTATTATTTGGCCCTAAGACTTAAAATATTTGCAAGTAGGTCTATTGTATCAATTATTTTTCTGTATCTCTTTTTTATTGCCATAAATAGCAAGCATAATTCAAAAAACCCCTAAAAATTAGGATAAGCTCATGTTAGTGTTTACTTTGCGTGGTAATTTTTATTTTTTGTTTTTCTTTTATTTGTTATTAAAAATTCAAAAATCAACTAAAGAATCCTTGTTTGCCTTAGAAAATCCATAAAAATTCGAAAATACCATTAGAATTCTAAAAAATGAGAGTAGCTTTATTTTTATTTGTTTGATTTTCTTTCTAATTTTTATCTTATTTGCTTTTATAAAACTCTAAAAACTTACAAAACCTTAAAAATACCATAAAAATCATATAAAAAGTGTGCTCTTCTGTTTCATTGTAGATATTTAAGTATACTTTTTGATAAAAGAATGTTACAAGTGTTTGGAGCTTATTTTATGTTTTTCCTTGAAAAAATATAAAAACTGTATAAAATTATCAAAAACCTAAAAAATTTTTTATTTGATTTTTCTGGCTATTTTTACTCTATTTGAAAAATCCAAAAAGATTGTTTATGTGCCTTGTTTCCATTTTCTTTAGTTATCTTTATATAAAAAATTGAAAATGTAAAAGAAAAGGTTGTGAAATTAAAAACACATAAAAAATTTAAATAGAAAAAATCACAAAAAGCCTAGGGTAGTTTGCTTTGTGTTTCCTTCTTTCCTTTCTTTGATTTATCATTGAATTGATTGACCCTCATTTAATAATAGTTGTCTCCTTGTGTTCGACCCTGGTCGCTATATCAGGTTAATAAAAGCAGCTTAGACCACTTGCTTTATTTGTTTGATTCATTGTTTGGTTGTCTAAAAATTTTCTCGATATTTAGCTGGGTTTCTGGGGTGACAGCGACACGCTTAATTTCATAACTTAATTCCGGTCCTCTGCTCATTATCAGAATGGCACTGTTACTGGGGAGGCACGGCAAGGGTAGTTAGGTAGTCTTTGCCACCTATTCTTGGTGTTTGTATATATTTCTGTTTTATTTGCATCATATTTCTGCTATAATTGTGGTATTGCTATTATTGAGGAGTGAGCACTTGGATTGAGTATCAAGCGCCAAGAGAGTCTTCCATACAACGCTTGCAGGACCCACTGTGGTGGGCACCGAGGAGGCTCCATGATCGAACCTTGGTTATTCATTTGAGATTATTATCTCTTGATCTTCCCATTTAGCTTCTTGCCCACATTTGTGTCTCGCTGCATTGCTTGTTTATTTTCAGCATTATTTTCTTTTATTTTATTTGTTTATATTTTTCATAACAATTTCTGACAATTCTTCTTGTTTCACCTTTGTTGTGAGGGCCTGTAGAGCGAGGGAGGTTATCTTAGGAGAGCCGATGTACCTAAGCGAGGCGGAGGCCAGCCGTTCTACACCGATCGGCGGAGAGAGCAGCGTAGGAGCAGGAGTAGTAGAAGACCATCTTTTTAGATTTTGTTTCAATTATTTTTTTTCTATTTTTGTAATTAATTTGTAATTATTTTTGGCACTCGTCCTTTTTCTATTTTTATAGGACATTATATACCCTTGGATTGCGGGGTCTGTTTCGTCAAGTGTCGATGACAAGGAAGGCGGGCGGGATGGCTTAATGGATACTCGTACGGAAGAGTTTGCAGGGACCTCACCAGATTTTGGTTTTCTTCACCTTTATTTTTATTTGTTTTCTCATGGTTTTCATGTGCTTGAACCCTTAGATTTAGGTTTCTATTTGGTTGAACCAGATACCATTAGGTCCAAAGTTCCTAATAGAATATATGTTCCTATAGAACTCGCTTGGACTTAGACAAATAATTATGTGCTTCACGATAATAGAAGTTTCTGTTTAGGACGGTTCTCGCATTGCTTCATATAGCTTAATTTTAATTTATGCAGGGATCATATTGCATGTAGACTGCTGGAGCAAGGTACGCCTTCTATCTCGTGCAAGCATTCATAGTTTTCTCATGCATTAGCTTTTCCATCTTCCTCCTCATGATGTCTTCCAATTAGGAATAACAGGGAAATTGGAAGATTCGTTAGACGTGCTTTTATTCAAAAATACCAAAAAAGGTGATAACCAAATAAAATCAGGACTATTAATTTTCACTCGACCCTAAAACTAAGCGTAAAGATCACATTCATTATTTTGGGGATAGTAACCCCCTCCTTGTTTGTTGGTACTCTCCAAATAGAGTGAGGCACGTACACTTAAGGAATAGAGCCCAAAGCCCTGGACTTGTGCCCTAAGCACTTGGACTTTGACTTTCGGGTCCTGTTATTGATGCAAGCACTTGCCTCAGATGTTAGTAGAAGTAGTCGTGTGGATAAGAACGTGAATTTCCATAGAATGATTCCTGAGCTCTTACAAGGATATTTCTTTACGTGGGGGATTCATCGACTGATGAATCTCCGTTTCATCACCTTTATTCTATCATTTCGGCCTACCCTTAATTTAGGCATTTTAGCATTCATGCATCATTATGTAAATAGTGTATAAAATATAGTTTTAATGCCAAAGTTATAGAATAAAGAAAAGAAAAGAAAAGGAATAAAATATTGAAAACATTTTATGACCCGAAACCCTGAGACCTAGGCACCTCGATGACTAGGTCGATAAGGAATAAGTAGGGGGAGATAAGGGTTCAAAATACAATAAAATTCCATTTTATTTTAATTCATTTTTATTCATTTTGGGACCTATTTTTAGTTCTACTTTTTATACTTCAAATAAAGAAACTTTGTACATGAAAGTTGTAGATAGTTAAATATAAAAAAATAAAAAATTTACTTCATTCAAAAATAATACATAGAGAGAAAGCTATGATCAGAATAAGTTTCAAAAATCCCAACTTCCCAGACACATATCTCTCAAATAAAAACTTAAAATACATCAAAATCACTTTTAGTTGTATATAACTTTTAATAAGCTATTTATGAAGGTGGTTTCATATTTTTTGGAGTTATGGTGTGAAAGTTAGGTTTTGGACCCCTATTGTATATCTATACCAATTAAAATATTTACTTTATTTATTATTCATTATTTTATAATTTTATATTTTTATAATTTTGTAAATATTATCTATAATATATGTTTATATTAAAATATGAATAAAACACTAAAGAAAATGCAAAAATAAAATATGTAAAGAAAACATATAGGCAAAATACCTATATCTATACCTATATATTTGATACTTCTATGTATTGAAGTGTATATAAGATATCAAACAAATAATATATATTTAAGTGTATAAAAACAAGATATAAATTTATAAAAATAATAAACCAAATTAATAAAATTTAATACAAAATAAAAATAAAATACATAAATACATAGACAAATATACCTATATAAGAGACCCTAAAAAGCAACTTGTAATTTTAACTCTCTAAAAAATAAATAAAAAACATAATAATATTCTTCATAAAATAATAAGCATTTTTATTTTATAACATAAAATTAATAAAATCGATTATTATTTTTAATTGATTTTTGAATCATTTTTCTAGGATTTTTCCTGGTTGGTCCACGTGGACCAACCAGGTTGTGGCTATCCCAATGTCCTAGCACTATCAGACCTAGTCCCGACCCTCTTTTCTCAATTTTTTCCTCCTCGATCCTTCACTCGAAGAGATGTTGACTCTTCATGAAAGTTGTTCCCTATTCATCCGTGATCCACACCGGGTACTTAGATCTTCTAAGATCTCTCTCGTTCGCTTGTGATCCCACTTCAAAGTTCACGCCCTCGTCTCTTGTATAAAAAAACCTCCGAGCTTCCCATTCCTCTGTAAACCCCTTTTTCTCATCTTTTTCCTCTCCTAAGGTGTACGTTGGCTATAGGGCGGTGACAACGCCCACGTCACAACTTTAGGTGGTCGGAGGAGAGAGCTTAGGCCAGCTCCACCCATCTCCGGCAAAGCCGCCGTCGAGACACTATCTTCCCGATTTTGACCGGTGAGGTACCTGACTTCTTGTCCTCTCTAGTGTAACTTAGGTCTAGGTTTTATTATTGTCTTCATTTTATCGATTAATCGCATGCGTTAGTGTAAAATGCATCTTTCGAGGTTCACCGGAGCTGAGCTCCGGCGAGCCTCCTACCGTGCGCCCATTGTTTCCCCGACGCTCTTGACCACCCCATACCCTCTTCCTCATGCTTCCCTTCATTCCGCGCCACTCCACTCAACCGATTCCCTCCTGGAATTGGATCTGGGTATCCCTCCTCCACCACCTCACCAGGATACCTTCACCACCCTCCATACCACATCCATTCCGAACCATTCCTACAATAAATGTTATTGTAATATTTGATTTATCAATGAAAGTTATTGATTGTTTCACTCCCTTTCCGATATTGAATGAATGGATGCACTATAAGGTCCCTATGTACAATTAGGGTTATGTACCATGGCCATCTTAATAATGATACAGTTGTTGATTAGTAATTGAATCATAGATGCTGGTGTTTGGATGGTATTGGGACCGATCAAATTCCATGCATGGTCGTCGTGCTTTGGAAGCATGACAAGAATTTGTAGGTATGATATATGCTTTGTGAAAGCATATGATCGATACCAACTCTTGCTGACCAAGAATGAGAAACTTGTTGATAAAACCCTGAAGATGACAGTATTAAATTGATCTTTATCTTCAGGTTTATCATAGGTCTTCCAGTATGCAGGATGTACAGGTATTAGGAAAACCTGAGGGTGATGTTATCATAAACGATTGTTAAACCATGACGCTTCCATTCCGAGGGAGTGATGAAACCGATTTAGATTTTAGTGACTCCTCTCAGTAGAGAAGTAATCTGATTTTAGTCCGTGTTGGATATTGATATGAATGTGATTCAGATGCAATGAGAAGATTAAATTTACGGTCTTGATTTAATCAAGCATTTATGAGAGCTACACGAGATCTGGATTTGATATGTAATTTCAATATCCAAGTCAATATACATGGAACATACAATCGTCCTGTCCTTATCTCCAAGTATCTACGGAGAAAGCTCATTATTCTTGAAAGGGTTCAAGAGTAATTCCATAGTTGAATTATATCCAAGCATTGAGAAATAGATAATTAAATGTGATTTAATTATCATAGACAATGTGAATTTGATTCACATTATTTTGATGCATGAGAATAATTATCCAATATGATTAAATGTGATTTAATTATTATGGATATGAATAATGTGGATAACAATATCCAATTCTTCATAATATATTATAAATGTGATTTATAATGTATTAGAGAGAGCTTATTATGATTTATATTTGTTGATTTTATTGATGTGAATTGGATTCACATTGGGTGATTAATTGAAAATGTAAATCACATTTTATTTTGGGTTGTGAACGTGATTCATATATTTCCAATGGCTAGATTACAATATTCACAAAATATTTATAAAGTATGTTTGTTGAGTTATTTACAACAAGTGTTGTTGTAAAATCATAGAGATTTCCAAGAACTAATGAAATCTCACAAGATTGCATGAGATTTCATGGAGATTTCCAAGATTACGTGAGATTTCTTGGAGATTTCACCTTTCCATATTGGAAGGGTGGATGGCCACCAATTCCTATATGGAAAGGGTGGTCGTCCACTCTATTTAGAGGGATGAAATCTCCATCAAAATATTTCCATGTATGCTTGATTTGATTTAGGATTAAATTATATTAATTTATCAAATATATTAATATAAATTAAATTAATTGTTGTTGGTTTTTTACCAACAAAATCTTAGCCATTGAAAGAAGCACGAATCAATCTCAACATTGATTTTGTGTAGTCCATGGATTGTGATCCATGGACTCCCAAAACCCAAGATAAGAAGAGGCACCCCTTGATCTTCTTGGTTACAACAATAACAACAAGCTTTCTCCTCTCTGTCTCTCTCTCTCATTCTGACACCCTCTCTCCCTCTCTCTCCTTGGTGGTCGTCCACCCTAGCCTTAGAGGGAAGAAGCCGCCGTCGTCGCCTCGTCGTTATGTTGTCGCCTCAACAGCCCTTGGTTCTCCATCTTCTTTGGTGCGCCACGATCACGAAGAAGACGTACGATCTCGTACGGTGAGATAAGGAGTTCCTTTTCTTGGATCAACATCTTGGATTGTGAGAAGTACATGGTTCATCCCTGCGCTCGTAGGTGTCTCATCCCAAGATCGGACTTGAGACGGGAGGTCTCTTTTCTTAGAGACTTGATCGCAACCACGCTACAAGAGGTATTCCTTTATAATTATTCCATATCCTTCAGCAAATACTTTGGTTATAACTCCTGCTTTCATATTTTCAATAATATGGCTAAAATACTATTGGGTAAGAGTATACAATTTAATGAATTATAAAGTATACTCTAAATAGTTATAAAAAATTTCAAAATTCTTTATAAATAGGATTAATAAACCGGTTTAAAAATATTTTGCAAAATGATTTGAAAAATCGTTTGAAAGTATCTTGAAAAAAACTTTTGAAAACTGGCTGGAAAACTTTTTGGAAAATGATTTTAAACCTTTGTAAAGATCGTTGCAAATTATTTGAAATTATTTATTTATTTGAATAAAATGCTTTGAAAGTTACTTTGCAAATGATTTGGAAAGTGGTTGTAAAATTAGTTTGGAAAATCTATGTATAGCTTTGAAAAATCTATGCAATATGATTTTTTGTAAAAATATTTATAAATTGTTTTGAAAAAAAATTGCAATATGAATTTTTCATAATGTTTGTAAAAATATTTTCAAACTATTTTGAGAACCTTGTAAATAATTATAAAATTGTTTATAAAACCTCTATATAACCTGTGTATATAAAACATGTGAATAAAAACTAACTTCTATATAAATTCCCATTGTAAATTTTATGCCTAATCCTTGTCACGTACTATTGTGTAAATATTTGTACATACAAACTTCACTGATCTTTATTAAAAATCCCTAAAAATTTCAAAATTTTCAAAACTTATAAAACTTGCAAAATGTTTTCAAAAATTTCATAAAATTTTGTAAACTTTTTGAAAATACATAAAAAGTTCTAGTCTTTGAGACCATAAGACTAGGTTCATATGTCATCTTGAATGCCTAAGTAGAATATTTCAAAACACGTGCATGACTCTTGTCGACAGTGACCTAACTTGGACACATGCACCTTACACTAATCTCAACTCATTTTAAGTGGTATAGGGATGGATTTGCCGACATGAGACACAAGAGAATGGAAATATATGAAGTTACAATTTAACACCATTGTACCCAACCCGATCCAGTGGTGACAAGGTCCAAAGGTAAGATGTTGTGGGTTGCGATAAACCTTCAAAAGAGGGATAGTCTACTAGCTCAAGAGGAAAAAGTCCTTATGTAAATGATGTTGTACATATACCTTCAAATAAATAAAATTAAAAACTTCAAAAAGAATAGATGATCAAATATCAAAGAAAATCAATTCCCGTCAGAGTATGTATGTATAGATGAAATAAGCAAGCACGTGCTTCAAAGCCAAAGATATTAATATGAGCCTGCAGCTGGATGACTTGGCTGCACTAGTCAAGCATCCTAGGATAGGTAGCTACACATGCTACTATCCATTCTTTTCTCCACCTCCTCTTCTTGAGCTGGTTGTACTTGAACTTAGAGGGGAATACCCCGCTCCTCAAGGAAAGAGTTGTTGGATTGGGGAATTAAGGTCACTATGTTCGATAAGACTATCTCTTTATAGCTTCAGCTGAGAGTAGCTACATATCGCTTATACTGTACAAGATAGACTCATAGTTATAAGGGTATACGTATGACATAGATTTGTTCTGGCCTGGTTTTTTAGGAGACTTGGATGAAGTTTTGTGATTTTTGAAGGCTGATGAGTTTCAAGTCTGATTCTCAACAAGGTTCCAACCGAACTTAAATTCTGAGGAGTCTGACTGAGCTCCAAACTTTGATTTTATGAAGTTAAGTTTAAGAATCAAAATCAGTACAACTTATTTCATTTTCTTTACTTTATTTTCTTTTTATGCACTCATTATCATAAATGTTTCCTACGGACTAGCAAATGCAAGTATAGGGGGGTAATTAATCTCCAATTCATCACCTTTATTATTTCATTTTAGCCTTGAATCCCTCGTTAAATGCATGTAAATAACATTAGTTTCTACAAAATAATATTCATTATATGCCACATAGATAGTGTATAAATATAGGTAGTTAATCCTAAAATAATATAATAAAGGAAAGAAAAGAGAAAGAAATGAAAGACACTAAATGACCCTAAATCCCGAGACCAAAGCAATATTGACTTGGTCAACCATGAATAAAATAGGGGGAGATAGGGCAGATTATTTGTACATAAAACACACTAAAACTCTAAGTTTATTCGTCAATAAATAGTTTTGTATCTTATTTTATTTCTATTTTAGAAACCTTAAACAATTAAACCCTCAACATGAAATCTATACATAAAAATACAAAGAAAAATACAAAAACATCTGCATAGAAAAATAACGCACAGTGAAACCAGGACATACAAATGGAAAAGCTATAAACAAACCTTCACATACCTATATCGCCTCCATACATAGTGAAAATAGACTATACTCACTTCTATTAGTTGCAAAATTTAACTGTCTATCTAATGGAGGTGGTTTCATTAAAAATAGAACTAAGATGCAAAAGATGGCTTTTGGGTCCTATTGTATTGTATACTTGCATATTTTATTAATTGTAGCCATTCTTTATATTTTTATCTTCTTATATTTTTAAATAATTTTAAATAGTATTTTAAACACATTAAAAACACAAACATAAAAAATAAATCAAGTATTACAATATATAGGTATACTATACCTATAATATACATATACATATTTATTTAAGTAAATAAATAAAATCAGAATAATAAACTAAAAATATGTAAATGTGTGTATATATATAATATGGACATATTGTAATAAAATATAAAATAAAAAATAAAATACACAAATATATGTGCTTATACAAGTGTATATACATATAATATTAGTATATAATAAATAAGTTCTCAAAAATAAATAAAATTTATAATTAAACACTACATAAATAAATAAACTTTTTTTCATGTTTTGAATTTAATTTAATAAATCAATTACCATTTTTAAATGAATTAATAAAGGGTTTTTGCTCAGTTTTTTCCGGTTGGTCCACATGGAACAACCAGAAGGAAATGTGAGC
Source organism: Ottelia alismoides (assembly GCA_037367405.1). Lineage (NCBI taxonomy): Eukaryota > Viridiplantae > Streptophyta > Magnoliopsida > Alismatales > Hydrocharitaceae > Ottelia > Ottelia alismoides. Next base: position 546,002 of record JAZKJV010008506.1, read on the forward strand.
TGAGCTCGGTCAACCATACGATCCTCCAGCCCCCCTCTTGTCAGAACCTCGCCTACCCGCTGCCTTCTCAATTTTTTGGCGAAGATCGACTGCTCGAGGGCCCTCGATTCCTTCACCGATCATCTTCCCCATATTTCCCTTCATCTCGCTAGACTCCTAACAACCACTAACCTCCACTCCATCTCACGCCATCTTCCCTCGAACTTCGCTTCATCTTTTGTTTATAAATAAAGCCCCAATCCCAAATTTTTACTTTTGATCCCCCTCTTGCCTCCGTAACCCCATTAAGATTCCTAGGGTTCAAGCTCTTAGTGACAGCAAGGTGTTACCCTCCTTGTCAACATAGATAAGATGGTGGAGGTGGTAATCCATGACTCGTTAGAGCTCCTCCAATGAAGCCATCTGCTCCTTGGCTCCGATCAGGTTTGAGCTATAGTTATAACCTTTTCTTTAGCATTTGATTCATGCTTCTTAGATTAGGTCTTGTTTTAACTGATTAATCGTTAGCTTAGTTTAAATTCTTGATTTTTAGTTCATTGGAGCTTGAAGATCTAGCTCAGATTCATTGTTATCCACCTATGATCGACCTGCCACATCATCCTCACCTTCCTCCAGGTCTGTTTCTACATCATAACCCACTCACATGATCATTTGATTTTGCAAGAATAAAGGCCCTCGAGGCTCCATCCTTCACTCTCGCATGGAGCTTCATCGCACCATCCATACATGTGTGGCCCACTTCAACACAAGGCTAAGGACATTCTCCTCGAGCCTGGGTGTGTTTTTGTGTATGTTTCAAGCCTTGAAGAACCACTAGGAGTCGAATCAAATCGTCGCTCGAAGCTCCAGATTGTGAAGAACTGAATGAGATCCATATCCATATCAATGGGACATGAAACCCATTGAGGTGTCCTTGAAGTCACGATGGGCCCCAGCTACGTTCTGGGCCGGTCAAATCGACGAACGGAGGCCGGATGTTGGAGATTTCAGCGACTGAATTTCTCCCACGTCGTGTTCTTGGGATGTTCTTCATGAACCCTCAAGCACCATCAGATCAAGATCTAAGTCCAAATCTAATCTGGGCCCTTGATTTCAGCTGAAGCGGTGCGTGTCTCCATCTGTGGATCGAAGTTAAGTGCACCTATGTGGCATTATCAAGACTATTGGAGGGCACCCTATTACTGGGTAAATTGCAAATCTCCCTTATCATATTTTGTAATATTTAGTTGTCCATGTACATATTTTATGTAGTATAAAATTTTATGTATAAATTTGCAAGGATCCCCTGTGATTTCTTATAATTACCTTTAGGTCGTGTGCCAGGTCATCTCATGTGCCCACATGTGCGAGGCTCCTGATCATTTTCTAGCCTAGTCCCTAGGGTCATTCAATATCTTTGATACTTCATCTATTTTCCTTTTCTTTTCTTTATACTTTTTTTTGAAATAAAATACATATATTTATACATTATTTATAAGTTAATTAAATATGAATAATGAATGCTAATTTGTAAAAGTTAGTTGTATTTACATGTATTTTGATAGGGATTTAAATACAAAATGGAAGAATAAAGGTAGATGAATGTCTATTCATCACCCCTCTATACTTACCTTTGCTAGTCCCTATCAAATACTTATTAGAAGAGTAAGTGATGCAAAAAGAGAAAATAAAGAAATAGAAATAAAGAACAGTAGAATGATTATAACTCTTAAACATGTCTTTACAGATCAATATTTAGAGCTTAGTTAAGACCTTTGAATTATTAATTTATTCAGAACCTTATTCGGAATATGAGCTAACATTTAACATCCCTCAAGTTTCATAAGTCTTTGTTCAAGTCTCCTCTATAGTCAGGTTAGAATAAGTCTATTTATACACAAACCCTTATTACTATGAGTCTTCCTTGTACAATGAAATTTTATATAGCTTTTCTCATAAAAAACATCAAGGAATAGTCTCCCTTACCAAGATAACCCTAATTGCCCAATATAGCTACTCTTTCCTCAAGGATCTTGTATTCCCTTCTAAAGTGCTACCGGCTCAAGAAGAGGGGATAGAGTGATGAATGGATTGTGAATAGTGTAGTTATATGTCCTATGGAGATTGGCCAGTATAGCCAAGTCTCCTATTGTAGGCAACCTTGAGATATGACTTTGAAGGATAATGCCTTCTTTATTTCATACATACTCTAACGGAAGTGAATTTTCATTGACTTATACTTTTTGGAGACTTTGTTTGATACTATATACAACAACATTTACATAGGGAATTTTTTCTCTTGAGCCTGTAAACTATCAATCTTTTGAAGCTTTATTGCAACCCACAACATCCCGTCTTTAGACATCCATGCCACTAGACCGAGTTGGGGGGCACTGGTCACGTGTTGTGACTACGTATGTTTCCATAAATGTGCTTAATCAAACTAAAGAATCCTAATCTCACTACCTCTTTGAAGTTGATGTAAGTTTAAAGTGTGGTGTTTAAGTTATCTTGATCTATGTCCTCATAGTGGTCAAAGAGAAATAAAGAAAGACCTAACTCATGCTAAATATAGAAAAGCATATACTACAATGACACAAAGAATAAGAAGTCAATCGACCCCCCACCCCCACCCACTTAGGATAAACTAATCCTAAGTATATAAGACTGTACACAAGGAAGGGATGATCGAAGATCAGAATTCACAAATCAATGACTCAACTTGTCTCCCCCCATACTTAAGGTAAAATATCCCTAAGTATAGAAAAAATTATCAACAAGTTAGAAGACAAGCGAGAGAACGAATAAAGAATACCTGAATTCACTCATCCCCCTATACTTAAGATGAAGTACATCCTAAGTATACCACAGATGAATGGGATGAATGAAACAACAGAAGAATAAAAGAATAAAATTGAAATGAAAAGAAGAAAAGAAAAACATAAGAAAAGAATTCATAAAAAATGTTTGCACTGTCTGAATCTTCTAATGTTGTTGCGAGAGCTTTGTCAAAAATCACATTAATTAAATAGACAATGGAAATGAATGAATCATTTTCTAAATAATTCTTTGGCAATTGTCCGTTGACTACGATTGACTATGCATCAGATAACAATTCAAATATGAGAATGCTTCCATTGTCACACACAGTCTTCATGATGAAGGGCAATATCTATTTCCTATTAAATTTTCCAAGTAATATCTTCAACTTCACATTGAATAAACACATGTTCTATTCATGCTCGAAGATATTTTGTCTGATGTACTTGTCATGCCAACATTTGACTTTCTCCTTATACATAATGTTGTTATCATATGTAGAGTCTCTAAACGCCAAGAGTCTGTTCAGATCAGTTTTCAGGTTCTAACCACCTTGATGTGAGTCCAAATTACATATGTTAACTGCCCATAAAGATTTGTGAATTAATTCAATTGACAGATGACATGACTTTCCCTAAACTAGACGATAGTGAAACATACCAAGTGTATACTTGTAGGTGGTCTGATAAGTCCATAGAACTGAGTCATGAAACTAAGATCGGTTCTTACTGTCCAGCTTAACAAGTTTCTACAAGATTGTCTTGATCTCCATATTTGATAACTCCACCAAGCCATTCGATTGTGGGTGGTAAGGATATGTGAGACATTGATTGATGTCATACTCCTTCACAAGATTTCTGACTTCTTTATTAACAAAATGGTTCCCTCCATATGAAATCAAAATCTTAGGAATCTTGAACCATGAAATAATGTTGTCCTTGAGAAAATGACAAACGGCACTACTATTAATAGATCAGTCAGGAATAGCCTCCAACAACGACTTATATAATCAATGGCAAACAAGTGTATTCAAATCCTTGACTTTTAATAAATGCTCCCAAAAAGTCAATGCCCTATGCATCGAAAATATCTAACATCCAAATAAACTTAAAGGACGTCGAATCTTTGGAGCTGAGGGTTACTCCTATCTTCTAATATTCAATGTAGTCTTTCACATAAGCCATGACATCCTTGAATAGTGTAGGCCACTAGAGTCCACACTGCAATAATTTTGTTGTTGTTCTGCTTCTAGAATGTTGTCCTCGCGATTCAAGCTTATGATAGAGCTCAAGGATGGTAGTGTACTCCTCCTGATGAATGTACTAATACGAAATGCAATATGCACCTTCCCTGAAAAGGTATGGATCTTCCCACTAGTAGAAACTAATATCGGACAAAAATTCTTTAGTCTTGTCCAATCTTGTGGAACTTTCTCATAAATGATATAGTTCATAATATCAATGTACTAAGGGAGAGAAGCAGCACTTAGAATGGATTCATCGAGGAAGGTTTCTGATATCAGCACGCTGCTCATGGAAGTATCTATGCATTCAATTCTAGACATGTGATCTGCTACCCCATTCTTGACTTCAGGTTTATCTCTTAGTTCCAAATTAAATTCTTGGATGAGAAGGATCCATCTGAGTAGACATGATTTTGCATGCTTCTTATTTTGTAAATACATGATAGCATAGTGGTTAACGTAAACAATAACTATAGAACCAAGAAGATGTCATCTGAACTTCTCATGGGTGAATACAACTGCCAGTTGCTCTTTCTCAGTAACTGTATATTCTTTTTAGCATCATCAAGTGTTATGCTGGCATAATGGATGGAAAAAGGTAAATTATCTCTTCTTTGTCCTAGAACAACCTCAATGGTAAAATTAGAGGCATCCGTCCTGATTTTAAATGGGAGAGACTAATCTGGTGGTTGTAGGATAGGAGCTAGAGTGACAAGTTCTTTCAATTGTTTAAAGGATTGGGGAACCTTCTGATCAATAATGAAGTTGATCTCCTTGCGTAACAACTTTGTAAGAGGTCGGCAATATTGTTAAGTCTTTGATGAATCTTCTATAGAATTCGACATGCCCCAGAAATGACCTCACATTCTTTACTATATGAGGTGGCTCAAATTTTGCAATAACATCTACCTTCATTGGGTTGACCTCCATGCCTCGCTTGGAGATGGCATAGGCCAACATAATTCCCTCGATGATCATGAAGTGGCTCTTTTCTCATGATATAACCAAATTGACTTCACGTCATATTGTAAGTATTTGGTTTAGGTGTGCAAGACAAGCATCAAAACTGTCACCATAGATTGAGAAATCATCCGTGAAAAAATTGAGAAAGCTACCCACCATGTCGGTAAAAACAACCCACATGCACCTCTGGAATATGGCATGCATGTTACATAATCCAAAGGGCATCCTCTTGAAAGCATAGGTGGAGAACGAACAAGTGAAAGTTATTTTCTCTTGATCTTCAGGAGCGATTACCACTTAGTTTTACCTAGAGTACTCGTACAAGAAGAAAAAGAAATCTTCCCTTTCCAACATCTCAAGCACATGATCAATATAAGGTAGAGGAAAGCGATCCTTCTTGGTTGCTGAATTCAAGCATTTGCAATCAACACAACCACACCATGAAGTGGGTACTCAGGTAGAAAACTCCTCCTCTTGATCATTTTCTATCATCGTAATTATGTATTTCTTCGGAACTATGTTCAATGGGCTAACCCATTTTGAGTTGGAGATATGATAAATGAATCCAACCTCACACCACTTCATGATCTTCTTCATGATGATGTCCCGATGATTAGGGTTCAATCTTCTCTAGAATTCACGGGATAGTTTACAATCATTCTCTAGGTAGATATGGTGCGAATACATGGCCAGATTTATCCCTCAAAGATCTGAAACATTCCAAGCAATTACCTTGTGATTTTTTCTCCAGAATCTCTAGCAAGCGAGATTCTTCATCCATGGTCAATCAACTACTAATGATGATTGGCTACATATTCTTCTCACTTGTAAGGAAAGCATACTTAAGATCTACCAGAAGCTGCTTTAGCTTTGGGAATTGCTTAGATGGCTTCTCGGCTACTTCTGAAACTGAAATGGTAGGTGAATACTCTGTTGGTAATATGGTGATGTTCACCTCTATCATTGTTTACTCTAATAATAATGTCTCAAACATATCTACAATGATCTCTTCTTGTTCGGATTGACATGAATCTACTTCGAATAACTCGATCGGTGCATCCGCATCATCCTCCCAGTCTACAAAGAAGAAAGAGTAGAATATGTTGTCCAGGCCCACCTCTAGAAAGAGGATTTCATGTCAAGATATCATTAAAGGAAATATTTGGATCTCTAATTTTCTTTACGGCATCACATTCTTTTATAGGCGGTTATGGCTTTCTTATTTCAAATGTACTCTCTATGGCTTTTGTCTCTTTGACCATATGGTGACCTCTTCGTTGTTGGAATGAAACATGATCTTTCAAGACCCATAATCAATTATAGCTTCAGTTGTTCGAAGGAACGAGCAACCAAGAATAATAAGGGTCTGGAGTAACAGTGTAGGAGAATCCATGTCCAGGACAACAAAGTCCACTAGGAATTTCATGTACTGCACTATTACGACAACGTCCTCCAGTAAACCTCTAGACCGCTTAATGGATTGATGAGAAAACTGAAGGATCATGTGTATGGGTTTAGAAGGATCAACAAATTCTTAAAGCAATGATGAGGGCAAAAGTTTTATAGAAGATCGTCTATGATGAATCCTTATTTCATCACCTTACTCTTTTATTTTGGCCTTCAAACCCTAGCTAAATGCATATATATATATAACATTAGTTTATAAAAATAAATATTCTATAAGTCATACAAAATGTTGTAGAAAATATTGTATAAATACTGCATTTATTGTCAAAATAAAAGAATAAAGATAAGAAAATAAAAAGAAATAAGATACCATAGGTGTTGAGTGACCTAGCCCTTGAAACTCAGTCATCATGATGACTTAGTCAATAAGGAATAAAGTATGGGGAGATTGTGCAACAAATTGTACAGTAAACACAATCAGAAAACCCTACAAAAATAGGCCAATAATTACCTTTTGGGACCTATTTCATTCTTAATTATTTATTCATCAAATCAATAAATTTTGTACATCAAAGTTGTAGATAAAAATACAAATAAAAATATAAAATTAATTTCATAGAAAAATAATTTACAATGTACTTTTTTATACTCAACATAGAAAGCCAAAATCCAAACTTCCCAAACTCATCTATCCTTAATAAAAACTCAAAATACATTAAATCACCTTTAATTATAGTTTAATAAACCATTTAATGAAGGTGATTGCACTTAATTTGGAGTTAAGGTGTGAAAGTTATGTTTCAGACCCCTATTGTATAATTTATATTAATAAAATATTCATTTTATTTATTTATTATTATTTTTATATTTTTATAATTTTGTAAATATTATTATATATGTACATATTTAGAATAGAATAAAACCATACATAAAACACAAAAATAAAATAAGTATACAAAATACATAGATGAAATACCTATACTTATACCCACATAATATACAACTTTATTTATTTAAGTATGCAAATAACATCATGAAAATACAGTAAAAATACATTTATATTTAATTAAATATATTATAAATATATAAAATATGTGTATAAAATAATAAAATATAAAACACAAAATAAAATACATAAAATATAAATGAATATACCTATATTTGTACTTATAAAAAATAACATATAATAAAATACCCCAAAAAATAAAAATAGGTAATAAATACTACATAAAATTAGGAATTTTTTATGTTTTAATAAAAAATAATTAAATCACATACTATTTTATATTCATTTCCAAGGCATTTTTGCCTTGGAATTTCTTGGTTGGTTCATGTGGACCAACCAGCGCGAGTATTTATTGACCTAGGTCAACTGTATCCTACCCCCTCTGACTCTTGTCGGAGCCACCTACCCCACCATCTTAGCTAAATTTTGGAATGCAATCCATGCATTGGATCTTCTCGATTCCTTCATCAATATTGTGCTCCATATCTCCCTCCATCTTGCTAACACTCCAGATCACCTGCACAAGCACTCAATCAACCACAATCCCGTGATCTCCACCTACCACAACACTTATGTATAAAATACCCCCAGATCTTCTTTTGAGATTTTGATCCATCTAGAGTGTTTCTCCCCTTAATTCGAGCATATGATCATGGCTTGGTGACAGAAAGCAGGTGACATCAAGCTACAGTGAGGAGGAGGTGTAATGAAGGAGATCGAGGAGGAGGTGTAACAAAGGAGATCCAACCATCATCGGAGCTCCGCATGGTGGTTTCACTTTTTTGACACATGTCAAATCGAGGCCCCTTTCCTACATTTTCTAGGTCTAAAGATGCATCTGGAGCCTGGACGATCACCTGAAGGAGATTCGGGCACTTTGACCTCGTTGGAGCACCTCAAGCCCCTCGTTATCCTTGAAGACTGCCATTGCATGTGCAGCACGCCCAACTCACTACTGGGCCTATTGGAAGAGCCATCCTTCGTCGAACGACAAAGTGCGACCAAATCAAAAAACGAGGTTGCTGAGTTCTTGGTTGTTCTTCTCGAAGGGCCCAACACTGTTAGATCAAGAAATAGGGCCAGGTTTAACCTTGGTCCTTGGTTCTATTCAAAGCATTGCCCAACCGAACCCACCTGATCTGCCACGTGCCACGCGAAGAACGATGCGATCCATCCACTTAAGTGGGTAAATTGCTCGATTCCATATACATTTTGTAATTTCTAAATAATCCTATAAATATTATATGCAGTTTGAAAAGTAGTGAGATATTTTCATGTACACCATTGAATATTTTTAATATTACAAAATAGACCTTTCCTGGTTCATGTGCAGTTGCACATGTATTTTGTAAAACTTACATGTAAACCCCTGTGGGTTATTTTAATTGTTGATTAATATATAAAGTGTAGATATTAGTATAAATTTTTTATCTATTTGTATAGAGCCCCTTATGTTTATTTTTAATTGCAAATATACCCCTGCTAGTTCAAGTATTTTTGTGTGTACTTCTTCGATTTTTATAAATATCCCCCGTTCTCTAAAAAATGAATAAAAATAGGGTAATGTGCCCGATATAGTTTATTTTCATTCCAAAATTTTTATTTTGAATTTCACACATAATTTTTATTTTGAATTTCACACACATTTCCTGTTTATTAAAAATCAAATATTGTAGGTTATTCCCTGTTTGCCTTTAAAAATACAAAAAATATAAAATCATGTTTAAAAATTCTCCAAAAAATAGTATGTTTATTATAGTAATAGTATCTCCATACCAAAAATTCCTAAAAAGAAAAAGAAAATGAAAAAAAATAAAAAGCTCCAAAATCCTTTAAAAAATATAAAATTTTTCTGAAACCCAAAAAATGTATACCCCTATTTTGTATTTATATATATACTAGTATACATTTAATTGATTTGGAAAATTTTTGAAACCTTTTTCTATTTTTAAACCCCAAATTAATTCGATCTATTTACTTAATCCCTATTTTGGGATATTTTTGACTTTAAAAACACCAAAAATCTAGCAAAATTATTTGAAAAATCATAACAACAGTAAAAAAGATTGTAAAAACACAAAATCATATTATTTTGTTATTTTTGGACTACTTATATATATATATATATATATATATATTTATAAGTATATTATCCCTTAGTATATTATATCTCTATATATTCAGTACTATATAAGTTATAACATTATTTATTATTCTAAATATTTTATAATAATTAAAAATGTAATATATATAATTAATATATATAATTAATATATATTTATTTATTTATTTAAAACCCACATTCTTTGATCAATTATGTGCATACCTATATATATACATATATTATTTATCGATTATTTATTTATAAATAATATTGAATGCTACACCATGTGCTCCTTGTGTTTGACACCCTACACTTCTTTTCACTATACACACTTATTTATACAGTTTATAATAAACTTTTATTCACACATGGTTATTCATTGATTGATAACTATTGTGTGGGTTGATTATTACTGTGATCACTTGGTCAATTGGAGGAGTCACCTCAGCGACTTCGCTCCCATTCTGTGTGGAGTGTATGACATCCCCCTCTAACTTTAGTGGTTAAACATGCTACCAATCAAAGTTCACTAAAAAATCTGATAAAAATGTTTACATCTTTGATGAACCGCAAAATCGGCCCTTTAAGGGTGCATTTTTAGCACCTCAACATGTCGGTGCAGTCGGGCCGATTTTGGTCATCAAAAGATCACCTCATTTAAAGATATGCGATGATAAATCGAAATGAGGTGATCGTGATTTATTTTACTTGGCAAGAAACCAAGGTCGAACTCAGGGACACGAGCCTCTCTCGTATTAATCGGATTTGAGTCTATTTAATTAAGTGTTGAATTAAAGCACATAGGTCAAATCATGCATGTAGACAATAACAAGACAATGCATTACAATAAAATAAACATGTATTTTTTATCAATTTTTATAATGCAAATAAATGCCATGAAATGCACTCAAATATGCCCTAGGTACGAAGTGATGAGCAAAAGTTAACAACAGGTCAATTCCATATTGAATTAAGAGGATAAACTCAATTTGAACAAAGCGTGGATCAAATAACAAGAGACACATAGCTATCATAATAATACATCAACATTAAAGTGTCCATTATATGAAATGATCATGCCATGAGAAAGTACGTCAAGCGAGCTTCGAAATGAAACTGAAATCAACTGAAACGGAAACATGATGCTCAAGTTATGCAACAATGAAGATAAGGGCATAAATGCAAGAAAACATGAAATGATAACTACAGAAAGGCCCCTGGAAAGGACTGAAATGAGAATAAAATAAGTCTAAGGACCTTCCCTGTAAATAAACCATACGCGCAGGGACCTTTCTGCAAATCTGGAGAAGTCAGAGGGCGTCTCTACAATTTGCCCAGATAAACACGTGCAACGCACGTGCTCTCCAGGCTCGGATGAAGGCTCGGGATCAGCAGAGGTTCGGAGGTGCTTCAGCTAGGCTCGGGCTCTGTCGAAGCTGCTGATGGCTCGGCGCAGGCTCGGAGGAGGCACGGTGCATCCAAGCCTGGAGGCTCGGACGGGAGGCTCGGTGCAGGCGCAAAAGCCACCACGTGGCCGAATGACGGCCATTGGATCGTGAGGATCCAAGGGCTACTGGTAAGGGCGTTGGTGGACGACATAGCTGCGCGAAGATTGTCGGATCGAAAGGATCCAACCGCTGCTGATATTGATGGCGTGGCCTCCTCATGGCCGTTGGATGACCGCCGAGAAATGGGCATCCAACGGCGCCTGTAATGTCTCCCTCAGCCGAAGACTGGCATCGACTTTGGAGCTCCGGCGAAGGAGCTCCTCCTCCGCCTCTCGTCTCCGGCTGCACGTGACCTCCCCGACGCTTCTTGGAGTGACGTCGATGAAGCTGGAAGCTCGGGGAGGATCCATGGTCCCTTGAAACGATGCTTCGGAGCTCAGGCGATGGCTGCAAAGCTCGGTCAAACAGCTCCGGCAAGAGTCCCGATCATTGAAGAAATTTCACCTGCAGGTTAATGATACATAGCCGAAGCGTGTGTTTGTGGTGTGTGCGTAGTGGCGGTGAAGCGGGAGCTCGTCGGGGGCGAAGAAAGTGGAGCTCGGAGCTCCTTCGCCGCGAGGGCGGAGGAGGTGAGTCGGGAGTGAACTAGGGTTGCGGAAGAGGGGAAGGATGATCGGAAGTCTGCGTGAAAAAGGGGGAACGGAGGCGAAGCTAAGGGAGTGGCCCTCGGAGCGAGGGAATGGCCGGAGAGGCCTAATTAAATCTAAGAAATCGAATAAAAAAGACGAAGGGAGATCGGGAGAAGCTTACCTGGTCTGAAGGCGGTCGGATGGCTTGGGATGGGGCTCTAATCGAGCCCCGGGTCTTCGCTGGACACGGCCAGCAGCTCCGTGCAGCTCGGGCGGTCGCCATGAGGCGCCGTGACTCCACCGTAAGTGGCGGAGGGTCTCACCGGGAACGAAGTCGTCTTCGCTCAATCGCACCACCTCCCCCTGTCACGGGGAGGCGGAGGAGGGCTGGGCTCCCTTCCTCGCAAAGGTGGACACCGGAAAAGGGGCGTGGGACCGGTGTATTTGAAGGGGAGCTCGGCGGAAATGGTGGTGGGCGACGTGGGTTTGAGGGCAGCTGTGGGGCGACTGGAAGGGAGTCGTGGGTATTGGAGTGATGCGCGAGGGAGTCGGAAGAGTGGGGAGGACCGAGAGGTGGTTGGAGAGGTGTGAGGTGGTCGGAGGTGGTCAAAAGAATAGGAAGGGGGCGAGGTGTTCGTGAGATGAATCGTGGGAGAGAGAAGGGCTATCGGAGTTTGACGATGATGATCAACCGTTGGATCTGGAGATCCAATTGTGGAGAAGTGGGCGCGAAGCGACGGCCCTGATGGGAGATCGAGTGATGTGATCAAAGGGATACGGAGTAGCCACGTGTCGATCTGAAGGAGCGGCGCGAACGGACGATCACGATGCAGATACGGCGCGATCGAAGGCTGTAGAATGCGACACGTGTCACTCGGCTGGCAAAGGCGCTGACGTTCGGTGAGGATCGGGATGGAGATGATCTGACGGTCGAGGGAGAGCAGCGGGCGTGGAGAGCTGGAAGCCATTAGATCTCAGGACCAAGATCAGACGGCTGAAAACACGGGCGGATAAGACAAGGAGGGTGGGGCCACGTGGCGCCCCCAGAACGGGCCACGTGGCCCAATCAAATTATTGCGAAAGTATTTTGTCTTTTTGGGGGCTTAAATGGCCGATTTTGAGAAAACTCAAAACATGAAAGTTGTAAATCTTGACGAGATCTACAAGTTTCATGTTGACCAAAACTGGAAAAGAGATAAACAAGGTACCGAAGTATTTTTGAAGGTATTTTTAAGTCTAAAAATACCACGAATTTTTGTTTTGTCATTTTTTTGTGGTTTTTAATTTATTAAGGACTATGTTAATTATTGGACATTAACAGGGATTTATTGACAAAACATTAAGCAAGGGGGTTAATTATAAGAAATAAAGATGATGAAACTGAGGTTCATCACCCCCCTATACTTAAACTATGCTCGTCCTCGAGCATCAAAAAGAATGACTAAGTTGGAATAACCCCCTTGTGCATGTGAATACAGGATCCAATCTGATCAAGTCGACTCGGCTTCAGAGATCCAAAATTTTAGAGTTCAACCCAGCCTTAATCAAGAGGCTTCTAATTCCTCTACTTCTCTAGACTCTTTCTAATGTACATATAAACTAAAGGATATGAAGTTTAGTGTTGACTGCAATTTCGAGAGTAGAGTCAATTCGTCACCCAAAATCTTGGTCCGAGAAAATCTCCTAAGGACCCAATCCTCAGCACTAGGGAATAAATCAAATCTTGCATTCAGTCTACCGTCCCTTTAGTTGTCGGACTTAGAAAATGTAGACGGCAGGCCAGAAATGGTGGGCATGGGATTGTGTCAATTCTTCTCTCCCTCTCATTGGAACAAGGATTCTCTCTAGTGCCTTTTACGCAACACATTTTTTTGGTGTTGATCAGTGCGTCCGTCAAGAGAAGTTGGAGCCGTCTGCACTTGTTTTCTTGGGAGTACACCGGGGTGTGTCTCTTTTGAGTACCTATCGTACCTTCGACACCCAGACTTGTAGCATTTACGATGCAGAGCCCTTTTTTGGTGCAAGCCCGACTCCTGGTCCTAATAGCGGTGGTCCAAGTGGACACTTTGAAAAGTTTGGGAGCGCTCGCCTTTGGTGGAAGCTCTTTGATATTTGACTTTGGTGGAATGAGAGCTTTTCTTTTAATTTCATTGACTTGTATAATTGGTGGCTAGCTCCACTGCTTTTACCAAGAGTTGGCGCACACTGATCAACATTTTTTATTTATTTTTCACACCCAGGCACTTAGGTTAATGTCAAGAGATTAGTATAAGAATCAAGTTCTCATACTGGCTAATATTGCTGACACTCAGGTTTCATGAAGCCTCCAAAGATTTTATCCCATCCTCGAGCATCATTAGATCAAATCCAAACTCGACTTCCTCATCCCAATCCCTCGAGTGAAAAATCAACTCATCTCATCAAAAACTGCAGTCGTGCATGTGATGTGCTGATCATATTCTTTATGTCTGAGACTAAGCATGGAATATAGCATGCAAATCTATAAACTTAGGGGAATGTGGATGATTAAGTCTAAGACCCTGATGGCTAAGGCTGGTTAACCTAAAATCTCAAAGACCTCAAAAAGCTAAGTTTCCTTGACCAATTCAGATCCTGGGTGAAAGTGAAAGTGTAGAGGACTAATCCAACTTCTTCATTCAAAAACAAGATTTTTTTTATGGACTTTAAGAGATATTATAACTGCCTAAACTTAATTAAGAAGCTACGTTCAGCCAGTATGGATGTAAGTACAGGCCGGAGCCCGTTGCTTGAGGACGGGGCCTTACGCGATGTCCTCTAAAACATCCAATCTGCTAAGGGCGAACCCTCACTGAACGCGGCTTTCTTAATTGAGCTTAGTAGTCACTAATAGCTCCTAAAGGTTTTTAGGGTTTTTCTCATTTTTATGGATTTTAATAAAGTTAAAACACATGTTAGACTCGACTTTCCTTGAAAAGAGAAGGCAAATCTTTTCGAAACCATGTCACACAAGAATAAAAATTTTCAAAACATTTTCAAAAATCGTTTTCGAAAATATATTTTTAAAAATAGCGTAACATAATATCGAAAAGACGCGAAATTATTTGAGTTCTCTTAGTCCAACGATTTTTACCTTAGCCAAAAAGTTTTTAATTTTTCAAATTTTTCAGATTATAGCTAAAGTAAATATACGGTATATACGGTATACCCCCTATACTTAAACTTTGCTATGTCCTCATAGCACTAGATGTTACAAGTACATAGGTCCATTTAAATATAGAAGAATATACGGGAGATATGAGGGGCTCCCCCCTATGCTTAGGTTAGAAATAACCTAAGTATAAAGGCAAGAAAAGAGGAGAAGAGAAAATCACGAGGACTTGGGTCCCCCCTATACTTAGGCTGAGATTAGCCTAAGTATAAAGATGAGGATTGATGTTGGAAGGAACCCAAGGTGAACGAAGAAGAGGAATGAATTTACAAGTGAGCGGTTGAATCTTAGGAGATGAAATGGAGGGACTAAGGTTCTAGGGTGTGTGTCGCAACAAAGGCTCAATTCAAGCAAGCAAATCCTTAGTTTCACCAACTCACACATGAAACCAACCGAAGTTGGTTTATTATCTTGTCAGTTTTATTGGTGATAAAGCCTTAGATATTTACGCGAAGAAAATGAAAATCAAGGCGTATGCACGGGTGTTGCTCTCCCAAAACCGAATTTTACTCCATTTTAGGTTGACTTGCAATTAACAGTCCCAATTTTATTTTAAATTGTCACTGAATTCAGGTTAGCACATCAATCAGAAAATCATCGTCTACCGTTCATTCCATTTTCCATTAGTCCTAGGTGATCAATCTAGGAAATGAAAGCCGTGAAAAACATGTATTCGATGAAGAAAAACGCGATCTAGGCTAAGCGAGAAATCATGCAGTAATTTGACGATAAACCCGCGAAAAAACTGGGGCCGTTTTGAAAATCAAATCCAATCATGTATGCAAGTCGAAAAAGCCGCACCTAATCATGCATCTATTAGCGGTGATTAATCTCCATTAATTTTAGCTAAGTGATGCGAGATTATGTGCGTATAGAAATTAGTGTGTCCTACCTACGATCAAGCACGTAAAAATATTGAAAAATTAAAAAGAGCTCGGAGAGCCGCGTGCCTATCCTAGGTCGACACTCAGATGGGGACGATCCCCACACAACCACGATCGTTCGATTACACACGCGAGTCTTCAATCGAAGACCGCTGTAAAAGACGAATTATTAAAAATAAAATGCAATAAAAATGCGAGATATTTTTTTTCTTTTCTTCCTCCTTTGCTCCAAGCATGCTCCTGCGGCTCCTCGCAGCGGGGAACGTCCTGCTCCTCGCCTCCTCGATCCATCAAGGGCCCTGCCACAGAAACAATAGTTAGATATCAAATAAGAAAGAAAAATTTTATATGCAAAATATGTGATTATTTGACCTATAAAAAGGAACACCAAATTAAACAAATAAAAATCCTAAAAATATAAGAAATGAGCCGTATCCCCGGCAACGGCGCCATTTGATGAACCGCAAAATCGGCCCTTTAAGGGTGCATTTTTCACACCTCAACATGTCGGTGCAGTCGGGCCGATTTTGGTCATCAAAAGATCACCTCATTTAAAGATATGCGATGATAAATCGAAATGAGGTGATCGTGATTTATTTTACTTGGCAAGAAACCAAGGTCGAACTCAGGGACACGAGCCTCTCTCGTATTAATCGGATTTGAGTCTATTTAATTAAGTGTTGAATTAAAGCACATAGGTCAAATCATGCATGTAGACAATAACAAGACAATACATTATAATAAAATAAGCATGCATTTTTTATCAATTTTTATAATGCAAATAAATGCCATGAAATGCACTCAAATATGCCCTAGGTACGAAGTGATGAGCAAAAGTTAACAACAGGTCAATTCCATATTGAATTAAGATGATAAACTCAATTTGAACAAAGCGTGGATCAAATAACAAGAGACACATAGCTATCACAATAATACATCAACATTAAAGTGTCCATTATATGAAATGATCATGCCATGAGAAAGTACGTCAAACGAGCTTCGAAATGAAACTAAAATCAACTGAAACGGAAACATGATGCTCAAGTTATGCAACAATGAAGATAAGGGCATAAATGCAAGAAAACATGAAATGATAACTACAGAAAGGCCCCTGGAAAGGACTGAAATGAGAATAAAATAAGTCTAAGGACCTTCCCTGTAAATAAACCATACGCGCAAGGACCTTTCTGCAAATCTGGAGAAGTCAGAGGGCGTCTCTGCAATTTGCCCAGATAAACACGTGCAACGCATGTGCTCTCCATGCTCGGATGAAGGCTCGGGATCAGCAGAGGTTCGGAGGTGCTTCGGCTAGGCTCGGGCTCTGTCGAAGCTGCTGATGGCTCGACGCAGGCTCGGAGGAGGCACGGTGCATCCAAGCCTGGAGGCTCAGACGACCGCAGAGAAAGGGGCATCCAACGGCACCTGTAATGTCTCCCTCAGCCGAAGACTGGCGGCGACTTTGGAGCTCCGGCGAAGGAGCTCCTCCTCCGCCTCTCGTCTCCGGCTGCACGTGACCTCCCCGACGCTTCTTGGAGTGACGTCGATGAAGTCGGAAGCTCGGGGAGGATCCAGGGTCCCTTGAAACGATGCTTCGGAGCTCAGGCGATGGCTGCAAAGCTCGGTCAAACAGCTCCGGCAAGAGTCCCGATCATTGAAGAAATTTCACTTGCAGGTTAATGATACATAGCCGAAGCGTGTGTTTGTGGTGTGTGCGTAGTGGCGGTGAAGCGGGAGCTCGTCGGGGGCGAAGAAAGTGGAGCTCGGAGCTCCTCCACCGCGAGGGCGGAGGAGGTGAGTCGGGAGTGAACTAGGGATGCGGAAGAGGGGAAGGATGATCGGAAGTCTGCGCGAAAAAGGGGGAACGGAGGCGAAGCTAAGGGAGTGGCCCTCGGAGCGAGGGAATGGCCGGAGAGGCCTAATTAAATCTAAGAAATCGAATAAAAAAGATGAAGGGAGATCGGGAGAAGCTTACCTGGTCTGAAGGCGGTCGGATGGCTTGGGATGGGGCTCTAATCGAGCCCCGGGTCTTCGCTGGACACGGCCAGCCGCTCCGTGCAGCTCGGGCGGTCGCCATGAGGTGCCGCGACTCCGCCGTAAGTGGCGGAGGGTCTCACCGGGAACGAAGTCGTCTTCGCTCAATCGCACCGCCTCCCCCTGTCACGGGGAGGCGGAGGAGGGCTGGGCTCCCTTCCTCATAAAGGTGGACACTAGCAAAGGGGCGTGGGACCGATGTATTTGAAGGGGGAGCTCGGCGGAAGTGGTGGTGGGCGACGTGGGTTTGAGGGCAGCTGTGGGGCGACTGGAAGGGAGTCGTGGGTATTGGAGTGATGCGCGAGGGAGTCGGAAGAGTGGGGAGGACCGAGAGGTGGTTGGAGAGGTGTGAGGTGGTCGGAGGTGGTCAAAAGAATAGGAAGGGGGCGAGGTGTTCGTGAGATGAATCGTGGGAGAGAGAAGGGCTATCGGAGGTTGACGATGACGATCAACCGTTGGATCTGGAGATCCAACGGTGGAGAAGTGGGCGCGGAGCGACGGCCCTGATGGGAGATCGGGTGATGTGATCAAAGGGATACGGAGTACCACGTGTCGATCTGAAGGAGCGGCGCGAACGGACGATCACGATGCAGATACGGCGCGATCGAAGGCTGTAGAATGCGACACGTGTCACTCGGCTGGCATAGGCGCTGACGTGCGGTGAGGATCGGGGATGGAGATGATCTGACGGTCGAGGGAGAGCAGCGGGCGTGGAGAGCTGGAAGCCATTAGATCTCAGGACCAAGATCAGACGGCTGAAAACACGGGCGGATAAGACAAGGAGGGTGGGGCCACGTGGCGCCCCCAGAACGGGCCACGTGGCCCAATCAAATTATTGCGAAAGTATTTTGGCTTTTTGGGGGCTTAAATGGCCGATTTTGAGAAAACTCAAAACATGAAAGTTGTAGATCTTGACGAGATCTACAAGTTTCATGTTGACCAAAACTGGAAAAAAGATCAAACAAGGGCCCGAAATATTTTTGAAGGTATTTTTAAGTCTAAAAATACCACGAATTTTTGTTTTGTCATTTTTTTGTGGTTTTTAATTTATTAAGGACTCTGTTAATTATATGACATTAACAGGGATTTATTGACAAAACATTAAGCAAGGGGGTTAATTATAAGAAATAAAGATGATGAAACTGAGGTTCATCAATCTTATTATAGGGGCTCCCTTGTCTTTCTTGGATGGGAGTAACTAATTTCATTAATTGTAACCATGGTCAAAATATGTTTCTCGGATCTCCTACGTAAGTTTTTACAGGGCTAACGCTTTAATGTACATACCTCTTTTTAGTCCTTTATTCACAAAAGGCATGTATTCCATGGCTTTTAGCAATGGAATTTCAAGAAAGATGTTTTGAAGAATCTGAACAATGCCATGATCAGACAATGCCGTTTTCAATTTTCTATTTTTTTTGATTTTTTCATAGCATATAGAAAAAGAATATTTATAGACTAAAAGAATTATTCTTATTTACAACAGAATCATTATGTATAAATGAATGGCTAGGAGGTGCACAATAATTCAAAAGAGGCGAAAAAGAAAAGACAAGAGCTTCGGCTTCTTCAATCTGTACCGGATCAGTTGCAGATGCGGCTTTCTCCTTGGTTGTATTGTCTATACCTTGACTCTTATTCTTTTTTTAATCCTTTTGTTTTTCTTCATTTTTTTGAGTTTTTGAATAATCAGGTGTGACCCCTGCTTCTTTGTCACCCGTCTCGGTAGCTGGTTCGGTTGATGTCGAAGATGATGATTCGTCAGATGACTTTTTATCCATCCCCTTAGCGACTGCAGACGACAGCAAGGTCCTACCGCTCCTAAGAGTCACAATATTATATAACATAAAATCATGGATACCCGACTATGTGGGTTTGGAGGATACATTACTGAGTACATTCTCTATATGTTTAAAATTATTGGGGTTGGCCTCGACAAGCATTGGTATTATGGTTTTGTTGGTGGTGAGGTCATCAATGTTCTAGCTCACCTCTGCCAGCTTCTTCACGTTGAGCCAAACAATGTATGGCAGGGTTGACAGACGCAACCTCTAATGATTCAACATGCTGACCACACTGAGACTAATAATGGTGATGTAGAGGTTGTGACTGATTATTCTATCAATGATAATGAGGAGGATATTGTTGTTGATAATATGGAGGAAGGGGAGGATGCTGATTGTACTGAGCAATCGTGTAATGGTGATACAACTATTATTGGTTGTATGCTGGCTACTGGTATGATTATCTCCATGTGTTGGCTTGTGGTAGAGACCGGTGCTATTGGGGCTGATTATAGACAAATTTTCCACCATGAGATTGGTAGTACGGACGAATGGCATTTGTCTGGACCTGTTGATGCCTACCAAGATGGTTCAGCTTGTCTATTATGTCCACTTTGGATAGGTGGCTCCAAATAATGCTGAGATTGGGGCTCTCATCTCTGTCCTCTTCATGAGATGCTACCTTGTTGGCGGGCTTGTGGTGGATCTGCGATTGCTTCTGGAAGGCATGAGATGAAGACACGTCAGTCTCTCCTTCAACCATTTTTTCGAATATCTACTAGGCAACAACTTCATTCTCATTAAAACGAGATCCGTTATATGTGGCATCTATCGACCTCTAGATTTCTTGGTTCAAAACCCTGAAGAAATGTTGGACCGAGATGGTCCATGTCATGTTGTGATGGGGGCACTTCTCTTGTAAATCTTTGAACCCTTCCTAGGCTTCATGAATGGACTCATGTAGTCCTTTGAAGAAGTTCGAGATGCACATACACATCTAATTCATATGACCGACGGTATAAAATTTGTGGATGAACTGACTTGAGCTCATCCCAGGTCGTCACTACCTTTCCCAAGTGATTTATCTGGTATAGAGCCGTGTTCTAAAGGTTGAAGGGGAAGGAAGTCATCTTGACTATGCCTAACGGGAAGTTAGGGTAGTGAGTGGTGAAGCAAATGAGTCCAAACTACTACTGATGAATATAAGGTTCTTCATTTATGTTCCCGTGGAATGATGAAAGAAGATATAAGAGCCACGGTTTTGGCTCAAACTGTCTGTGGACTGGTAGAATCTGGATCCACTCCATCATCTAGCCAGTGCCAGGATGGTAAGTTTCCTTCAATGTAGGCTTGGGAGCCTCTCTTTTCCCCCCTCTTTCCTTCCAAAGGGTCCATCTACCTATGCTTCACTTCTCCTCCTCCTATGTTCTCTATGTCTCTCCTCTATTCCAATAACATTTCCTCAAAGGTGGTATGAGTGTCAGCCTGTGCAGTCAGTTGTGTCTGGATCGCCTGTATCGAGGCGAGCTTCTGAGCATTGACTTCATTCTGCTCAACTTGTGCTGCCTTCTCCTTCGGTGGAACCATTTTTGAATCAGACTCATAGTAATTTAAATTTTGATTGTACAGTGGATCTACATGATGAAAAGAATCTCGATCAGTCTTGAATGGTGCACTAGATGTGGAGAGATGCTTGTAATTAATGTCAATTCTGAGGTTTATTCAATGAAGCAATGTGTATGGAGATAGGTCAATCTCCATCCATAAAGAAGGAATGTCAGTATAAGAGTGATCATGATTTATTGGAGATGAAGAAGACAGGGTGTCTTGAGAGTGGTTCAAAAAATCCGAACCGATCTCTCTAGAACCACCCTGAATTGGAGATGTCAGGATCATGGAATCGATGTGGTTGTCTGCAGAGCATAATAAACCATCCAGGACCCGACATCTTGAGAGACAAGAAGGGTAGAGATGAAGAATAATAAGCACAGAGATTAACAAGAAATAAAGTGAGGAAATGAGAAAATATCAAAGTGAGCAAAACAAAAAGGAATGGCACGAGAAATGAAAAGAAAAACGCACAAGTACGTGTGTCTATGATCTTTGACCTTAATATTATCTACAAACACCAACAAAATGGATTCACAAAACATACAAAGTCCTTATCAGCTAACCCTATAAAAGAGTGAGTACTACCAAACAAATGTCATATACTCCCCACTTCCTTTGTAACATGCATCTTGTACTTTTTTAGAGAATTCTTTTTATTGAGTCTGGATCCACTACTCAACCAAATAATAGAGGAGGAAGTTGATAGGTGAAACCATTACTTCCCCCTTGTGGGGTACTCAACTGTGGTACGATGAGATAGGGACCTGTCGTCATAGTTCTTCTATGCTCAGTACTTCGGACTATGCCTGCAAGAAAACTCATCCCTACTCGGCCACGCACCGAGAGAAGCACCCATACTTCGTGAATCAAGTCAACAGCAAGGCAATACCCATGTTTGGATTTTAACTCTATTTCCTAGGGTCATGCCTCACACTGTCTAGAATGTACCTGAAAATAATGTGGGCTTTATGAACCCAACACAATGAAGTTCATTATGAATTTTTATTAGGATCTAAGTTTATTTAATAGTCCTCTTGTTTTAATTTTTAGGTTTTTCTCTTTTTTGAGTGTTATTCAATTATAATCGCCTAATGATTTTTTTGTTTTTCTTTAAATTTAAGTAAGCAAAAATAGAAGGAGAAGGAGGAAAAGTAATGTAAGTTAACACAATGATGGAATGCTCACCATTGTGTTTAAATTATGAATGCACAGTCAGAATTACTTACATTGCTTCCCATCTCTCTCCATGCAGGATGTTAGACAAAAATTTAAAACTACACTAGATGATGTGCAAGTTGCTTGAAATTGGCCTAAGCAAGAATTGCTATTATCGCGAAGAACCTTATTAGTTTGACTAAGTCCAAGTGTATCAGACTATGGGCATATGCAAATAATTAGGCTTGGGATCTAATTACCGAGTCATGAAAAAAGTTGGAAAACATAAATCACAAGAAAGAAATAGAAACAAAGAGAAAAATATGAAGAATAAAATACGGTGAAAAACTGAGAAAATGAGCGGGCCCCCAAGTGAACAGATACTGGGTAACATATGCCAATAATGTTCAAGATTTTGAGAGTCATCAAGCAGTATTACTATAATAATAATATGTGTCTCTCACATAAGTTAAAAATAAAATCTACACTATTGCTATTGTAATCAGCTCTCGATCTTCCTTACTGCACTCTCCTATCAGCTGGTAGAGAATAACCGATCTTTGCCCTGCTCAGTGCCTCAACTTCCTAGAAAACCATCCTTGGTAGTGGGCCCTCGCAATAAGGTCAACAAAAGAGATGAATTGGAACTTATAAATAATTATTGAAATAAAAAGAAATAAAGATAGGAAATTATATAGCTCATATGTACACAATATCCTACATGTTGCTTCTCGACAACTGTACCATTTGATGATACGAAGAACTCAAGGTACCAAAGTTCGATATTAGAGGGCTCGTGATGTTTGACAAGTCAGATCCAACAATTGTCGTATTGGTCGCTCTCACGGTTTACGACACTCGATCCAATCGAGCAATCAATAATCAACCAATTATATAGATAAGCATTGCGAATATGTTTGGAGTCAAATATAATTTTATTTAACTCTATAAGATGTTTGTATAGTGACATATAGTGGAGTGTCAAACCACAAAGAGAAACAATGGTCTTCTTCAATTATTAATAAGTATTGCTAATTAATAATAATTGTTTTTTTATATTTTTATCTTCTTTTTATTTTTAATGTAGGTTTTTAATTATTTCTAATTTTTGTGAGTTTTCATTATTTTATATTTTTCTTAATTTTAAATTCTTTTTTTACTTTTACAGTTTTTTATTTTTATTTTTAAATTAAATATATAATATTGATACTAAATATATTAAGAGTAATATATAAGATATGCATTATATATAGGATTTTATGATTTTAAATATACATAAATATAATGAAAATACAAGTGTTTTTTGGTTTTTTTATATTTCTCTATTTTTGGTAATTTTTACAAAACTATATCTAGTTTTTATGTATTTTTAAAGTATTAAATATAATGAAACAATACACAGATTAATTACCCGATATATTTTCCAGTTTAATAAATATAAATAGGGCCAAAAGCAACCCAAAACTATTTTTAATATACAATATATATTATAAGAAAATTCAGAATCCAAAGGTTATATTTTTTAGGGTTTTGAATATTTTTTCTAAATTTTATAAGACTTTTAGGGTTTAGTGATTTTTAGGTTTTATATTGTGTAAATTTGAGTAATTTTTTGATATGTGTTAGATAATATAATAATATAGATAATATATTTTGTGGTAATTTTTGGAGGAGTTTTTCTAATTTTTATGGTTTTTAATATTTAAATAGAATAAAAATGCATGTTTTTGTATTTTTAATAAATATGAATATTATTTAATGCCACACGAAATATATATGCCATCAAGCATTATTACATGCACTTAAATGAATTTTCCTACAATTTTTGAAGCAATAAAATTTTAATAAAAATAAATATATACAAAAATAAAATACTGAACGAGCAGGGACCTACTTTCAATTTGTAAAAACATTTAATCCATTTAATAGCAAGTCCTAAAAATTGAAGGGTAAATGCACAATGTTTACAAGGTTCATTTGCCCCTACATGTAAGGCAGAAGGACCATTTGGTAATTACAATAAAGTGCAGGGTCCTAATTATAAAATATCCTACAATTATTACAAGTGATTAAATATTTACACAACAAAATATTAAATAGAAAAAGTGAGAGGGAATGTGTGAAATATACCCCTAGGTGGTGCGTGTGTGAGGCACATGAGGTTTTGATCGTATGACTGGCATAGCTCCACGCCACTTATTTATCAACGGCCCTCAACAGACGACGTTTCCCCTCAAATGACGACCCATGTTAGATCTGGCTCATGTTCTTGATCGGACAACTAGGAGGTCATTTGGGAGAACGGGGATGAAGGATTTCCTGACGAGCTTCGATTTGCAATATCCCCTTTCTCCAACATTCTTATCCGCTCCCGATGGTCTGTTCAACCTCTTAGGAGGCTTTCGCACCTGCAGGGCAGCTCTAAGAGCTCTGGGCCTCACTATAGAGAGACCAGGAGGTCAACGTTCGTCCAACCACTTGGGAGTTTGTTCTTGACTTCAATCGAGCTCCATGTGGTTCGGAGGAACTTGGATCCTGCATAGAAATACTCACGAGCTAGAAGTCCATCCTCTCGAACCAAAGTTGAAGCTTGCAGCAAGGGGAATAAAGGGGGTAATGAAACTCCGAGAACGAATGGAGGAAGAGATTCGATCTCCCATATCTATGAGATCTAGGTCGTCTAATGAAGATTTTGAAGGAAGAAATGAAGTGGGATGGAGATGAAAGTGGTTTAAGATTGGAATATGGTCAAATCACGACTGAACAATGGTCGGAGCTCTAAGCTTCGATGAACTCTAAACTTAAAATTAAAATTAAGGAAAGTGAAATTAAGGTAACCTAAGTTTACATCTATGTTAAGAAATTAAAATGCAAGCTAAAATGCTAAAACTGATATCTCAAACCTGATGGAAACTAGGAAGTAGATGTCTTTGTCAGAGTTAAGATCTAACCGGTGGTGGACCTCCTCCACCCACTTCTCATCATTGACACCTCTGCATGCTTCCAGCGGTCACCAAGATGCTTAAACAACAAGAGGTTTATGGTTATGAAGGTCTAAGAGGGATCAAAAGTCAAAATGAAGTCGGAGTTTTTATTTATAGACAAAGGTAACTGATGACATGGGGAGAGAGGTGGCTTGTACATATTTTATGTATTTATAATATATTTATACCTATTTACATATGTTTGTTTCATTTTATGATTTTATTTACATAAATAAATCTATGTATTATATTGTAAGTATAGTATACATATATATTTTACTCTATTATTTATTTTAATGCATTTAATGGTTTTATTTTGTATTTATATTTTAAGGTATTTCTAATAATATTTACTATTATATAAAAATATAAGAAGAGTAAAAATATAAAGAATTAAATATATGAATAAAATATTGGGTATATAGTACTATGGGATCCCAGAAAGATGGCTTTTACATCTTAACTCCATTTTAGATGAAACCATCTTCATTAGATAGGTATGTTAATTTTACATACAATGAAGGCAAGTTTGATGAATTTTTATCTTGTATGGAGAAGACATTGGTCTGTGAAGTTCGATTTATGATTTTTTCATTTGTATGTCCCAGTTGCACATTGTATTATTTTTATATGCAATTGTTTTTTAATTTTCTATGTATTTTTATGTATAAGTTTGATGCCGATCATATTTAGTATATGAGATGTATAAGATGCAAAATAAAATCAAGTAAAAATGGGTATTTTGAAGAGTAAAAGTTAGGGTTTCTATATACAATTCTAACCCTTATCTCTCCCTACTTTATTCCTTGTCGACCAGGTCAATATTGACCTAGTCTCGGGGTTTAGGATCATTCAGTATCTTTGATACTTCATTTATTTTCCTTTTCTTTTATTTTGGATTTAAATGCATATATTTATACAATACTTAGAGGTTAATTATAGATGAATAATGAATGCCAATTTCTAAAAATTAGTTGTATTCACATGTGTTTTAATAGGGATTTAAATACAGGATGGAAGAATATAGGTAGACGAATGCATATTCATCAATGGACAAGTGGGAGAATAAAATGAACCAATGATAAGTGGCCACATGGTCGTTGACCTTTACTCAACATATAAAAGGTAATAAAGAATACAAATAATAAAAGAAGAACTCAAAACAAAAAGAAAGAAAGTTTTAGATCTCATTGAGATCTACAACTTTTGTTTAGATCTCAAGATCAAAATAAGACGTATTTGCAATATAAAATATTTTTGAAGGTATTTTAAATGATTAAAATATAAACTTTTGAATGTTTTATATTTTTAAGTTTTTAATAAAAAATATATACAAAAAATACAATAAAATACTAAAGATAAAATTAAATATTAATCTATTTTTTAGATTTTTAATAATAAAGAATAGGTGAAACAAAAATCAAGAAAATAAAAGTATATACATTATATACAAAGTCACAACACATCATTTTCTCTTTTTTTATATTTTTTTCAGATTTTGCTTTTAATGTATTTTATTAAAACATAAAATAAATAAAATAAGTGAAAAATAAATAAATTAAAAAGACTTGGTTATATACATGAAATAATAAAACAAAGTTAGTGAATATTCATATAATATAATTAGGTCCCAAAATTGACATTTTACAAACAAGACCCAATTTTAATGAAACTACTTTCATTGGATAGATAATTTTCTAACTTGAACTTTTAAAAGTAAGTTTGATGATTTGGAGTTCATATGGAGCAAGATTTCAATTGAGAAGTTAGACTTTATGGTTTTTTTTAGTTCAAGATCTAAAAGTATTTATTCAATGTATATTTTATTTTATTTTTTATTTTTAACATTTTTATGTACAAGTTAAAATAATAATTAAGTCAAAAGGAGTTAGTATGCATTTATTTAAATTCAAGGAAGTTTGGTTATTTCCTAGGGATTATTTAGAAAATAACTTCAGTTCTATTTTTTATTTTTATTTTGGATTATTTTATTGACTTATTTACAAGAAAAATATACATTATTAGTTTATTTTTATTATAATGCCTAATTTTTTAGTTTATTGAATTTATGAGCATTTATTTCATGTTTTGTTTAGAGATTCAAGGTAAGATTCATATATTACGATGATGAATAACATGTTCATCACCCAAATAGGTGTGCAGTGCCCCCAATCCAATCTAGTGGCATGAATGCCTAAAAATAGGATGTTGTGGGTTACAATAAAGTTTCAAAAGAGGGATAGTCTATCAGACCAGGAGGAAAATTTTTTTATGTAAATGTTGTTGTAGATAGTACCAAAAAATGCAAAATAAAAAAATTCCCAAACGAATAGATAGGGAAAAATCAATGAAATATCGAATCCTATCAGAGTACACATGAAATAAGCAAGGCAGTATGCTTCAAAGTCAAATATCTCAAGGTAGCCTGCAATAGGAGACTTGGCGACACTGGTCAAGCTCCATAGGATATGTGACTACGTTGGCCACAATACATTCTTATCTCTACCCACTCTTATTGAGTTAGTTGCACTTGAACTTAGAAGGAAATACCACGGTCCTCGAGGAAAGAGTAGTTAGATTCAGAAATTAGGGTTATTTTGTTAAGGGAGACTATTCCTTGTTATTTCTGATGAGAAGAGATACATTCACTTACACTGTACAAGTAAGACTCACAGTCATAAGGTTTTGTGTATAAATAAACTCATTCTTACTTATTTATTAAGGCGAACTGAACTGAGGATTATGGAACTTGAGGTTTTTAACTTTTAGATCATATTCCCAATATGTTTCTGAATAAACTAATAATCCAAAGGTGTTAACTTAGCTCTAAAGTTTGATTTTGTAAAGACAAGTTTAAAAATCATAATCATTCTACCTTCTTTATTTTCCTTTTCTTTATTTCTCTTCTTTGCGGTACTTATTCTTCTAATAAGTGTTTACTAGTGACTAGAAAAGGTAGGTATAAGGGGGTGATGTATAGCCATTCATCTATATTTATTCTTCCTTTTGGTCTTTAAATCACTATCAATACCTACAAAATCAATACTTGTACAAATTAACATTCATTATTTGTCTGTAAATAATACATCATTAAATCCAAAATAAAAGAATAAATAAAATAAAAGAAAATTAAATAAAGTACCAAAGATACTGAATGGCCCTAAATCACGAGACCAAGTCAATATTGACTTGGTCAACAAGGAATAAAGTAGGGGGAGATAAGGACAAAATACTTTTTATATGTCCCTAATTATTTATACTAAAAATGGCCATTTTTACTATATATTTTTTACACATCTCAAATAATAAAAGGTTCAACATAAAACTTGTATATATTAATATATAAAAAATTACAAAAATATATGCTAAGAAAAAATGAACAGTGCAACTGGGACAGATGAAAAAGTCGCAAACCGAACATCACATATCAATATCTTCTCCATCTGAACTCAGATTGAACCAACCTCACCTCCATTGTACTCCAAATTAAATTATCTATTTAGTGAAGGTGGTTTCATTAAAATGGAGTTAAGATACAAAATTCTGCTTTTTGGGGCATTGTTGTACTATGTATCTGTATATATACTATTCATATATTTTATTCTGTATACATTTAATATTCTTTTATTTTAAATAATTAATAATATTACTTGAAATATATTAAAAATATCAATACAAAATAAAAAAATTAGAATACACTTGAAATAAATAATATACTAAAGTATATATGTAAACTATTCCTATGGTATATACATATACAATTATTTATGTATGTAAATAAAATCAAAAAAATAAGAATAAATATATGTAAATATTATATATATAGTTATATTATAAATACATAAAATATTTAAATATGATAATAAGTATTAATAATATAAAATGAAAATAAGATATCTAAAATACAATTAAATATAGTTATATTTATATATGTAAATATTCACATCCCACAAATAAGGTTGTAAAAATAAATAATTTTTGAAAAATAAGAAACATTTTTCATGTTTTGAGTTTTAATTAATAAAATCATTTATTATTTGTTATTGAATTTATAAACCTATTCATTTTTTATTTTATGTTTACTTGGTCTAACATAGACTAATAGGAGTCATTCCTCTGTTGACATGTGGGTCAACTATCCTTGCCTCTACTCTGACCATGTCAGAACACGCGACCACCCATCTTCACAAAATTTTCTATTATGATCCATGGCTCCATGCGTTGGGATTTCTTCATGAATAATCTTCAGAATATGATCCTCCATCACGCAATACATTTAGGTCCATGATGACACGGCCAAGCGACTAAGGCAAAGGTATCTAGATGGTCATTGCGACCTCGATCACTCGTCTATGTCAATCAAGAAAAATAGACCACCAATGGAGATAAAATCGATCAAACACAAACTAGTGGTCCTGCTATTATTTTAACCTAGTATAGCGACCAGGGTTGATCACAAGGAGAACGGGTTGGCCTCGCGGCCTACGAAGTAATCAAAAAGGAAACAAAATAAAAGAAGAAAATATTTTTGGTGGTTTTTAATTATTTAATATATATTTTTTTAGATTTTTAATGAATTAAGAGAATAATAGAGACTAAAGAACTACACACTTCAACAAATTATTAAACACACTAAAATTCAACCAAAAATTCTACCAAAAATATTTTTATGTGTTTTATAATTTTTAGTGTTTTGGTGAATTTTTGAGAATTTTCGTATATTTATTTAATTTTCTAAAAATCAAACAGTGACTGAAATCAAAGGTACTGTCCAGCCGAGCTAAAAAGGCCTAGATAAAATATCTAAAAGCCCCAAATTAGTTGGGAGGTAATTTTCCTGTAAAGAGAATAAAACAAGGAAAATATAGGCACCTATTTTATTATTTTTGAATTTTTGGTTTAATTATTAGAATTTTTATAAGATTTTAGGGATTTTTTAGTTTTTAGTGGTTTTCAGTAATGAAAAATAGCAAAAATTGGCTCGAAAATCAAACACAACAAAAAAGACAGCAGACAATTTTTTTGTAATTTTTAGACACTATTTAATATTTTTTGTGATTTTTAAAATTAGATAGTGAAGAAAATAAATGTTTTTGAATTTTTAAAAATATCAAATGAAAACAAAAATGTCCTCAAAAATCCTCGAAAATTTTACACTATGGCAGGAGCCATGTATCCAATTTTCGTTGGATTTGGAGGTATTTTGCTTTTTTATCCAAAAATAAAGAAGGGGCACTGTGCACAGGGACCAAAGTGCAAATACCCGAGAGTCTGGGGGGTCTGGTGCAATTAACCTAGGAAGTCACGCGCGTCGCGCGTGCCTGAGGCACTCAGGGACCCAAATGTGATAAAAATAAGTTCCGAGGGCCTTTTGGTAACAGGTACCAAAAGCCCAGGGGCTTATCTGCAAATAACCTAAGAAATCACGCACATACTCAATTAAAATACGCACAGGGGTATAAATGCAAATAAACAAAAACTTTCATTCGATTCATAACAACCAGAACTACAGGGTAGATAATGTAAAAAGCCCAGAAGAGCACGTGTCGATGCACGTGTCAGACCACACACATGGGCATAACAGTAAATACATGCAAGCACACGGGTCTCTATGCAAATATACCAAAACTAAACAACTACGCTAGATATTTACAAGACTAAAAGCCAAATAAAATAACAAAGGGGGCCTAAGGGTAAATTACCCTTTATTACGCGGACCGCGGGATGGACGCCACGTGGAGGGATCTACGGTGGGGATCGGCTGGCGCTCCAACACTGGGGTCCTCGAAGTGATCCGACGCTCGGGGTTCAGCCACGTGGTGTGATCAATGGTCGCGGCTCTCTTCGGCTAACCCACAAGCATCGGAGGCTAGGATCGGTCCTCCTCAGATCTGACGGTGAAGGCGGCTCCGGGAAAGGACGGTCCAGATAAGAACTGGAGCAGGAGGGCTGATCGAATGGCGTCTGAAGGTCGAGGAAGAACAGGTGACCGGCGAAGTTCGCCAGCCTCGAGCGTGCGCTCCTGACCTCCCCTGCTGCGCCTGAGGATCGGAGAAGCTCCGGCGTGGTGCTGCGCAGCTGCTGGTGTCCTCCGATGGCCCAGCCGAGCTCTGGGGAGCTTCGGTGGAGTCGGCGGAGGCGAGGCTCCTGGCCTGAATGACCCAAGCCCTTAGATGGGCTTGGTAGTACCTGCAAAGACTACCAAGAGACTAGTGGGTCGAGGGCAAACTGCCTCGACCCGGTTAGGCGGAGTGACGGTGAACGATGGGTCGCAATGGACGAGCTTCGGTGAAGCGGGGACGGTGGGGCTCGATTCCCAGCTCCTGTGTGAGTTGGGTTGGATGGAGGTGTGGAGAAGATGCGCGGGAAGGAGTCGAGAGAGATGGTGAAGCCCGATGAACGATTGGGGGTCGGTCGTGGACGAAATCGACGATGGACGGCGGAGCGACGATTTGGGGGTAATGGGAAATCAACTAACAGGGAAAGCCTAAAAGGTTACCTGGGTGGACTAGGAGACTGGGGGTGAGCTTGCGCAGCTCTGGGTCGTTGCCTCGAGGAGCGTCTCCCTCCGAGGCTCGATGCTCCCGCAGGTGGCGGAGCAAGGCGGCGATGCTCGCCGGATCAGTGGTCTCTCTTCCTCTCCTTGCTTCGACAGCACCGGACGCGAGCTGTCACTCTCGCGCACTCACTGGAGCTCACTGGGGGTGGAATCAAATTACTAAAGATGAGATTCGAGGTGGCGGAGCAACGACTAAATATGGGTGTGGGTCCGGCTAGACGAGGTCGGGTAGGGCGTGGAGGCGCGCGGATCCCGATGTGGATACCCCGACGAGGGTGTCGGATGTGGCAGGAGTGAAACGGACCCGGGGTTTAGGGGGGACTCAATCGGGTTTAGGCGCTAGAAATTAGGGAAATCGGGTCGGGCGCCTTCATCCGTGGGAGGTGGTCCTGGGGGGGTGTAGTTGACCGGGCAGTCAACAATCCGAGGACCAATAGGAAAAGGCCACGTGGCTGGATTTTGCAATTAAAATTAAGGGTAGCAAATGGCCGATTTAGTGAAAACTTAAAACAAGAAATATTTTTATTTTATTTTTTATATTTTTTTAGTGATTTTTAATAATTTTTTCGAAATAAAAATAAGGTATATACATAATATGTAATATATAGGTATATGTACACTATATAGGGTTTTTAATTTTTGATTTTTTGAATTATTATTTTTATGCAATTTTATTCCTATTTTATATTTTTATTTATTTTCATTATAAAATGAGGAATAAAAAGACATTTTTATTTGGTTTTTATTATTTATATTCATAGGTAAAATAAATACATATATACATTTATATACATGGTATATTTACAATATATTTTTGTGTTTTTAGTTTTGTTATTTTTATTTTATTTTTGTTTTAATTGTTTTTATTTAATTTATTTACATTATATAATATAGGATATTTACAAAAATTTTAGAAATTAATTTTATTTATTTATAAGAATAAATAAGGATGATGGTGGTTCTATGTATAATGTGATCATGTACAAGTTGTGTTTTTGTTTTCTTTTTAATTTTTAAATTTTTGTTTTGATTTTATATTTATAAATATATACAAATATTTACAAGCCTATTTTTGTGAGGAAAATACTTTTATTTTATTTACATATATATTTACACACATGAGCCCCTATCTCCCTCTACTTTGGCTTTTATGCGGTCAGGCCCATGCTGAGCCCTCCCTTGGGTTAGGTTGCTCAATATTTATTCTAAATATTTCCCTCTTTTTCTTTTTAATCTTTATTCTTTTATTTTTGCACAAAACATGCTAATTATAGGTTTTTACACAATGCATGCTTTTGGTAATTATTTCTATTTACACATATCTACATGCATTTGCAAAGGTTTTTGTAGCTAAAATATAAGAATAAAGAGCGATGAATGAGTATTCATCACCCCCCTATACTTAACTTTGCTAGTCTCTTAGCAAACACTTATTTGAAAAAGAAGTGAAAAAGAAAGAAAGGAAAAGAAAAAGAGGATGTACATGGATCAAGGTTGATTATTAAACTTGCCTTCATTAAATTGGGGTATGGAGCTCGATCAGATCTTTGGATTATTAATGTGTCGGAACCTTATTTGGACCTAAGTTTAAAACTCAACAGCCTCTAAGTTCCACTAATCTAAAATCGAGACTCCTCAATGCTCCAGATCAGAGCAAGTCATCAATCACAAACCCTGAAGACCATGAATCTTTTCTTGTCCTGTGAGTGTGAGGTCTAAGCTCTCCACCTCAGAAATGGCAACTTGACAACCCTCCCCAACAAGGTAACTCTATGACCTCAATCTGGCCACTCTTTCCTCGAGGAGCGGGGTATTCCCTTCTAAGTTCAAGTACAACCGGCTCAAGAAGAGGAGGAAGAAGAGAATGGGTCAAGGCCAGTGTAGCCAAGTACCCTTGGGAGCTTGACCAGTGTAGCCAAGTCTCCCTGTTGCAAGCTACATCAGGTGGATCATGAAACCAAGCTTTGCTTATTGCACTCTATATACATACTCCGGTGGGATTATCATTTTCTCTTAGACCCACCACTTTTTTGGAGTTATTTTCTTTTTGCACTTTTTTTTAAGTGCATCTATACAACATGTGCAGCATATATACAAGGAGTTTTTCCTCTTGAGCCAGTAGACTATCCCTCTTTTGAAGCTTTATTGCAACCCACAACTCCCGTCGTTAGACCTCATGGCAACCAGACCAAGTTGAGATGCACTTCCTTCACTAAAAGAAGAAGAGAGGTTCCGCCTAGAAGTACTACCCTCATATGCTACCCCAAGTCAAGGAAGATTGCCTCCTCACCACCTCATCCGTAGAGAGCTCGGTGCATAGTGCGGGTGTCCAAGTAAAGCCATTGTCTATATGAGTCATGTGTTGTTGTTAAGTGCTCTACTTAGGCTCATTGAGATGACATGTGATCATAGCCTAGTGGACTCAAAGAATTAAGTCACCATGGACCTGAAAAGCCTTAAACCTAAGCCCTATAAGGTTCCTCTTAGAAGTTAGGTGGATTAAGATCTTAATCAAGCTCCATTTCTCAATTTTGATTCCAGGCTAGTTTAAATGTCAACTATCATCCAGAAAAACTATATACATATGTACAAAAGATGCTTATTTATACAAAGTTTACAAACATGCAAAATTTTTGAAAAATGTTTTGAAATCATGTATGAATGATGCATGAAGTGTAAGTTTTGCAAAAAGTATTCACACACATTTACACAAGATTTTTGCAAACTTTTGATTTTCAAAACATTTTGGAAAAATTTTGTACTATATACATAATTTTGATAAGAAAAATATTTACACAAGCTTTACACAAAAGATTTTTGAAATCATTTTTACAAAAATAATTTGTACACTAGCTATTTATGTGCAAATAAAAGAATGTTTATGTACATGAAAATTTTTAATTTTTTGTGATTTTTAGCCATTTTATTTATTAACACACTCACACAAAGTACGAGTTAGGGCTAAAGTATATATGAAATATATACACACCCCCCTATACTTAGCTCGAACGATGTCCTCAGAGTCAAGAGCGATGAAGAAGACATAACTCGTGCTAGGTATAGGGAAGTGAAAAGAAAGGATATATACAAAGAAGAAGACTGAAATGTCAAGAGAAGTCTTGGGTCTTCCTCCTATACTTAGGATCAAGTAATCCTAAGTATAGCAGGTTGTATACTAAGGGAAAGCCGAGTGTAGAATGTACAGGGTCTACCCCCCCTATACTTAGGGTGAAATATCCCTAAGTATAGGCAGCAAAAACAGGGGTAGAAAGAAACAAAAGAAATACCCAAAAGGTCGCACATCCCCCCTATACTTAGGGTAAAGTGCACCCTAAGTATAGCATCATCACAAGATGAAGAAAGGGATGTGGGCCTAAAGAATGTAGTGATATGGACATCTGGATCTATACAAGGCGGAGGAACAGTGAAACTCAGGCGTGAGATGTATTAGATGTGAGTCAAAGACCACATCTCACGCAAAATGAATCGGGGCAAGATCAGCGACCCGCGGCTCATGGTCTAGAAATGGCTTGAGCCGCTGGCCGTTCACTCGAAAGGTACTCTCAGAAGACAACTCAGATATATCAATGCTACCGTTGTCGTGTACCTTTCTGACCAAGTAGGGTCCCTTCCATTTGCTCTGTAGCTTCCCTGGAAATAGACGTAGCCTCGCATCAAACAGCCATACTCTCTGTCCAATCTCAAAATGCTTGTGGCTGATGTGAGAATCATGCCACTCCTTCACTCTCTCCTTGTAATGTAGGCTGTTTGAGAAAGTTGTATCTCTCAGCTCCTCCAGGGCTGCTAACTCTGCCCTCCTCTGGTCTTCCATACCATCTGGATCCATAAGAATATCTGTAACAGCCCAAAGTGACTTGTGCCTCAGCTCAACAGGTAAATGGCACGGATTGCCATATACGAGGCGAAAGGGAGATGTACCCAATGGTGTCTTGAAAGACGTCCTATATGCCCACAAGACCGAGTCCAAAAGCTGTGACCAATCCTTTCGGTCAGGGCGGACGACTTTCTGCAATATAGTCTTGATCTCCCTATTCGACACCTCGGTTAGACCATTCGTCTGTGGATGGTAAGGTGTAGCAACACGATGGTCTATACCGAACTCGCTAGCAAGGGCCTTTACCTGGTCGTTGATGAAATGAGACCCCCCATCAGAAATCAGAACTCGTGGAACCCCGAACCGCGTGATGATGTGCTTCCTCAAAAATCTGCAAACTGTCCTCGCATCAGCGGCTCGGGCGGGGATAGCCTCAACCCAACGACTAACATAATCCACGACCAACAGAATGTACTCAAATCCCTGACTCTTAGGGAATGGACCCATGAAATCGATGCCCCATGCATCAAAAACCTCACAGAAGTGAATAGGCTGCATCGGCATCATATCACGCTGTCCACAAGTGCCCATCCTCTGACAGTCAGTACACCTCTTCACGAACTCGTCTGAGTCCTTGAAGAGGGTAGGCCACCACAAGCCGAATTGGAGCACTTTCTATGCCGTTCTCCTCCCAGAATGATGTCCTCCTGCCTCAAGCTTGTGGCAGTAAGTGAGGACGCTATGGTGTTCCTCCTGAGGAATACACCGAGGCCAGACGCTATCCCCTCCTTCGTGGTAAAGGATGGGATCCTCCCAATGGTAGGACTTGGCCTTCGCAAGGAAGGTCTCAAGCCTCTGCCTGGGCCAATCTTGTGGGACTTTCCTAGCAACGAGAAAGTTCACAATATCGGCGTACCACGGGAGTGAGGCGATAGCAAGGATCGCCTCATATGGGAAGGTATCTCGAATGGGGTCAATCTGCTCAGACTCCTCAGGCTGCTCTAAACGGGAGAGATGATCCGCCACCACATTCTTGACTCCAGGCTTATCCTTGATCTCAATGTCGAACTCCTGGAGTAAAAGGATCCATCTAGTCAATCTGGCCTTAGCATCCTTCTTTGTCATGAGGTACCTGATGGCGGTTTGATCGGTGTACAAAGTCACTCTAGATCCAATGATATAAGATCGAAACTTATCTAGGGCGAACACTACGGCTAGCATCTCCTTCTCTGTAATAGTGTAATTCTGCTGGGCAGAATCCAATGTGCGGCTAGCGTAGTGAATGGCAAATGGAACTCCATCCCTCCTCTGTCCCAGCACGGCCCCTACGGTAAAATCGGAGGCATCCGTCATGATCTCGAATGGAAGAGACCAATCAGGCGGCTGGAGGACAGGAGCCTCAATCACACACTGCTGGAGAGTCACAAAGGACGAAAGACACTTGTCATCGACAAGGGACTCGGTGTCTTTCGTCAAGAGGTCAGTCAACGGCCGGGCAATCCTGCTGAAATCCTGAATAAATCTCCTATAAAATCCGACGTGCCCCAGAAATGACCGTAGCTGCCTCAAATTGGTCGGCGGTGCGAGTTTTCTAATGACATCAACCTTGGCCGGATCAACCTCCATGCCCTTGTTGGAGATGATATTGCCAAGCACCGTCCCTTGAGTCACCATGAAGTGACTCTTCTCCCAAGATAGAACCAAATGTTACTCAATACATCACTGGAGTACTCGGTCTAGGTAGTCAAGATAGGAGTCAAATCCGTCGCCGTAGACCGAGAAATCGTCCATGAAGACCTCCAAATACTCACCTACCATGTCCGAAAAGATCAACAGCATGCACCTCTGAAAAGTCGTAGGGGCATTGCATAGCCCAAATGGCATGCGTCGAAAGGCATATGTACCGAAGGGACAGGTAAAGGTGGTCTTCTCCTGATCCTCAAGAGTGATGGCCACCTGGTTGTAGCCCGAGTACCCATCCAGGAAGCAATAATGGCTCTTCCTGCCAGTCTCTCAATGATCTGGTCAATAAAAGGCAGGGGGAAATGGTCCTTCTTGGTGGCCTGGTTGAGTCTCTTGTAGTCAACACAGACCCTCCAAGAGGTGGGTACTCGTATAGCAATCTCCTCTCCCGACTCACTGATCACAGTCGTGATGCCCGTCTTCTTGGGCACCACATGCAAGGGGCTAACCCACTTGGAGTCGGAAATGGGATAAATAAAATTTGCACTCCACCATTTTGATATTTCCTTCATCACGACCTCTCTCAGGTTGGGGTTCAGTCGCCGCTGGAACTCACGCGACGGCTTCGCCCCTTCCTCGAGATAGATATGGTGTGAGCACACTGATGGACTAATCCCATGGATATCTTCTACGCTCCATCCGATTGCCTTGCGGTTCTTTTCAAGAACCCCCATCAAACGAGATTCCTGCTCTCCAGTCAGATCGGCAGAGATGATGACTGGGTACATCTCAGGCTCACCCGCAAGGAACCGATACTTCAGCGAAATAGGGAGCAGCTTCAGATCTGGACAGCTGGGCGTTGGCAAATCTGGCCTCGGAAGAAGATGTGTGAGTGCTGCTAAGTCTGCCAAATCTGCCTGGGAGAAAGAAAGCGAACTCTCGCAAACTGGGTCTGGAGAAGGCTGCTCGACTGTGCTGTCTCTGATCTGCTCTGTATCAACCTCCTCCTCATCTGTAGGCTCAGGTGGACTCAAGTCTTGCATCTGATCATCGCAATCTGCCCAATCAAACTCTGAGTCTGAGGGATCTGCATCAAACATGGTGGCATCAGTACCACCGTCACTGAAAATCGTGTCACGGTCAAGAACCGGCTCTGCTGCCTCTGTGGTATCCCGGACTAGGGCTGTGCTCTCCAGACTCTCCTCTGCTATCATCTCGGCATCAGCTGTGTCTGAAAATGAGAGGATGGCCTGTGCTGCAGGATCTGCCCATGCTGCCTCGTCGTCTGTGATCACAAAATCACAGTCCTGGTGGATGTCTAACCCGGCATCTGTCAGCTGCTCTGAATCTGTGCTGGCCTTTGAGCAGGCTCTCTCTCTAGCTCTGTAGTCCTCGACCGTCTCTATTTGTATACTCTCACCCTCGAAGCGAAAGTATACCTTCCCGCTGTCATGATCAGTCACCGCCTTGGCTGTGGCCAAGAACGGACGACCAAGGATGATGGGGGTATCGACCACTGAATCAGGGATCTCCATGTCCAACACTACGAGTCCACGGGGAATTTCAGGCCCTGAATCGTGACAATACGTCTCGCAACAACCCCTTCGGCCTCTTGACAGATCGATCAGCAAACTGAAGGACTGTTCTGCTCTGTCTAAGAGTGCCCAACTCGAAGCGGTCGAGAAGGGCTGCCGGAAGGAGGTTGATCGACGATCCGCTATCCAATAGAGTCCGGTCGAACCTCTGCTCACTAATCTGGCATCTGACATACGGGGCCCCTGAATCTGGCCTCTTGGCCGGCAGACGGTTCTGGATCGCGAAGCACGTGTCTTTCGTCAGCACATGAATCTCTGAAGTGTGGTTCCTCCTCCTCCTCCTGACTGTGGTCCTGTCTCTCAAAGATCGCTGAAGAAGGGGGATGTGCTGCAAAGCCTCATGAAGGGTCAGATGTATGTGAAATCTGTCGATCATGCTCTGGCTGAACTCCTCCTGCTCTCTCTTTTTTGGGTCTTTTTCTTTTTTCTTCCCCTTCCCCATCTGAAGAGCTCTAGGGAAGGGGATCACAGGGTCCTTCGCAGATGAAGGACTAGGAAAAGGCCTAGACGGCTCGACGGCCGGATCCGCACATACATCAATCACCACAGTGGGACTAGAAGAAACTAAACCTTTTCCTTTATTCAAAATAGTGTTCTGAGATACATCAGCATGAGGAAAAACAACATCTCTATCTATATGAACACCGGTGGCCTCAGTACCACCACGGGCTGGCTCTGCTGCTGCTGGACGTCTCACGGCCTCAGTATCGCGGGTTGGCTCGACTACTCTGGTGGCGTTAGTACCACCTCCTCGAACTGGTGAAGCGGCGGCCTTAGTACCGCCAGTGGAATCAGCATCCTTGGTGGCATCAGTACCACCGTCATCATCGTGTGCGGCATCAGTACCGCTCTCCTCCTCCTCATCTGGCGCCCTGGGTGGATCCTCGAGTCATCGCTCAGATGAGGCGCCGCCTGCTGGTGCTCTATCGCTCCTAAGTGTAACAAAATCAGCATCAAACAGATCTGAGACATATCATCAAATAGATCACTAGGAGTGGCATGCTCAGTATGAACTACCTGCTCAGACTTCCTCTTGAGGCTATTGGGGTTCGGCTCTATCTGTGCAGGGATTGCGGCCTTCCCTCTCACCAGGTCCCGCATCTCCTGGCGGAACTCGTCCATATCCCGTCTAAAGGTAGCCTGCTGGTCCGTGAGGAGGCGGGCTATGTCATCCAAGGCGGGGCTCTCATGGGAGCCCGACGGGTAGCCTCTCTAGTAATGAGGCTGCTGGAACTGCTGCTGGTGCTGCTGAGAGGCGTAAGAGGACGGATGCTGTTGCTGGTGTGGTGGGTGAGCCTGCTGCTCACGTCTCCAAGACTGTCCCTGCTGCTGATAGGGACGAGGAACGAAGGATGACTGCTGGTGTGACTGGTAGGCTGGGGGCTGCTGCTGCGGCTGGTGATTCCTCTGCTGGCCATACTGCCCTCCCTGACCGGATGACTGCTGCTGGGGCTGGGTACCTCCACTCCCCCACCTGAATCCGGGATGGTCTCGTCGGATCCCAGGCTGGGGACGGTCATACCAAATCCCGTTGACATCCATCAACGGCTCGGCATCGAACTGGGCTGGCGGGAGTACTGTCAGAGGCTGATCCGGCTGGTAGACCACCATCTGCATGTTTGGAGACGGTGGGGACTGGTAAGAGGGCTGCTGCTGCTGGTACGGCTCCGCCTGTACAAGGTGAAAATGTCTAGGCTGCTGAAAGGAGCTGGAGCGCTGGGACGAGCTGCTGCTACCGCCGGTATCGCCTCGCGACTGAAGACGGGGCTGGGGAGCCGTCTGTGCCTCCTGGAGACACATGAGATGGGTCTTCATATCGCTCAGAGTCTGTGCCATCTGTTCCATCTGCGTGATTCCCTGGCACTGCTTCTTCTCAATCAGCTCCATCCGGTCCAACTTCTCGCTGATGATGCCCATGTCCGCAGCGGACGACTCTGCCTGTGTTGCTGCAACTGCGGAGGAACTGGATGGACCAGCGTCGACCCGTGCTATCCTCTGGTACTGCACGGGTCCTGGCTGCTGCTGGAGTCTCCCCTGAGTGTATAACCGGGTCTGGGACATCACCATATAATTCTCGGCCATCTCCTCGTAGATGACCCAGACCTGGTCATGGTCCTTGGCGAAATAGGACCCGCCGCAAGAAGCATTCACCAGGCCCTGGAGCTCTGGTGTCAGCCCGCTGAAGAAGCTCTGCACAAGGTTCGGCTTCGAGATGTCGTGGTGCGGGCATCGGTCTGTGAGCTCACGGAACCTCTCCCATGCCTCATGGAATTGCTCGTTTGGGAGCATGGAGAAGTTGCTGATCATGGCCCTCGCTGCATTCGTCCGCCCGAGTGGATAGTACTTGTTCAAGTACTCGGTGCGGAGCTGCTCCCAGGTGTAAACAAACTTCCCCAAGTGTTTCAGCCAGGTGGCTGCTCTATCTGCTAGGGAGAAGGGGAAGGCCATCATCCGAATCGTATCCTAGTCCACATGGCGGTCGTGGACAGTACTGCAGATCATCAAAAACTCCTGGAGGTGGAGATGTGGCTCCTTGGTGGCTAGCCCGTGAAAACGGGGGAGTAGCTGCAGGGTGTTCGGGGGGAACTTGAAGTCCCCCACGATAGCCGGCACCACTACCCAATGATGCATCAATGTAAATCCGGGGTTATGCAACTCCCGCATCGGTCTCGGTGGTCCTCCTGCCGCGGCGGCTGCCGCTGCGGCGGCGGCGGATGCTGCTGTTGCGGCTGCTGCGGCTCGTGCCTCTGCATCTGGTCCGTCCTCAGGCTCGCGCTGATCTCTCTCTGCTCTGAGTCGCTCCAACTCTCTCCTCATCTTAATCATGAAAGCTCCCTGATCCCTCAGCTACTGCTGCACTGTCTCTAACGAGGCGATCAGGGTGGAGTTGATCGCTCCCTAGTCCATCACAATGTGCTATGCTCTGGAGCGATCCTCTGAACTGCCGGCCATAACGTCTGCAAAATCAAATGAGCCCAACTCAGGTGCTGTCAAATCTGCTAATCTCTCCTCGGGCTCATGTCGCTCAGATCCGAAAGAAAGGGGGTCGAGGGGGAACAGGGCGGAGTCGTACTCGGGCTCAGAGAGCTGGTCTCGGCTCTCGCGGGCCAACCTAGATGATCGGGTAGACGTGCCCGAGAGCGGTGCAGCCAGAGGCTGCCTAAGAGAGCGTCTACCCATCATCTTGATCTGGCGAGTAGTGTGGATGAGATCTGGAGAAACTATGATCAAAATGCAAACCCCCGGTTCACCAACGCAACGCGAGCTGAAGACCGTGAAAGCTCGGTCAAATTATCTTGTCAATTTTTATTAGGTGAACACACAAGATATCAGAGCGCTTACGTGGCCTGTTAGGATACCCGATGCTACCCCAACCGACTGGCCCGCACGGAAGAGTCGGTAATCAGTCGGGAATAACACCGGAGGGCTCTACCTAGGGTGCGGGTCACTCTCTCACGCAATCAAACCAAACAATGAGGGGGTTGCTCTCCCCAAGACAAATTTTTAAGGTGAGTGTCTTTTAGGGTCAATAGTTTTAACCAGTCCCAATTTTATGATTTTTCTTTTTAATATTTTTCAAATAAAAAAA
This sequence comes from Ottelia alismoides, assembly GCA_037367405.1. NCBI lineage: Eukaryota > Viridiplantae > Streptophyta > Magnoliopsida > Alismatales > Hydrocharitaceae > Ottelia > Ottelia alismoides. The sequence goes on from JAZKJV010008506.1 coordinate 588,501, forward strand.
ACAAAGGCCTAACAAATTTTTCGGTTCTCCTGGTTATTTAATCCAAAACAGGGGGGAGAAGACGAAAAAGTTGGTGCGCGATGAAATCAATGATGCATACTGAGATAGAAATGCGTACCTTGCCTCCAGCACTCTACATGCAAGTGATCCGCGCAGAATTTAAAGACAGGAAATAAACTATCTAAATGATGCAACGGTGAAAACCGAGTCCTAGCTGAGCAAGTTCTACTCGCAGAACCGTCTAATCGGTCACCGACCTCCAAGCTAAAGGGTCCGGTCTTGGCCCACCCCTCCTCTGGCCGACAAATCGGGGGTAGGAGAAAGCGCTTTACAGGGTGGACTGCGACACGTAGGCTACGAAGGAGATGAGTCGATTATTTTTATTAATTGATTATTAGTAGGTCCAATTAAGCGCACTATAGGAACAGGCAGATAATTAAGTGTGGGGACCCTACTAATTACGGCACAAGCAAGAGAAAATCCTAAAGCTAGGGGCTCGATGAAAAACCGTGTAAACACCGGAAAAGGCAGTAAAAAGAAAAGAAAACCGCGTAAAAAGCCGCGAAAAACTCCTAAGGGTCCCCCGAGCACACCGGTGCTCGGCGAAACAGACCCGCTAAGTCCAATCACAGTCCAAAGTCTAGTCTCTGAGTACCTGTATTATTACAATAATAATTAAAATAAAACCTAATCTACACCTCACCCACTCAACTCTCTCTCTCTCACTCTCTCCTACGGCTCCGTACAGAAGGGAGCCGCCTCCAAGTCCTGCGGTTGCGTTGGCTCCTCGAAAGTCGCCTCAGCGGTCCTCGGGCCCTCGCAAGAAACAGAGACAAGTGGTCAGACCAAAATAATCAAATAATGATAAGAAAAATAAATGGAAATAAAAATGAGGGTATATATGCAAAAATGCAAAATAAAATGAACACTCAAAATAAAACAAAAACAAAAATAAAAGAAAAAGAAAATAAAACAAAATAAAACAAAAATAAAATATAAACAAAAGCCGCGAAAAAGCCGCGAACTCTGAAAGAGCCGCGAAAAGACGCGAAAACAAAAGCGAAATAAAAACAAAACTACTAAGCCGTGCTCCCCGGCAACGACACCATTCTGATGACACGGCCAAGCGACTAAGGCAAAGGTATCTAGATGGTCGTTGCGACCTCGATCACTCGGCTATGTCAATCAAGAAAAATAGACCACCAATGGAGATAAAATCGATCAAACACAAACTAGTGGTCCTGCTATTATTTTAACCTGGTATATCGATCAGGGTCGATCACAAGGAGCACGGGTTGGCCTCGCGGCCTACGAAGTAGTCAAAAAGGAAACAAAATAAAAGAAGAAAATATTTTTGGTGGTTTTTTATTATTTAATATATTTTTTTAGATTTTTAATGAATTAAGAGAATAATAGAGACTAAAGAACTACACACTTCAACAAATTATTAAACACAGTAAAATTCAACCAAAAATTCTAACAAAATATTTTTATGTGTTTTATAATTTTTAGTGTTTTTGGTGAATATTTGAGAATTTTCTGATATTTATTTAATTTTCTAAAAATTAAACAGTGACTGAAATCAAAGGTACTGTCCAGCCGAGCAAAAAAGGCCTAGATAAAATATCTAAAAGCCCCAAATTAGCTGGAAGGTAATATTCCTGTAAAGAGAATAAAACAAGGAAAATTTAGGCACCTATTTTATTATTTTTGGATTTTTGGTTTAATTATTAGAATTTTTATAAGATTTTAGGGGTTTTTAGTTTTTAGTGGTTTTCAGTAATGAAAAATAGCCAAAATTGGCTCGAAAATCAAACACAATAAAATAGACAGTAGACAATTTTGTTGTAATTTTTAGACACTATTTAATATTTTTTTGTGATTTTTAAAATTAGACAGTGAAGAAAATAGATGTTTTTGAATTTTTAAAAATATCAAATGAAAACAAAAATATCCTAAAAAATCCTCGAAAATTTTACACTATGGCAGGAGCCATGTGTCCAATTTTCGTTGGATTTGGAGGTATTTTGCTATTTTATTCAAAAATAAAGAAGGGGTACTGTGCACAGGGACCAAAGTGCAAATACCCGAGAGTTTGGGGGGTCTGGTGCAATTAACCCAGGAAGTCACGCGCGTCGCGCGTGCCTGAGGCACTCAGGGACCCAAATGTGATAAAAATAAGTTCCGAGGGCCTTTTGGTAACAGGTACCAAAAGCCCAGGGGCTTATTTGCAAATAAACCAAGAAATCACGCACATGCTCAATTAAAATATGCACAGGGGTATAAATGCAAATAAACAAAAACTTTCATTCGATTCATAACAACCAGAACTACATGGTAGATAATGTAAAAAGCCCAGAAGAGCACGTGTCGATGCACGTGTCAGACCACACACTGGGGCATAACAGTAAATACATGCAAGCACACGGGTCTCTATGCAAATATCCCAAAACTAAACAACTACGCTAGATATTTACAAGACTAAAAGCCAAATAAAATAACAAAGGGGGCCTAAGGGTAAATTACCCTTTATTACGCGGACCGCAGGATGGACGCCACGTAGAGGGATCTACGGTGGGGATCGGCTGGCGCTCCAACACTGGGGTCCTCGAAGTGATCCGACGCCCGGGGTTTAGCCACGTGGTGTGATCAACGGTCGCGGCTCTCTTTGGCTAACCCACAAGCATCGACGGCTGGGATCGGTCCTCCTCAGATCTGACGGTGAAGGCGGCTCCGGGAAAGGACGGTCCAGATAAGAACTGGAGCAGGAGGGCTGATCGAACGACGTCTGAAGGTCGAGGAAGAACAGGTGACCGGCGAAGTTTGCCGGCCTCGAGCATGCGCTCCTGACCTCCCCTGCTGCGCCTGAGGATCGGAGAAGCTCCGGCGTGGCGCTGCGCAGCTGCTGGTGTCCTCCGATGGCCCAGCCGAGCTCTGGGGAGCTCCGACGAAGTCGGCGGAGGCGAGGCTCCTGGCCTGAATGACCCAAGCCCTCAGATGGGCTTGGTAGTACCTGCAAAGACTACCAAGAGACTCGCGGGTCGAGGGCAAACTCTCGACCCGGTTAGGCAGAGTGACGGTGAACGATGGGTCGCAGTGGACGAGCTCCGGCGAAGTGGGGACGGTGGAGCTCGATTCCCAGCTCCTGTGCAAGCTGGGTTGGATGGAGGTGTGGAGAAGATGCGCGGGAAGGAGGCGAGGGCGATGGTGAAGCCCAATGATCGATTGGGGGTCGGTCGTGGACGGAATCGACGATGGACGGTGGAGCGGCGATTTGGGGGTAATGGGAAATCAACTAACAGGGAAAGCCTAAAAGGTTACCTGGGTGGACTAGGAGACTGGGGGTGAGCTTGCGCAGCTCTGGGTCGTCGCCTCGAGGAGCGTCTCCCTCCGAGGCTCGATGCTCCCGCTGGTGGCGGAGCAAGGCGGCGATGCTCGCCGGATCAGTGGTCTCTCTTCCTCTCCTCGCTTCGACAGCACCGGACGCGAGCTGTCACTCTCACGCACTCACTGGAGCTCACTGGGGGTGGAATCAAATGACCAAAGATGAGATTCGAGGTGGTGGAGCAACGGCTAAATATGGGTGCGGGTCCGGCTAGACGAGGTCGGGTAGGACGTGGAGGCGCGCGGATCCCGATGTGGATACCCCGGCGAGGGTGTCGGATGTGGCAAGAGTGAAACGGACCCGGGGTTTAGGGGGGACTCAATCGGGTTTAGGCGCTAGAAATTAGGGAAATCGGGTCGGGCGCCTTCATCCGTGGGAGGTGGTCCTGGGGGGGTAGTTGACCGGGCAGTCAACAATCCCAGGACCAATAGGAAAAGGCCACGTGGCTGGATTTTGCAATTAAAATTAAGGGTAGCAAATGGCCGATTTAGTGAAAACTTAAAACATGAAATATTTTTATTTTATTTTTTTTCTATTCTTTAGTGATTTTTAATAATTTTTTCGAAATAAAAATAAGGTATATACATAATATTTAATATATAGGTATATGTACACTATATAGGGTTTTTTATTTTTAATTTTTTGAATTATTATTTTTATGCAATTTTATTCCTATTTTATATTTTATTTATTTTCATTATAAAATGAGGAATGAAAAGACATTTTTATTTGGTTTTTATTATTTATATTCATAGGTAAAATAAATACATATATACATTTATATACATGGTATATTTACAATATATTTTTGTGTTTTTAAATTTTGTTATTTTTATTTTGTTTTTGTTTTAATTGTTTTTATTTAATTTATTTACACTATATAATATAGGATATTTACAAAAATTTTAGAAATTAATTTTATTTATTTATAAGAATAAATAAGGATGATGGTGGTTCTATGTATAATGTGATCATGTACAAGTTGTGTTTTTATTTTCTTTTTAATTTTTAAATTTTTGTTTTGATTTTATATTTATAAATATATACAAATATTTACAAGCCTATTTTTGTGAGGAAAATACTTTTATTTTATTTACATATATATTTACACACATGAGCCCCTATCTCCCTCTACTTTGGCTTTTATGCGGTCAGGCCCATGCTAAGCCCTCCCTTGGGTTAGGTTGCTCAATATTTATTCTAAATATTTCCCTCTTTTCCTTTTTAATCTTTATTCTTTTATTTTTGCACAAAAACATGCTAATTATAGGTTTTTACACAATGCATGCTTTTGGTAATTATTTCTATTTACACATATCTACATGCATTTGCAAAGGTTTTTGTAGCTAAAATATAAGAATAAAGAGTGATGAATGAGTATTCATCAGTCCACTGTACATACACTCCTTCATATGTAAATCCATGTTTTTGTGCCTTCTTTCTTATTTATAAATAATCCTTCTACGTCATTTTTGAGTTTTTGATCCTCTTTTGTGAGCTGCAACCCCAAAAATCCACCACAGGTGTGTATCCCCTGGTGACAGGAGGGACTCCATCGATTTTACAGTGTTTATGATGCTCCTAGAGGCAAATCCACCATTGTCGGAGCTTGCTCCATGTGGTTTCTATGATCCTTGGCTTCCAGGTCAGATTGAGTTGTTCTTGCTTGCTTTTAGTGTAATTTTCATTTTAGCATTTTATTTCGCATTTCACTTCGCGCATTTGCCGCTTCTTTAGCTCTAAAATCCAACATTAGCATTCAACGGGGCACTAGGCTCTGGTCTCTGTATCATTGTGATCAAGCCACTATCAGCCTCTATCGACCACCCCATTCATTTCTTTCAGCTTCTACACAATCCAGACCATGTCCACTCCCCCTGCTCTTGCATAGGTCAAGCTATCGTGGTTTCTACTTCCGTCCTTCGTTGGAGACCAATGTGTACTCCATATCCCATTCATTTCAACCCAATAGAGGATCAGGAACCATTCCCTTGGTCCCCCCCTGAGATTTTGTGTATGAGGCAGGTCTTGAGAATCCCAAACGGGGGTGATTTGAACCAGCATAGGACCCTTCAGGTGGTCTGAGTTTAAAGAGCCTCCAGGCCTCCATCGGTGAGGCCTGGACCATTTTGAGCCCTCCATTAAATGTAGATCTACGCTAGGAATATAATTAGCATCTGAGCAGTGAAGGAGGTGGATGGAGGCATGAGATATTACCAATTGAAGGAGGCTCCCCCTTGTATTCTTCCATGTTCTTCGTGAACAACGACAATCACTCAATCAAAGGGGCCGCTTCGTTCGCGCATCACCTCAGCCGCTGGATCAAGCTGAAGATCTGATCAGGTCCACCGATCGACGAAGTTGTATCGGTCAATCTCGATCGTTGACCCGCTTAAGTGACGTGATGTTGGCCATCGATGAGAGCGCATTAGGGGGTAAGTTACTTCACTCCCCTCCATTTTTTTCCTTGTGTTTTAGTATTATAAATATATAATTTACTTTTAAAATTTCTATATAATTTGAAAGTAGGACCCCATACTTTATGTATTTGCACTTTGGACCTCCCGCCTCACGTGTTGCGTACCTTGGGGTGGGTAAAATTTGCGTGTATATTCCTATAATTTTTGGACTTGTTATGAAATGAAGTATATGTTTTCAAATAATGCAAATAGGACCCTTTTCTTGTAACATGGCATTTTCTTCTATTTTAGTACATATTAAATATTTCTATTGCTCTAAAAATCGTAGGAAAATTATCATGGATACTTGATATCATGCTTGTTCACGCATAAAAAATTTAGCATTTTAGCTAATTTTCCTATTTATGAAAAATACAAAAAGATGCATTTTCATTATGTTTAGATATTAAAATCCAAAAACAAAATACATCTCTAGAAATTCCCCAAAAAATATGTGATCAATATTATATTATATTCCATCACATGTCCAAAAATCACAAAAATCACAAAACAAATAACTTAAAAATTGCAAAACCGTAAATACCTTAAAAATTTAGTAAAAAATCTTGCAAAATCTAAAAATATATTTATATTTTTGATTTTTTTGTATTTTATAAACTATATATGGAAAAGTATTTTAGGTTAATTTTGACTTATTTATATTTAGTAAACTTGCAACAATCTCAGCTAATTATTTAGTTCATTATTTAGATATATTTATTACTTTAAAAACCTAAAAAATAGTAAAAAATCTATAAAAATTACTAAATATATTTAGAAAAGTCTATAATAAAATCATTTTATTTTCTAAATTTGAATATATTTTGACATAAATAAAAATATAAATATCTATATTGATTATATTATTTATAGAGTTTTATAATATCCATACCATCATTAAACTATATAAATATAAATGTTATTTTATAAATTCAAAAAGAATCAAAATTTGCAAAAGTAAAATGAAAATATAAAATTAAGAATTAAGAACATCTAAAATATATAAATAATTAAACATTCATATAAATAAAATATAATTAAAAACCCACAAAAGCAATTAAAGGAAAAGATAAAAAGAAAATTAACAAAAAAATTCTAGTTAATATTAATTCACAATCTATACAATTTGCTCCCTGTGTTCGACCTCTACAGTGCCTACATCTATGCATAGTATAATTATAATAAGTTTTAACTCACTTCACATTTATTGATTCACTTATTATATTGTGGGTTAATTGTTGCTTAGTTGAGAGTTGGTCATCACAATGATTGGTAGGCTAGCTTGTTAGCCCTAGTAGACTGATTTCTCGATTGAACACTACTATGTCCTTCTTTCTTTCGTCGAGACTCCTTCTGGCTGGGATACACAAGCATCTTGAATAGTTGATGAGGCAATTGTTCTAGGATGGAGTTCGTGACTCACATGGCACTCTAATGGTTTGGTGGAGGACCATTGTGATTTCTAAGGAGGATGGCGACTTGGTGTGCTCGACTTAATAGAGATGAATAAGTTCCTTCTTAAAAAGTGGATTGCCCGGGTTGGGGGAAGTGGAGGGGAAGTGGATCAGACCCCCTTTGCGTTTTATCGCGGAAGATTTATGGGGTTTCTAACTCTTTCTCCTCGAGAGTTGGATTGGTGCCTACTGCTTTGAATTTTTGGAAAGGGATTTGCTCTTCCCCAGCTTCGGTTTTCTTTCAGACCTTGTCTTGTTGGTGATGATCGGAGGGAGACATGGACATGGGTAGGCAATCAATTTTCAATGAATTATAAGGTGTTTTACAATTTCTCTGTCTTTGATCCTGGGATAGCAATGCCTTCTATGTGGCAAATTTAGAGTTGGAAAATCCCACAGAGAATTATGGTGCTCCTTTGGTTGTTATGCAGACAACACTTGTTAACAATTGCGTGGCGGGTCTGACTTTTTGGAGGTTTAATACGGCACCTCTTAGGGTTCGTTTGGTTATAGGGTTGGACATGGTTGGGTACTATTCACAGGGTTGGGTGAATAGTAAACTATGAGGAGAGGGTATCCATGTGAATAGTACCCAACCCAACCCAACCCAACCCTGCAACCAAACAAACCCTTAGAGGTGTAGTTTTACTTGTAGGACATCAAGAGATATTTGGAGGGAGCTTGATCTCATTGGAATCCACACGGATGGGTATCAACTTTTTTGGGACTCTATTGGGACGTTGAGCAACATGTATAGATCTGCAAAGGTTAAGCGGCGGCTACTCTGTGGGCAATTTGGCTCACAAGGAACAATGTTGTGTTTCAGGGAGATTTATTTTACATCGAGAATGTATTGGAACATGCCAAATTCCTTCTATATTCTTGATCTTTGTAATTTTTATACATAATATTATGTGGATATAAAGTTTTTGAATACTTTTCTCGACAAAATTGCGTTCTTTTTTTCTTTAAAATATATACACGGGGAAAGATAAGCTTGAAAGCATGGAAAATCTGTGCAATCTACCTACGTACTCAAGATTCTTGATTACAATAATAGAAAGATATTTAATATATTAATGCAATATTCTAGAGAAGACATTCCATTTGTATTCTTTATGTAATCTAAAAGCAATAAGGTTGCAGTTGTTGTGGTCTGATTACCGATTATGTCTGAGCTGGCAATATCATTTTGTTGACGTCTCAAAAATATTCATGTCAGTTGTTATTCTTCGAAAATCTCCGACAAATATCGTCATAGAACGGTAATTGCCTACACTGAATATATATTTGACTTCGCAGTACGCGTAGTTTGACTGCATGGTTGAGGTGGACTTGATTAAACAAATAAAATAAAAGCAATAATGGACTCTCATAAATTGATTTGACTCAAACTGACGTCGAACCCCACCGACCGTTGAAATACTCCAATTTCTCGATAAATAATAATTTCAAAATTCCCAATTGAGCTTTCTCGGAATTGGACATGACTTGTGGATTACGTACCTATGGCCAAGGGGACGCGTTAGCTTTCCCGGGTACCATCATGCAGCTGGTATTCCTTGGATTGCCTGCGTAATAGCCATTTGGACAGGTGCAACGGTAACTCCCTTGTACGTTACTACAAATGCCGTAGCAAGGATAGAGCTCACGGCTCAACTGGCACTCATATATCTGCCGTTTTTTAAGTAACGAGAATACATATTAATCAATCACTGCAGTAGGTAACTACCGACGAATACGAAGTCTGATCAAGGTTACATCTCACGTTTTGCAATGTCTTTTTATTTTTTTTTCTTTGCAATTTTAATTTTGAAAATCCAACCTTATAGATTATATCTTCTACTAATGTTCCATATACCTTTCAAATTTCACTCAAATCCGACATCATTTGCTATTTTATTTTAGTGGTCAAATGTTCGGTCGATATTTAAGCAACTTAAATACCATTTAAAAAAGAATTAAAGTTTTAATCATTAAGATAAAATAACAAATGGCCTCAGATTTAAGTGAAATTTGGAAGATAGGTAAAATGTTAGTCAACTTAAATACCATTTAAAAAAGAATTAAAGTTTTAAGGGATATTTACCCAGCAGACCCTGAAATCTTTCGAAATTACCTCTACGACCTTTGAAACATCGTAATTCCTCCCACGACCCTGTAATCTTGCTAACTCTTACCCAACAGACCCTGTGGTTAACTCCCATCCATTAAGTCGTTAAAGTTAACCAGATTCTGTTATCTTCTTGTACATTATGCCTATTTTATCTATCATATTTACCATGAGTGCCACTCCGTCTCCCTCCCCCTGCTTAGCCTCCATTGCTCCCCCCTCCGTCTCGACCCACTGCCCTCGGCAGCCAACCCAGCACTCCCCCTGTCCCGGGAACTTCCACTCCAGCCTGCTCACGTCGATCACCGGCGCCCCGTCGACCTTCACCTTCATCTCGGAGGTGCGTCCCCCGACCTCCACGGCGACGTCGTGAGCGATACCCACGTCGCAAAATCTGGCCTTGGTGGCGAACTGGCGCTTCCCGAAGGTGTGGTCCTCTCTCGAGAGGAGCAACGGGGGAGGGAAAGGAGGAGGCGGAGGGGGAGAGGAGCAGCCGAACTCCCCACAGCCAATGGCTCTCCTTCCTCTTCGTCTCCCCGTGCTCGCAGCGCCTAATCTTCTCCGTCGTTGACGCCGTCTTCCTCCTCGCCGTTGCCATCCCCAAGCTCCTCCAGACACGGTCCTGCCGCGATGCCGAGGAGACCGAGCTCCGCAAGCCTCTCACCGAACACCGCACCACTGCCGGCCCTTACTTCAAGCTCTCCCTCGCCCTCACCTCCGTGATGACATTGCTTTACGTAGCACTCTTTATCTACAATCTCACAATCGGAATTGGATCGCACTGGGCCGCATTGGACTACACCTTCCTCACGCTGCAGGTGCTCGCAAATTGTGCGGCGTCAGTGCTCATCGTGCAGGTGAAACGCTTCAGTGCAACTAGGCATCCGATCACCCTCCGGCTCTACTGGCTCGGAAGCTTCCTCCTCGGAAGCTTCTTCTGAACGAGCTGCTCAGCAAGGGGTATAAGTCCCCGCTGAATCTCGTTGATGTGCCATCGCTCGCCCCCGAGCATCGCGCTGAGCCGATGCACGCGCTGTTCCAGTCCAATTGGCAGGGAGGCACGTTCCGCGGCAATCACCCGGTGCGCACGGCGCTCCTCCGGTGCTTCTGGCCGAACCTTGCCTTCACGGCATCCCTCGCGGTGCTCCGGCTGTGCGTGATGTACGTCGGACCCATGCTCGTCAACCGCTTCATCGACTACACCTCCGGCAAGCAGAGCTCTGTCTACGAAGGCTACTACCTCTGCATCGTCCTTCTCGCCGCCAAATTGGTTGAGGCGCTGAGCTCGCACCAGTACAACTTCCAGTCCCTGAAGCTGGGCATGCTCATCCGATCCACACTGATCACTAAGCTCTACTGCAAGGGTCTTCGCCTCTCGAGCTCGGCGAGGCAGTCGAGGATGAAGCCCCAACGATGGAGTTCCCCGGCCGCCGCCGCATTGCCCCACCCTCGCGCTGGGTCCCCCTCCACTGTCGGCATCCAGATTTTTATTTTTTTCTTATTCTTTTTATTACGGCTAATCCTAACCGTTAGATGGTAAATTGGTTAGGTTAACTCAAGAGTAACCCAAGTCTTTGACTCAAATATAGTTAAAATTGACGGCAGGGTTTATTGGGTAAGACGGAGCAAGATTACGGGGTCGTGGGAGGAATTACGATGTTTCAAAGGTCGTAGAGGTAATTTCGAAAGATTTCAGGGTCTGCTGGGTAAATATCCCAAGTTTTAATCATTAAGATAAAATAACAAATGGCCTCAGATTTAAGTGAAATTTGGAAGATAGGTAAAATGTTAGTAGAAGATATAATCCATAAGGTTGGATTTTCAAAATCTTAATTGTAATAAAAAAGGTTATTTCAGCACCTCTGTTGTAATACCCGGGGATCCTTGTCCCTAAGCTAACCTTGACAGCCGTCGGGGATGTAGGGATTGCCCTCGTAACCCTGAGAGCAGTTGCAGACGTATCCCTTCCCACTAGCATATCCAACACACTCGCTGTTGGAGCTAACGCATGCGTAGCTAGAATTGTCCGCTTCAGCCTCCTCGCAAGTCTGCTCGGTTATTCTGAAGTCAAGGACGGCAGGGAACGATC